>CM026566.1:35783920-36406420 GCA_015143295.1 Tetracentron sinense
TTTGAGAAAATGGTACTCTTCAAGCCAGTAGAAGGAAAACCATTCCACTTTCGCGGGTTGAGAAGTAGATCTATTGCTAGTTTTGCGGCGTTGGGCTTAGCTAATCTCGAGGCAAAGGACTCATCGACTATTCCGGTTGTGAGTGAGTTCCTGGATGTATTTCCAGAGGAGTTGCCAGGATTGCCTCCAGATAGGGAGATTGAGTTTATGATCGAGCTTGCACCAGGCACAGCTCCTGTTTTCAGAGCTCCATATAGGATGGCCCCTATTGAACTCAAGGAGTTGAAGACTCAGTTGGAAGAATTGCAAGGCCTTGGCTTCATTCGACCAAGTGTCTCACCGTGGGGTGCCCCGGTGTTGTTTGTTAAGAAGAAAGATGGCTCGATGCGGATGTGTGTCGATTACCGGCAATTGAACAAAGTCACCATAAAGAATAGGTATCCCTTGCCTAGGATTGATGACTTGTTCGATCAGTTGAAGGGAGCGAGATTTTTCTCGAAGATAGATCTTCGATCGGGTTATCACCAGTTGAAGATTAAGGCGGAAGATGTTCCCAAAACTGCTTTCAGGACTCGATATGGGCACTACGAGTTCTTGGTAATGCCTTTTGGACTCACGAACGCGCCGGCAGCCTTTATGGATTTGATGAACCGGGTGTTCCGGCCACACCTTGATAGGTGCGTGATTGTATTTGTGGATGACATCTTGGTCTATTCCCAGACACGGGAAGATCACACACGCGACCTATGCCTTGCCTTGGAAATGCTAAGAGAGCACAAGCTATACGCCAAACTTAGCAAGTGTGAGTTTTGGTTAGAAGAGGTGGCATTCCTAGGCCACGTTGTTTCTGCAGAAGGTATATCGGTAGATCCAAAGAAGATCGAAGCAGTTATGAGTTGGGCGAGGCCCAAGAGTGTTACCGAGATACGCAGCTTTCTTGGGTTGGCAGGCTACTATAGGAGATTCGTAGAGGGTTTCTCTAGCCTTGCAGCACCACTCACTTACCTGACAAGGAAGAGCGCCAAGTTTGTATGGAGTGATAAGTGCGAGATCAGTTTCTTGGAACTGAAGAAGAGGCTTACTACAGCCCCTGTCCTTACTGTGCCATCTGGACCTTATGGGTATGAGGTGTATAGTGATGCCTCACACGTTGGACTTGGGTGTGTACTCATGCAGCATAAGAAAGTCATTGCCTATGCATCAAGGCAATTGAAGGAGCATGAGAAGAATTATCCCACGCACGACTTGGAGCTTGCGGCGGTCGTGTTTGCACTTAAGATTTGGCGTCATTACCTTTATGGGGTGGAGTTCTATGTGTTCACTGATCACAAGAGTCTCAAGTATCTCTTTTCCCAAAAGGAGCTGAATCTAAGGCAACGGCGTTGGATGGAATTTTTGAAAGACTATGATTGTACCTATTCAATACCACCCGGGTAAAGCAAATGTAGTGGCAGATGCTTTGAGTAGAAGACCTCAAGGGTTGTTAGCACATATGTTGGTTCAAGAATGGAAGCTACTAGAAGATTTGGCAAATCTGGACATCAGTGTGAATGACTCTGTCCGTGGTCCTACCTTGGCAAATGTTACGGTTCGGCCGTACATTATAGATTTGATCCAAGAATATCAAGCCATGGATGCTGAATTGTTGGCTTATCGGGACAAGGAAGTTGCTAAGGGTAGTGAGGACTTCTCTCTCACTAGTCGGGGTGCTATCACATTCAAGGGAAGACTGTGCGTCCCATGCCAATGCAGATCTTCGAAGAGAAATTTTGGATGAAGCACACCGTTCGAAATACACAGTGCACCCAGGGGGTACAAAGATGTACCGGAACCTCAAGAGTCACTTTTGGTGGCGGAATATGAAGAGGGAGGTTGCGGAATATGTGGCACGGTGCTTAGTGTGCCAACAGGTGAAAGCAGAACACATGCGACCCGCCGGTCTATTGCATTCCCTTCCGATTCCCGAGTGGAAATGGGAGAACATATCCATGGATTTCATAGTTGGCTTGCCAAAGACGGCAAGGGGCTCAGATGCGATATGGGTAGTAGTGGATCGTTTGACAAAGTCCGCTCATTTCTTACCCTACCGAACTACTTTCAACTCAAGTCAGTTGGCTGCACTATACATCAAGGAAGTAGTTAGATTGCACGGAGTGCCTGTTAGTATTGTGTCGGATCGGGATCCAAGATTCACGTCAAGATTTTGGAAAAGTTTCCAGGAGGCTATGGGTTCCCGACTTGATTTCAGCACCGCTTTTCATCCACAGACGGATGGACAAACCGAAAGAGTGAACCAAGTCATTGAAGACATGCTTCGGGCTTGTATGTTGGATTTCAGAGGTAGTTGGGAAGAGCACTTGCCATTGGTTGAATTTGCCTATAATAACAGCTATCAAGCAAGTATTCAAATGGCACCATTTGAGGCCTTGTATGGGCGAAGTTGTAGGTCTCCTCTCTATTGGGATGAGGTAGGCGAAAGGAAAGTGCTTGGTCCGGAGTTGATTGAGCAAACTGCAAACACAGTTAAGATCATCCGGGATCGATTGAAAGCCGCTCAAGATCGCCAGAAAAGTTATGCGGACGCACGCCGTAGGGACTTGGAATTTCAAGTAGGGGATCAAGTTTTTGTGAAAGTATCGCCTAGCAAAGGGATCATGAGATTTGGGAAGCGAGGCAAGCTCAGTCCTCGGTATGTTGGGCCTTTTGAGATTATCACGCGGGTTGGTGAAGTTGCTTATCGAGTAGCTCTTCCACCTCACATGGCTGCAGTTCATAACGTCTTCCATGTGTCCATGCTTCGGAAGTATCTTGCGGATCCTTCGCATGTCATAGACTTGGAACAGTTGGAGATTCGAGAGGACCTCACCTTGATTGAAAAGCCAGTCCAGATTTTAGATCGAAGGAATCAAGTGCTTCGCAACAAGACAATCCCTTTGGTTCTTGTGCAATGGCAACACCATGCTCGGGAAGAAGCTACATGGGAGCGTGAAGCCGAAGTCAAAGCAAAGTACTCAGAATTACTTGAATGAGTTTCTGTGTGAAGTCCGTATATGACATGTAATGTCCTTTTTGATTTGTAATGCAAGTAGTGTCTGAATTTCGAGGACGAAATTTTTGTAAGGGGGGGAGGATGTAGAGCCCCAGATTTTTTTTTTCATGCTTAATACATGACACTTTCGTTGTCATCTCGCCTTTTAAGAGGTATGATTAATAAATGAAGAAGAACTTGGAAATTTCGAAATGTCAGAATTGTTCCTCTTCGAAGTACGAACACAACGCAAGTTGAATCGTCAAAATCGGACGAACGAGTCAAAAGATATGGCCAAAACAGTCTGTACCTGTAGGAAAACGTATACTGTGTGCATCCGTTGTACAACCCACCACGGGCACGTTGTACAACTCACCACGGGCACGTTGTACAACTCACCACGGGCACTATTCATAGTACAACGAGTTGGCACTATTCACAGCACAACGAGTGGCACTATTCACAGCACTACGAGTTGGCACTATTCATAGTACAACGAGTTGGCACTATTCACAGCACAACGAGTGGCACTATTCACAGCACAACGAGTTGGCACTATTCACAGCACAACGAGTTGGCACTATTCATAGTACAACGAGTTGGCACTATTCATAGTACAACGAGTTGGCACTATTCACAGCACAACGAGTTGGCACTATTCATAGTACAACGAGTTGGCACTATTCACAGCACAACGAGTTGGCACTATTCACAGCACAACGAGTTGGCACTATTCACAGCACAACGAGTTGGCACTATTCATAGTACAACGAGTTGGCACTATTCACAGCACAACGAGTTGGCACTATTCACAGTACAACGAGTTGGCACTATTCACAGCACAACGAGTTGGCACTATTCACAGAAATCCCAATAAGGGTATTTCGGTCTTTTGGTCAGTTCACTCTTACCTTAAGAGTTTAATCTGAGCCTTTAGGGCTTCATTCGACACTTAAAGAGTTTGAGAGAATAGGAGAAAGGGGAGAAGGCGATTCCAACCTAGGGTTCCCATTTTGGAGAGAAATCAAAGGGTTTTGAAACCCTAGATCAACCTCCAGCCCATTTTTCTTCAAGATCAAGGCACAAACTCGTGAGGAGCATCTCCTCAAACTAGGGCAGCAGCTACACAGTCGTTTTGGAAAGGGGTTTCTTCCTCATTTCTTCAAGGTCGGTGCTTCTTACTACCCTCCTAGTTATAGTTCCTCTTTCCCCTTCTTTTCTCTTCATTTTCTTTCATTTACACATGTGCTATGAGATGGATAAATGGTAAATGGTAAATGGTGAATGGTGAATGATGAATGGAGATGGGATGGGCGATTGGATGCCAATGGTCGTGTGTGATGAACAAATGGGGAAGGGCATTGTTCCAATAATGAACGTACATGTATGATATGAATAAAACCCATCTAGAAAAGCATGTTGTAGGGTAAATCCATAATGAACACACCATGTTTGATGAAATGCCAAGGTGAACACAGTGAGCTGAAAATCTGGAAATGCATGCCTAATAAATTATGAATAAAACCCATCTAGAAAAGCATGTTGTAGGGTAAATCCATAATGAACACACCATGTTTGATGAAATGCCAAGGTGAACACAGTGAGCTGAAAATCTGGAAATGCATGCCTAATAAATTATGAATATTGCTAGGGACTATGATAGTGTGTTTCCTGCTTTCCCATAATGCTATGAATATTACATTACTAAATCTTTGATACTATATGTGTTGTGAAATTACCCAAATGTCATCTTTAAATTTGAATGCAAGTATGTACACGGTTTCCACGAGCACGGCATGCATGGCACGATTTATCGAGGTTTTCAAGAACATGGTTAGAGGTGGGACATATCCTACGATATGTTTTACCTCGCTTTTCACAAGAAGACACGAACCAACATTCCACGAGGGGTCTCCCCTCACTCACAAGTGCATATCATGAAGAAGGGTCTCCCTTCCCTCGCAAGTACATACATATCATGAAGAAGGGTCTCCCTTCCCTCGCAAGTGCATTGCATAAAGAAGGGTCTCCCTTCCCTCTCAAGGCATCTCACAAGGACACCTCACAAGGATATCTCACAAGTTACATGATCACAAGCAAGCACGCATGACATGCATGATATGACACGACATACAAGAATCAAGCAAGATAGACATGACAAGCTTTCAAGTACAAAAAGATATTTCAAGTCAAGTCAAGTGCACGATGTTTCAAGAGGATTTATCGGTTTTCTACGAATTACAAGCATGATTATAAACTGCTTTACTTCCTTGTATGATGTGAATTGTTTCCGTTTGACATATATGAATTGCTCCTGATTATGTATTGCTATTTCTACGCTATAATTGTTGGTTAGTATTTAGTACCCGCTGAGTATTCCATGCTCAGCCGTACTTCTTATGTCGGCAGGTTCTGAGGGATCTGCTGCCCCATTTGATGTTTGTGCTCCTGGTCCATGGGTGGAAGAGGAGTACGCCGAGGAGCCTTTGGAGGAACCTCCCGTAGAGGGTTATCAGTAGGTGGTGATTAGATTCTGAGTGGATTAGCTGTGGGTGAGATGAGAGTTAGATTTATGTATTTTGGCGGGCATGTCCGCACTTTCTTTGGAGACTTTTGTATAAACTTGGATTTGCGTATGTATATACATAGAGGTTTGGTAGTCTTCCGCTGTGCTATGTTAGAGTATGTTTCCGCTATTTATATCCTCTATTGTATATGCTCTGTGGGTTTTGCAGGTTAGTTGTCAAGCAAGTCATGATTAGTCGTCCAAAGTTCACTCTAACTCCTAGGGTGGGTTTTGGGGCGCGACATAAATACTTACCTATTGTGGTTAAGATTCACTCACCCCTAGGGTTAAGCAATCCAACCATATTTAATTTTTTTTTTTTAAAAACCAAAATCTTAGTTTTAATCTAGCTAAGCTCAACAAGTGTTAAAGGAGTGTTACAAAGGACATGAGGGCATGTGGGTATGAAATGAAACAGACCCATGGGTCAGCTAAGCACTGCTCTTTTTCGTTTGGTTGGTGTATGGTTCAAATGGAAACACACAAAAAAAATTGGAAATTGTTTAACTTAATGGGGGGTTCCATTATGTATTTAAATGGCCGGACCTCCAGGGTCCACTCCTTACTTTTTAACACTAACTAATTATTGTTAAGCTTAACTCACTACCAGGGTTAAGTAAATCAACCTTGGCTTTTAGAAGAAAAAAAAGTTTTACTTTAGTTAGGCTTAATCAAGGTTAAATGGGTCATATTTAAAGTTTTTTTTAACTATGGCACTGATTTTTAACTCTTTCGGTTAATATTTTTAAATTATTATTCTTTAAATACAAATGTTAGATCGTTTTTCCCATAGCTTTAAAATATTAGTTAACTCTAATTAAGAATTCTTAAAATTTTCAATTAATATTTTTTTAATTATTTCCTTCCTAATAAACAATGTTAGATCGTTGACCCCTAAGGTTAAGGAATTTTAAATACTTACCTACTGTGGTTAAAATTCACTCACCCTTAGGGTTAAGCAATCCAACCATATTTATAAAATAAAATAAAAAAACCAAAATCTTAGTTTTAATCTAGCTAAGCTTAACAAGTGTTAAAGGAGTGTTACAAGGGACACGAGGGCACGTGGGTATAAAATGAAACTGACCCATGGGTCCGCTAAGCCCTGCTCTTTTTTGTTTGGTTGGTGTATGGTTCAAATGGAAACACGCAAAAAAAATTTGGAAATTGCTTAACTTAATGGGGGCTTCCATTATGTATTTGAATGGCCGGACCTCATGGGTCCACTCCTTACTTTTTAACACTAACTAATGATGGTTAAGCTTAACTCACTACTATGGTTAAGTAAATCAACCTCGGCTGTTAGAAGAAAAAAAAGTTTTACTTTTGTTAGGCTTAATCAAGGTTAAAGGGGTCATATTTAAAGTTTTTTTTTTTAACTATGGAACTAATTTTTTAAGTGGTGTCAAAAGAGACACATGACGACCACAAGGGTGTAATCGTCCCCGAGTCCAGTAATAACAGTAGAGGATTTCAGTACTTTTTAAAAGGGTTTTAAAACAAGTTTTAAAAATATCACAATTGGAGATGTTATGCGGATTTTTTCAAATGAATATCTTCTACGGATAAAAGCAACAAAGGATAAGCATACGGTAAAAACCGTGGTTAGAAAAATTTTATTATTATAATAATTTTTTCAAACCACAATTAAAAAAATTAATATTTTTTCTAAAAACCAGTGGGTGAACCCTAAGGGTGTGTGAACCTTAACCACGGTTAAGTGGTGTCAAAAGGGTTATGTCGCAACAACATGGGCGTAAGTAGTAACCGAACTCCCCCAAATCCAATTATAACAGTAGAGGATTCCATTCTTTTTAAAAAGGGGTTTCAAAAGTATTTAATTTTTTTTTTTCAAAATATATAGAAATAATATTAGTTACATTAAACTAACGATTTATTACTATGTTACATACTAGCATATCATCAGTCAATAATTTGAGATGTTTTGTTGTATTGTATTTCACATGTATTCAAATTAATCTTTCTCATTCTGTCAATATATATATATTTCTTTTTGCAATAATCAAAACTGTTCACTCACGTGCTAGTATATATATATATATAGAGAGAGAGAGAGAGAGAGATACTTATTAGTCATACTCATTGAAGCTTGTAATGAACAATCTCTCTAAGAAGATGACATGTGGCATACTTTTTTCGAATCCGACCAATGGATGTTAACTTAGGTCCATTGGAGACACGTGTCAAAAAAATCAGTCCTATCGGACATGTTTATACCATCTTATTAGACCCTAGTTTGCAACATTAATCCGTAGGGTTCTCTAGAACCTACCTAGGATATAGAAATGACTATCTTCTTTTCTTCGATCAGACAGTCTACAAATGTCTGATCAAGCTAATTTTTTGTCATTTGTCTCTCGAGCAACCCGTCTTGACAATGGTAGATTACGAAAAAAATTACCACTTTACAATATTAGGGATAGCTCATTGCAAGCTTCAATGAGAATGACTCATTGAATGCTATTATATATATATATATATATATGCAGGGTTGTGCTCTCTGCATAATCTTTTCCTGACTCAACCCCCATATAAAAGGGCCTTGAAAATTAGGACTCGGTCTGCTCTATAATGAAGGGTGTAGAAGCCCTCGTGGTTGAGTTGGGGCCCTTACTAGAGTACTGGTTTGACATGCCCACCTTTAATCGAGGGTCCAACACTCAACCCCACTTTGTTCGACTAATCTATTTGTGATTGCTTTGGATTTAGATGTTTGGAACAACTCTCATCACTATCAATGCCCAATCCCAAATATATAGAGTAAACAATATAAATCTTATATTAAATGTCTTTTGATTTCAATTAAAATACGTTAAATTCTTGGTCCCTATTTCTATATATCCTTTGATATTTCTATCATTAGTACGTTAAGGATGTATACGTCTGGTGAGAATATGAGAGAAAGTAAAAGAAAAGTGAGTTTTCTTACACTTTTCATGCGTTGGGTCTACAAGAAAGCATACTTTTCTTTTGTTGAACTTTTTCAATAGTTTTAATAGTTATTTCGAAAGAAATTTTTTTAAAAAAATATTCCTTTCTTTTCCTTATACTTCTCATTTCATTCCTTTCACCCACTTTATTTTCAAATCTAAAACACACCCTAAGTCTTCATTGAATGTCTCAATCATTACGAACACACCCCCCGAGTCTTCGTTGAATGTCACAATCATTTACTTTTGAGTCACTTTAAAGTTCTCTCCAATTGGTTTATTTCTAAATTCATCTTTTCTCATACACATTTTTCTTAACATTCATCTATTCGGATAAAGTAAAAGAGTTACATAAGGCAGGCTGAAAAAAATGACATGAAACCGGAGTTGATAGGGCAACCCTAAAAAAACAGAAAAAGCCACCTCTAAGAAAAAATCAGGCCACAACGAGGCCATAATTTTGTGTAGAATTTCAAATGCTTGCACCATTCTAGCATGCTATCCATTTCATCTTTGTCACTATCAAAATAGTGAGAGTAGTTATTTTAGGAAGTTAACTATCCAAAGAACTTCAAAAGGGGATTCTTAGAAAGAGTTGATCTATCTCGGATGATTCCAAAATGTATGTATTGAACTCCCTTTAATAAAATCAAGAGGTTCGATGTTCCTTAATGATCTCATCGTCTCCCTCTTTTTGTCTATTTGTATTTATTTATTATTATTAATTTTTGTAACACTCAAATAAGACACACTACTCTCTCTTACACACCCAACCCACCAATGGATCTTACACAACCTTCTCAAAAAGAAAGGGAGGTAGGACTAGGACTATATAGGCACATGATCACAGGGATCCCTACTTATATGGGACCAACTTTTGTTTCTTTTGGTAACATTCAAATAAGACACACATATTTTATAAAAACTTTGTATCACAGCCCCATGCATGAATTTCAACTATGCTTGTAAGCAAAATGTCAAAATCATTTCCTCTTTTATTTGGTAACACAAAATCATTTCCTTATGTTTGATGACTCATACCACTTAATGCTCCTTATCAAAAGGCAAATAATGCTGTAAATAAAGATTCAAAAAATGAACAGTAAAATGTCCATCAAATAGCATAAAATGATAAATACTGTCTGTATCTTGCACCGAAAGCAGATGTCAGTTCAAACTATTACCGAACTTCAAATGTCTATCCAACTTAGTTTATTTTTAGAATGTTTCGAGAATGCTCCTTATGTTCTATAAAAGGCAGTCTCTTCTCAAGTTTTAGGCAGAAGCAATTTTAGTAGTAGTCTTTTCTTTCTTGTATTTTCTTTCCACTGTCCTGTAATCTCTCTCTCTTTGTAAGTATACTTCTGTAAGTTTTTATTTCTTAATATCAAACTGTGAATTTCTTTTAATCAAAAGCCAGTTACAAGTCAAACTAGCTAGTGTAAATTCTAAACGAGATTCTAAAAAGGCTCTTTTAGAAGCTCTTTCTCAAATATCCAACAGTAAAAATGAAGATGATAATAATGCGAAAGTCCCAAGAGGTAATCCAAGTAAGGGAAAAAGTTAAAAAGAAATGAAAGAGAAGAGGAAAGCAAAGATCTCTTGGTTTTGTATTCACATCAAAAAAGTTTGCTAAGAATAGTTGAAAACTATTTTGAATAGAGGGAGGTAAATTCGGTTCAATAGGACCAAAATAATTCCAACATTGGGAGAACCAAAGAAGAATAGTTGCAAAGGTTTTGGTACTTGTAAAGAAACAGAACCAGGAATGAAAATAAAATACCTTATACCAAGCGGATCGATAATCCCAATAAGTATAAGTTGGAGGGTCAAATTTTAATTTTGCAGGAAAGGAAATTGGAGTATTATTAGGATTAACACCCCAATAAGAAAAAGTATGACCATGATTAATTTGACATTTAGAAAAGGCAGTTTGAGTGGGATCTTTTGAACAAGGATTATGAGTTAAAGTAATTGATTCAGTGGCAACTAGAATTAATTCATAATATTTTTGGGGATTTCAGAGGGTCCTGAGTAGAAAATTCCTAGTTTTTGAGAAGGCATAAAGAAGAAATTTGAAGTGGAGAGGAATAAAGAAATTTATCTTCTATTTCTATAATTGATAAAAAGTTTGGTTTCAAAATATAGTTAGGGTTAGGAGAAGAAGTAGAAACAGTTGGTGATGAAATAGTTTATTGAATGAGATTAGTTTTAACAGTTTGTGCAAAGGTAGAAGGTTTGATTAATTTGATAGTAGAACCAAAAACAGAAGGTTTAGTTAGAGATGGAACTGTAAAAGAGTTTTGAGATAAAGAAAAACCATATTGAGATGGATTTAGGTTTGAAGACATGGGTCGATTTGAAGAAACTTGAGTTTTGACTTTTTGTGGGCTTGGTGTAGAAGGGCCAGGTGATTTTGATGGGTTTGTGGTTTGAATATAAGCATCAAGGGTTATGGGTTTGATTTTTTCTTTGGCCTTAGGAACATTCATGATGCTTGTAACTTAGTCTGTAAGAACTCACGGGAAAGAAAGTCAGGAAGACTATTATTTTCACCTTTAATATATTCTATATTAAAATCAAAAGCAAAAAAGTAATGCTTGCCATCGAGCAAATAAGTGTTTTGAAACATCATTTTTAACATCTTTGTGTAAAATATCTTTTGCAGCTTTGCAATCAATTCTAATTAAAAATGTTTGATTTAAAAGATCAATTTGAAATTTTTTAATGCATAAAACTAATGCAAGAAGTTCTTTTTTTACAGTTGAATATTTTTGTTGACTACTGGATCATGTTTCAGATGTATATCTAACAAGTTGTTCTTAGTTGTCTAAAACTTGTTTAAGAATACCACCATAACCTAAATCAGAGACATCAATTTCAACTATTTTAGTTGTTGTATGATCGGCTATACCAAGGCAAAGTAAACTTTTTACATGAGTTTTAATTTGACGAACTATTTGTGTATACTCATCCATCCAATGAGAAGAGTTTTTACGAAGTCTTTGATGAAGATGATGACATAAGGGTTCAAGATTTTTGAAAGAATCAACAATACAGTTTAAACTACCCAACTGTTTTGTATCAGTAATTTCATCATGAAATTTATCAGCAAATTATAATGTTCTTTTAATATGAATAAGAGTTCCATATTCAATATAATGTCCTAAAAACCATACTTTAGTTTGAAATAATTTCATTTTTGAAGCAGAAAGAACTAAATCATTATATTGAATTGTTTTATAAAAAATATGTAAATGTTTCCTGTATTAGGAAATAGAGTTCGAATAAATTAAAACATCATTAATATAAACTATAGTAAAATCAAAAAAAGGAGAAAATATCATTTATCATATTTTGAATCTATTCGGATAAAGTAAGAGAGTTGCATAAGGCAGGTTGAAAAAAATGACATGAAACCAGAGTTGATAGGGCAACCCTAACAAAACAGAAAAAGCCACCTCTGAGAAAAAATCAGGCCACAATGAGGCCATAATTTTGTGTAGAATTTCAAATGCTTTCACTATTTTAGCATGCTATCCATTTCATCTTTGTCACTATCAAAATAGTGAGAGTAGTTATTTTAGGAAGTTAACTATCCAAAGAACTTCAAAATGGATTTTTAGAAAGAGTTGATCTATCTCGGATGATTCCAAAATGTATGTATTGATCCAAAATGTATGTATTGATCTCCCTTTAATAAAATCAAGAGGTTCGGTATTCCTTAATGATCTCATCGTCTCCCTCTTTTTTCTATTTGTATTTATTTATTATTATTAATTTTTGTTACACTGAAATAAGACACACTACTCTCTTACACACCCAACCCACCAATGCATCTACACAACCTTCTCAAACTATATGGGCACATGATCACAAGGGATCCCTACTTATATGGGACCAAGTTTTGTTTCGTTTGGTAACATTCAAATAAGACACACATATTTTATAAAAACTTTGTATCACAGCCCCCCCCATGCATGAATTACATCTATGCTTGTAAGCAAAATGTCAAAATCATTTCCTCTTTTATTTGGTAACACAAAATCATTTCCTTATATTTGAGACTAAGCTACGTTACATAGAGCAGTAGAAGCACCATTTCAATAAACAATCCTGAAATCTATTGATCCTTTTTGCACATAACGATTATATATAGATTTAATTCCCAGATGAAACCCTAATTAACCATTGACCAGAGAAACCCATGTAAGTAGATTTACCATCTGTGAATTGCCCCAGCTCGTCCCCAAATATCAGATCCTCTTTCCATTTTCAAAAATCATGGAATGATGAGAATCTTCAAAACAGAATAGACGAGATCGGGACAAAACACAGAAAAGGAACAACCCCGGATCTCTGAATTTTCAAAATGTTTGATTTTTTTTCAATCAAGCCGAAGCAAGCGTCTCAGATCTTTTGTTGCAGAGTCTTGAAAGATGGCCAAATCTTCTTTCTTCTTGAAAAAAGACGGTAACGGAAGAGAACTAGGAGAAGGGGAGAGAGAGCACGCAGATCCTGCGTAAACATCACATCTAACAGTTACAGGAGACAAGAACGATTTTTTCTTCAAAAAATCATTTCTTTTCTTCGTATCAACAGATTCACCACGCCCCATATCGAAACTCCTCCCAGATTTCAAATCATCAGAGCTCGATTTATTCGAAATCGAAGGTTCTGATTGAGGAACTCGTTTCTTAGACTTCCGGCGAGGAAAGACCACCGGAGCTACTCTCAGGCGATCGATTAAATAGTCTTGAGGGTGCAAAATCTCCGTTCCCATGACTAATTTTCGGATGATAAGAAAATCTGCAAATTGGGGGATTTAAAAAAGGAGCAAAACCAGAAGGGGTCTATTGGATTCGTTCGTGGCTGTTTCGTTTTCTCCCACCCCTTCTTTTTCTTCTTCTTCCTCGGTTCCTCCTTGAAGGCTCTGCTATGGTTTTCGTGTTTTCTGCCTAGCTTCGTCTTCTTTATTGAGAAGGGAGCTTCGCTCACAGCGCGTGAAGATACAGGCCGCCTCTTTTGACCGGAATGGTTCTTCTCACCTATACGTAGACCTGACCGTTGCAACTTTTTTTTTTTTTTTTTTGAAATGCTAATGAGACTGGAATGAGACCACACTAAGACCGTGCATGTGATGCTAGTGGACCTTTATGTGGACTTGAACTTTGCTTAACCATTTTAAAAAGAAAATAATCACCTCCTCTGTTGGTCTGTTGGTGACGCGAGGAAGTCTTCTAGGCTCCCCTTTTCTTGCCACGTGTCTCTCTTTTAACGCCCTTTAATTGTGTTTAAGTTTTACTAATCCTTTGATTAAAGCATATAACCTGATTTTTAGAAAATTACACCAGAGGTGTGTCCTTCCCATTCCTCTCGTACTAGGAGAAGGTCCTCTCAATGCTACGCCCACACCATATATGGACTGAACATGAAATACCACATTTAGAAGCCCATTTATTCCGCAATATAGACAGAAATGGAGTTGTGATATTAGGATCTTGGGTAGAAACAAGTGATGATTTAGTAGGTAAATTAACGTGGTGGTAGGGGATTAGTTCCATCCTCATCACCTATTTCGGCCATCATTACGGCCACCGTCTTTACAGGTGTGAGTCCCGAAATGTTTTCGTCAGGTAGCAAGCAGATTCAAATCAACCTCTTCCTTCGATAGTTAAGGTCGCTTTCTATGGTTTCCAAGCAAAGATGCCACAACAAAAAAAGCGGGAGTAGAGGGAACAACGTACACCAAACACATGCAACAGAAAAGGCAAAAGACTGAGGTAAATGAAGTTTCTCAAAAACATAGAGTTTGAGAACTTTTCTGTGCTTCCCAATCTTCTTACTAATTACTTTTTATGCTATGTATGAAGAAATCAATTCCCAAGAAAAAGAAATTAATAAGACTGAGTCTCATTGCCGGTAGGGAAACAAGTCATTGACTGCAAGTGGATTTACAAGATCAAGGATAAAGAAGATGACTCAATAGAGAGATACAAAACTAGATTACCTTTCCCTCCCTTCATTCTGAGTCAAGGGGCTTTCAAGCCCTTGACTAGTAGGGGCAGAGCTTGAAGAAGCAAGCTGCGCTAGCCTATTCCGTTTTTCAGTTGATTGCTAGTTGTAGCATAATCCGAGAGGCCTTGAAAGCGATTCGATTATGACATTGAAGAGTTAGGCTATGATAGCTTTGTGGTCCCCACGGAGAAGCCTCTCGAAAAGATGGAGATTGAGGCAATGGTACAAGCTGCAGTAGAATTTCACATTCTTCCTTTCGGGTAGATAAAAAAAAAAAAAAACTAACCATAGTGGTTAAAACTTCTTAACCATAGTACTTCAAGACAGTTAAAGGAGTGAGGAAGAATAGTTTGCTCCTCGCACGATGAGCAGACTACTGTTCTTAACTAAAACTGTTTGTTGGTTCACTCATTCGTGTGATTAATTTTTATAAATATTTGTTTCTATAATCCAAGGTTAGGGAGAAATAAATCTTAACTACAGTTAATGAGTGTTCAAAATGACCCAGGACAAGAATAGAGTAGGGCTCTCAATCCAACCCTTTAATGAGGGAGCCCAACCCGACCCTACCTTTTAATGCCCACAAAATAGAGTGCTTTTTTTTCCTTATTAAAGCCCTAGGGCCGAGTCGACCCTAATTTTGAAAGACAATTTTACTTGAGGGCCAAGCTTGGTAAGCACCCCAACCGGGCCATCCAATCTATATGATATATCATATAAAATATTATATACAATATCTACTACTTATACTATAAAGAAATAAGACTCTCTCTTTGCTCTCCAAACTCTCATCCCTTCAATCCTATAAGTTTTGTTTTAAAGATGACACATGACTTTTTTCTTTAATCCCCACCATTTAGGTTCGGGACCCACTATCTCAACCTAGAGTCCTCTCTGTCTCCATTATTGTAGAATCCTCTCTTATCTTCAACTCTTGCAAGTAGGTTTGGGACCTACTATCTCATCCTAGAACCCTCTCTATCTCCACTATTGTAGAGTCTTCTCTTATCTCCAACTCTTGGGTGTATTAATTTAAGTTAATATTAAGAAACTTATGATTTTTATTACATAATAATAAATTATTATTATAAAATCAGTTAATTAATATAAATAATAATGTCTATCAAATAAAAATTAATAAATTTTCTTAAAATATATTACTTAATATTTTAAAAAATAAATAATATTATTTAATTTTAGATATTCGTAAATTATTTCCCGTGCATCACACGGGATCTCTGCTAGTACATATATATTATAATAACTTAAGACTTATGAGAACCTAAAAGGCTAAGCCTTAATGTGTGCCTACTATATTATACTATACTAAACTATAGTATGTTATCTTTCTAGTATAGTAACATATAACGTTTTCCATTTTTATTTTTTTTTTAATCTAATAGAGGTTAAGACTTACTGCATGTGTATGTGTAACAGACTAAGCCTTAAATTGAACTTTTTTTTTTTTTTATATTACGATACTATATTAATAATCTTATGGTAACAAATGAGGGGTGTCCTAATACTAACCATCTAACAGCTTTAGTAGTCTGCCGTGCTTTGAGTTGCGTTGTCAATCCCAACCCCGAATAAGAGGGTTGTATGTCAAGTTAGCAATCAATGGAAAAACAAACTTGCTTAACATGATCTATATTTTTTTTTTATTCGTTCGGCCCTGCCCTAATATGACCCTTGAGGGTAGAGCTTGGGCCTAACCAGTTTAGGCCCTCTAAGGGCTAGTGTCGGGCTAGAGCCTCAACCCGTTAAATGAGGGTCGGACCCAATAAGACCTAGGCCCAGCCTTTTGGCAGCCCTAACTGGTGGGGTGCAAGAGGCGAAGCGCAACTATACCACTCGGCTTCTGCTGCAGGAAATCCGTTGCTGGAGCAATAAGGTTTTCATGTCTCTTATATAAAGATATAAAAGACATGAAAGACAGAAAATGCTGTGATCAATGGGGCCAAATTCTCCCCGCTAGGAAGAGGAGAAACATCCGTTTTATAAAGAAACAAAATAAAACGGTTTTCAGAAGAATCTTGGAAGCTTTTACAGGAGTGTTTGAGACCTTTTGACCATAAAGGCACAGGATATACTCTCGTTATCTCTTCAATCGAGCTATTTTCATAGTTACTCTCATATGTTATTTTTATTTTTATTCTTTCAGTGGTGTGTGCATTAGCACCACATGTTAGGTCTGGATCTAGTCTCATGAGGAGTCTGCAGGGTTGATTTCTCCACCCTTTAAAACAGATACTAACCGTACTAATTAACCAGCGAGTAAAAAAACTCGTATTTTATTGAGGTGGGGAAATAGGGCGCCTACTGTAGTCCAATGGAGTTGTTGATCATTCAATTATCTTTTTTCCAATAAGCATAATCAGCCAAAGAGGATGACGTTTCTCGTGCATGGCAAATAATTTAAAAGATGAGCTCCTATTGAACAAATAATCGGAGCAGCCCCAAAAAGACTTGAACAGTGGTAGTTACGTAATACGAATACATAGAAGGGAGTTTTCTATCACTAATTTTTTTCCTAACTATCAACAGAGCTCCGGTTGAAAATATAACCTAAACCAGTGTTTTAAAACCCGGACCGGACCGGTGGGTCGAACCGGTTAACCCGTCACCCGGTTACCATAGTGGGTTGGGTTGGTCTCTTGATGGGCTGAATACCAAACCCGGGGTGACCCAGTGAAAACCGTCCAAACCGGCGTGACCCGGTCGACCCGGTCGGTTTTTGGTGAACCGCCCGGGTCATGGAAAAATGTATTTTTTGTCATATTTATTCCAAAATAAAATATATTAATCAAAAATAGGAGTTTTAAAACAAAACCCTAGAGAAAAAACAAAGACTACGTAAGAAAAAGAGGAGATTGGAGATAGAGAAAACTGAAAAATCAATGAGGTGAGATCAAAACCATTCTTTTTTTTTTTTTTGATTTGAAGGATTCACATATGTTGGATAATTTTAGAGGACTTGGTCAACCATAAACTAGTTTTTAGGATTTCAGGAAAAGGATAACATAGTTTGATACTTTATTTTATGCAACATAATTGGATACTTTATTTTATGTAAATAGACTACTGTTTTTCGTAGCTTAGATAAAACCTGGATTATGCTTTTATTTTTGATTGATAGGAGTTGACTATGTTCATTTTTTTGTTAGAATTGTGCAATGATGAACTTTCTTGTTAATCAACATGTTAGCTTCTTTCTTATTCAAGTTATGTATTATTTTAATCTCTTAAATCACCCAAAAAATTATATCTCTCGAACCAAATCTTGAAATAAGAAAGAAAATATTAATATTAAATATTTTTATGGCATTACTTAATGTCATTGGGTCAACCCGATTGACCCGACGGTCCGACCGGTTTGGACCAACCCGCCCCCTTGACCGGGTTAGTGTCCGGTCTGGGTTTTAAAACATTGACCTAAACAACCAAAAAAGCGTAGGGTAGTGATAGTTTTGTAATTACAAATACATAGAAGGGTGTTTTCTATTAGGAGTCAAATCCTCTACGTCACCATGTGTCTCCTTGGACACCCCTTAACCATGGGTAATGTTCACCCACCCTTAGGGTTCACCCACCTATTTTTGGGTTTTTTTTTTTTTTAATATTAATTCTATTTTTGAAAATTAAAAAACTGTTTTTAAAGTTTTTTTAATATTAAAAAGAGTTTTTTAATTTTAAAAAAAGAATTAATATTTTTTTAAAAAAAACCAAAAATAGGTGGGTGAACCCTAGGGGTGGATGAACCTTACCGACGGTTAAGGGGTGTCAAAGGAGACACGTGGTGACCTCTAGGGGTGATAACCGGATTTGCCGGATTTGGCAAATCCGGTTATCACCGTAGATGATTTGGTTCCTTTCTATTACTAAATTTTTCCCCAACTATCAATTGGAGCTCCGGTTGAAGAGATTACCACAGCAACCAAAAACAGCCTTGGGCGGTGGTATTTGTATAATTACGAATACATAGAAGGGTGTTTTATAGTTTATACTACTAAATTTTTTCGTAAATACACATTCCAAAGTAGGGGTGTATTTGAGCCGAGTTGAGCCGACCATGCCAAGCTTGAGTTTAATTGGCTTGAACATGCTCGAGCTGTCGGCTTGAGCTTGGCTAGATCTTGTTTTGAGTGTGAATGTTTAGGCTTGAGTTTGGCTTGCTTCATCGAGCTTGAACTCCGTTCGAGCTCAAACTTTTTTCAAGCCGAGCCGAGCTTGAATTGGTTCAAGCTTGATTCATAAAATTATTTTAATTTAATTTAACATGATTTAGTAAAATCAGCCGGGATTCACTGTGATTCGATCTCTATTTAAACTGTTTTTTAAACTCTCATTGCCCGCAAGATCTCTATTTAAACTGTTTTTTAAACTCTCAATGCCTGCAACACGTCGTTGCTATCCACTTCAATACATTAAGAATTTTTATTTTTTTTCTCAATTGACCAAGTTCCCGAGACGGCTCTAAATTAAAAGGAAAATAAAGCGAAACATGTCACAACTCCCATAAGAGTTTGGAAGTTTGCGTAGCATTTCTCCTTTTAAATTATCAATTTGAAGTTTGGCATCATTAGAGCACATATTCATGAGTAATCTCCAGCCTGGAAACCAAATGTGTATATAGATAGCGAGAATTAATTTACTACCTTTTATTGCACCACCAAAAACCCATCTCTGCAACATCTCAGAGAAATGGCAAAGGACCTGCACGTAGTAATGGTTCCATGGTTGGCCTTCGGCCATATGATCCCTTTCTTCCATCTCTCTATAGCTTTAGCCAAAGCTGGTATCAGAGTCTCCTTCATTTCAACTCCAAGAAACACATCCAGACTCCCCAAACCTCCTCCTAACTTAGCACCTCTTTTAACTCTAGTCGACCTTCCTTTACCCGCTGTTGATGGCCTACCTGAAGGAGCCGAAGCCACCGTCGATGTCGCCTTCGAGGAAATCCAATACCTAAAGACGGCTTATGATCTCTTGCAGCCCCAATTCAAGCAATTCATTGCAACTGAATCACCTGATTGGATTATCCATGACTTAATCCCCCTCTGGACTGCTGAGATTTCCCGAGAATTCGGTGTCCCACTAGTTCTTTTCGAAGTCTTCACTGCTGCCTGTATTTCCTTTTTCGGACCACCAGACTGCTTTGTGGGTGATGGCCAAAAAAGGCATCGATCGTCTCCAGAAAGTCTGACCTTCCCTCCGCCATGGATCACGTTCCCATCGTCTGTTGCCTACAGGAAACACGAGGCAAAGGACATGTTTGCCGGAGTTTTTGGGCAAAATGCATCCGGTGTGACGGATGCTGAGCGGTTGTCTCTAGCCATCCAAGGATGCCAAGCCATTGCGATACGGAGTTGCATCGAGTTCGAAGAAGACTACTTGAATATAATTGAGAAGATATACCGGAAACCGGTTATTCCGGTCGGCTTCTTTCCACCAGTACCACCAGAGAAGACAGAAGTCAGTGAAGGAGAATGGGTTGAGATATTCAAGTGGTTAGACATACAGAAACCAAAGTCAGTTGTGTTTGTAGGATTTGGTAGTGAGTGCAAATTGAGTAGGGATCAGGTTTATGAGATAGCCCATGGTCTTGAGCACTCTAACCTACCCTTTCTGTGGGCCTTGAGGAGACCCATGTGGGCCCTCGACGACGACGATGCCCTTCCATCGGACTTCCGAAGAAGGATCGAGGATCGCGGGGTGGTGTGTATAGGGTGGGTTCCCCAGTTGGAAATTCTAGCCCACCCTTCAATTTGTGGCTCACTGTTCCACTCAGGGTGGGGGTCCATTATAGAGACACTACAGCATGGTCACACCCTAGTGGTCTTGCCTTTGGTGATTGATCAGGGCTTGAATGCTAGGCTACTTGTGGAGAAGGGATTAGCAGTTGAGGTAGAGAGGAGCGAGGACGGGTCGTTTAACAGGAGCGGTATCACAAAGGCTCTGCGAAAGGCAATGGTGGAGGAAGAAGGAGAGAGTATCAGGGTCCGAGCAAGGGAAGCAAGAACTGTATTTGGAGATCTGAGGCTCCATCAGGAGTTCTACATTGGTGGGTTCATTCAGTACCTCAGAAAGGGTTTACAACTCCCTAGTTCTGAGTAATTAAATGTAACACTATGTAGCCTACCTTACGGTTGCTGTCACATTCATGTGAAGTCTACTATGTCTCGAGAAGAATGTTACAACAATCTTCTTGTTCTTGTTTCGGCATTTCATCGCTAATTAACAAAAGGAAAATGATTGCACCCATTAGAAAAAAAAAAGGAAATAAAATGAAATAAACAAAGGGAAGAGCTGTCAAATATTGATTTTTGTTTTCTCTCTGTAAATGGAGAGTAACCCAAAAACTTTAGCTAAAATATATGGAAATCTCAGTAATTAGTAGACTGTCTAGGAGTATCTCTGATGCAGAAATCTGAAATGGAAAATCAAGATTTCATATTTATCAAAGAGAGCTTATCTGAAATGGAAAATCAGGACTTCATATTTAGCAAAGAGAGCTTGCAAAAAATTTTGGGTAATGCTATCTCCACTTTCTTTTAAAGTCAAAGGGATCTTATAAAAATAAAATAAAAAAAGTGGAGCTACATTACCATAATATCCTGAGCAAAAAAAATGGCCTAAGTAATCCATGGGCCAAAAGCACAACTTATTATTTAAACAATTTAATTTATAAATTTAAGATAAAGATAAATCTCTAATATTATAATGTGAGAAAGGTTGATAGTGTTACCTAAAAATATCTCTCTAAAATTACTCTCAAATCTCCACGCAAGAAAGGTTGATATAATGAGAAGGGGAGGCATAGATGTGTAGAGTGTGTGTAACTACACAAGCCACCGCAATTGTAACTCATTAACATAACTACCATTAGTAACCATTTCCATTCCCATTAACACATTCTTCTCAATTAACATCTTCATGCTTAAAACACATTCTCTCCTCTCGTAGGAGTTTTCTCTCGGTGCAGCGAGTCTCTCTCTCCGGTGGGAGCTATCAGATTATTTTTGTGGCTTTATTAATCAAGGAGTGTATAAAAAATGGGAGATGACGATCTGGTTGATGGTTTGTTGAATATGCGACTTACAAATGAAGAAGAAGAAATTATTGTGGTGACAAAACCAGATAGAAAAGGAGCTATTGAGGCATGTTCTCTGAGTCTCCTAGGCTGTTTTTTGACTACAAAAACGATAAATTTCAGAGCGGCAAAAAACACTATGAGGATGGCATGGAGAATGGGTGAAGATCTGGTGATTAGTGAAGTCGGAAATGGGATTCTTCAGTTTAAGTTCTCGACAGAGTTCCCGATGAGATGGGTCGAAGATCATGGGCCATGGAATTTTGATAACCATTTGCTTCTGCTGAGACGCTGGGAACCGGGTTTATCGGCAAACACGACAAGTTTTAAGAAAGCTTCCTTCTGGTTACAGGTGTGGGGGCTACCATTTGAATTAATGACTGAGGATGTAGGAGAAGATGTGGGTCTAAATGTGGGTCGATTTATCAAGGCCGATGATAGAACCAATGCTATGGAGGTTGCGAGTTTCCTTCGCATAAGAGTGGAGATATCAATTAACAGACCTATCAGGAGAGGAGGTTTTCTAAAAACACTTGATGAAAATAGAGTTTGGGTTGATTATCGCTACGAGAGGTTACCAACATTATGCTATAGGTGTGGGCACCTTGGACATCAAGTGGCTCAATGCTCAATCAAACCACTAGAACACAGAGTTGAGGAAGAGTTTCAATATGGAGACTGGTTAGGAGGGAAGGTGAATAATAGGGATATGCCTCGCCGTCCTCGGAGCAGTCAGAACCGGTCCGAATCGACAACATGTGATATGGGGAAGGAAACACCCATACAAGATGTGGCTGTACCTACTGCTTGTTGGAGATAAGAAAGGAGATACCATTAAACACAATACAAGCAACTCTTAGGTCATCGGAGCTGAGATCGGAGACGCCATCAAAGCCACTGCAATCTGCAAATTACCCTCTCAAGTCACCGACAGGTGCGAATCCACCGGTTACAGATTGGATGGGAGAGAATACCGGAAGTTTTGGAAATCCAGTAGCAGTTACAAGAGATCACGTTTCTTTGCTAGCTGGAAAATCTGAAATTTCCGTAAAGGACTCTATTGTGGATGCTCATAAGGGAATAGATAAGGCAAGTTTATCCCATAAGGTTCCACTTCCTTTGGTGGATAAAGAGGATAATGTGTCAAAGAAGCAGGATCCCGATTTTAACAATTTGAATTCGGGCTCAAAAGAGGAAGTGGGTAAAACCCATTTCAACAACCCAGATTTGATTAAAGCAGAGGGATTATCTAAGTCACAAAGATTTCCAGCAGAGATATACCCTCAATCTCAGGCCCCTTATGCTCAGCAAATAGCAAATATCAAGGAAAAGAAGATTGAGATGGCGAGGTGGAAGAAGTTAGAAAGACCGGAGATGATGCTTTGGGAGAAGGAAAAAGAGTACAAGATACAACCTGGAGTGAAAAGGGGGTTGCAACGAAGTCCTAATGGGAATGAGGAAGAAGAAGAACCAAAACAAAAAAAGGAGAAAATTAATGGGAATGTGTTGCAATTGTTGGAAATTTCAGATGTGGCGGGAGTTGCAGAGCAACCCCGCCAATCCCAATGAAGCTTGTAAGTTGGAATTGCCGGGGGCTTGGGAACCCTTGTGCAATTCGTGAACTTCATCAATTGGTGAAGGAAAAAGATCCCTCCATTTTGTTTCTTATGGAAACAAAATTGGATTATAGGAAAATGACAGAAATAAAGATGAGATTGGGGTTTCATTGTGCTATGGTGGTACCTAGTGTTGGTAGGAGTAGTGGGCTCTCTCTTTTGTGGAAGGACAAGGTGGAGTTGACAATTCAAAATTATTCCCAATTTCATATTGATGCTCAAATTTTGTTAGGTCATGATAGAGAATGGAGACTCACAGGATTCTATGGAAACCCGGAATCAAATAAAAAGAATGAGTCTTGGAAGTTGTTGAAAATGTTGGGACGTATGAACAATAATCCATGGATTTGTATGGGAGATTTTAATGAAATCCTATCTAATAAGGAAAAGCAAGGGGGGCAGATTAAGAACCAGCAGAAAATGGAGGAATTTCAGGAGGCTGTTATTGAATGTCAATTGGTTGACCTGGGTTATAATGGAGTTGATTTTACTTGGAATAATATGAGGAAGGGCGGAGCAAATATCCAAGAGAGACTAGATAGAGTCATGGTCTCGACGAGCTGGCTAGACTGGTATAACGGATCAGTTGTGTATCATATCCCTTCTACTACCTCAGATCATGTTTTCCTACTTATTGAGGTGGTTGATCAATTATTTTCAAAAAAGAACCGAAACGGGATTCATCGTTTTGAGGAGATATGGGCTACTAAGCCGGAGTGTGAGGAGATTATTCGGCGGGTTTGGGAAGATGTAGATCCAGATGGAAGTCCTATGTTTCAGGTAACCGAAAAAATAAAGAAGTGTCGACACCAGCTTGTAACTTGGAGTCGGATTGCTTTTGAGAAAGACAGGGAGGTGCTTAAAAATAGAAGAAAAACGCTGGAAGATCTTATGCGGGGAAATAAGGAGGGTAGGCATCAAGAATCGATTCTTCAGATGAATGGGGAAATTAATGCTCTTCTTTTAAAAGAGGAGGTATATTGGAGACAAAGATCAAGAGCTATTTGGTTATCATCAGGGGATAAAAATACAAAATTTTTTCACCAAAGGGCGACGCAGCGGAAGAGAAAAAATACTATTATGAGGCTAATGGATGAGAATGGAAGTTGGAGGGAGGGCGAAGTTGAGGTAGGGAATATTGCTGTTAATTATTTTCAGAATATCTTTAAGTCAAGCAATCCGACGCTCATGGAAAGAACAACTTCAGTTATGGAAAAGGTAGTAGATCCTGATCAAAATAGGAAGCTTCTGTGCCCTTTTACATCGGACGAGGTAAAGAGAGCAGTCTTTCAAATGCATCCTTCAAAAGCCCCTGGACCAGACGGTATGTCTTGTTTCTTTTATCAGCATTACTGGGATATTGTGGGTAGTCAAGTTTCTTCAGCAATCTTATCTTTCCTAAATTCTGGCTACATGCTTAAGAAGATAAATTTCACTCACCTTGCATTGATTCCAAAGGTTAAAAGCCCTTCTCGCATGTCAGATTATAGACCCATCAGTCTATGTAATGTTCTTTACAAAATAGTATCGAAGGTTTTAGCAAATCGTATGAAAGGTGTGTTAGCGAATGTTATTTCCGATACCCAGAGTGCTTTTCTTCCCGGAAGGCTTATATCGGACAATGTGGCGATCGCTTATGAATTAATGCATTCTTTGAAACAAAAGAGGAGCGGTAAAGTGGGATGGATGGCTATGAAGTTGGACATGAGCAAGGCTTATGACAGGGTGGAATGGAATTTTTTGAAGGAGGCTATGTGCAAGATGGGGTTTGAAGATAGATGGGTTGATCTTATCATGAGTTGTGTTACTACTGCAACATGTTCAGTCCTAGTAAATGGGTCACCCCAGGGGTACATAAAACCTACCCGAGGCCTACGACAAGGAGACCCCCTCTCCCCGTATCTGTTCCTAATCTGTGCAGAGGGGCTTTCGGCTTTATTGAGGGAGTCGGAAAATAAAGGATTCCTCCATGGATTTTCGGCAAGCAAGTATGGCCCAAAGATCTCCCATCTTTTATTTGCTGATGATAGTTTACTTTTATCCCAGGCCAATGTTAGTGAATGCAGTAATATTCTCAAAGTTTTGGACTTTTATGAACAAGCCTCGGGCCAAAAGATAAATCGGGAAAAAACATCAATTCTCGTTAGTCCAAGCACGCCCATGGTGGTCCAACAAGAGATTCGAGATATGGTTGGGGTTCAAACCTCAAACCTGAGCGAGCGATATTTGGGACTCCCGGTTATGGTTGGAAAGTCGAAAACCAATACTTTTAGAAGCTTGAAGGAAAGAGTTTTGAAGAAAATTAGTGGCTGGAAGGAAAAAACATTGTCAAAAGGAGGCCGGGAAATTTTAATCAAGGCAGTGGCACAAGCCATTCCTGCTTACACCATGTCTTGCTTCAACCTTCCTAAGACCTGGTGTATGGATCTCCAATCGGCCTTTTCAAATTTTTGGTGGGGACAGAATGGCTCAGAACATAAAATACATTGGGTAAGTTGGCCCAAGATGTGCAAGAAAAAGGTTGATGGAGGAATAGGGTTTCGAGATCTAAAAGCTTTCAATTTAGCTCTGTTAGCTAAGCAAGGATGGAGACTACTTCAGAACACGCAGTCTATTTTTTATCGAGTCTTCAAAGCCAAATATTTTCCTCAAGGGTCATTTCTTACTGCTAACATGGGATCAAATCCGAGTTACATTTGGCGGAGTTTTATGGCAGCCCAAAGTATATTACAACGGGGAACTATTTGGAAGGTGGGCAATGGAAATAGTATAAATATATGGCGAGACAAATGGACTCCTCGACCTCTATCTAGTTACCGGGAAGCTGACCATCCAATAAAAGTTGGGGATTTGGTTGATCCAGTGAGTAAACAGTGGGATGCACATGTTATTGATAGGGTTTTTAATAACCATGATGCAGAAATGATTAAGGCGATTCAATTGAGTGACATTGATGCTTCAGATAAAATAATTTGGTCCCCTGGTAAGTCCAGAAGGTTCTCAGTTCGGTCGGTATATCTTTTTTCTACTCAAGGAGGGGATGATACTAATAATGTAAATGAATCCGAAGGATCAAATACGGCGGAAACTAGAAGATTATGGAAATGGATTTGGAGTCTTGGAATCCCGAGCAAGTGCAAGCACTTTATGTGGAGAGCATGTACAAATTCCTTACCAACAATGGGGAATTTATTTAAGCGAGAAGTTCCTACTGATCAATCTTGCCGTATATGTTTCTATAATTCGGAATCGGTGACTCATGCTTTATGGGCTTGTCCTTTGGCTCGCAATGTTTGGGCACTTACGAAAGGAAGATTTCAGAAGATGATTTCAACAGAGGAGTTAGATTTCCGACAAATTGTTCTTGATTTAGAATCTCGAGCTTCAAAAGAGGAGTTGGAAATGGGGTCAATGGTAGCATGGGCTATTTGGGATGCGCGTAACAAAATAATTTTTGATAACTTCCAACTTCATCCCAATTTGATCATTCAAAGAGCTAGGAGATTACTAGATGATTTCCAAAGATTAGCGTTGCTTAGGCATTGTCTTTTTTGAGTTCAGTCTCAATCGGAACAGTGGTTGTTTCAAGAAGAGCTCTAACTTGTTATAAGGCTCTCTGGTGTTGCTATTCAGTTTGTGTAAATCTATGATTACTTTCAAGTAATAAAATTTCTATCTTTTATCAAAAAAAAAAAAACATCTTCATGCTTATCCCTTCCCCTCTCCTCTCTCATTCCCAACCGTCCTCTATCATCCCTTGCCGCTCCTAATGTTGCAACCACCTGTTGTGCTGAACCACTACTCGCTGCATTTTCCAGCCATTGAACTCTAAGAAATCAGAGATTTGGTTATTGTAGAGACTCAATCAATCTCAAGGGAATCACCGGAAGGATCCTGCTTTTTCACTAAATCAATCTGCATTCAGCACAAATCCAGGTAAGTGCATTGTTTGTTTTATGTTTTCTTCTCTTTGGAATGTATTACGACATGGTGTTTTCCCGAAATCATTTCACAGTAGAGTGCTAAAGTTTTCTTATGGAAGAATACTTTCAGAAAATGTTTCTTTCTCATCCTGGACATGCAGGGATATTGAGACTCGCCTCCCAGATTGGATTCAATTGTATGTTGTACTGCTTGCTTTTCGATTAGTGGTGATCAATAGTACTGGGTTAGTAATCAACCCTGATCCATTGATCAATTTCATAACTATGGCTAATTAATCAACTATTTCTACCCCTCCTCTCATTAATGTAGTAGAAACACTGGCATATCATCACACAAAAATTTGACATCTTTTGGTTAATTGCATTTCACATGTATTGAAATTATTTTTTTCATCCTGTCATTGCGTTTTTTTTTTCAATCATTATAGTTGCTCACTCATGTGCATTCTGCTAGTTTGTTTAGATAAGGTTAGTTTAGATTAAGTCTCTTTTTAAATTTTTAAATCTATTTTAAAATTTTTAAACACTGAACATAAAGGAAGGAGATAAAGAGAAAGAAATCATAGAGACAAAAAGGAGAAAGGAGTGGTAATTAAAATTATTGGTGGTTTTCTTATTCTTCTTATAGGTTTGCTTCACATTTTGATTTCTCATATCTTTCACTTATTTGATATATTTATTTATTTATTCTCTTTATGTAGACTAAGTTTTGAATAATATTACCCTCCATGAAGATCAAGCCCAGGAAACGAGTGAAGAGGTCAAGTTGAAAGTCTCTGAAAAAAAAAAAAAGTCTCTGAAAGAAAAACGTTAATTAAGAAAATTAACAAAATACTCAAGTAAGTTTTCCTTCTATTTGATCTCATTAGGTTTCATTTATAATGAATTATTTGTATAAAAGTTGGATAAATTATTTTAATGAATAATTCTTAAAAATTGAAGGGTTTGATAAACCTAAGCAAAATTAGCATGATTGGTTTGATTTAATGATTCTAGAAATCATAGTGTTTAATAATCTATAATATGATTGTAATTATTTGTATCATTAAATAAATTTTTTAAAAATATTACAGGGTTTCGAAGCCATAATAAAATCTGATTTTTTGACTATTGGTAAATTAGCATGTCTCATAGAAGTTTTGATTATGTGAAAATTATGAATTTGTTTGAATTACTAATTTGAAATATTATCTATAAGAAATTGGGGTGGAATTTGAAAAATTAGTGATTGAAAATAGTTTTTGATGAATTTATATTTAATGCTCTGAAATGTTATTTGAGATTGATTAGTCTTGTGATCATGAGAATACCATCTTGAGATAATTTGTAGTTGAGATATGCCAAGAGCATAATAATATTGAATATATGAGACATGATATAGATTGTGACATCATGCATTAATGAAGGGTTGCGGTCATTGGGTGAGAGCCCGTAAAAAACAAACTAGGATCATGGACCCTTGGGTGAAAGGTCCTAAAGTCTCCGGAGAAGATCCCTTGCTTGGGATTTGTAGTTCGACCGAACATGGGGATAAAATCAGTAATGATATTGAAACGGGCTGGTGCAAAAACTGGACATCATTTGCATGTGCATGTCATTTCATTCTCATGGCATCGTATCCATATGTAATTTAGGCTATACATTAAATCATTAAAGTTTCTTTTGTTTTATTATTTGTTGAAATTATGTATTGCTTTCAGGTTGGAATCGAGAAGGGAAAATTTATATATTAGATAAATTGTTGTTCAATTATTATAATATCTCTTTCATTATAAATGAACTTGGGGATAACATAGAAGTGAAATTCTACTGAGCATTGAGCTCACCCCTATTTTTATATCAAATGTTGTAGGTGTGAAGAATTGAGCGGCTAGAGACCATGATTAAGATGAAAACTTTATATTTAAGATTTAGTTTAGTTTTTTTTTTCTTTTTTTTTAACTCATTTAAATGTATGAGAAGAATTTAAATAATTGTTTTGACTTAACATTAATAGTTAGAATGTGTAAACTTAATTTATAGATATTGTAATTTTATTTTATGAGAAGATTGGTTGAAGTATGAGACGCATTAGAATCAAATTTAATGTGAAATGTTATAATTCAGATTTTCTTATCGTAGTAGTATTCTGAAATTTCTGGGTTAGTGATAAGAGAATATTTATCAAATATTCGTCCATGCTCGGAAAATTATGAAATTTTGTGTGTAAATACTAAACTGGTGAGGAAATCATCCAGTAAAATTGGATATTAAAATAATATCATTTACTATGTTTAATAAATATATTTTTGAACTTTATATTTCAGTAGATAGATTTAGTTTGGGAGATGAGTTGAATTATAAATTATTATTCACCTTAATTTGTAGATGATTTTAATAACTTATTTTCCTTTTAAACAAGTATGATCAGTTATATTTCAAGAACAATTAGTTTCTAGACATTTTGATTTATATTATTTATGGTAAATTATTTGGTGTAAGGTGTCGAGCTCGCCGCCATAATTTTTTTTTTGCAAGCGAGTTGGTTTAAGGTTAATATTTTATGAGTGATACCAATGATTCTTAATCATAATTAATAAATAATTAAACTATTATTAAGCTAGCTTTCTAGGAATATAAAATTCATCATCATTGAAATTGTATCATGTTAGCAATGAATTTATGAATACCAAGTGGTACATTTGTGAGAAAATTGAAAAGCTTAAAAATCTATCGATAAATAAAGACAATTTGGTATGCTTTATTGATTTTACTATTCATTATTTCTTTTCTTTTTCCTCATGTTCCAAAGTCTTGGAGTTCAAGACGGGGACGGATCATAAAATAGTATTCGGATCATGGACTTCAGGTTTTGGGGCGTGACAATTACTCTATAAAAATTTTATTCTAGTCGGTGCTTACTATCACAAAAAGGCTTCTTCCAGCTATACCAATATACCGAATAAGCTCAAACCAATGTAGTTAAAGTTACCACCTTTTTTTCCCCTTTGGGTGTCTGCACCATCCCACTCAAAAATTTTCCTACAGACACTAGTGTAAGTCGAGGAGTGGGAATTGAACACACAACCATAGGGAGTAAACCAGGGATGCTAGTCAACTGCACTTACCAATAAAAAATGAGGGAACCATATCTTCTGTGGCCTTCCCTATGGCCAGGGTGTTTAAAGGCCAAGATTACTTGTACAACTATTAAATCCATACAAGACAAGTGATCTTGGCCTTTGAACACCTCTGGCCACAGCCCACAGGTAAAAACAGAGACAATATGGTTCCAAAATGAGAGAGAAAAGTCAGGAATGCTAGCTCATCACAGAATTCAAAAAAATTCATGTGTTATTGGTGTAACCAGTAACATTGCAACCCGACTGGCAAGGAGTATTTATGTAAAAAATTTAGTGTCAAAAATACCCTTTTTTGTGTTCTTAATTATAAAACTACCACTTCCTATGATATTTTTTGGGTTGCTCCCGTCAACCGGAACTCCAATTCATAATTAATAAACAGTGAACTGGAGCAACCAAAACTTGCCTCGGGAATTTATGAAAAAAAATAAGGCTAAAAATACCCTTTTTGTGTTCTTAATTACCAAAGTACCACTTCCCATGGCATTTTTAGGGTTGCAGGTGAACCCATTTAAATTTTCGTGGAGTACAGATTTGGTTGCAATTATGCTTGGTGTAAGCATAATCGACTGGTGGGGATTATTTGTAGAGGAGGGCTGATGTGTTTTCGGATGCTGATATAATATCTACTGCACTAGATTAGTGATTGACATTCTTAGGAAAGGCCTGAGAGTAGGTCTAGCACTCCTCATTCTACTAATGGATGCAAATCCAATACAGTTGGCTGCACAATTTTTTGAAAAAAAAACCCCCAAAATAAACAATTATAACAGTAGATAAAAAATTAGCTTGGCAAACAAACTACCTTGATCTATTCGGCTTAATTTGACCAAGTTGGAAACGTCTAAGCCTCACCCCTTATTAACCCTAAATATATGGAGTTTACTCTTGAAATCGGGTGAGTTTTCTATTATCTCTTGTGCTTTCCTTGAGAAGTTTTATTAGTTGATGCAGAAGTCTAGCTATTTTTTGTTTTAATCTTATTGTTCTTTGATTTTAGAAGTTGAAACCCAACTTTAGTGGGATCTTCACTAGCGTTTGGATAGATTTTTCAGCTGGCTTTTCATTTCAAGAAGTTAAAAACAACTTTTGGTTAGCCACTAGCCAATGACTTCCTGTGGAAGTCCAAATTTTAATAAAAGTTGAAAATCCACTTCCCCAAAAAGCATGTATTGATTTCTTCCGTTAGAAGTCATGTTTTCCACTTTCGCGGGTAGTCAACAAAAGGGTGTCTTTTTACGGCAGTTTGCTTCTTTTTTTTGAGTTTGCTTTATAAACCCTATGTTGCCCCTACACCTTGTTAAAGTATGTGCAGGATGCTTTTCAAGGAATGATGTAGAGATCCAAATCTTTTTCTTGTCTTTATTACAAGTATTAGGGGTATTATAGTCCTTGTAATGTTTTAATGTTTATTTATTTATATCTAATTAGTATCGTGTAATTAAGGCTTAATCAAACTTGTAGTGGAGGGATGTCATATCACACCCTGAACTTTAGGAAGCTCTAGTTTTGGCACCGTTTATTAGAATTGAGTGATTCTTGAATCATTAGAAAGGTATTGGAACCCTCTTCGAGGTTCATGTGTAATGTTTTTCCATATTTTAGTCTAAGCTAAGTCAAAAGGCGGGTTTTCTAACGTTTTGTCTGATGGAATTGCATATCAGTCAATTTTGGGGATAATTTGGTCCATAAATAAAGGAGAATTTAGAAATTCTAAAACACCAGAAATATCCATTTTCAAAAAATGAATCCAACGCAAGTTAAATTGTCGAAATCCGACGAACGAGTCAAAAGTTATGACCAAAACAGTATGATGGGTCAAATTCTGCAGAGCACCGATTGCTAGAGATCGATCGGTTCACAACCGATCGCTCGGTCAGAAGTAGCGATCGATCGGTCCAAAACCGATCGATCGGTATCTATCGACTGGTCCAAAATTTTGTATAGGGAAAATTTCCAGAGAGTATGTTTTTGACCAAGAGCTCGGTCAAGAGCACCGGTCGATCGGTAGGCGACTGATCGCTCGGTCATAACCACCGATCGCTCGGTCTTTCGTGTTTTTTTTTTGCAGAATTTCAATAAGGGCTTTTTGGTCTTTTAGACCTCAAACCTTGGGGCTATAAATAGAGATCCTATTTTAGAATACTCTACCTATTTCTAACCTAATTTGGCAAAAAGAGAGAGAAAACCTAGGGTTTTGAGATGGGGATTTCTTTGAGAAGAAGGAGATAGCTTGGATATTGCAAGGAGAGCTTGGAAAGCTTCCCCAAATTACCTCGGGAGCGTTTTGAATCCAATGGAAGGATTCCTAAGGTCGATATACTATCCTAATCAACTCTATTTTAATGTTTTGTGAATGTTAATATGATAGGAATGATAGAATAGAGATTAGATGCATTTTTCCCAAATTTTCTATGAAATAAGCTAATTATGGATAGAAATGTGGACGGACGTTTGACTTAACCCCGACTCAAAATCAAGAAAAGTAATCAACATGAACCTTGAAAAGGGTTCCAATACATTTCCAAAAATTTAAAAATCACTCTATTCTGATCAACGGTGAGAGAACTAGAGCTTTTCAAAGTTGAGGGTATGCTAAGGCATAACCCTTGTTAATATTTAAGAGTATTCTATACTCTTACCTATTTCATTCCAAACACCCATATACCAAAAATATATTCTTAAAAGCTTTAATACATAATATCATTCATCATACTAAGCCATCAAGATCCGGGGTTCTACAGTTTCCATTAATAAGTTATCTTATAATATATTTAGACCCTTTTTGGGTACTATTTCATGTATTTCTTTTATTTTCTGCATGTGTGTTTGAAAAGTACTCTAATCTATTCTCCCTAGTGTTTTTTTTTTTTTTAATTTAGATCTAGAATATAAGCACTTTTTTAACACTTTAATTTTTAATTAGCCAATTTGGTAAAATTAATTATCTTAGGAAGAAAAAAGTCTTATTTATTATTGAGGAGTGCTTGCCCTATTCTCAGTCAACTCATATTATGTCTAATTTGCAATGATTAAAACACTCTCTCTCATGCAAAATGAACATATGGTTGGTGGAAGGTGAGAGTAGGGGAGAGTAGGGTTAGCATTGCTTTAAATGTTTGTTAAATCAAACAAAAGAGGAGTGCTAGCTCCTCTCAGGCCTTCCTACTTTTAGGATAGGTCAACCACCTATCCATTTTCAGAGATAAGCACATACTTTTACAGGTTGCAATACTTTACCTCTTAAAGTAGAACACATTACTTGTTTAGTGCCTGAAAGTATGAGTAGCACTCCTTGAAAAACATAGCACTATAGTAAGGGGTATTTATTGATACTTTTTCAAAATTTGAAACACATCACTTGTATAGTACATTTTTAATATCTTAGCTGTTGTTTATTTATCCATTGTCCTTTATTTTTAACATGCCATCAATTTTCTTTTTAAGGTAAGAACATGCCATCAATTTAGTGGACTAATGATTATGTCTTCAGTGTTCATGTCATAATTACTAGAATACAAACTTTCATCTATATTAAAATATTTTAGAGAAATTAAAGAATTTTCATTTCAAGTATCTTTATTCTTGATCTTAAAATTAGGATTCACAGTAGCTAGAGAAAAGAATTATCATTACAAATATTTTAGAGAAATTAAAGAATTTTCATTCCGAGTACCCTTATTCTTGAGGATTCGGAATATCACACATTGATCAATCAAAGAGAGATTCAACAACTAAAAGAAAGATCCACTAGGATTCTTATTGGTTGGAACTTCCAGTTATCTTGATAGGAATCTGATATCTTTATTTCCGTCTCAGCAAATCTTTTTTTTTCCACATGGGATCCTGAAATTAGGATTCACATTAGCTAGAGAAAAAGAATTATCTATCATTACAATAGAAACAACATATTCACATTTGGATGTCAAATATTAGGATCAATAATATCCTATTCCAACTATATTAGTATATAAAAGTTAATTCATTTAATTATAAGGTATCATTAAATTGTTATATGTCCCCCCACCAACCCCACCACACCTACACCTACACCTACACCTAATATTTTGTAAATATTTTATCATATAATTATAATTTTTAAACATAATATCTAATTTTATATATAAGTGACCCGCAAATTAGGATGTAATGTTGATTTTGTGAGAAGTTTGTTCCCCTCAAATTTTGAAATTTATATATATATATATATATCAGCGGAAATAAAACCATCGTTATATCTATGTTCCAACAATTAGGGATAGAACTATTTTCTATCCCTGGCCACAAACTTAGAGGATTTGGTTCCAAAAAATAAAAAAGTCTGTATAAAAGAACTAAATCTTCTACGGTTATGGTCGGATTTGTCAAATCTGGTTATGCCGTCGTGATCTCATGTGTCCCTTTTGACTCCTTGAGGGGTGTCAAAAGGGGTTAAAATTCACTCACCCCTAAAGTTCACCCACCCATCCTTGGTTTTATATATATATATATATATATATTAAAATTATTTTTTAAAAAAGTATCTATAAAAGGAAAATAATCACCTCCCCGGTCAGTGACGCGGGTGTCTCGGCTCTTATTTTCTTGTCACGTGTCCCCCTTCTAACCTAATTTTTCTGTGGGCAAGATTCATCCACCCTTAAGGGCCGGTCTATCCTTGGTTTTTAGAAAAATAAATTAAAAAATTTTAACTAAATGGTTTTTAAAAAAAATGGTAAATTACACTCACCTCCCCTGTGTTTGGCAAAATTTCAGAAACCTCCCCTCTAGTTTCTAAAATTACATCGTCCTCCCCTATCAGACTCTAAATATTAACACTATTAACTAAAGTTACCATTTTCCCATTTACCCCTATTACTTGATTGAGGAACCATGTTTTTACCGTTCGAAAGCTCAACCAATGAAAAACATAAACTCCCAAGCCACCAGGTGTCCTTTTAATATCCACTAACTATGATTAAGATTTACTCACCCCTAGAGTTTATCCATCTAACCTTAGTTTTAGGAAAAAAATAACCTTAGGTTGGTTATGCTTAACCACAATTAAATAGGGCTCTAGAAGCCGTCATGTGTCCTTTTTAACACCCACTAACCGTGGTTAAGATTCACTCATCCCTAGGATTCATTAATCTAACATTGGCTATAAGAAAATATAATAAAAAATATTAATCTTAGGTTAATTATGTTTAACCACAGTTAAAAGATCTCTATAAGCCCCCATGTGTCTCTTTTAACACTCACTGACTATGGTTAAAACCCACTCACCTCTAGGGTTCATCCATCAAATGTTGGTTTTTAGAAAAAAAAAACCTTAGGTTGCTTATGCTTAACCACAATTAAAAGGAGCTCTACCAGCCACCACGTGTCCCCTTTAACGCCCACTAACTATGGTTAAAATTCACTTACCCCTAGGATTCATACATTTAACCTTGACTTTTAGAAGAAAAAAAAACCATAGATTGATTATACTTAACCACAATTAAAGGGGGCTCTACTAGCCGCCATGTGTCCCCTTTAGCACCTATTAATTGTGCTTAAGATTCACTCACCCCTAGGATTAATCCATCTAACCTTGTTCTTAAGAAAAATATAAAAATATTAACCTTAGGTTAATTATGTTTAACCACAGTTAAATGATCTCTATAAGTGGTGAGTGTCCCTTTTAATACCCACTAACTATGGTTAAGGTTCACTCACCCTATCTAACATTGGTTTTTAGAAAAAATATATATATATACTCGATTTTGAAAATATTTATATTAACCTTAAATTGATATTATTAACCTTGGTTAGAAACAAATTATCATTTATTTTATTGAATTAACTAACCTTGTGTTGAAAAAAGGTAATTTAGATATTTTAAAATGTTTAAATGATGACATCATTAAATTACATCCATAAAGAAATAGTAAACTTGAGGGAATGAGGTATCTCGTAAATTTCATCAAACCTTAAGGTAGGTGAGTGAAATTTACCAAAAAAAAACTAACCCAAGTTAATAGGAGTTGAAGGGTCGGCTCTGTGAGAGCGAGGAGCAATAGTTTGATGCTCTCTCTCACTCAGGATTCTCTCAAGTTCAACTTGAGAGAATCTCTCAAGTTCGAACCTCTAGAGGTCGCCACATGTCTCCTTTGACACCCCTTAACCATGGGTAAGGTTCACCCACCCCTAGGGTTCACTCACCCATCTTTGGTTTTTTTTTAATATATTAATTATTATTTTTTAAATTAAAAAAACTGTTTTTAGAGTTTTTTAATATTAAAATTAGTTTTTTAATTTTAAAAAAAGAATTAATATTTTAAAAAAAAAAAACAAGGATGGATGGGTGAACCTAGGAGTGGGTGAATCTTACCCATGGTTAAGGGGTGTCAAAGGAGACACATGGCGACCTCCAGGGGTTCCAACTTGAGAGAATCCTGCCTCTCTATAAATATCCCGAATCATTATAAAGGAAGAACTCCACTAATATGTGATGTGATGTGATAATCTATGCAACCTCTCATCAGAGAAATGGAAAGGGACCTGCATGTAGTGATGGTTCCATGGTTGGCCTTCGGCCACATGATCCCTTTCTTCAACCTCTCTACAGCTTTAGCCAAACAAGGCATTCGAGTCTCCTTCATTTCTACTCCAAAAAACACTCTCAGACTTCCCAAACCTCCTCCTAACTTAGCCCCTCTTATAAATCTAGTTGACCTTTGCTTACCTGCCGTCGCTGGCCTGCCTGAAGGAGCCGAAGCCACCATCGATGTCTCCTTCGACGAAATCCAACACCTGAATACAGCTTATGATCTCCTGCAACCTCAATTTAGGCAATTCATCGCCAACGAATCTCCTGATTGGATTATCCATGACTTTGTCCCCTACTGGACGGCTGAGATTGCCCGAGAATTCGGTATCCCACAAATTTTTTTCTCAGTCTTCTCCGCCGCCACTCTTTCCTTCTTCGGTCCACCGGAATACTTAGTGGGTGACGGCCAAAAAAAGCATCGGCCATCGCCGGAAAGTTTAACTTTCCCGCCGGAATGGATCACGTTCCCGTCTTCGGTTGCCTACAGGAAATACGAGGCGAATGACGTGTTTGCCCTTAGTTTTGGGCAAAATGCATCCGTTATGACGATTGGGGAGCGATTATCTCTAGCCATCCGAGCATCCGAAGCTGTGGCGGTCCGGAGTTGCAGCGAACTCGAAGCTGATTACTTGAATATAGTCGAGAAGATATACCGGAAACCGGTTATTCCGGTCGGCTTTCTTCCACTAGAGAAGACAGGAGTCGGTGAAGGAGAGTGGGTTGAGATATTCAAGTGGCTAGATAAACAGAAACCAAAGTCAGTTGTGTTTGTAGGATTTGGTAGTGAGGCGAAATTGAGTAGGGATCAGGTTTATGAGATAGCCCATGGGCTTCAGCTCTCTAACCTTCCCTTTCTCTGGGCCTTGAGAAGCCCCATGTGGGCCCTTAACGGCGACGATGCCCTTCCGTCGGACTTCCAAAGAACGATCGGAGGTCGTGGGGTGGTGGTTATAGGGTGGGTTCCCCAATTGGAAATTCTAGCCCACCCTTCAATTTGTGGCTCATTGGTTCACTCTGGGTGGGGGTCCATCGTAGAGACACTACAACATGGTCACACCCTAGTGGTCTTGCCTCTGGGGATTGATCAGGGCTTGAATGCTAGGCTACTTGTGGAGAAGGGATTAGCAGTTGAGGTAGAGAGGAGCGAGGACGGGTCGTTTGACGGGAGCGGTATCGCAAAGGCTCTGCGAAAGGCCATGGTGGAGGAAGAAGGAGAGAGAATCAGGGTTCGAGCAAGGGAAGCAGGGACTATATTTGGAGATCTGAGGCTCCATCAAGAGTTCTACATTGATGGGTTCATTCAGTGTCTCAAAAAGGTTTTAATTACCACTCCCTAATGGTGATTAATTACCACCTATAGCCTACCTTTCAGATGGCATGTCACTGGTTATAGGACTCGGTCGAGTTGAACCCAACTCGACTGAGTTGCTGCTCTACTTTGATTAGGTTTCCATTAATGAGTTCTCTTTAGTCTAGTTAAATCGGTTTCGTGTTCTTTGTAATGTAATTGAAGTTGTTAGTAAGGGGACTTTTAATATATTAATATATTTTGCCCAAAAAAAAAAAAAAAAAAAAAATTTGGATTAGTATGGATCTTAGATGTCCAATTTTAGTGCATGTTAGTTTGGGTTGTCAATAGGTTGGGCTTAGGCTCAAATTTTGTAAAAAAAAAAATTATATGCCTGGCCCATGCTAGCACGTTTACAAGAGTAATTTGGGCCCAAATTTGTTCTAATGACACCCTATACAAAATACTTAGGGCTATATTCGGTTGCCAAGAAAGTGGATTGGAGAAAAGAAAAAAAGAAAAGAAAGTGGCTTTTTTTTTTGCATGTTCCATTGGGAAGAAAATTTTAGAAGAAAATGATTGGGTAATCATTATATTTATTGATAAAATGGTAAATTTACAATATTCTTGAACCAAGTGCTTTACTTTCTCTCCGAATAACCATTGATTTTGAGAGAAAATTTTACAAGAAAGTGTTAAAATTTGGTTGATTTTCTTGTACTTTTCTTGAGAAAATAACTATTTTTTGTAAATCGAACATCAAAGATGTGAGAGAATCTCTCATTTTCTTTCACTTTACCTTGCTTTCTAGCCAACCGAACATAGCCTAGAGGAGTGCTAGCCCTGTTCTCAGGCTTTTCCTACTCTTAGCCTTGAGCCAACCATTTGGAACAAGACTAACATGGAATTTGTAAAAAGGTCTTGAATTACTTCTTAGGTGAAAGTAGAACTCAACATAGCGGAACCAAACTGATATATGAAATTTCAACGACTATTATGATTCTGTTATGATTGTGTCTTGCATTCTCCTTGATAGTCAATTTGGACAATAGATTAAAAGAAAATTTGTCATCTTTTTGGGTAACTAGAATGGTCATTATGTCACATTTTTGTACTAATATATAATTGCATTATCACTAGGATTTTCATTGAGTGAGAACATAAAAGAGATAAGAGATTTGTGACGTAAATTTGAACAAAAAATAGTGAAAATATAGCGTAAGTAGATTGTTGAATCACGTAAATTAAGTATGCTTTAACTTTATTGCAATTAGGTTTGGTTTGATTAATTTAATATATTAATAAACAGTAATATCCTTAATAAGGTGGTTATTAGAAATATTCTAAGCAGACTCTCTTATATAAAGCATCTCCTGATCATAGAGTATAATCTACAGAAAGGAACATGGCTATCTTTATTAAAGTGGAAGAGAGGATCAAAAATTCATTGCCGAAAGGCGCTCATTGAGCCGGTCACTAATGGCTAAGAGTCGCTTCTATTATACGATGTTATATACAATTTTTTTTTTCTTTACTAGTGTTTCTTACCGATTGAAGGGTCTTTAAGCAATTTATGTAATTTTACATTCTCAAGTGAAGGGACCTCAGTTATTTTGAACATAAAGAAAAAAATGCTCCTTTGGATAGATGTAGTAGTATTATAGATAAGGCACAAGACAATGTTGTCTTTGAAAGTTGATATTGAAGGGGAAAAAAAGTATCTATTACATTTTACAAGGATTATGTCAAGAATTAGTCTAGGATACTCCCAAAGTGTACTCCTAAATCTTAACCATTTATCTCAATTATTAAACGGTTACGATTAGAGATGATATGAGATTAGAAAAGACAAAATAAGGTATGTATAACCCTTGTCATTACATGCTAGTATTTCGACATCCTTTTAAGGATGACGGCACGTTGAAATGGAATTTCTTTTCTCTAAAGAATTTAGGACACGACAAGCAAACTGAAAATCAATTGTAAACATAATTATTATTCCTCAAAATTAATGGCATGTTAAAAATAAGAGAAGCATACATAGAGAAAACGAAAGCTAAACAGTGGAGACGTTGATAATGTGTTAAATGGGTCATATGTTTCAATTTCTTTTAAAATGATTGTACAACCCCCATAATATAGTGCTTGTGTATTTGATTTAACACCCGGTATTATAATAAATAAGAGTTTTTTTCTTCCAAGATCAATAATTTTACCAAACATGCTAATTTCAAATTAAAGTGCTAAAAAAGTGTTTGCATTTTAGATCTAAAATAGAAAGTACTTCCTCCACTGATATGTTGTGGCAACTCTTATTAGATAGGTCCTGAGATCAAATCCTAATGGGTGATGCCTTGCAAGAGTGTCACTCCCCGCCACAAACGACTAACCATGATTGATACTAACATTATGTAAATGATAATGCCAACAAAAATATAATAGATTAGAGTTTTTAAATGTCCCAAAAGAAACTAAAAAAACTTGAACTATTACTTACTTCTGTAAATAAAAGAAGGAGAATGTTAGTGCGCCCTGTCTGTTTAATGAGAATAATTAAAATAAGGGTAAGGGTAAAGCTATATCCATTTTCTTTTAAAGTCAATTTTATTTAAGGAGCTATATATTATTATCTTCCATTATAACTATGAAGAAGAGGGCTACTTTGATTGTTACAAAATGTTGTCTTATACTTAGAAATACTAATTGTGTGGAATAGCTTTATCTTCAGTTTGGATATTGATATTGTTCTCTTCTTCTTCTTGATTTATGGCAATAATTGTTCTTAAAATCTGGAAAATAGATTAGATATAGGTCTCTATTACGTATACGTAGTGAATGGATTCAATTAGTAGTTATTGAGAAATAGGGGAGGCTAGTGGGTGGTTTGTAACTAATTACTACATTTATAAAAGACTTGTAATAGTTCAATTTTAAGAGATGAGTGAATGAAAGTTAAGAGTTTCTTTCTTTGGAGAAAACTAAGAGGTGTTAGTCTCTTTCGAACGCAATCAAGAGGTGTTGATCTCCCTTTAGTGGGATTAAAAAGTTAGATGTCATTTTAATGATATCATCTTTTTACTCTTTTTTCTTTTTTTTTAAATAAAAACTACATATAAAATGGTGTTAGAGCCAAAAGATCCTCTCTTGCATCTAGACGTCAAAAAGACTAAGAGTTTTCTACAATGGAAGCTTGTAGGAAAGAATTGGCACCAGATTCTTAAGGATTATCAACAAAAACATTCCAAAGTAACAGTACTTGATCCTCTGAATGTCATTCAACACTTACACAATCACCAGTCCATGCTCCATAATGTGGCTGATCTAAAACTTTTCGACTTCTATGGAAAATTTGGTGTTCCGAGGCAATTGGTTATTACAAAAGATCCATCATGCATCTATCTATAATGTAGTTACTAAGTTGGGTTGATGCTACCCCTAGTTGAAAAGCCACTAGTTGTAGATGGTAGTGCAAAGTCATATCATATGAATTGTCTTTTGTTTATGAACAATACTCACTCTATGTAGAGTAAGTACAAGAAGCATCATACCTTCAATTGTTGAAGGGGCCAACAATAATCACTCTGTAACTAAAAAAATATTACATTACTACCTTGCAATGGAGGAATAAAAAACTTATGACCTTGAGGGAAAAGTCAATTCATAGGAAGTGCATTGTTACATATACGCAGTGAGTTAGTTCAATTAATAATTGTTGAGAGATAAGGAAGTCTAGTGGTGGTTTATAACTAGTAATGAGGGATTTGTAACTGGTTACTACAATTATAAAAGACCTCTAATAATTTAATTTTAGGAGATGAACAAATGAGAACTAAGAGTTTCTTTCTTTGGAGGGAACTAGAAGGTGTTGGTCTCTCTCCGATGAGATCAAGAGGTATTGATCTCATTTTAATGGGATCAAAGACGAAAGTTTAATTCACTTAGCAGTGCCAACTGATGAGACGGAAAGCCTGCGAGCAGAGGACGAAGCCTAGCCTAGCCACTATTGGGCTCTATAAGAGTTGCTGGAAGCAGTCAAGGGGAAGAACCTGTTCCTGCGTGTTGCCTTTTCAATTATTGTACCGATGGCTTTCTTTCCTGAGAGTGCTAACATGAAAGCTCGCTGGCTAAGAGTGGAGTCATCGCCCAACTTAGGGTACGGGACTAAAAAACAAATATAACAATTGATCGATCAGGAAAGCATCGGATAAGCATAAATGTTCATGGGATGCACTCTCCCGGCTGGATGAGAGTCACATGAAAGGAGGAGCTGCCCTTACCCCTTTAATGATATCATCTTCATACTAGTTATTCTATTTTTTATTTTATTTTTATAAAAAGTTATGTTTCAGTCTCTTATCATTTTCAATCTTGGTCTAGTCCCCATCACACTAAGCATAAAGAACATATTGAGAGATAGTGGTGCTACCATTATTTCTTTTTCTTTTGAACTTTTGATGCAATAATAATTAGTTTTTTTTAACCAGATGTACTAACTCAAAAACATGCATGAGAGAGAAAGTAACCAATGTACATACCAAGTTCACAACAAAGTTAGTATGCAAGCTTTATTATTATAATCTACTAACATTGATCAAGTACTCTCTAAACATGCATGCTCAGCATCAGAATGGCATTCAAAATTTGATCTTAGGCTCGGTTTAAATGATATATGATGTAAGATCTTTTATGATAAAAGATGAATTTTTTACTTATTTTATTTAGTTTGATTGCATCCTTGCAAATAAGGTAGAAAAATGTTTGATTTTCTTGTGTTTGGATTCAAGGAAACTTGAAAATCACAAGTAAACATGGGTGTTTTTTCATTCAAATAAGAATATGCAAAGATGATATTTTTCTCAACTCTTTAGTTGAATGATTGTTGTCGTTTACTTGTTTAAAATACATGTGGGGTATCTTTTTATTTTAGAAAATATATGTAAATTGATATTTTTATCATTTAAAAAATACATGTGAAGAGGGTTACATGTGAAAATGGTACATTTATCATTTTGAAAAATACTTGTGGATCATACATTTGTTATTTTGAAAATATATGTCGAGATGGGTTTACAAGTTATTTTAGAACATACATGTAGATAAGGGATTTATTATTTTAGAAAAAAATAAGTGGAGATGGATATTTTTGTTAATTTCGAAAATACATGTGGAGGGGGGAGATTTCTATCATTTTGAAATGTAGCTATGGGTATTTTTGACATTTTGATAAAAATATTTCAAGAGTGATAATTTTTTTATTTTGAAAAGATATATTTAAATAATCAATAATTATACGAGAAAATAACATACGAAATTTTAAAATGTATGTCTTTAAAATATGTTATTTTTCACAAAAGCTACCTAATTTTTGTAAAATAATTTAGGTATAAACAAACACAAAAAATAACATCATCTACATATTACAATTGTATTCCTTATTTTACATTGAAACAAACGAAGCTTTGTTGGAAGCAATTTTTTTTCTCTATAAAGTGAAGCTCATTTCTATTTTCTGACCTTTCATAGAAAGATATGCCAATTGCAGGACTCTCATTTTCAACTCACATGTGACATTGCATTTTTCCCCCCCTGTTTTGACTCCATTGGATTTAAAACAAAGTTGCATGTTTCTTGGCAATCAGAGTTCCACCAACCACACAAGTCTATGATATGGACCTTCTCTCCATACTTATTTTTTTAGTCTTGAGGGTATATATATTGAGATATCAATTTCTGATTTTTGCATGTCATGTGACTTAGGATCTCAGAATATGCAAGAAAAAAGATGGAAAATAGATGAGTAAAAAATGAGAAAAGAAAAAAACTAATTATACAAAAGATAACTAAAAATTATATTATAAATCCAAAATTTTCTTTTCTTTTCCTGTTTTCTCAGCAACCAAGCATACCCATAACAACAATCAAATCCAAAGCATCGCATCTTCGAAGAAGTTAACCATCATAGGCTTAAACAAGTTCCTAAATAATTTGAAGAACCCTATTATCATAGGGATATATTAGTGAGACCGCAAAGGGTCAAGACCACGCATGTGATGAGCAGATCTCAACAAAATAAAATCAGATTTATGAAAATTTTGAGATCCACTCATAACATGCGCGGTATCTTGATGTGGTCTTGGCCCTTTGCAGCCTCAGTAGCAATGTCCATTATCATATATATCAAGTTTAACATCAATTCAGTGATTTAAACAAGTATTCATATATCGGAATCATCTCAATAACTCAACTTCTCAAGTTCTTAATCAAACAAAATAGAAAACATGTAGACTTGCATGTATGTCATGATGTGTTTTGAAAGAAGCGGGGTTAGGCCATATGATAAGCACTTATTTTTGGTATCAATAGTAATAGCTAATACAGAGAGCACTTTCTAAACTTAAAAGACAATCATTAAAAATAATAATAAAAGGAAAAAAAGGGAAAGAGTACTTATTACATTTAATTTCAGCATTTAAGTCTATAAGATAAGCAGGCATTTACCTTTTGACAAATTAATGGGGTTCTCTTAATCTAACTGTATTCCACAAAGTAACCCTTAAACACTTTAGTCTACATTCAAGCTCTCCTTAATCTTCTACTCTTTAATGAGGTTCTCTTAATCTAACCGTTTTAGAACCCCTTCACAAATGAGATTTCCAAAACTGTCTATTTGTGAAATGGAAAATGTTAGGCTCTCTGGCAAGTACGGGTGTAACGGGCGGGTTCGAGCCTGGCTGGGCCCAATTAGGCCCAATTAATAAATGGATCTGGGTCAGTCTGGCTAGTTTGCCAAAGAAAGAAGACGGAAAAAATACAATGATTTAGGGGGTTTAATAATTGGTTGCACCTTAATTCCAGTTAAAAGCTCAATCTAACGGGCCAACAAACATAAGCCTCCAAGCCAAAGTATGCCGAACTATATAATCGGGCGAATTGGGCCAGCCCATTGACCCCAATGGAATTAGCCCCTTTTTCACAAATGGACAGTCTGTCACAGAAGGTGTCTAGCATTCCCCCGCAAAATAAAGATAAACCCTAAGCAGCTGGCATGCTAAATCGCCAAACGCCCAGATTGTGAATGAACACCCATGCCTTTTTTTCTTTTACCATGTCTTTTTTTATTTTTTTTTAAACTATGGTTAAGATTCACTATCATTTAAGGTCAAAGCATCTAACCTTAATTTTTTTAAAAACATAAAAATTATATATATAATTTATTTTTATTTTTTTGGTATTCGAAATCATTTATCTACATCAAGAGAGTCAACCGGTCAGAAGTTAGCATAGGCAGTGGAGCTCTTACTGCTCGTACCCGGGGGATTGAATCCCCGACCTTTCCCTTGGAAGGCCACACCCCTACCACTCACGCAAGAGGCGGGGTGTAAAAAATAAAAATTATTATCAGACTAAAACTTGTTAACAATTATTTAATTGGGCTTTGTGAGGGCGAGGGATTGAGGGGAGTATTGCAAGAAATACCAGTGGCAGTTTGAAAGATGTCTCGTGCCCTTACTTGTAGTTACAACTAACATCCAAACGTGTCTTGCAAGGACATTTGTTGTTTCTTCACACGCATTAAATGTGCGTGTGACCATAATATACCTCCCGAAATAGAAAAGAAAAAAAAGAGAAAAAAATTAAAATAAAGAAACATGATCTTAGCTTTTAACGGAGGTTTAAATGTTTAACCCTCGCGACAAAGTCGCCAAAAAAAAAAAGCCATCTTCCTTTCACCAGCAATGCGCCGATCGCGTATTACGCACCCATAATATGGGACCCCACCAACTAAAAGACTTCCATGCAATTAATCAAATGGCTAAAATCATTTCTCATGGGACCCACATATAAGATCATACCAATGTTTCGGTCTAACTGACTAACATAGCATTTTTTCTCTTCCAATCATTTTGATACACTTTATAGTAGCCGTAGCGTATTTATCTTACTCACGAATGCTTCGCTATAAGAGAAAGAAGAGGGAATTACTAAGATATAAGACAACTGTAGATAATCTATCTATAGAATCTCTGAAATCTCGTGGCGTGTTTAGAAAAAGGCGATTTACTTGCAGCAGCCCAAACAACAAGCGGAGTCTAAAGAGGAGTTGCAGGTCGTGAAGTCAAACCCATGGAACTGGAAAAACACCAACAACGAAATCGTCGTGCTTTCTCGTGTGGGTCAGATTCCGATAGAGAAATCGGATGGTATTTCCGATCATCGTAGGTGGTCGGATATGGTCGGCGGCGACGACGGAGGTGCCGGCGGTGGCCGGTGGGATTTGTGGTGAGTCGCGGTGGTGGTGGGAAGGGCTTTGGAAAGAGAATGAGAAAGGGCAAAGCGAGGAGTAATGGGTTATTTCCAAATTCTCTTAGGGTAATTTCGTCTTGTCTAAAAACGGTGTCGACGAATGCGACTACCGTCGCTTCCACCGTCCGGTCTGCCGGAGCTTCGGTCGCCGCTTCGATTTCCGTTGCTCCTGAGGATCACAAAGACCAGGTTCTGTTTTTCTTCTTTCTTTTTTTGTTTTTGTGTTTTTTTAAGGGTTATTTGAGATCCTTTTTGTTGCTGGTGATGGGTTGGTACCTTGTGCTTATTTGATGCATGTGAGACAACATAGGAGTAAGATAGACACCTGATTAATTAATGAGGCTAGAAAGACAAACATCTGATTAGCATTTGTATATATGTTCGCTTTTGATTTCATTTTAAAAAAAATTGGATTTAATTAGGTTAGAAGGATATGACATGGAAATTTAGATGATATTTTCTATTTATTTTTTCTTTTTATTTGTGAGTTTCAATTCATGAATTGAGAAGTTTTCCCTTAAGTTCCGTTTGTTTTGATGTAAAATAGGGGAAAACAAATGAAATTCATGGAAAATGTCAATTGTCCTATAGAAAATACACACGAAAAATGACATTTTCCGTGAATTCTTTTGTTTTCCTCTATTTTACATCAAAACAAACGGAGCTTAGTTGAAATGACAAGAAGAGCTTAGATCTTGAATTACAGTAGTTTAAGTAATAGCACTTGATTAGTTGGTGTTTTACCATGTTGCAGTACTAGTTCTTCTCATGATTTATACAAATTAGGCGAGATGGGTATGACTGGTTGGTTGTCATAGTGTATTATATTAGAAGTTGAACATGTGCACCCATCTCAATCAAGCGATGTTCATGCTAGGTTAAGTAACAAACCGTTCAAATTTATGGGTTGGTCGCCGCTTGTATGTCTGGTGTTTGATAGCGGGTTTTAGACACTACCACACAGTGTTTTAAAACCCGAAAACTCGACTCGACTCGGAAACTTGCCGAGTAGAGTCAACTCGGAAACTCGGGCAAAACTCGTCCGAGTAATGACACCTAAAATTCGGACATATATAATATTTTTTCTAATAATATATATGGTATAGATTCAAAATTAATGATAAACCATGCCTAAAATAAGATATATAATTCAATATATACTAAACATCCCACTTTTGTTTTGTATTTATACTTAAAAGTGAGTGGGGTATGTTAAAAAAAAGAAAAAAAACATAATTTAGTCAATCGGGTAGGTAGTTTACTCGATTTTTAGGTTTAAAAAAAAAATGCAAAAACTCGGACGAGTCGGGGCGAGTTTCTGACAAAAACGAGTTTTTCATGAAACTCGACTCGAAACTCAGCCGAGCCGAGTCGACTCGCCCGAGTTTCGAGTCGACTCGGCGAGTTTTAAAACTATGCTACCACATGTACATCACCTTATTATTATGAAAGCGCCACGTAGATGTCAACTAGAAACCAGGTTGAATCTCTTTTACTTTATTGGCTATCTGATGCTCTATTGGTATTTTTTAATAATATTTTAGACCATTATTTTCTACTAATGTCAAATCTCTAGCATCCATCCCATCAGTTTTAATGGTGCTAGCGTCATCATCCTCTATGGCGCTATCGCTTGTAACTTCATGGCTTAGGCGTCTTTTGTTTTGACGTGGGCACCTTTGGGGGGTTGATTAGGGAACGTGGTTTGGTGGGTACAAAAGAGGTTCATTGACTTGGGCAGACGAATTACGCTAAGCGTCGCCCATGTCAACCTACACACATGGTCTGACCAGCTATGTCCTCTTCTATGCATGGAACCTGCTAAGGTGTTATTGACTGTTTTTGGAAAGGAGGAAGATAAGTGAACAAGGATTTTTATTTGAGATTGGGTGAGGAACTAGCAAACGCGAAAGCAAAGAAAATATAATGACGGTTTCTCAATTGAAAATAGAACCAATTAATGCAGGTCTTGCCTGGAAAATTGATTATTGAGGAATGAAGAGTGGAGTCTTTGTGACTCAAAGACTCTTTGTTAAGCGAAGACTCCCGTCTTCAGTGTGCTGATATCTCGTAAGAATTTGCCGTGAATCAACGACTCTTTGACGCCGGTCTTTAATGTGCTGATATCTTGACAGAATTTGCAATAGTGGGTATTAAATAGCTAGAAAAAGTTATGTGAATTGAGAGGCGAAAAAGAGGGGACATGAAATTTTTGCGTGAATTAAGAAGGAAAGAAGAGAAGACGGGGAAGTAGTTTTAGTAATAGAGGCGGTTAATTGGAGACATATGAATTTTAACCGTTGTGTCGTTCGGATATTACAGAGATCCAGAATGTGGAACCATACTTCCTCCAATAGTTGCATCGTTCCACACACGACCAATGCCCAACTGCATTGATTTTCTCATTCAAAATGGACTTTGAATAGGTGAACCGCTCCCTAAACAACTATGTGGATTGATATTTAGATATGGAGAGAAAAAAGAGAAGAAAAGGGAAGAAATAAAGAGGCGTTGGTAGGACGTTCCATGCTCCCTACTTTCTCTCTAAAAAGCGCCACGTAACCCACTCACTGCTCTGCTTTAATTATTAATAATTTGAAACCTTGAAAAAGGGGTCTAATACTCTTCTCCCTTATGTGGCGCTTCCCTCTCCATTCTCACCATCTTCTCTAGCATTGTCCATACAACCGGTTTAGGCGGACGGTGGGACAATTCTAATTCTATCAAGGTTTCCATCAAATAATCCCAGTGTAGTCAAGGTGTCACCTAGGCGATTTTGGGCCTGCTTCGCCTAGGCGCCCCTCTAGGCGGGCGATCCTAGTAAAAAAAAAAAAATTTGCTTTAAAAAAAATTCAAAATATCTCAATAAATAAAAATAAAAAATGTAATAAAGAAGTAATAAGATTCTAAATCGTTTTTTTCACTAAAAATATCAATTTTTTTTACTAAAAATATCGTTTTCGACGCAATCTGGGCCTATTAGGCCCATATTGCGGACGCACTTTGTGCGTCATAGGGGGGCGCTGCCCCCCTGCCACCCCCCCGGGCAATCGTAGGGGGGCTTTGCCTAATATTATACATGGACAGTGACACGAATTTGGGTATTTGGCTCAAATTTTGAAGTGTTTAATACTCCACTATGTCAACATGTCTTTGGTTATGTGATGAATGATTGTAATAGACTTTTTATTTTATATTTTTGTAGAATGTGGGTGTGGAGTTTTGGTCTTTTGAATGTTATATATAATAATATATATTCGTGATATATATATAATTATATATATATTTATATTAAATTTATCGCCTAGGCAACGCCTCGCCTAGCCGGGGCTAATCGCCTAGGCATCGCCTAGACGCCTTGACTACACTGAATAATCCAAAGTAGGTAGGTCTATTAGTAGCTGACACCAAACTAGTAGACATTTGAGAATATGGTTTTTTTTGGGTAAGAGAGAAGCATTATATTGAAGACACAACCTAGCTACAGACCCTCCTAGCATATCACACCTAATACATCCCCTAAACCGACTAGGAGGTTTCCCCGACCACACCTTCTTGCCAAAAACTTGATGCCCTTAATGGGCAAGCCCATCAGCGAGGCTATTCACCTCCCCATATACATGTCTGATTTGTATACTAGTAAACCCAATCCATGTTTTTACAATTTTCTATTAGCAACCAAATGTGCCAAGGAACCTCACATCTGTTTGTTAGCGCCTTTTATCACAACTTTTGGGTCACCCTCTATTATGATGTGAGGGGCATTGAGCTCCTTAGCAAATAAAAGGCTCCTACGCTTCCCCAAACTCTCAGCTACCAACATGTCTCCACTACCAATAGCAGCTACCACTCTTCCAAACGGTCTACCAAACTCTTCACAAAGTACAAACCATAAACCCAATAGCTGCCCACCCTTCTTTAACCACTCCATCGAAATTCAGCTTGACCTGAGGTAGGTTTGGTTTCGCCCTCCTGACATGCTCCCACTGTTTTTTGTATCCCTTATTGCTTTTAGTATTGACTATTGACATCACATTTCACCTTGTTAGTCTTACAGAGTGGGAAATAGTGTACTATTGTTTTTCAATTATTTTATAAGGTGAGATTTTGATATTCTCAAACACACATTTATTTCTAGAAATCCAAATTTCTAGATCAGCTCCCACTGGTTTCGGTCAATGACATCGCTAACTTTCAAGTCCAAATTAAAAATGTTTCTATTATCCCTTGATACTTGGTTTAGGAGAGGAAAATCCAAAACCCAATTATCCAACCAAAAGAAGATGTCTTGGCCATTCCCTACAATCCATCTGATATCCTTCATTAGAAGGTCTGCTCTTTGTGACGTTAGGGCTCGTTTCAAATAAACTTTGCCCATGAAGATATTTACCCCTATCTAATCACTCCACACACTATTTCTATCTATGACCGTGATAACTTGCCAAACCATATTAAACATACAAGCCATATTAGCATCTTTCATGCCCCGAATACCTGAGCCTCCCTCGCTTTAGGCCGACAGACTTTATGCGAAGCCACAAGCGAAAGGGAGCTTATTCTTTTCACTCCCCTGCCAGAGAAATTCCCTCTGGAGCTTGTTCATTCTCTCTTTATTGTACTCCAGAAGGTGAAAAGAGATAATCACTAACTGAGGCATAGTTGAGGTACTGCTTTAATTAGGGTATGTCTACCCACTCTAGAGAGGGCTTTGGCCTTCCAAACTTGGAGACATTGAGTCATCAACTGGATCAATAAAAATGGTCCTATCCACCCTTCCATGAATAAATGGTGCCCCCAAATACTTCTCCTACTTCGAGTCAAACAATTTGTAGGATCTCACTAATTTCCCTTTCACAAGGGTTAGAGACATTCTTAGAGCTGATAATAGAAGACTTCTAGAGATTGATTTTTTGGCCCAATGCCTTCAAATCCTCTTGGCTGCTTGTAGGGTGGCCTTTAGAAAACACCATACAATCATCTGTAAATAGCATATGGGACACAATTGGCCCTTGCCTACAAACGTTAATTCCAATTTGGCTCTTGCTCTTTAGCTGCTCTATACTCTTTAGATATCATCATGGATAACGCCTTTAAGTATAGATAAACAGGTTTGGAGAGAGAGGGTCTCCCTGCCTGAGCTTACGAGATGGGATAATTTTCTCCTCTCGGGTACCATTCACTAAAATTGAGTACATCTGGGTGATTATACATTGCCCAATCCAACCCGCTCATAGTGACAAAGTCGGGGTTCGGGAATAATTCAGCAAGGGTCAAGTTCGAAAAAATTCAGAAAAATCGGGAAAAATTCAGTAACAATTCAGGAAAAAATAATAATTATGAAAACGATATCCAACAATTTGATTAGATAATATACAAAATAAGCATTTCACTTTTTCGAACTAAACAAATTGTTGTGAAATTCGTGAATAATTCGGGAACAATTTGTGAAATTCGGGAATAATTCAGCAAACCTAAAATTCACGAATTTTTCAAAAATTCGGAGAATATTGTTTCTATGGACTCGCCCAAGTGTCGCTAAACCCCATTTTCAGCAACACCTGTTCCAAAAATGCCCATTTCACCCTATCGGCTTTCTTCATATTCAGTTTAAGACACATCCAGAATGTTGGGCGACCAAGTAGCAAGTAGCAACATATTCATAACATTAGTCTAGTTGAGATGAGGATGTTGAGATGGATGAGTGGAGAGACTAGGAAAGATAAGGTTAAAAAGGAAAGCATTTGAGAGAATCTAGAAGCATCGCCAATAGGTGATGAATTAAGGAAGAAATGATTGAGATGGTTTGGATTGTTAAGCAAAAACCAATGATGACACCAGTGATGAGTGAGTTGGTACAGGTTGAATGCTCTAAATGGATTAAATGAAGGAAAAAAATGACGTGGATGAAGATTGCATGGAATATTTTATAGCACATGACTTAATTGAGGTCATTACTTTTGATATAATGGAATGACGAAATAGGATTTATGTTGCCGACCTCAAATATTTGTGACAAGGCATTGATGATGATGATATATATATAAATTATAAACTTTATTGTGAGAAAATTATAGATACTTCCTGAACATGGAATGGAGCACTCATAATTAAAACAAACCAGCAGAATTGTGTTCTTGGGCTTGCTTGATAGCCAATTGAGTAAGCCATCAAACGGCCAAAATTAAGGCCTTTCAGGTCTTCTTCATGCAGAAAAATATGGCCATAATTAAGGTATGGGATTATGCTGCATCGAAACAGCACTTAGGCAAAAATAGCCGAGTTTTAGTTGGTAGGTTTTTTTACAGGCATGACACTTACACAGTGTGGATATGGAAATTACACACGAAACTGAAGGGATTTGACAAAAATAAGGCACACATTGAAGAAATTTGGTTAACATAGTCTCACACAGAAAAAATAGACTTCGCGTATTACTTCAGATCATTCTATGGTCGGTCAGAACTGTTTTCAATTTTTGTGTCTAGAATTATCTCTTTGTATGTTTCATCTTTTCACTCTGACTGTGCTACTACTGTCTTTTGGGCAATCTGATGGATAATGGATTATAAACATTTTGTTTCACATTAGTCATCCTTTCTGTTTTGTTACGTTATCTATACAACTTTGATGCAGTTGGCTGGATGTGTAGTTATGTTGTTTTTGTAGTGACAGGCCTATTAATTGTTGTTCAATGTTTTGTTTTTGTAGTGACAGGCCTATTAATTGTTGTTCAATGTTTCTGACTATGTAAGACACTTTCCTGTTGTTGCAATCTGTGCTGATGGATTCCAGCTATCTGTTTTATGCATTGTACTTACCACATTGTGTAATCAGCATGTCCATTATTAACTGTTCTTGGTCAAACAGGTATTATGGGCTGGATTTGACAAACTAGAGCTTGGTACATCTGCCTCCAAACATGTTCTCTTACTTGGTTACACCAATGGATTTCAAGTCCTTGATGTTGAGGATGCCTCTAATGTCAGTGAACTGGTTTCAAAGCATGATGATCCAGTTACATTCTTACAGATGCAGCCCATCCCTGAGAAGTCCTCCGAAGGTCATGAAGGATTCAGAACATCACATCCTTTACTGTTGGTTGTCGCAGGGGATGAATCCAACAGCCTAGATCTGGTTCAAAGAGGGAGCCATCTGGGTGGACTGGTTGGAGATGTTAATATTGAGCCTCAATCAGGAAATTGTGTCATCTCTCCTACAGCTGTTCGGTTTTACTCACTAAGGTCCCACAGTTATGTGCATGTTCTAAGATTCCGGTCGACTGTATATATGGTTAGATGCAGCCCTCGAATAGTAGCCGTGGGTCTTGCAGCACAAGTAAGCATTAGCTTATGCAGGATATTTATAAGTTTGGAGTGAATCTATAACTTTGAAATTCTAAGTATTAAGTAACCATCTAGAAAAGAAGTATCAGGATGCATGGTGCACAGGCGCCGGGTTTGGGACTGCAGTTCTATTGGTCACACCAATGAAATGTGGTGGACAAAATTAGATTGTCCGAATGATTGCCATCTAATATATATTTTTTTCCCTGGACTGTATGCCAAGTTCCTTTTGAAAGACCAGAAGTTGTGTTGATTATTGGTCCTAGAGATCTCCTACATGGGATGGGACTGACCAAATGAAATTTCTTAACCCTGTGGATGTGGCTCAGCTGTCATAATACTCGTAGTTCCATGTGTGTGTGTGTATGTATATATATATTATCTGTATGTAGTGCAATCTATGATACCAAGACTATAAGACTATACTTTCCATTTGACTAAACCTACTGATTGAGCTAGGAATTCCATTACTGAATAATTGTCTTTTTTTTTTTTGGGTGGCAGATATACTGTTTTGACGCACGCACTCTTGAGAATAAATTCAGTGTTCTCACCTGTCCTGTCCCTCAGGTGGGAACACAAGGAATGGTTGGGGTTAACATTGGTTATGGTCCGATGGCTGTGGGTCCCAGGTGGCTAGCTTATGCTTCCAACAACCCTCTGTTGTTAAACACAGGCCGCCTAAGTCCACAAAACCTTACCCCTTCTCCAGGTGTTAGTCCATCAACTTCACCTAGCAGTGGAAGCTTGGTGGCTCGTTATGCGGTGGAGTCTAGTAAACATTTAGCTGCTGGGATAATCAATCTGGGTGACATGGGATACAAAACGTTGTCTAAATACTGTCAAGACCTTCTCCCTGATGGTTCTAATTCTCCTGCATCATCAAATTCAAGCTGGAAAGTTGGTAGGGTTGCAACACATTCAACTGAAACAGATACTACTGGAGTGGTTAGTCTTCTACATGATCTGAAAAACAATAAAATATTCATATTTCATCAAACTCCCCTGAAAATCTCACAATTTTTCCACCTGATTTTTGTAAGTAAATTATAAAATTCAATATCTTCTGTATTACCTAATTATTTCTTAAGAAAATGTATGTTATCAGATTTTGGAAATCTCATAAAATGTTGTGAGATTTACGAAAATAACTGAGTAGTTGTGACAGGTTCTAAATGATGCTGCTTTAGACCTTTTCTGGCAACTACAATTATTTTAGCTTCACATGAGGATGCTCTTTCTGGTTAAAATGGCTGATTGCAGGTTATTGTTAAGGATTTTATTTCCAGAGCTGTTATATCACAATTTAGAGCTCATACCAGTCCAATTTCTGCGCTATGTTTTGACCCAAGTGGGACCCTTCTGGTTACTGCTTCTGTACATGGGAACAATATAAATATCTTCCGAATTATGGCTTCCTGCTTGCAAAAGGGATCAGGCACCCAAAGCTATGACTGGAGCTCTTCTCATGTGCATCTTTACAAGCTGTATCGTGGAATAACAACAGCTGTAAGCATACATCTATTTCTTGGATGTTCATTGTTCTTTTCTCTCCCTCTCTTATTGCTTTTCACTCTCTCTTTTGACCTATATGTTAATTGGGTTTTTTCCATTATTTCATGTGGGTGTGTGTGTTTGTATGTGACAGGTCATACAGGACATCTGTTTTAGTCATTATAGTCAATGGATAGCTATTGTTTCATCTAGGGGGACTTGCCATATTTTTGTTCTATCCCCTTTTGGTGGTGAAACTGGTCTTCAAACACAAAATTCTCAGGGTGACAGGCCCACCCTCTTACCAGTTCTATCTCTACCATGGTGGTCTACTTCATCTTGCATGATAAACCAGCAATCTTTTCCACCCCCATCACCTATTACTCTCTCGGTGGTGAGCAGGATAAAAAATGCTTACTCTGGGTGGCTTAATACGGTTAGCAATGCTGCTGCTTCTGCAACAGGAAAGGTCTCTGTGCCATCCGGTGCTGTTGCTGCTGTTTTTCATAATTCTGTATTTCACAGTATTGAGCCTGTTTGCTCAAAAGTCAATGCCCTGGAGCACTTATTGGTTTATACACCATCCGGTCATGTGATTCAACATGAACTTCGGCCATCGATGGGGGTAGAGCCAAATGATGGTAAATTGGGAACTGGGCCAGGTTCTTCAGTGCTAATACAAGATGAGGAATTGAGGGTGAAAGTTGAACCTTTTCAATGGTGGGATGTTTGCCGGAGATCAGATCGGCCAGAAAGAGAGGAATGCATTTCTGGGATCACCCTCGATAGACAAGAAGCTGCTGAGAAAGTCATTTCTGATTGTGTAGATAATGATACAAAGTGTTCGATGGAATTAAACAATTGTACTGGGGAAGAAGATTTGGTAAGGCCCTATGAAAGGTCCCACTGGTATCTCTCCAATGCAGAGGTGCAGATAAGCTCTGGGAGAATGCCGATATGGCAGAAGTCTAAGGTATCCGTTCTAGTTTTAAGTTTCAAGATGTCGCTATGCTATTATGTTCAATTTGGTTATGATTCTTTTGCCTTTCTTGTAGATTTGTTTTCATATGATGAGTCCTCTGAGGGCTAATGAGAGGACGTTAACTAAAGATTATGCTGGTGGAGAGATTGAAATCGAAAAGGTCCCTGTTCATGAAGTTGAGATAAGGCGGAAGGATTTATTGCCTGTTTTTGACCATTGCCGTAGCATCCAGTCAGACTGGAACAACAGGTAATTACCATACTCCTGCTGCTTGCAAGGTTGGGATAACTTTGTGATGCTCAGTTCTTTGTTTCTTTGTTTAAGCAACTCTGTTTCAAACCTGTATTGAGCTTAATCTATTATATTTGGAAATGAGTGAAGGTTTAAATATGAGAACTTATAATTATTTTAGGCTCGAGGTGCCACTTAAATAGTCCATTCTTTTTTTTTTTGGTTAAAAATAGTCCATACCTCACCTATACCAAAGAAACTAAGGAATTTGTACATTTATTATTAAAATATCCTTGTCATAGAGGTTGAAGAAAATCTAATGAAGTATTGCTTTTAGTTTTTTCTCACCACAATACCAGCAGAGGTGGGAATCCTTGAGGTTATATCTAGGGATGTATCCAAACCGAGCTAGCTCGAAGTTTAGCTCGGCTTGATCAAGCCGAGCTTGAGCTCAAAAATTAGGCTCGATCAAGCCGAGCTTGAGCTCGAAAATTAGGCTCGATCAAGCCGAGCCAAACTGATTTTTTTTTTTGAAAATATGTTCAAGTCAAGCTCGAGCCGAGGCCTGTTTGATTTGGCTCGGCTCGATCTTGAATCAATTCGAGCTCGAGCCAAGCAAACCAGATTCGAGCCAAGCTTTTTGAGCAACAGATCGAGCCGAGCTCGAGCCTAGATTTTTACATTTCAAGCCGAGCCGAGCAGGGCCAATCTCGGCTCGAATACAACCCTAGTTATATCCCTCTCAGATTTTATTGTGTTGCACACTGTCAATGAATTTAGAAAGTGAACTATCCACCCTGTTTCCCCAATATAGATTCTCTGTGGTTGGAATTTTTTGGTATAAGGCCTATAGGCAGGTAAAAGGGGGACCAGATTCTCCATCTCGTTAGTAACATCCAAGTGATAAAAAAGAAAATAAATCCTTGTTACAAGATCAAAATCCGTACATTCATGGACTTGGCTGAAATGGCTAGGATTTTTCTCACTATTTGGTGGATATGTCTCTTTACGTGTTAGGTTGTTTGCTTGTTTTTTTCATTCAGAGGCCTTTTTGGGGGAAGGTATGCTAGTGCTTCATCTTCTGGGCTTCATCGAGCTAAAGACAAGGTCACAGAAGAGACTGTTATATGCTGCTCTAAGCCGGCATCAGTTGGCTCAGTGGAAAGCTCTGATGGAGGTAAGACATCATTTGAATTAAAGATGCAATGGTAACACCTCGTCATCTGCCCCTTCATTCAAAACTAATGACATGAATTTCCCAGTTACTAGTTCTGGAATCTGATCATGTATCTTATTCTTGATATTGTTTATGAAGTTTGAACCTTAATTATGGGATTCCCTATTTTATCTTGATGTGATTCCACCAGGGTCATCAAGAACAACTGAGAAGTTTCTTGATTTAGATCAACCAAATACAGTGAAGTCTTATGCACCTGTTTGCCAAACTATGAGTGAGATTGACGGGAAAAAAAGAGGCAGTAACATGGTTGCATTACCCCTACTGGACCAAAGCTTCTCTGACAGAGATAAGATTTCATGTCTTTCTGAACAGTCGGAGAAGTATGATTCGCATGTTGAGGACAAATGTATTACAAATGGTGAATCCTCTATAAAGAGTAATAGCTTGCTTTTTGTTGGAAGTGCTATTGCCGGAGGAGCTTCGTCTTCAAACACCGGTGGGACCAGTGAAGTCTCAAATGTAGGTTCAGACGATTCTGCTTCGAGTATGAACATTCTTGCAGAGGGGTCTGTACCTGTGAACTTGCATGGCCCACTAGATTTTGGGCAGTATTTTCAGGAGGAGTACTGTAAAGCATCAGAGATTGATGAATGCCACGAGTTAACTGAAGTTGCTACTGATGCGGACAGCAGCAATAGCCACTACGAGAGAGAGAAACCTGAGGAAGATGGGGATAACGACGATATGCTTGGGGGCATATTTGCCTTTTCAGAGGAAGGTAAAGAATCTGAAATTACGTAAACAATTGGTGATCCAGATTAAATACATGTATTTAATCTGGATTATTTAATCTGGATCACCAATTGTTTACGTATATATAGATTATAGACTATAACTACCATAGTAACAAAGTTCCCTAATTTTTTTCAAAAACGACTTTTTCGTCAAACGAATAATTCACTAAGCATTTGAGACTTTTGGAAGAAAAAAAAACGTGACTTTCTAAAAAAGTCGCGAATTAAACATGAATTATTCACGACTTTTTGAAGAAAAAAAATCTTGAATAAATATCTAATATATTAAATATATTTATTTATAATTGGTAATTTTATTGTATATTTTTTTCATATCTTGGCCAACATTTTTCCGGTTTATTTTCGAATTTTTCCTTTTTTTTTTTCGAAATCTCTAGACGAATAATTTCCAAACCCCAACATGGTAACTATGATTACTGCCGCTACAGCAGTCTACATATGCAACCAATCCCAGTCCTGTCGTAACTAATATAAGGGCCGATGATTGTAAATTTCATCTCGCAATCTATTGGTCTAGAAACTCAAACCTAACAGTTCCAGAATCAGTTATGTATTTATTATCTGATTGAATCCTTTTTGAGCCAATTGAGTTTGCCTTCTCTTTGCTGCAGGTTGATCTGTACTTGCCTCCCAGAGTAGGAAAAAAGATCAATTCATTCCACTTTGGAAAAGTTGTGGAAAGGTTGATCTAATCTCATCAAGAGGGAGGGGGTAGATTCTCATTGGAGTGTGCAGTTAGCAACTGAGTGACGAAGACTGCAATTTATTGATACTGTGTTGAGAAGAGAGTGCGCAAGTTGCCGAAGCAAGTGACTATCTCTCTCCCTTCTAATTCGCATGTACATGTTGTAGATGGAAATTCATAATTCATGGGAGGGGGTGTTTAGCTTTTGGGCATGGGGGAAGTTTGAACTCTTGGTAGAGGTAGATTTGGGTTTGCATTCCCTATCTTGAACTTCTTATCAAGTTTGCTTGTACAGATGATTTCAGTGTTAACAGATTCTTCTCTCTAAACTGTATAACAATATTTATTCTTCTGAAGAGAAAAAAAAAAAGCTCATAATGCTGCAGAAATGCATTCTTTTATTTAATTGTCCTGTTGCTGGTGGGAACTTTTTTTTTTTTTTGTTATTGTCATTACCTTTAATCTTGTTATTCTTTGAAGATAATGTTCAACCCTAACCCTATGTTTGGTTGCTGAGAAAATTAGTGAAAACATGGAAAAGAATAGAAAATTAGACAAAACGCAGCTAAGAATTGTATTATAAATATAAAATTTTCTTTTCTTTTTCATATTTTCACCTATTTTCTCAGCAACCAAACATGGCATAAGGGTACGTTCGTTTAGCAAGAAAGTTAGAGAAAGAAAAAGATAGTGTGTTTTCTTATACTTTTCTTGTGTTTGGTTTGCAAGAAACACACTTTCATTTTCTTGCACTTTCTCAATTGTGACAAACTTTCTCACAAAAACTTCATTCATCTTTGATGGTTATTTTGCAAGAAAATTTATGTTTTTTTTCTTTTTCTTTTCCTTTCTTTTCTTTCGCCCACTTTCTCGCCAACAAAACGCACCCTAAGGGTTAATGAATCTTAACCACAATTAATAGGGGTTAAAAGGGACACATGTTGACCTGTGGGAGACAATAATATTAACACATGTTTGGTCTATACATTTTATCTTTTATCTTGTTATTCTATGAAGATAATGTTTAACCCCTATTGTATAACCATTGTTTGACTTTCTTTATGGACCATACATGTATTATAATTGTCTTCCATTAAGAGAAGGACACGTCCTCTCTCCATCACTCCAATCAAAAGGAGAGAGTCTTAAAAGAAAGTGATGCTAGCATTATCCACATCTTCTTTGTTTGGCCTAAAAAGTCCTTCCCCCCACCGCAAAAACCTCTCTCTCTCTCTCTCTTCTAACCTAGGGTTGCACTCGCACATAATGCTAGCTAAGAAAAATTTTTCAGACTATTTTGCTCAAGGTTTGTTGAATCAGATTATCAGCCGTTGTATCAAGTATTCACCGATGTGGTTGCGTCATCAAGCACCAAGATTTTACTCTTCTTTAGTAGTACATGACCTAGACAGACCAGCTGCCTCTGGCCCATACTCCAATCTCTCCACTCTCAGTCACTGCAACACCCATATGAACACTTTAATTTGTAGTTCAGTTTTGTAGCTTGGTGGGTTTTGGGGCATCATGAACTGTTGAATTTTGATTTTAAATTGTTTTAAATTAATAAAAATCGGATTATTAAAGTCCGGGGTTTTGATTTTAATTATGGACTAAAACCCCCATTAATTTAATCTTTGTTTAGGTTGGGTGTTTAATCTCTTGAAAGAGAGAAAACACACTTTTAGTGCATTTCTCTTAGTTCTTTAGTCCCACATCGGAAAAGTAAAGAAAATCTAAAGAGTTTATTTACCCCCTTAGTTGCTTAGTTGTCAACAACTAATAGTGAGGTATAGACTTTGACCCACCAATTCCTTTAGATGGTAACTAGGGTGCGCGAGCTGCGCTCGCAGCGAGAGCACACGCACGGGCTCGGGTGCGGGCATAGGGCTTTGGGCGCTATGAGGCGCACGTGCGCATCGTCGCGAGTTGCTTGAGTCGCTATTTCTTTTCAGTAAATCTGAGCCGTTGATCTAATTTCAACCGTAGATCTAGGTTGACCCTGATCGGATGATCGATGTGGTTGATCAGAGCCGTCTGATCAAGTTTCAGGCTAGGTCTGATCTGGACCGTTGGATCTGGGTGTGAGATCCGAGGACACACATGGGTGTGTCAGGTGGATCAGATCCATCAGATCTAATGAGTGTCTGAGTCAGTGGGCGCAGGCCCATGCGTGCAGGCCCATGATAGGTTGCTCTGACCAAGGCCTAACCCTATGTGTCATGTGGCCTGCCTGGTGCAGGAGGGCCTAACCAGGTAGCTGAGCTCAAGCCCATGCAAGGGGACCTGGGTCCTCTATAAATAGAGAGGCTTTGGGAGGGTCTGAGAGTTGTTGGAACTCAGACCAGTGAGCCAGACCAGAGCTTGATCCTTGGAGATTAGCCTGATCCGTGGCCCAGACCACGGAGCCTAGAGACTAGTGAGCTTGATCCGTGGCCCAGACCACAGAGCTTAGAAACCAGTGAGCCTGATCCATGAGCCCAGACCACGGAGCCTACAGTCCAGTGAGCCACCAGACCAGAGTAGGTGCACCCTGGTCCAGTCTACTCCGAGTAGCCATGGTCAATCAGGATGACTCTGTACGAGGGACCTCTTAAGAGGACCCTAACCTGGAGTTCTCCATTAATGGTGGTCCTTGAGCTCGATGGAGAAGATGGTGACCCTGACCCATCATCCAGAGGCCCAGAACCCAGAACCAGACCCAGCAGGTTGTCCGGATCGATCCAGATCCATGGATACCAGGAAATGGACAGTGTGTCCAGCTCCTGATGAGGTTGCAGAATGTCTTCGGGCGAACAGTGGATCAGTCTGTCATGGACTGAACCATCTTGGTGACCATCCGATTTCGGGTGATCCTACCTTATCCACATGATGGACCCAATCAGAGGAATCTTGTGGAATGGGTTAATCTGTACAAGCCTGTTCTTGTACCTAAACAGAACCCGAACTAATAAAATTAGATTAAGTATAATCTTGTCACCAAACAGACTCGGATTAAGTTAAAATGGATTAACTTAAAATCTGTAAACAAACGGGACTTAAGACAGAATTGATTCTGGTCAAACCAGAAACAGTTTATGTGCAGAATTGATTCTGGATAGAATTAGATTCTATAACCAAACAGAATAGGTGCAAACCTAAACTGAAGTAGGTTAAACTAGGATTAGACCAAATCAGAGTGGATCTAACCCTGTAACCAAACAGACCCTTAAACCTTAAGGGGTAAAATAGTAATTTTGAATTTTGTCCAATTAATTAAAGTATCTTTTACTGTAAATCCGATGGGACTTTAGGACATTTGGATAATTAGGTAAACCCTAATTAAATGGATATACATATATTTATATATTTATTTTGAATGGCATCATAAAGAAAGATCAGTACTCCGTCTTCTACCGAATAGTGCAAACTCGTTGGGAAAACCGGAGAGAATTCGAGCTGAGTTGTATCCTGGAGATAAAGTTGTCATATCCCTTGCACATGGGAGGCTTCGACTATCTTCAAGAAAGACTCTCTTGTAAGGCCTCTCAGCGAAGCGATTCTTTACAATAATTAATTAAATTATTAATTATTTATTTAACTGCATTTATTATCTATCTGTATTTGCTAAGTGGTTATGTGTGCAGGAATTTAACCCAATTACACCAACATGAACGAGTACCATAAAAGTAGGACACAGACTTTGCACTGTATAAGGGTTAAATGAAGTTTCTATGCAACCTAGTAATAGATGAATATCAGGGGAAGCAAACCTGCAGAATCAAGCTTGCCTTCTCCAAGTTGAAACCTATGAAACAACAGTGAAGTGTATCAAACCACCACACAAACTTTTCAAGATGATATAGAATGTAGTAATCAACGAAGATAAGTTAAGTAGGAAAGAATATGGTAACAAGCCATCCTCCTTGGTATGGTAGGGGTGGTCATGAACAAGAAGCTAACGCAATTTGAAGTGACAGTACAAAACTAAAGGCTTTCAGCGGTGAAGTTTTAGCGGCGTCTAGGGGAAAGCGCAGCTGATGACGACATACATCGGCCTCTTATAAAACTCCGCTAAAACAACCATTAAACATGACCTATCTACGAGGTCTCCTAGTCGAAGCTTGATCTGGTCTGAACAACCATCTTTAAGCTCTTGAATCAATATCATTCATGGCCATTGATATTCTTTCGCTTTATTGTGAGGAGTGGATCAAGACCCTACTCTACAAAAGCTCAAAATACCAACATTCTTTCACTTTGTTGCGAGAAACTACACAATTAATCTAATCGGTCACATTAGACTTTAGGATAATCATCTGTCCAAAAGTAGAGAGTTGGGGTTTTCGCTTTTAATTTCTCATTTTTTTTTTGTTATTACTATTTCTTAAATTATTTATTAGTATGACTTAAAAAATATTATTATATATTAATATAAATTATATTTATATTTATATATATATAAAGAGCAGTGATTAGTAGACCCTGGGTCACTTCTTATCATACCCCGTGTCCTCGTGTCCCTTTTAACACCATTTAACCCTGATTATGTTTAAATAAATTAAACTTAAGATTTTTATTTTCTTATTAAAAAAATCAAGGTTGGATTGCTTAACCCTAGGAGTGAGTGAACCACAGTTGTTAAGTACTTAAAATTGAGGCAGGACCAATCATGACCGGCCATTCCGATTCAAAATGGAAACCTTGGGTACGTTAATGTTGTGTTTGGTTGTCAAGAAAATCTGGGAAAAAAAAGAAAAGGAAATGAAAGAAAATAAGAGAAAAGAAAATAAAAGAATATTATAAATTTTCCTTCGTTTGGTTGCCTAGAAAACTAGAAAGAAAATTTGCTAATAATTTTTTTAAAATTACCAAATGCCCTATGTTTTTAAAATTACCAAAATACCCCTAATCCTTTAAAATAACTTAAGAAATTTAATTTATTTAATTTTACTCAAATTAATTTTTTTCACTTTTTTGAAAATTTTAAAATATTTTTCAAAGCTTTTTTTCAAAAGACACAAAACAATACCGGCCGTGTCCCTATCTTCTTCCTCACCACAGGGATGTTCCCAACACTGTTTTTTCAGTTTTTTTTTTGTTTATGTATCTTTGCTTATTTCAACTAAAAACCAATAATAGAATTTAAAAAAAAAACATCTTAATACTTAAATTCTTAACAAAATCAAGATTAAAACCTATCCTAATCTTATTTCAAGTTGTTTAAATCAATCCAAACCCTAAAATTGTGAGTTTGGGAGAGTTTAGATAAAACCAAAATTTTCCTATTCTCATCCATTTTCAACTCAATCCATAGAGATTTTAACTCTAATCTACCTTGATTTCAAATCTATATTCATCAAACGAAGAAGGAGGAACAAATTTAAAGAACAATTTAGAGAGAAAGAATTGCCGGTATCACCGGAGTCGTCGTGGGAATCACCGGTGTCACCGCCGGAAATCAACACAATAAGGGAGTAGTGGGAAAGAAGAAGAGGAAGAGAGATGAGAGTGAAACCCGATAGTTTTCTCTTTTCTTTTCTCTTCAAAATGCATGTCTTTTGTAAATATTTCAAATCCACCATTGGAGAGAAAATTTTATGAAATTTTCTCCCCATTTTATTTTCCTTGTTTTACTTTCTTTGTAACCAAACAATAGAAAATCAAATTTTCTTCCTATTTTCTTTTTAACCCTTATTTTCTCGGCAACCAAAAACAGTATAAGTGTTTTCCATATATATATATATATATATAGAGAGAGAGAGAGAGAGAGAGGAGTGCTACACTAATCCCAGCTCAGTTTTTTTCCACATGAGCAAGGTGGCAGCAACAAATTGCTACCCCTTCAACCGGTTGAAAAGTAAAAAAGTCAATCAAGGAATTTGCTTTCCCACCTTTTCTCAAGTAACAAGTTGATGTAGCAACACTTGTTGCCACCCCCTCTTTCTTCTCCAAAAAAAAAAGGTTGATGCAGTGACATATATTGCTACCACAGTGAGACTTTGGAAATTTGAGAGTGAGGTTAAGCATTTCTCATAGGACTTTGCTGATGAGACCTCATTAAGGCCGAGACCATGCTCTAAGAGCATTGGATTTCAGGTGGGGCTCATTACACATGGTAGGCCCCACCTGAAATCCCATGCTCTTAGAGCATGGTCTAGGTGGTCTCGACCTTAATGGGGTACGTCTCAGAAGCTATATCTTTTCTCATATATATATATATATATAATATTAGCATAGCTCAAGCCTAACTTACCCCTAAAAAGCCAAGCATTGGGTGCCGAATCAAACAAAGTCTAGCTCAAGCTCAGCTTGTCTACGAATTCCAGCTAAAATAAAGCTGACTTGGTCCTTTGAGCTTGAAATTTCAACTGGAACTTGGAGCTGTAAATTACACGTCTCCTTGGGCACTCAGCTCTTTTCAGGACAACCCACTTCCAACTTGTGGGGTCTGTTACCAAACATGCCTTTATTTTGATATTTTCACATATGGCTCAACCGCTGCAAATTTTCAGGTTGGGGCTCATCAAAGGGTAGTAAAAGGATGGTAAATAGTCCCTAGCCTGTCTACCGATATTGGATCTCTTTGTTATCAAGTTTTTTAGAAAATGTGGCAATTTAAAAGGTGGTGTTCTTGAAATTTTTAAATATTTTAAAGTTATATTTCGGATGAATAAAATTTTTTAAAAAATTATTTGGGTTTTAGAAACTGGGAATTTAACATTGGAACATTAAAAACCTCGGGATTAGACCTATTCAAAAATCACAAAAGTTTAAGCCCAAACCCAGCCATTGACACAATTAAGGTTGAGTTTTTTTTTTTTTTTTTTGTAACAAGGGACCGGAGCCCACCTTTCGAGTAGACGGGGTAAACCCCGAGAGCATACAAGACCTCGCAACTCACATAAACTAGTAAGTCGAAGGCTCATGAGAATCATGAAACTTTATGCGCTAGGGAATGACAAGAGTTGAACTCAGGACCTCGACTTCCTAATACGCGGTCCTCCGTCTGACGATTGATGATACCCGAGGGGTGCTGGTTGTTTAAGTTTTAAAATACGCACCCGTCGCTCATTTTAGAGTCGAACCCTGGGTAATTTCATTGCGTTTACATTGGCTTGGAGGGAGACTGGTCATCGTCCCAACCGCATTTGAAGAAAAGTTGGTTACCACACAGAATTTGAAGTCGGAGCTCGTCCCCTCCAAATGATCCAAGCTAGGGTTAGGGTTTATTTGCTCTCATTCATATCGATTTCTTTGATTCTCCATGAATCTTCGGCCTCGTATGCTGATTTGTCTGGTTCGAATGTCTCTCCTGCAAAAGTTAAGCAGGTCTCATCGAAGCCCAGGTCATTTTCTCGAATTTCTCTTTCTTTTTTTTAAATCTTTTTTTGTCGGTTCTTGAGCTTTTCTTTGGAATCCGATCATTTGCAGAGCTTTTGTCTACGAAGGTTTCCTTACAGACGATGAATGCGATCATTTGATATCTCTTGTGAGTAGAATCAGAATATCTTCAATTTGATCCTCAAAACCACGGAATCAAACGATTTTTTTTTTTTTTGGAGTTGTTGGATCTGTTAGTATCTTGACTTTTTTTTTTTCTTTTCCTTTTTTTTCGTTGGGGTGGGGTGGATTCACAGGCGAAATTGGAGCTGAAGAGATCTGCTGTTGCAGATAATGTTTCGGGGAAAAGCAAGCTCAGCGAAGTCCGAACTAGCTCGGGAATGTTTATCAGTAAGGGAAAGGTTGTTCTTTTGTCTCTCAATCTGATTCGGCCTTTTATATGTAGTTCCTCAATTTATAATTATCTGTAGAAGTTAGTCGGAGTAGGTCCATGCTGTTGCTCTCTTCTGGATAAATTGACCCTTTTGTGAAGAATTGATGTCATTATCTTGATCTGGGTTTTGCCATTTTTTCTTACTTGAGATTGTAAGTCCCTTCCATTTCCTGGCTTTAATTATGTATTGGGTGATTTGAATATAGAGATGTGCACCAATAGAAATGTAAAGGGGCTACAAAAATTCTCTTAACTGATGAACAATTTGAAAGGAATCTGCATTAAGTGTGCATCTTTAACATCTGTTAACCGCCGGAGCTCACATGGATTGCCTCCATTGGTGGAATCTTACTTAGGCCCTTCCCCATACTTCTAGTTGCATTCGAGGAATATCAATTATTATCATCACCAGTGCTTTTAACTTAAAATGAAGTAACTATATCTCTAAGAAACCTCTTGTTCCCATGTATAAGTTCTCAGTGGTGCAGTTTGTGTTACTCGGCAGGTGTATCTAATATATGTTCTTTCTATCAGCATATATAGTTGATGTATATTTAATAGAACAATGTCCATGTTCTTAAATTGACATGCGGTACTTATTTTGAATACATCCTTTTACCACCTTTTGTCTCATTTCTTATTCTTTGCATCAAATTTTAAAGGAGATCTTCTGTTTCTATACTTATATCATTCATTTCACCACCTTCGTTCTGTTTCCTGTTTGTTCTGAAAATTTACATTAATGTTGGGTTTTTATGTTTTACTTCTGATCAGATCTTATGAGGAAGAAGAAAAGAATCGGTTTTGATATTGATGATTGAAATTGTTTTCAGTGTTTCTGGCATTACTGACTTCATTTAGAATATATAGGAATTCTAACATAAGCAATTATATTAGGTTGTTGTTTTGGACATGCATCTTAATAGATTATTAAGATTCTAGAATGATGGATGTTAGTCAAAAAATTTCAGCATGATATGCTTAGGTCTCTTAGTTAATGTTTTCGGTAGAAGGTGTTCGCTTCATTAGGAATTATGAATTCTAGATTACTATTTGTTTTAAATTTAATTTCATTATTCTACTGCATTATGCACTATGAACTCTTTTTATAGGATTCGATTGTCGACGGTATAGAGGACAAGATTGCAGCATGGACCTTTCTCCCAAAAGGTAGAACATATGCTCAACTTCTGGTAACACTCAGTTACCTAAAATTATTTAGTATTCTCTTTCAATTGCTTTCAATTCCAAGTTACATAACTTGCCATCTAAAATGTATTACTCCATCTTATCGACCAAGTACATATGTTGACATTTGTATATATATATACCAAAATACCCTTTTATTTAATAGAATGGTTGATGCAGGACCAATGGATCATGCAACTATGAACTAACTTAGGATGATGCAATTTAGAGATTAGAAATTGAATTCCGGTTAATAATGAAAATCATAAAATACCTAGATTTTACAATTATAATAAAGAAATCCAAAAGAGAATTATTAAAGTCCTAGGTCAAGTAACCACCCCGCAATAATGAATTTTCAAATCTAATTTGGGTGATCATAATAGGAGTGGATACTTCCACTAGCTTAGGGATTTAGACCGATGTTCAATGTGATTTCCTTGTCAATTGAGGATTTCAAAGAAAAGTCATTTAGGCTCAACCATGGTTATGAGTGTAAATATGTGTTAATGTTGAAATTTGAAAAGGGTGCCACGTGTTAGTAATGTCACGTGCTAAATTACACGTTGATTTTATGCTTCAAGTCCACGGATGGATTCAGTAATGTCACGTGCTGGAATCACGTGCTAAATTCTCCATATCTTCGGCGGATTTTTTAACGCCATGGCAGGCATTCGACGTGTTTATTGTCGCCATGCAGCCTGTGTGCTCCTAAGGTTAATTTTCCATATCTTCGGTAGATTGTTTAGCGCCATGACAAGCATTCGGCGTGTTTATTGCTACCATACAGGTTGTGTGCTCCTGAGGTTAATTCTCCATATCTTCAACAGATTGTTTAGCGCCAGGGCAGGCATTCGACGAGTTTATTGTTGTCATGCAGCATGTGTGCTCTCAAGGTTAATTCTCCATATCTTCCACATATTGTTTAACATCGTGACAGGCATCGGCGTGTTTATTGTCGTCATGCAACCTGTGCGCTCCTACATAGGCTCTCAGGAGGGATTATGATTTATGAATGGAAAGGTCATCATTTCCTCATAGGAAGGACGACAAGAGTACCCCACATCCTATCTCGGTAGCATGCGTATCCCGAGTTCAACCTAGGCGCTTCATCAAGGGTCTAAGTAGGTTGCGGTCACCATTTACCCCGTAGGAATGGAGGCACGTGTATCCCATGTCCTATCTCGGCAACAGACGTTGGGCTGATGGTCAGGAGGGTCACATGGGACGTCGTCAAATCCTCATTATCCTTATGAGTTGTAGCATGCATACCATTACTCATCTCTGTGGCATGCGTATTACAATCCTAAGGGTGGAGGAAGTTTCTTACCTCGTGGATGGAATATTCCCGCCATAGTTTCTTAATTCCACCTTCTAGTACATCAAATCAGGCAACATCGTCTTATCTTTTGCCGCCTCAGAGTAATGATTGGAGGGCATATGACCCGCCATCCATGTGTTTGACTCTCTTAGGGGGGGGGGGGGGATGTTGGGACTTGTGGGTTGGAGGGCGCCGAGGAACATGCTAAGGGTTGTGATGCCGTGATAAGCAAATCATGAATAATAATTCGAAGTTTTCATGGGTTCCTTTCTTAACTAATGATCTATTTTAGTAAGGATAGTGCTTAAGGCCAATTGTCTTTGATACCAATTGATAAGCACCTTGACCAATACTCCTCAAAAGACCGGTCCGATGAGGGGCGGAAGATCAATTTACTTATTCAAGGCACGTAATATATCAATGATAAGTGTCTTGACCAATACTCCTTAAAAGACCGGCCTGATAAGGGGCGGAAGATCGATTTACTTATTCAAGGCACGTAACATACCACCATGCTTCCGCAGCCGACATCCTCGGTGGCTCTCATTGTAGAGTGGGGCAATTCTCCGGATTTCATAATCCTCCCTAGGTATCCCTTTCTGTGGCGGCTTTCACTTTGAAGCGGGGCAATTCTCAGGATTTTTTTCCATAGCCCTCCCCAGGTAGCCCTTTCCGTGACTCGAACCGAGATGCGGTACCTGGCTTTGATACCAATGATAAGTGTCTTGACCAATACTCCTCAAAAGACCGGCCTGATAAGGGGCAAAAGATCAATTTGCTTATTCAAGGCACGTAACATAAACATGAATAATAATTCAAAGCTATCATGGGGGTTCCTTTCTTAACTAATGATCTATTTTAGTAAGGATAGTGCTTAATGCGTATTTGGTTGTTATGCTTTAAGGCAGTTGTAACTGTTTTGCTGAGTTGTCATGATCGTATCTTAACAGAAAGATATGATCTGTTACACCACTAACAGACCATGGGTCCCACTTGGGAGCCCTATAAATATGGGTTTAACCCCATAGATGAGGTCATTCAATACTTACTAGAAGAAGAGATTACTTAGCATTTCAGTTCTCTGCAGCACTATTTCCCTTGGGATAGGTCATTGTTCCTCCCTCTCCCTCCAATCTGCAACCTAGTTCGTCCTCTTGTTCTTCATGCATTTCTTCAGATTACTACCTTTTCATTAAGTGTCTAGATCAAAACGGCCAAAATTGCTCATTTAGGTTGATCTAGACTGTAGATCTTACTTTGAATCCCTGATCATCCTACAAATCCTCATTTTCAAAATCCTACACAAGCAATTTGCATGTGAGGTGTGGTTGCAATTAGTATTGAGTTGAGGAACACAAACCAGCAGCAATAGTGCGTGGACTTTCAAAATATAAGTCTAGGGTTTATGGGTTTGTTGTTTTTTTGGGTTTGGAATTAATAGGAATGATGTAGGAGGGTTGTTGTATTGATGGGGAAAGGTTGGAGGGTATTGCAGCAGTAGGATAGACTATTGTTGCGGGGAGGCAAGCTGGAACAATTACAGCAAGGTATGAAAGGTTGGAATAGGGGTAACAGGGTTGGGAATTGCTGTATTTTGGATTTAGGGCATAGGAAAAGGGCTGCCACAGTAGCAAGACTGCTGTGAAGCCTGCAACTGCAATGGATTAAGGTAAAAAAGGCTGTAGCAATTAGGATGTAGGTGTAAGGAATGTAGGTTGGGCTGGGCAGCAAGATAATGCTGTGGGGGACAGGTGGCAGCAAGGAAAAGACTGCGCGAAAGCTGTAACAGCAAGGGAGAAGGTGTAGGAAAACTTTAACAGCAAGGGGAAAGGTGTATGGGGGCTGGCAACAATGTGGGAAGTGGCTAGGACAGCAAGGGGATGTTTCTAGGGTTTGGGTAATTAGGGGTTTTGCAAAGGGAAAAACAATAAAATAAGAAGAGAAACAATGGAGAAGAAGAAAGAGAATACCTTGGCTTCACACTAATGACTTCACAATATTGGTTGATAGAGAATCAAAGTGGTACCGTTCCATTCACAGGAAACTCAAAAAGAGCATTCATTCATTCATAAAAATTCTGGAAATTCTCTACTCCTAAAAGGAGTATTTAAAGAGAAAAGAATGAAACCATAATCCTAGTAATTACAAAAATGTCATTGCTATTTACTACAAGTTCTAAATAATTACTAAAACACCATTACTAAAACTTTTTCAAATACTAATAAACTAAAACAAACAATTAAGATAACTAAATAAGAGGAATTGTCCAGATGGAAGTCTAAGGGAGTACGTGGCTCGTATGGCGTAGGTCTTTAGAAAGGCATTATGGCTATAGCTCCACTTCTTGATCCCCACATAAGTTTCAAGTTGGGAAATGGAACTAAAATCTCGTTCTGGAAAGATATTTGGTGTGGTCAGTCGAGGCTCATGGATGAATTTAGAAACATCTTTCTCCTTGCTCATTCAAGGGATGCCTCTTTCGCAGACTATGTTGAGAGGGTGGGGAACGAACTAGTTTGGTGCTCTCGTCTGAGTCAGAACCTGAATGATTGGGAGTTAGATGTCATGCACAACGTCCTATGTAGCTTGAGTACCTCCCCCAATGTTACCCAGGTTGATGATTGTAGGTTGTGGTCAAAAAGCAATAATGGTCGGTTTTTAGTGAGATCCTTATTACAGTCCTTGCTTGGAGCCCCAGCACATTCTTTTCTGTCTAAAGCTGTATGGTTATCTGGTGTTCCACTCAAGGTATCTTTCTTCCTCTAGTCCACAACTCTGAACAAGATTCTTACGTTGGATCATTTAAATAGTAGAGGGTTGCGTATGGCGAACCGATGTTACTAATGTCTGAATGAGGAAGAGTCAGTAAATCATCTGACCCTGCATTGTCCGGTTGTCTATGGGCTTTAGGCTTTCTTCTCTCAGCTAGGTGTGGAGCGGGTCTCCTCCCTCTCCCTTCTGAGCTTCTTATTGGGTTGGCACTTGACACCCCTGGTGCAAGCAAAGGAAGTCATTTGGGTTTTACTACTTGGAGCTATCTCGTGGGGTATATGGAAGGAAATGAATTGTCGTGTCTTTGACAACTGCAACTCCTCCCTTCCCAGCATCTTAGCGTGTGTTCGTCGAATGCTTGTGGATTGGTCATCTCTCTCTCTCAGTGGGGAGTGGGGTGGCGATGTGAGGGAAATTTTGTTTTGAGATTTTCTTTTATCTAGCTCGATGTCTATTATTATTGTCTTTTGTTTCCTCCAGTTTATCTTCCTGTAAACTATTGTACTTTTATTTTCTCTATATGATTATATTTGATTTACCGATCAAAAAAAAGATAACTAATAAGGAGATCGGCCATCTATGATGGGCCACGCCATTCTATGGACTAATCGTAGCCCTTGAATCCTCCTGCTCTCAATCTGACGGCAGATTTCCCTCCACATCGCGATCCAACAGTGGATCTCCATCAAAAATACAATCTAAGCCTGTGATGTCCACATCAATGATATTCAATGCATAGGGGTAAAAAGGACTAGTGAAGGTTAGCAAGTTCACTAGTATGAGTGAAGGATAGCATTCTATATATATAAGTGATACATGCTTCTACCAGAGATCACCATGAACCTGTTCTTTTATCGAAGGATAGAGTTTGCGGGTAGAGCTGTAAACGGATCAGATTTGGACCAGATCTGCCTAGATTCGAAACCGATTTGATTAAGAATCCAACATATCCTTATATGATCCGAGATGAATTACCCAATCCGAATCCGATTACTTATTCAAGATACTAATCTGATCCGATCCGAATCTGGTCTGATTAACATTAATATATCTAAAAATTAATATTTTAATTAAAAGAACTTTAAAAAAATGATTAATGCTATAGTATATTTGTAAAATTATATAAGTATTATCATTGTTATATAAAATCTAATCGGATCGAATCACTATAGATCCAAATCCGATCCGATTATAATCGGATCCATATCCGATCCGACGGATCTATAATTGGATTAGGATTCCGTCTAATTGGATCGGATCCGAATCAAGATCCGATCCATTTGCAGCCCTATGTGTGGATATATTTACTTCATAAGCTGATCGGTATTCATTGAACTATTCTCTAGTGGCTAATAAACTTATAAATTATCTAATTAAACTAGGCCTTTTTCTCACAATATTGGGTCGTAGAAATTGAGAGGTTTGAATTTTCACTGTCAAACTGCTCTTATGCCTATTTCGACCCTTGAATGTGCAGTTGTATATAATTATTATAACAGTAGTATATCTTAAAGATCTCACAGATGCACCCAAAAAAAAAACACTTTGTTTGACATTCATGCTGGAATGCATATTGGTCACAGGTAAAAAAATTAATTCAGATTAAACCTTATTGTATTATTTAGTCTTGTTTAGTTGTTTATATACTTCTTTTGCATCTTTGTGTAGGTTGAAATAGTTTCTGTTTTTTTTTTCAGTCTTAATCCGATGCTTGTGTGATAGTTTATATTTTCATATCTACCATCATCATAAAATTGCATTTAAGTGTGAGCATGCCACTTTTGGTTCAAAAGTGAAAGTTCTGGCACCATGTAGAACTGAACTCAGAATTATGTATCCAGATTTGAAAAGTTCAGAGTTATGGAAAATATTGATGGAACATATTAATATTCAAATGACAATATTGAAACAATAAAGATATGAGCATTGTCATTTGGCACGGTTCAATTTGCTGAAGTCTGAATGTAGTTAATGCACCATGGTATCATTGCTGAATAATCTCATCTGTATGTGGCATTAGAATTCAATTATATATTAAGGATGTGTTCGTTTGGCAAGAAAGTGAGGGAAAGTAAAAGAAAAGTGAGTTTTCTTGCACTTTCGCAGCCCTGCAGTGTGCAAGGAAAATCACTTTTCTTTTCTTGCACTTTTTCAACAAGGACGACCATACATCACTTTTCTCCCAAAAACTTTCCTCTTTGTTTGATGGTTATTTTGAAAGAAAACTTAATGTTTGATAATCAAATGCCGCCCCCCCCCATCAGTAGGAAGAGTGGGATATAATAGGAGAAATTCACTAGCACAGACACTGAAAACCATTGTCAAACAACTAGATAGTAACTAACATTCATATTGCCAATGTAATGTTCTTAGTCCTAATGAGATTATTGCCAGAACCCTTAATTTTTTACATTGCTAGATCATTGGTTATGTCTTGCTATTGTGTTCTTCCTCAACATGTTACCTTTACCTAGGTCCTAGAGGCTAGAATAATGAATGAGAAGTGAACATTCAGAAAACTAAATTTCAACATAAGCTATACAGCATAGGAAATAATGTATTGTATAGATGTGAACTGTGTTTATTGTTTTTCAGAAAAAGGGGAAGACGTACAAATACTAAGATATGAGCATGGGCAAATATAATACCCACAATTACATATAGATTTGAACTGTGTTTCTTGTTTTTCAGAAAATGGGGAAGACATACAAGTACTAAGATATGAGCATGGGCAAAAATATGACCCACACTATGATTACTTTGCTGATAAGGTCAATATTGCTCGGGGTGGACACCGCATTGCGACTGTGCTTATGTATCTCACTGATGTGGTGAAAGGTGGTGAAACAGTGTTTCCCTTGGCAGAGGTTAGTTAATTTATTAACCATATTTATTTTTATTCCAGTGGGAGACTTTCATTATTCTATGGATATTTGCAATCTAACTCCACAAAACTATTCCAACTAAAGGGTCTTTTTTTCTGAAAACCTCATTCATCAGTCGGATGATTTGAAAACTATCGATGCTTTAAAATGAAATATTGATTACCTCTCAAATAAAAAAAACATCATCAGTCGGATGATTTGAATAGCTTCTTTTATGGCATCTGTTGTAGAAATTCCTGTACTTCTAAGGAGCAAAATCATGAGAATCATTTCCAAGAGATGATAGTTGTTCTTTGCAAGTTCCATTTTGGCAATTGTTTTTATTCGTTTATGTTCAAAACTGTTAATAGGAGTCTCCACGTCATAGGCCCTCTACAACAAATGATGATTTATCGGAGTGCGCAAAGAAGGGAATTGCAGGTGAGCCCCTCGAGCATCATATTATAAATGCTTTTACTATCCTTTGTTGCTACTTTTCCCAGTGCCCTGATGTGCTCTTTGTAAATTACCCAGTCAAACCACGAAGAGGGGATGCCCTCCTTTTCTTCAGCCTCTATCCAAGTGCTACTCCAGACTCAAACAGTCTCCATGCAGGATGCCCAGTGATTGAAGGTGAAAAATGGTCTGCAACAAAGTGGATACACGTGGACTCTTTTGACAAGAACTTGGGAGCTGGTGGTAACTGCACAGATGAGAATGAGAGGTGTGAGAAATGGGCTGCTCTTGGAGAATGCACAAAGAACCCAGAGTATATGGTGGGATCTCCCGAGCTTCCGGGAGCCTGTAGGAGGAGTTGTAAGGTGTGTTAGCATTCAATTTACGGTTATCATATGGAGCATCTCTTGTAACCTTGCAGAAGTTCTTATTCTGTCGTACAATGTTGAGTCCAAATCCTGCTGAACTAATCAATTTTTGTTGTAATAAGAATGTTAGTCAGAACTAGTTGTTATTTGATCTAACTTCTACATTTCCATATGTATCTTAATTTTTACAATTATCTGGGAAATGTGGAAATATATACATAAAATCCATGTGGTTTTGTTAAGTGGTCATTAGAGGGCTTTCCAGTCATTTTCTTTCAGAAAGAAATTAACCTAAAAAAAGTCGTTTATGTTAGCCCACGTAACAGTTTTTTTGGTCATTTGACTCCGGGTGATCAGCAGGGGCGGAGCCACATGCAGCCGAGGTGTATATAGCTGCTCTTGTCAGTGGCTGAAATTGGTCTCCCCTTATACTGTTGATGCCATTTTTCTTAAAACCAATAAAATTTTAACAACTCTGATCGTGGTTTCCTTTCTCTGTACTCGTCTTTATTCAGAATAGAGCATCTCTTTTGATACCAATGCATCTTTCAAACTCTAAAGTGACCATGTACATGCACTGTTATTTAAAATCCATGTGATCAGTCCCTCTGGAATAACTAATCTTTGTTTCTTTGTAGAGTGAAAAAATAAGTTAGGGTTGGGCCCACTTTTTTTTTTTTTTTTTTTACTAGTAATCACCTCCAGTTGATGGGGAGAGTTTTTTTTTTTTTCTTGTTGATGAACGTGGATATCTTGAGCCTTAAAAGACTCATACTAGTCTCACGTGCTCCATAGGAAATACCCCAACCCCATACAACCGATATTGAGGGGAGCCCAGGAACCGGTCTCGAGACCTTCGGGTTTATGGTTCGTCCTTCGGCCACTGGGCTACACCCCCAGGGGTTGATGGCCTGAGTTAACAAGCATTAACGGTTTAAAGCTACCCCTGTTTAGGTTTTTCAAAAAAAAAAAGCTAAAATATTTTGTAAGAAATTGTTCGGATTATATGGAATTAACAAAAAATAGTTGACCAAGTCTAGATTTGATTCTTTACCGTCGCCTTGTGGTGATTGTGTAGTTTAACAAAAAACATACGAGCCTTGTGTTTAGTCCCACATCGCTTGGCGATGTCTATCACTTGCACTTAATAAGTTCTTCAGGCCCTCTTATAGTTGGTACCCGTTTTGAGGTGTTCTGTGGGTGAAACTTATTCTGTGGGTGCGTGTGTGTTTTGAATTAGTCTAGGGATACTCTCAAAGTGTACTCCCATATATACTCCCTAATCCTAATCGTTTATCTCAATTATTAAGCAGTTAGGATTCCAAATGACAAAATAAGCCAACTGAAATCTTGGCCCTTAGTCAGATGACTCGTTTTGTTTTTGTTGCCTTTACCGTCGCTTGTCGCTTGTCGCTTGTCGCTTGTGGTGAATGTGTACCCCCCCCCCCCACAAGTCAAGATTGGACTGACGGAGATGTTGCTTACGAAATACATGTCATCTCCGAATTTGTGCCGGTGGAAGCCCGGTGTGGGATAAGATCTCCCTAGTATATATTTGGATCTGAGTCATCTGACAGTCATTTTAGCAGTAAAGTTCAAGGTCGTAATCTCTCTTTTACGCGTAAAAAAAAATGGCAAGGTGAAATCTCTAAATTTTTTAGTCTACAATATTGGAAGCTATAGAAAAATGGCATGTGGAAGAACATAAAACCTTGTTGCAGTATTTAATAGTGCAAAAACCAGGAGAGTTCATTTGAATAGCTTGATTAACTAGAGCTTTGCTAACATGACTGTACCTAGAGTCGTAGGGTATAGCGCAGGCTGCTTTATGCCCTGCTCATAAAAAGGGCAAAAACTTAGTCTGGTGGATGCCCGAGCTGGGACGCCCATGGGACGTGTGGCGTTTTAAAGGAGAAAGATTTCAATTGGAGAGAAGTCAAAATTATGGGGAGAAAGTGAAATGACTTATCCCCCAAATTATCGCAGGTATCGCATGTTTTGTGGCCTGAGCTAAGTTTTTGCCCATAAAAAGGGGCAAAAGATTAGCTCTGGCACTCGGGCAACCACAACTCATGGGGAGCACCTCGTGATAAAAAAGGGAGGAGATATCAAGTAGGGAGAAGTCAAAACCATGGGGAGAAAATGAAATGATTTCTCCCCAAATTATCACCAGGTGCACATGAGTTGCGGATGCCAGAGCGCTCGGGCATGCAGCAGAGTTAATCTTTTGTCATAAAAACTACCACCCCATGGGCCATGTCCAGTAAAAGGTTCATTCAGACAGTGACACAGGACCACACGGCTAAGGGTCGAGAGCTTGACCCATCTTACTCAATGCAGTTCAAATGGTTACTGACATGAGATCAATCGAAGTTGTGATCATTTCTAGCAGAAAATTCACCCAAAATCTAGTAATAAGAGGGTAAAAGAACATACCTTCATCGCGATTTTAGGCCGAGGGCTCAGCCATGCTTACTAATACAAGACTAATGGTCACTAAGGCTCCGTTCTTTTGGTGGAACTGTTAAAACTTAAAAATCCGGAACATTAATATTTTAGAATAAGAGACAAGAGTCTATGAAGAGAGGGAAGAGGGTTTCTAACCATTTTACTCGATGGTACCTTAGATTTATCGAGTTCAATTTAATTAGAAGTTCCACATTCATGGAACTTAAAAAATCTAAAATTTTTGTTAGAACTTGAAAGTTTCATATTTGTCGAACTTTTGCAGTCTATGGGATAATATAGTTCTAGAAATCAAGTAAAATTAAGCATGAAACAATGAAAGTTCTAGACTTCAAAAGTTCCACCAAAAAAACGGTGCCTTAACGTGTAGGAAATCATTGATTATCAATCTCCAGATTGGATCACAGCCAATCACGATTGAACTCAGGGAAGAGTTCAATCACACCGCATACGTGTCCCCTTTTAACCCCTATTAATTGTGTTTAAGATTCACTATCCTTTACTATTCAACAATTTAACTTTGACACCCCGCCTCTTGCGCCAATGGTGGGGTGTGGCCTCTCTTAATAGAGGTCTCGGGATCCATTCCCCCGGGTGATGAGTAGCAAGAGCTCTAATCCCTAATGCTAAGCACTAAACCTGTACTAACGTAGGTAATGATATCCTCCGGCAAAAAAACTATATACATACTTTGATATTTAGAAGAAAAAAATATTTTAAAAAAAAATTGACCCTTTGTTAAGAATTTTTAACGCTGAGGTTAATATTTTTTAATTTTTTTCTTAAAATCAAGGTTAGATTGTTGAACACGGGTTAGTGAATCTTAATCATTGTTCTCATCAAAAGCAAAATCTTAATCATTGTTAATAAGTTAAAACAAACATGTGTCTCTGAGTGCAATTGAGCCCTCCCCGAGTTCAATCATGATTGACCTTGGGAAGGGTTCAATCACACCCACAAGTCAACACGTGTCTCTATTAACCTTTATTAATTGTGGTTAAGATTTATTAATCTTTAGTATTCAATAATCTAACCTTAGTTTTTAGAGAAAAATATTAAGAGAAATATTATCTCGTTAAGAACTTTTAACCCTTTGGATTAATATCTTTATAATATTTTTTCTAAAAACCAAAGGTTATATTGTTGGACCCTTAGGGTGTGTTTGGTTGGTAAGAAAGTAGGTGAAAGAAAATAAAAGAAAGTAGAGTAACAGAAAAGAAAAGAAAAGAAACTTAAATTTTCTTGCAAAACAATCATTAAAAGATAGATGAAGGTTTTGGAAGAAAATTTGTTACTATTAGAAAAGTGCAAGAAAATGAAAGTTTGTTTCTTGTAAACCAAACGCAAAAAAAGTGCATGAAAATACACTTTTCTTTTCTTTTCCCTCACTTTCTCGTAAAACGAACACACCCTTAAGGTTAGTGATTCTTAACCACAATTAATAGGGGTTAACAAGACAAGTGATGTATCCCCTTACTAGGAGCGAGTTCCCAGATTCAACCCGTGGTGAGAGAGGTGACCTGGAACACATACTAACCCCCCACCAGTATAGTGCAAAAAAAAAAGGCGGATTAACAAGGACACATGTTGACCTGTGGGTGTGATTGAACCTCCCCAAGTTCAATCGTGATGGGCTATGATTGAATCTCTACTCATACATGATGGGGTGGAAGGGAAGGAGATCGAATCACAACCAATCACGATTGAATTCGGGGCGAGTTCAATCGCACCAAAAGCAGAGGAAATTGTGATGGGAGAGTTCAATCCCCTCTCAGGGAGGGAAGTGAGAAATGTGAATCTGTGAGAAAACAGAGGACAAATCCAGAGGGGAGTGTAAAAAATGACTTTAGAGGTAAGAGTAAGACTGCCCAAAAGCAGGAACTTTTGCATGCATTAAATTCATCAAATCTCTTTTCACGACTTTGAGCTTTCACATCTTTGATTGTTCTTTTTATCTAACATTTTTCGATGGATAGGATCTGTCAGTTAAGAAAGAAGCTGAGCTGGGTAAGCATCTCCAACACTACCCTATTCTGCGGCCTCAGATTGTCTCTGGCGAAGCCTGAAAACCCTCTGGGTTCCATACATTGTACGACAGTTGGCAAAAAGTGGGGAGAAGTCATTCCATTTTCTCCCCATAATTTTGACTTCTCCCCATATGATACATCTCCCCCTTATTCTCATACACTTATCACCACATGTCTTAATACGTGTGGAGAAGTCAAAATCATGGGCCCGAGATAAGCCCTTTTTGGCTTCGTCAGATACAATCCAAGGCCCTATTCTGCTCCCTTGGTCAGAATAGGGAGGATTAAGTAGAAATATGTACGCCAAGACTCTTCAAATCATCTCCTCAAAGTGAGGGGACGGTTTTTCTCCCTAGAAATAGGTAGATGTTTCAGCTCTCCAAGATTATTAAATGCTTTTTTTAAAAAAAAAAAGATTCTTTCAAAACAGTTTCAACCCTCTATCACAGCCAATTGTGATTGAACTAATAAGGGAGAGTTCAATCACACCCACAGTCCAACACGTGTTCCCTTTAACTTCTACTAACCGTGGTTAAGATTCAATAACAATTGAGGGTTAACAAAATAATCTTAGATTTTAGAAAAAAGTATTAAAAATTATTTAACTCTAATTAAATTTTTTTAATTCTTATGGATAAATTTTTTTATTTTTTTTTTTAAAACTAAAGTTAATTGTTGAACCCCACACGTTAAAGAAACTTAACCATAAGAGACGCATGTTACACCGATTGGTGCGATTCAACTCTCAATGGTTGCAACAATGTTTAAATAAAGAAAAGCAAAAATATGAATATTTAATAGAAATGGGGAAATCATAGGGAGTAGCGTTGGAGTTAAAACTGTTCCCTAAAATCTCTCTCAATTTTAAGAGAATAAGAAGGAAATTTGAGGAGATAGTGTTCTGTAAGTGAAGAAGAGACGACAGTATAGAGGAGGAGAAGAAAGCAAGCAAGCATGGATGTGGGTCAGTTGCAGAGACGTTTTCTTGATTACACGGCATCCCTGTTTCGTGAGGTCAGTGTATTAGCAATATACAGTAAAGATATGAAAAAAAGATTTCAGGATTGGTCTATTCTCTCTGGGTTTTGTTCTCTTTCTGTTCTGTTCTGTTCCTTCATCTTTTTTTTTAATTTGATGATGGGCTCGGTTGTGAAAAGGGATTTCTGGACGATCAGTTTAACCAGCTTCAGCAATTGCAAGACGAGAGTAATCCAGATTTCGTGGTTGAAATCGTGTCTCTCTTCTTTCAAGATTCTGAGAAGCTTCTCAACAATTTGACCAGAGCTTTGTGAGGATTCAAGCTCCCTCTTTTGTTTTTCTTTTCAATCATTTATGGTCTTTCTTCTATTTTCTTGGATTTCATTTCTGGGTATGGTTTTATTTTGAAGAAATTGAAGAGAACCTCATTGTTTCTATGTTCTTTCGTTTTCCCCCCCTTTTTTTTTTTAATCTCTTTTCTTTGTATAGAGATCAGCAGAGTGTAGATTACAAAAGGGTCGATGCCCATGTTCACCAGTTGAAGGGTAGCAGCTCCAGGTATTTATAGATTTTCTTTCTTTTGCTTAAAGATTTTCTTTTATTTATTTTTCTTGGCTGTATATTACCCCCAACAGACCTGTTTGAATCATTGAACTGTGTTTAAGACTCCTCATGAATGTTTATGGAGCTCATGATTGTCATATAACAACTACTGTAATAATCTTAGAAAAAATTTAGAACTTGGATCAAACCCCATATATGTTTTAGCTCTTAAGAAATATGATGAAAGGAAAAAATTTAGATCCTGTTCATTGTTTCTTTCATTAATGTTTGATAAGGAAAATGGGTTTTTGTGGGTAACAGCATAGGTGCATACAGAGTTAAGAATGTTTGCATTGCCTTTCGGAGCTACTGTGAGGAGCAGAACATCCAAGGGTGAGTTTTGCTTCCCACCCGCGCGGCGGATTTCTTCTCCCATTGACCATGTTAAATCAATCTGAAAATCAGGTTTAGAACCATGAAAATCTTTGTATTCTGATCATAAGAAGGTCTGGTACAGGTGTTTAAGATGTCTGCATCAAGTAAAACATGAGTACTCCCTTGTGAAGAACAAGCTTGAAACTCTACTCAGGGTGAGTATATGGATCTTTTATTGAAAACCCATTTGTATGGAAATAAGTGTCTTAAAGTCTTATCTTTCTCCTTCTTGACTGTAGCTGGAGCAACAGATTTTGGCTGCTGGTGGGTCAATTCCATTGATGGTGTGAATAGTAGTAAGGTTATCAACTCAGGCAAAGACAAAAATTAAGTTGGGGGTGGGGGCCTTGTAGAGAAGCTTTTGTTTTTTGGTAGTTGAGAATGTAAGCTACTTCACATACTAAAGGCTTCTCTTACCTATTGAGCTTGAGCTTGCACTTCTTTTGCTACCACTCAATTTCAACTTCAAAATTTAACAAACTCCTTACCTATTCAATAAATCTGGTTTTCAATGTCTACGAAACATCGTCCGTTTTTCGCTTGTACCAGCATTGTAGTTAGAGATGGTATGAGTTCTCATTTTTTATGCAGGGTTTTCTCCAGAGATTAATCCTCCAATGAGCCCCCTTTTTTTTCCTTTTTTTCCCCTGGTGGTGGTAGTGTTGTAGTCTCAATTAGCAAGTTCTTCTGTTTGCAACCTCAATAAAAATAAGATTTGTGGTCCTTGTATTACAGATGTAAATCTGATCTATGTTATGTGATGTAGATCTTTTGGTTGGTGACTGTTGGTGGGCCCCCACTGAATGGTATATACATACAAGCACTGACCCATTCATTGTGCTAAATTATTATTATTATTTGCTTCTGTGGATGTTCATCTCTTGATTAGAATCTCTAGGCCCCTTGCCTTTTAGGTTGTCATCTGTGCCCATATGGGTCAATCAGTTGGTGTCCACATCTACAATATAAGTTGGTCTATTTAATTTGAGAGCCGCTAGCCATTGGTGGATTCACCTTCACATCTTAGTAGTAATGTATTTGCATCAATTATACAGAGGTGTTCTATAAGGTCAACTGTTATCAGTTGGGTATGTGTCTTGATCTTCTGCTAGTAATGTGAAAGTATGGCCAGAAGACATGGAGGGAAGAGTGGTGATACAGAGTGTCTAAATCTTTCCTATTCTGTTGTATGTTAAAAGCTTTGAAGAGATCCAATCACTATAACCAATCCTTTGTTCTTGGTCTAAAATACTGTTTGATTGAGTCACAACATAATGGTTACTGTGTTTTTTTTTAATCTTTACTTTATCAATTAGTTATAATTTGGAAAATAATACAGAAGAGTCACAAACCACGCGATGTGGGATAAATATGTAATTTAAGAAGTTACATTGAATAATCTTCAAAACAATCTACACACAGTGGATAAGCATTATAAGAAAGTGAAACAGGGAAGATCTGTGAAAATTAGTGACAATATCTTATTTAGAAAGGCTAGGCAAATACTGTATTCAGGACACATGACACCGCAATTTCCGCCCATGAGATCTACAATGGATCAACAAAAAAATTAAAGAAAAATAAAAATGAACTTCGAGATCTCCTGGTCCGGGATAAAAGCCTTTGAATGGTGGCCCCAATGCCATTCACATGCTGACATGCACCATGCATCTGGATACTCTGTTTATAATTATAGGTAGCAGTTATCATCTGTAGTTAATTGAGATTTACCCCACTCTGGTGAAAGGGCATGCAAATGCAGGACGCTTCGTGAATAATCGTGATGTTCTGTTACTTGGATTTCATTTGCATTGTTTGTATAGGGTTATTATAAACTTAAATTTGGTGGATATCAATTAACAAGGCAGTAAAAATCTTGTTCCTAGTGTAGATCAGAATCAAAATTATGATAGAAGTATGTATTCAAAGAAAGATATGAAATCTGTCCAGTAGTAGCAAGTTCTCAATCAGATCTGTACACTCACTAGAACTCTTCTCTATTCTGATCTTATCAAAATATGACTAATTCAAATTCACATACAGTGTTTTTTGCAATCTCAATGAAAGTAAGTAGACAAGATCTGTGATTTATTGAATAGATGATGGAACACCATAGTTTCAGTAAACTACCTTCAAACATAAGTCCAGTCACCTCTATGCCACTAACAGAGTAAAGGCAACCTGATAGGTGAAGATCCAAAACATGTTCTTACTTTGGTTTCCATAAAATGGTGGTCTCAGCAATCATGGAAGTGACCACATAAGGATCCATATTCGAAGCAGGCCGCCAGTCCTCGAAATAACCTTTTCCGGCTGTCTCCGTGTCACGAGAGATTCGAATTGAAGCCCCACGATCTGCAACTCCCCAGAAGAAAGTATTGAAGTCCGCCGTCTCACGAAGTCCGGTGAGACGCTGCTCATTCCCTTCACCATAAACAGCAATGTGCTCCTTGTGCCTCACACCAAGCTTCTCAATGGCCTCCCTAATTACCACATACCCTCCATCATTTCTCATTGATTTAGTACTGTAATTTGTGTGAGCCCCAGAACCATTCCACTCCTCATGAACAGGCTCTGGCTTGAAATAGATAACAACACCAGCAATCTCTGCAATTCTCTCCAATATGTATCTAGCTACCCACAATTCATCTCCTGCAGAAATCCCTATGGCAGGATCCACCTGGAACTCCCACTGCCCCGGTGCAACTTCGCCGTTGACACCGCCCATGTTGATCCCAGCATAAAGACAGGCCTTGTAATGAGCATTCACGATGTCCCGCCCAAAAGCCTCGCCGGCACCAACACCACAGTAGTATGGACCCTGAGGTCCTGGAGATACTCCGACCGGCAACCCAATTGGCCATTTGAAGTCTTTCTGTAAAATGGTGTATTCCTGTTCTATACCAAACCAAGGTTCTTCAGCAGCAACTTCAGGATGATTGAATATTTTTGCTGCATCATATCTTTTGTTCATCGGAATCGGATCTCCGGCAGGGGTATAAGCATCACACAACACAAGAATGTTGTTGCCTCTCCTGAATGGATCATTGAAGATAGCTTGTGGATATAATATGACTTCACTGTCTTCTCCAGGAGCTTGACCTGTGCTTGAACCATCAAAGTTCCATTTGGGGAGCTTGTTGGGATCTCTAACCAGTTTGGGGAGTGTTCTTGCTTTGCTCCTAAGGTCCATACCAGACCCACCAATCCATATGTATTCGGCAATCACCTTCTCCGTCGAATCGGAGAGATCTAAGTTGATAAGATCAGTGAGAAGTGACATACTGAAAATCCCAGAACTCCATCTTTACATCCACCTCCTTCTCTCTTTAAAGAAGAAGATAACCACCAAAAGTGTCTGTGTCGAAAAATGCTGAAAAGCATGCTAAGTTGGCTCTCCAGTTCAGGAAAGCATTAAGGAAACGTTTTGTCCTTGCATGCAGAATACGTTAAGGTTGTAAATTCATGTTTTCGTTCATATCGAAATGCAGTTACTGTGATGGCTTCAGAGGAACTACACTTGGCAAACGTGCAGAGATCGAATCACAGCCAATCACGATTAAAGTCGGGAAGAGGGAAGAGTTCAACCGCACCCACAAGTTAATTTATATTAACTGTGGTTAAAATTCACTAACCCTTACCCTATGTTTGGTTGTTGAGAAAATAAGTCAAAAGAGAGAAGAAAAGAAAATTCCACGAAACACAAGTAAGAATCGTAAGAAATTCCAAAGTTTTCTTTTCTTTTCTTTTCCATGCTCAAGCTATGCCAACTACTAACTAAGGGACATCCACCATCCCAAATTACCTCTTTTTAAGATCAAACTCAGGTTCTCTCCTCTAAGAGAGGGACTTCTTAGCCAACATCCCATGACAAGTAGGGTGTAAACGGACTAAATTTGGGCCCCAAAAAACTCTTGTAAGCAGGTAGGGTTCAGGGTGAGCTTATTTAAAAATCACTAAAAATTCAGGCTGATGCCCGGCCCATTGACATCCCTACTGAGAGTGATTGACAACGAACATAGCTAGTTGTTAGGGTGGTGGAGAAAACATTGAATAATTTTATCCCCGACTCAAGTTTAAGGGGTTTTTTTTTTTTTTTTTTTGGCACTTGCAGGGTTAGTTTCAGTTCTAAAGGTGGTGGAGAAATTGTTAGGACCTACCTATTTAATAGGAAATAAATTAAGAGATTTTGTGAATATTTTGATTGGGTTTCTTAAGATTTGAATTATATAGGGTTCCTTATAAGGGTTGAAGTTAGTCTATAAACAAGGGTCTAAGTGCTAAGTGCTTAGGGTTAGAGAAAGAGAAATATGAGTCGTGTAAGGAGGTTTTGTCCCCTCAAAGTGGCATCCATGAGATTGGGCATCCTTGAAGTGGTCATATCAATTGATAGTGGTTTTTTTTGTCTTTTTTATTAGATTCGTAACAGATTCCTAACAGAAATCAATCACGCCCAACCTCACGGAACTAAATCCCAAACCTAACTTGTGGTTACTTATGCGCGCGCACACACTAATGGGGCAGGCATCGCTTCCCCAAGTTTAAGCTTATTTAGACCCCTAGAGTGAAATCGTCCAGTAAGGTGTTTTTAACAGCGGAAAATGGAATGGACGTGCACCAAACAATAGGTTAAAACACGTTGTTCGCTGTGAAATAGATCAAACCAGTTTTGACCTAACTCTGGATCCAAACATCCCGAATCCATCCTCTTTGAATTTGATAATCCGATAAACCCTTCTAAAAACCCCGAAATGTCTCCTGTATACTTAAAAACAAGACAATGAGACGAGTCTGGAAAATCTCAGACGCCGTTAAAGCAGAGTTTCTTCTCCAGAGATGCTCTGTAAAACCCAAAACCCTAATTTATCCTCTCTCCAAAAGCTCAAACCACAGATTTATCAGAGAGATCTATGCTCAGACGCGTTGCTTCTGCTCGGACAGCTTTCCGAAGACCAGCTCTCTGGTTACGGAGAAGGCGGTTTCTTCAGACAGCATTGCCGAAGAAGATCTGAACGAGAAGATATCGAAATTGATAGATGATTTGGTTCAAAATGTTGAAGATTCGGAAAAGATTGCAGGAATCTTAGAAGCTATAGCCGCTTCGTTGTTTTGGAGATACTCCAATGGAATTGCGCTGGTTGAGCTGTTGAAGCGATTGAGCTCACATCCTCAGTTAGCCCTAGAGGTCCTCTTCTTATTTTTACTTATCATTCGATTTAGGGTTTTTGTTTATCTAATTTATTTGTCCGTTTTTCTATTTATATTCGTTCTTCGATTAAATGAACAATCAAAGACACAGAGATATAGAGACAAAAAATCTTCATGTACAAGTAATAAAAAAATTCTTACAACTACAAAAAAATCAGATTTTTTTTGTTTTAAATCTCCAGGTTTTTAATTGGAGAAGGAAACAGGTCGATGCTGGTATTCCTATGGCATCAGAGGAATATGCCAAGGGTATAACAGTTGCTGCTAGAGTTAAGAAAATAGATGTTGCGGTTGAATTGTTTACAGAGGCCCTTAATAAGGGAATTAAGTCAACTTCTATCTATAATGCGCTGATGGCCGCTTATATGTATAATGGGTTTGCTGAGAAATCGCAGTCAGTGTTTCGGGACTTGAAGAGAGATACAAATTGTAGTCCTACTATTGTAACCTACAACATTCTTATTTCAATTTTTGGTCGATTAATGTTGGTCGATCACATGGAAGCGACTTTTCGGGAAATAAATGAGTTAAATCTCTCCCCTAATTTGAGTACCTATAATCATTTGATTGCTGGGTATGTTACGGCATGGATGTGGGATGACATGGAGAAGACTTTCCGGACTATGGAGGCTGGCCCCATCAACCCCGATATTAACACCCACTTGCTAATGCTTCGAGGATATGCACATTCAGGGAATTTGGAAAGGATGGAGAAGATTTACGAATTGGTGAAGCATCACGTGGATGAGAAGGTTATGCCATTGCTTAGAGTAATGATATGTGCATACTGTAAGAGTTCTGATGTGGATAGGGTTAGAAAGATTGAGGCTCTAATAAGGCTTATACCAGAAGAGGACTATAGGCCTTGGCTGAATGTGCTGTTAATTAGGCTTTATGCGGAAGAGGACTTAGTGGACGGGATGGAGGATTCCATAAATGAGGCATTTGAACATAAAACCTCGGTAACGACTGTGGGTGTGATGCGTTCCATCATAGCGAGTTATTTCCGATGCAATGCAGTGGACAGGCTCACAAAGTTTGTGAAGCAGGCTGAATCAGCTGGTTGGAGAATTTGTCGTTCCCTGTATCACTGTAAGATGGTCATGTATGGGTCACATAATCGCCTGGATGAAATGGAAAATGTTCTTGGTGAGATGGAGAGTTTCAATTTGGATCGGACGAAGAGAACATTCTTGATAATGTACAAGGCCTACTCAACATGTGGCAAGAGATATAAAGCTGACCAATTACTAGGGATAATGTGCAAGCATGGGTATGGAATTCCTTTGAATGTCTGCCCTTCATAACACACCCTTTCACATAACGGCATTTGTGTGTTCTAAAAATATTCGGAAAGGCATTCAGCTAATCATAGAAGATGGTTCAAGTCATCTCTAATTGTGAATCTCATATCTAAAACAATGGATAGGTACGCTTCTTGTTTTCTCAATGTTTCCATTAACTGGGTATAATCTGTTGATTTTTGTATTGTCATCTCTTCGAAACTTGAGGCCTGCCTTTTTTCCATGTTCTCTTTCTGATGGTAATGCATTTCTATGTATAATAAACATAGAATTCAGATTCAAACCACACTAGTTCATGCTAGCACAACTGTTCAACAGCTAGGGTAGCTTGATGATGGTGAATGTTGCTCATAGTTCATGATAACGCCTGTTATGAACGTGCCATAATAGATAATTATATATGTAGTAGTTATATTCATTCATGTGACACTCTAGAATCTAGATCTTACAATACCTATCTTCAGTTATGGTTTTGGTGGTATATGATGCTTACATCACTGGAAACCAATTTTTTTCTTGTGAGAGACTGTAGTTTTTCACTCTCAATTACATATCTGACATTGATGAATACCTGCACAACACTTTATTTTCTATAGATTATTGCACAATAAATTTCTCAATCGATCTCAGAGATTAGACATTTCATGCCCATTCATCACTTTTTTTTATCGGTATGCCCATTTATCACTCAGGAATTGGGATCCTTTGTGTAGATTATATATTTAGTCAAATTGGAGGTAGATATTACTTATAGTTTATTTTATTTTATTTTTAAAAAGTTATCTTGCACATAGGTGGCACTTGTCCTGACATTCCTAAAGACTTATGCTGCAATATTTTTTAATAAACTTGATATATGAGAAAAAAATCGCTGATGCTTTAGTACCAAATAATGCAACACACACGCACGCACGCACACAACCAATGTATAGATACAATAAAAACGACGAAAGCTTATCAATATGGATGATGTGTGTCTCAACTTCATAGCCATAAGATTGTAACATACACATTCAACATCATGCTGAAATTTCAATTTTTCAAGAATCACTTGCTAAATATCATTTGAAGAAATATATAAACCTTTTGATTTCTTAATCAAGTAATTTATTTTTGATTTCTTACCTTCTTAATTTACTTTCCTAATTCAATTTAACTCTTGCTATAAGATTGTAGCATGCACATTCAACATCATGCTCAAATTTCAATTTCAATAATCACTTTCTAAATATCATTTGAAGAAATGTTTAAAACTTTTAATTTTTTAATCAAGTAATTTATTTTTGATTTCTTACCTTCTTAATTAACTTGCCTAATTTTGTTAAACTCTTGCTAAGAAAAGTATTCACCTTCATAAAACATAACATGGGTCCAACAAATACCTTCTACACCTTTAAATATAAATAAACAACATGAATCTTTAAACATAAAATATCGAGGGTTTTCCTAAAATAGGCTTCAAGGAATTTTCTCAAAATAGGGATATCGATCGATACAATGAAAATTCAAAACTAAGAAAAGTTAAGTTGAAAATTCAAAGCCTTTTTTGCTCCCTAATAACAAATTTCAGCCCTAGTCTTTATTTCCCCGCAAGTTACATGTAGTTGTTCTGCTTCAGATATCCAACTTCTGTGACCACAAAGCATGCAACAATAATTGAACTGATACAATCTTTTTAGTTGCACTAAATTACATACTAGCTTAGAATCTTTATTGTTTGGTATACACATAGCTAGACTTGATCGGTTGATCACTTAAACTGGGTGTACTAGGCTATATAATCCAATTAAATATAATAAGTTGAAAACTTTATTTTGTTGTAAATACGACCCTAAATTGATTGAACAAATTACTTCACCCCCACCTTCCTTCTAGTTCATTTTGTCAATCCAACTTGACTAGTTTAGACTTTAGAATTGATATCCCCCATTTTAAACTGAATTGTTGTATTGAATGCAAGGACCGATGTCCTTAACTAAATCTGTGAGGTTGGGTATTCTGTGTGGCCTCAAAATATGACCCCGGAGCAAAGTTGCCAAATGTATACCAACTTTTTGATATATTAGAGCTGTCGTGACAATGCAACTGCAAGTTTGTCAACTACACATTGAGATTCAATCGTCTCATGCATGGAGTGGATGCAATCTAAGCATAAACGGTATGCCAATTATGTAACTCACAATAGCCCGTATGTACCCAAAATGGGATGCAACATGACTGTTTGGCTACCTAAAATATACTTATTTCATTTAAATATTAAACTTAAGTATATGTATGATATACTAGTAAATATTAATAGTATATAATGTATTTCATATGATAAGAATACCCTTTATGTAATTATAATCTTATACTAAAATTTTAGTTAACTCTGTGAATCTGTGATTTCTTTGCCTAGGATAATAAAGTGAATTTTTTACCTAATATAAATAGTTATATCCAATGAACCAAGCTGCTGCTCGTGAACTACTCAAGTTCGGCTAGTTAAGCTCGAGCTTGTTTATTTAATAAACGAGTCAAGCTTGAACTTGATTTTCGAGCTTGTTTAATAAACGAACATGCTTGAACACACCACTACTCAGCTCGATATCACTCCTACTCCTCCCCCGAAGGCTCAAGAGAGGTAATGAAGGGTCAAAAGGTAAGCATGCATATCAAAGACAATATGACAACATATGTAGATGACGACTGATGGTGGCCCAAATTCTGATCACCGCTTTTAATGTTGGTGTAACCAATAAACACTGTCTCTACAAATTTTGTAGAATATGGAAAGAAACTATAATCAATTTTGACAAGGAAAATTTCAATATATATTTATGAAAAAATAAGAACATGTAAAATAAATGGCTAGAATTCAATCTACACTACCTAAAAGTAAGTCATGGATGTATTATCTCCTTATCCATTTGTATGTTTACTAAAGATCGTAAAATTGATTGGGCCCTTTTGTGGAGACCTGCTGATCTATTTGTGGCTCCTCCATCATCATCTATGATATCATCTACAATCTTTACGAGAGGAATTGAAAAGTGGAAATAAGAGGCCTACATATACCTTAACTTTCATATAAATATCCTCCCAAAACCGATAGAAATGGGGCCCACCAATAGTGTTGGTTTTGAGAGGATTACTGTCATTAGAAAGCCCTCTCGGTAGCCTTCACTGAAAACGAAGTTAGAGCATGATTGCTAGTAGTCCTGTTGAGACTTGAGATGCAAAGTATAATAACTCAGATTCATGTTCTCCAATGTTAATCTACCTATCAGGTATGAAGTTGTTCCTGTAACTGTAGAGTTTCTTCTTGCATGTTTTTTTTTGTAAGCGTTGGGGTTGACTAGGCAGCTTCCTGCAGAAAATGATGTATATTATTTATTTGCTGAACCCATGACACAAGATTGCTGAATGCTATGGAATTTGAAATAATATCCACTGATGTCATTGAGGCTACATTTTGCCAGGTGCACTCCCAGTTTGATTCCTGCACACTGACCAAATTTTGTATAATAATACAAGAGCCGAGACTGAGAGAGGGAGAGAAGGCATCAATCCAAGTCTTCAAGAGTAGTTGAAGCTGAGAACTTCTGCCTGTACAATAGAAACATATACAAGGGCTACATTCTTGTTTCTCATTTCTCCAAAAAAAGGATCATATTCTCAAAGAGCTGGAAGTTATGTAGTCAGTCACTTCAAGAACAAAAGAGCAAGAACCATCAACCCCCTAACTCATATTTCGGTTTGCAGATTGATTATCTGAAGTTCGTTGCATAAAAGATCGGTATTGTTGGAGCTCTTCTCTAGATGTTGTGGCATACAACATATCAGATGGTATGAGCTCAATCTTCCTTGTGTCACCTATTTAAAATTATCGGCTCTACTTTATTAACTGATGTTTTAGGCATCTGCCGATACTTTTCTGTCCTTGTAGTTTCTGGCTCTCATTGATTTCTTAAGAACTTAACATTCCACCATGTTTTTCCTTTTTTGTCTAAACCTGCTATTTAACTACTTGTTAAGAGAGTAAAATGTAGTACATTACAAGCAGACTTACATATCATGCAAGTTTTCTGTTGATTTTATTGATGAGGTGGGAGCTTGCTACAATGATTTATCATATCCCCAAAAACCTGCAGAAGAATTGAACCAACATTCACAGGCTTTGTTCACAAGGCGTCCTAAACATTGGATGGTGAGGATACTGCTTGAGAGGCAGCCCAACTTCACGAACTACGCCTATCTATAGTGGATGGTATGAAGGCTTTTGATTGAATGGCTAGGATATTCAAGTGGGGTGGGATTTTGATAGGGAAATAGTTAACGTACCTGAGAAATGGATTGTAAAATCCAAGGTTGTACCTCATTGGTCCATTCCCCCCCTCTTAAATACCCACTAATTGTGTTGGGTATTTAAGAGGGGGGGCATGGACCAATGAGGTACAGCCTTGGATTTTAAAATCTATTTCCCAGATATGTTAATCATTGCTCATTTTGATATATGACCAGTGCTATGGTTTCCCCACTTTTGAACGGTTTGGATTGATGACCATGTATGCAAGGAGTCTCCTACATGTCAAGAGAAGAAGCCACAGCTATCGGTGAAGGAAGACGGCCTATTTCTGATAACAAAATGACAGTGGTTGCAGTTTCTGGGATGAAAAGGCGTTTAACGAAACCAAGTTAACTTCAGAATGGTATTTGTTCAAGCAATTTGCAGACTCGCAGTGTGGTGGGACCATAGAAGCTCATAGCCTCCTACCTACTCAACAAGGTTGTCAAGTGGCGCTCTTCCGTTGGGTGATGAACAAGCGGGGTGCAGGTTAGTCCTATAAAGAGGTGTACACGGGATCCTCTCAAATAGTTGCTGGTGAGGAGATTGCCATCATTCACTCTAAAGGTACCACATACCTCTGTGCATGCCAACCAAGGCTTTTGTTTGTCTACATAGCACTTTAGTACATCACCTTCAAAGTGAATGTTGGCAGTCTCCTAACCAGCAACTACTTGAGCGGATCCCAAGAGAGACCTTCAAAGTGAATGTTGGCAGTCTCCTAACCAGCAACTACTTGAGCGGATCCCAAGAGAGAGAGATCTACTGTCATTGTCTAACTGAGTAAAGTAACCTGAAAAGCCAAAGAGGGTGAATCATGGTTGGGTCCCACTCGTGGTCAAAGGCCAGGCCAGTAGTGACTGGTGCGTCCATGTTCTCATCCCTGAGCCCAGAGACTGCACCCAATCTTGTTTCTAGTGCAATAAGACCTCTGACATCTTCTGTTCCGCTTAAATTTCCCTTGTGGGAGAGAGAAAAGTTATATCGAGCTGCTTGGTCTTTCAGGATCTGTCTTGTAATTCTTGCTAGCGACCGCATGAACATTTCGTGCAGCTGACCATTGAACGCTCAAGATTCTTTGTGGTTATGCATCGTTGGTTGTATACGATGCTGACACTTGTCCTTTTAAATGTGGCTAATGGGACAGTAACCCTTTAACCCAACTTCTTAGGTGTTTTGGGGAAAAATCTTTAAAAAATTATAAGGTTACTCACTTACTTAGGATTCTTTCTGGTTATGTATTTTATGTCATGCTGACACGTGTTCGTTAAAATGTGGCTAAGGGACTGCATCAACCTTGGGTTAAAGCTAACTTTTTGAGATAGCATCGCAGCCAATTGCAATCGAATTCAAGAGAATTCAATTGCATATGTGGCACATGTCGATTGGAAGAGAAAAAAAAAATTAATTTGAATTTCCGCTTTTTTTTTCATCCTCCAATCTACATGTGCCACATATTCAATTGAATTCTCAATAAATTCAATTGTCTCTGATCCTATCTCTAACTTTTTAGGTTTTGAGGGGACAATGAAAAAAATCAAAAGTTGTTCATATTTGTACGGATGATAAGAATGCTGTATTTTATAATAGTAACGGGACTTAATATCATTACCAAAAAAAAAAAGATCCTTCACTAAGAAGCCTTTGTGATTCTTTTAAGGTTTTATTAAAAGTGAATTTTGTTTTTTTTTTTTTTATCCTTCACTAAGAAGCCTTTGTGCTTCTCGTATCTTTTAAGGTTTTAAAGTGAATTTTTTTTTTTTTTTATCCAGGGCTTAGTGCCTGAAACTTCCTATACAGGGTGAAGGGTGACACTCCTGCTCAGAAACCTTGCTCAAATAAATTTAAACCTCGCTCTCATAAATTTGAAAGCGCAATTTTAAATTATGAACGCTTTCACGATGTAGAGCGAAATTCTTTCTTAGTGTCAAAGCAAAAAATAATTGTAAGTTTCTATTTGACTAATACTTAAAACTTTTGCTGAACTTTTGCTGTAAGGGCGTCACTCTTTTGTCATATTGTAATAACATGGGTTATCCTGTAAATGCGCGAGTGAGAAATCTCGCAAGAAAAATTCTTGTGAACAGTACACAAAGCGACGATCAGATGAATAATTTAGTAATATTTATGCGTTGAAAAATAAATAAATAATTTTGGGGGGAAGTGGATCACCGGATTAAACAAAAGCAATTTGATTACTGTCACTTCCATGTACAATTAAGAGACTATATTCAAACCCTAAGAGCATTCCTAGCAGCCTCACCAAATTTCGCTCACCAAAATAACCAAAACTCACAAAAAGTGATTTTGGTGAGCCACTTTTTTAAAACACTCCCAACAGCCTCACCATTTTAACCAAAAAAAGAGGAGAGAGAAGTAATATTTTATCATTTGTGTAGGACCACAAAAAAGAAAGGGAGAGAGAAATATTATTTTATTGTTTGTGTGGGCCCAAAGGTAAGAAAGATTTAACTTTGGTGAGTGTACAGTACTCACCAAACTTGGTGAGTACTGTAGACTCACCAAACAGATTTCTTTATTTTGTTGAGGCTGCTGGGACTCCTTTTAACATCTTTTTAGTGATTTGGCTCACCAAAATAACCAAAAAGTTATTTTGGTGAGGCTGCTAGGAATGCTCTAAAGCATCTAACTTAGAATCAATAAATCAAGTAAGACATAACAAACCTTAAATTAAAAAAGAAAAACATAAAACCAAAGTGGTTAGTTTTATAATTGATCAAAACTAACCACATTTTCTAATTTGGGCCTAGCAAGTCAATCAAACAGGGATCCACGTCTCTGTCCAAGCTTAGTTGTTCCCACCATTTAATATTCAATTAACCCTCTAAAGCAATCCCAACAGCCTAGAAGGTTTCTGTGGGGCTCCATGTGGTCCCTTGTAATACCTCCAAACCCCAACAACTACTAGATGATTTCTCCTCTAAAAACAAGTTAATTCTTGTATTTGCTGCTATCCCAAGCTCTAAAATTACTCCTCTAGAACACCAATCAAGAGCTGCCAAGAATAATTTAATTGATAACGAAAGATGGCGAAATTGATGATTTAGACTTGTGTCCATACATTCGTGGCAAAACTGCGACACCCTTTTGGTGAATGGGGAGGTAGCATTGGCTTTTCGAGGACATCGGATTTGACAGGCAGGCACGGCACGGCACCCGGGGCTTATGCCTGTTTAAGTAAATGATTAAGGATAACATGATTTTATAATAGTGACTTTATGTTGTGATTGTGAACTTTAATCCAATATGGGATACACAGAACTGGAAAGATCAAAGTGGGATACAAATCTGAGCTGAGAATATCTCCAATCACTTCAGTATTTTTCTAGACAATCAGAACCATTATTTAGCCTAGTGATGAAATTTTTAATACCAGTTAATTAGAATATTAATGTTTTTTCTTTTTTTTGGGATCGGTAATCAGCTTCGTAGAATTGCAAGAAAAGTCTTCCGAGTCTTTTGACTCTCATTTTGTACCATTTCATTAAACCATCTTTGTGACAGCACTGCTTCGCTTCATACCAGGGGAACATCTCCAGAGCCAAATCTCAGCTCATTCATCTCGAGGTCTCATGATTTCATATTTTCTCTATGACCGTTGAGAGAACGTAGTATCTCACAACTTTGGTACGCCACTAGAACCTGCAATTGTTGCACATATGCTAGCTGAGAAAGATAACCAAACTAAGCACAGCGTGTGGAGGTGTGTTAAATATAGTGTATGTGTGTGTTATATTGTGTTAACCAAAAATAATAATAATAAGTTCTAGTAATATTGAGTGTTATTCAATTCTTGAAAGCTTGATAGAATGAACAGAAAAGTTGGATTAATATCAGAATTCAATTAAGATCCTCACTAAGGTAACATCATTTTTTCATTTTTAGTTATTTCATTTGTTGCATTAGATTTTATCAGAAACCCCACCATAGATATAAAAATCTGAGCAACTCTAGTTCGAGTTTTCACGCTAAAAGTTGCATCGTGTTTTCTGTTTACATCAGTCATTAGATTGTGCAGCAGTGCAAAAAAATGGAAGAAAAATCAAAACTAAAACACAGATATAAAAGCATTGGAAACAATAGACAAGTGACCGATAAATAAGCAAAACATCTTTATATAATTCGAGAGCAAAGGTATAACATACAAGTTCATAATAGCATGGACGTTTCCCCATCCACGTTCTGAAATTAGCCCTTATAACATTAGCCAGGCACCGACCATGATCGATCAACCACCAAACATTACCCCCGACACTTTTGTCTCCCCGTTCTTTGGCCGGAAGTTAGAAAGGGTAAGCTTAGATTTGGTGGGTCCGCCAAAACGTTATCAAACGGCTCCTGCTGCCAATAATAGCTTCATCAAACCAAGCCGCCCGGAGTTCAGACGCTTGGGTTCTTGAGACATACTAAGGTGAATGAGTTCTGAGTTCTGACCCAGCTGAAGCATTGAACCAAGCCTTCTCATGATACCTTTCTACACCAACTGAAACATACCCAAATATCTTTACACCAGGAAGACAACCCTCATCACCACCAATACCAACAACACAGTAAGTAGTAGTACTACACAATCTTATACACAGCAAACCGTCACCCCAAAAGAAAAAAAATAACCCTGAGTGAAATGTCAAGCTTCTTGTTATGTATGATATGACTATAGGTAAAGTAAGTTTATTAACAGTTAGGACTCACAAAGTTGCCAATCTCCTCCATGACGCTATGGAAGTGATTGTTATTCGGCATCAAGTAGAACCCAACTGTGGCCTGCTCCAGAAAAATGAGTTTCACATCTTGGCCAGCCTTCTTGAGCCCTTCAACATAAGCTAATTGCCAGTCCTGAACAAGATCCAGACCTGCCACCACGACGAGGCTCTTAGGAAACTTGACTCCTTCAAGGCTTTTACCATTGGGACCAAATGGATTACATGCCAAATGATCTCTATCCTCCCCTTCGGGGAGGAAAGCTCTCCAGTACCAATCCCGATCTTGAATCGTGACAAAGTATTTCCCATCCAATCTCTTCTCCGACTCAGTTCTCTCTTGCCCACCAAACATCGGGTTGAGTAATATATTTCCCAATACTTCAATTCCTGATTCCACTGCCCTCATTGCAACATTGTGGGTGATATTACCCCCAGAACTATCTCCCGCCAAGTACACATGAACCTTCGAGTCCTTCCCACTCTGAAGCCACGGCCTAGAGTTAACCCACTTAAGAGCAGCCCACCCATCATCATAGGCACAAGGATACCGATTCTCGGGGGCACGACGGTAGTTTACAGAGACCACAACAGCCTTGCAAATGTCCACAAGGCGGCGGCAAAGTGTGTCATAGATAGCACTATTGGCAGAGGAATGTGCAAAGCTTCCACCATGGAAGAAGATTATGACTGGGACAATTTCGGAGCCCAAAGGTCGTTGAAGCTCCATGATGCCTGGCTGAGCTTGATCAGCTGGGGCTGGTCGATATACTCGGCTAAGAAGGCTAGTAGCCCGATCAATGATGACATCGAACGAAAAAACCCCATCAACTGGGTTAGCATTAGCAGAGACTTTCTTCTCATGGAACTCGTCCATGTAACGGTCAAAAGTGCCGTCAGGGCGGCGAATGAGATTGTAAACCAGTTTGAATTTGGTGATGAGGATCCATGTATTGAGTGGAACCACCATCTACACATAAACAGATGGTGTATGAATCAGAAACTTCTCAATTACAAATTACAACAACATAGAAACCTCATCTTCAGAGATTAGACTGGTTATCTGCAGCTATTGGCCAGTTATAATCATATAAAACGAAAGAACACCCAGAGTAGAGACCATACATATCGAAACCCTAGAAAACCTATAGACAAGCAAGAAATCAGTTTGAGAAAACAGCAAAATCAACCGGAAACACATCAATAAACAGCATAATTAGCCATAATAACCTTAAATTAATCTCAAACCCTTCAAATCGAATCAATCCGCGACCGAAATTGCTCAAAAACCTCGAATCCCCCAAAAATCAATCTTTTAAGAACCTAAACACCAAATCTCAAAATTCAAAACCGAAAAATGAAACAAATCATCAACCAATCCATCTATTCAGCTTCATAACGATCACAGATTATGTATTTAAAAAAAAATCAACTCAAATACCTTGGACTCATTGAGATTAACTTCGTTACCTCCAGCCATGAAACTAGTCCCCGAAGATTCAACAAAAAAAAACCCTAAAACCCAGTACAGATACCCTCAAAGTGTCCTCCTTTACAACTACACATCAGTCTCCAAAGAAACAGAAACCTAACCCTAATCTCGAATCTCCTCAATTTGATTCCTCGTCAAAGCCCTGAACAAGAAAGAGAAATCTCTGAAATAAAAGCAGTCAAGACGCAGACACGAAGAAGACCGAAGAGAGAGAGAGAGAGAGAGAGAGAGAGAGAGAAGCGGAGCGGCGCACGAAAGCAAAGGCGTATACTCAAATGCTAAGGAGCGACGGGGGTGGAAGGAGACGAGGGAGACGACAAAGCGGGGCGGCCGAAATGAACTGTTGGGTCGGGTCCCACTATCTCTCATTTTTCTCTCATTTTTAGAAAATAAAATTTAAAAAATTATAGGAAAATAAAATAAAGGTGGAGAAGAGGAGACAAGTTTTCCTGCGTGCGGCCGACGCCAAGACGAATGGCGACAAACAAAGCTCCGTCTCGACTCCTTTCTTCAACCCCACTTAAATGACTGAAATACTCTCCAATTATTTATTTAACTACGAGAATGCCTTTGAGAGGGAGAGACTGTTTTGTCCTGTAACGGAAAGCGCGTGACGCCATCTTTTGTCAGAATCCGAAATGGGGAAGCTTTGGATTTTGTCGTTCTCTTTGGGTTTATTTTGATTGCGAGCCGTGCTAACCCTACTCTAGGTATTCCTATTATTCATCTAAAAATTAAGGAAAATACTTAACTTACCGTGGCATTAAACTATGAAGTCTAATGTGCACTCCTCATTAATCCATCTCCTCTCTGTTGTTAAGATTCATTCACTCCTGAGGTTAAACAATCTAATTTTGATTTTTAAGAAAAAGAATATACTAATAACTTAAATTTTCTTAAACTTATCCAAAAAAATTAACATAGAGTTCTTATTATGGGATTGCAAGGTCTTCATCCAAGCTTACCTCTTCAATCAAATTTCAATACATTTGGAAAGAAAATGAATTTAAAATTAAACAACAATTTAATTATCACTTGTCAATTTGTAATTGGATGATCATTCTAGAAGAGGACCTTGGTCTGTTTTTCATTTTTCTTTAACATATTTCCTTCTTGTTTTTGTTACAATTAGTTAATGTCTAACATTTAAAGCTTGGCTAAGGGTGGCAACACACTCCTCGGATTATATCCAACTTCCTCCTAATGAGGGGATACACTAGCAAAAAATCAATCCTAATTTTAATAGGCTACAGTTTTTAGCATACCTGAGAGTTATAGTACACTTATTCTTTATAGGAAAATAGTTAACGTACTCATGAATTCCATTTCCAAATCTAAGGCATCATCTCATTGGTGGATGTCCTCCTCTTAGGTTTAGAAATTGAATTCATAGATATGCCTATCACTACTCTTGTTTATATACCATACATGTGGTTTTTGCGAAGAGAGTGACACTAACTCGACGATGGGTCCCATCAAGGATATCTTTATGCTAAAATGAGCATTGAATACGATGGATCAAATGGTTGTGGTTGTCCAATCACTTTGGCTTCTAGCCTAAGTTTTGATCTAAGTGGTTGGAACTATCAAAGTATAGGCTAAATCTACCTGCTCTATTACTCCACGTGTGCCACCAAGTATCGTCCGTCTACTCTAATTGCTGACCATAGAGGTGTATTTAAGGGACCCACAAGAGAAAGAGGCATAATTTAAATCTTTTCCAAACTCTCTAGTAAGACAGCTGGCATTGCTATCGTTCTACGGGTTAAGACAATTTATCATAGGAGGAAACAGGAGGAGTGTTATCCAGCCGAGCAAATAGTGGGATGTTCACACTTGTTTATTAAGTAAACCAGCTCGAAAATCAAGTTTGATTTGTTTATTAAATAAACAAGCTTGGATTTTAACAGGCGAGCTTGAATAGAGTACAAGCAATTTGTGAGTAGCTTAATTCATTAGATATAACTATTTATTATGTTTAAATTTTATTTTATTATCTAATATAGGTAAATAAAAAATTTATAGTGTTAACTAAAATATTAGGAAAAGTTTATGATTGGATAAAAGATATTTTTATTACGTAAAATATATTATATATTATTAATCTTTACTAGTATATAATAAATATACTTTATTTTAGAAATCCATGACTAGTGAACTTGATAATCTTTACTAGTATTTTTTTATTTTTATGTATTGAATATCATCTTATTAAATATAAAAATAGTTTAATAGAAGATAATTCATTAAAAGGAAGAAAGAAGAAATATAAGAAAAGTTAAACTATATTTCTTATCTCTTATATTTTGTAAATGGTTTCATGTAAAATGACTAAACTACTCTTAATTTTAGTAAGTTTGATTATTAATATAAGGTACAAATGCATTAGTAAAGATTATTAAGTTGTTGATAATCTTTTTATCTTTAATGACTAATTTTGTATTTAACCTTTCTTTAGTTTCATTAATTAATTTTACATCAATAACTGCAAATAACATACACCAAAAAACCTGTTGAATATAAGTTGTTAATTCATCCACAATATATTTTTATTGTCATATGAAACTCGTTTGTCATATCACTAATTATGTTTACGGTAGTTACAACTCTCTCATATATGTGGATATCGATGGATCAGGATGGCACAACCGATCAACTCGACCCAATTCTATATATATAATACATAATAGAATTATTTATGATTTATATTAATTATTTATATAATACATTTAAATTAATTTATCCTTTGAACATAAATATTGAAATGTTTTTTTTTTTTACTTTGTTTCATAATACTTTTATCTTTAATGAATTTTTTTTATTGAAATGACATTTTTAAATGAGAAAAAATATGTTAGCCATTTTATAAGCCCGAGCATGGCCCATTGAGAGTCCTACTTGGATTTGACTCAATTTATGAGACCCATGTCAATGTGAGGCGGGCTAAAGCTTGGCTCCGCCCCGAATATCATACTTATATATTATAAAATAATATATTTATATTTATATAAATAAATTGTTATTAATTAACATCTTATATATATATATATATATAACACTATTAACAACTTATATGTATGTGTGTGTGTGTGTATATATATATATACACACACATAAGTTATACACAATATATTAATATAATATAATGATTAAGTGGAGATTGGTGGTCTCAGCTTGCCCGACCAGTCTGCCTATTTACTTAAGCGCGTCAATAGGCCGAACTCAAAAACCTTTTATAAATAGGTTGGATTTAATGTGTGTTACATGATTACTTTACTATAATAAAAAAAAAAATAGGTCAGATTTATTCAAAATCACAAAAAATTAGACCCAACCTGACCCATTGACACCCTTAAATTTACTTGTGCAACATGTGTCCCCCTCTCCCTTTTCTTTTTTTTTTGGTTAAAGTGTCCCCCTCTCCTCTCTAGCTTTATTTTGCCCGTATCACTTTCATTGACTCGTTATCGATACGGCCTACATAGTTTTTGGACGCTTGGGTTTGAAGTGTAATTGGCATCTTGTGCTTATAAAGCAAAAATATCCCCATCTTTCTTTTTATCTTTGCTTTTGGTGTGACGCGGCATCCTAATCTTCTCTCGTTTATTTACTTTTTCTTACAAAATAAAGACAAAATATGGGACATGATGACTTTTTTGAGGAGTGCTAGCCCTACTCTCGAGCGTTTCCTACTCTCAGTCTGTTGATAATGGAAAATAACGTATTGACACATGAAAAACATTTCATAGTCAGATCAGATTTTGAACCAGTCAGAAGCCATGTGGATAAGGGATTATAATGATTTAAAAGGATTAGATACCTTAAAGTATGCCACGTCTGAGAATAAGATCTGGACTTACAGCATGCTGGTCAAACTCATTGTGTCTTCGTGACTGAAGTAGCTGAGAATGAGTATTCAATAGATGATATGATCAAATGAACAGATTTTGATCAACTGATAAGCTTTCATAAATTTGATAGAAAGTTCAAAGGCAACCTATTCCATCAGAACTAAATTCGTCATTGGTAAGATTTCGGTAGAATCAGATTACTGAATATTTTCTAATGTCATTATGATATCTTATTCTTCAAGACAGGTCTTGAATCAATGGCGTTGTGAGCTTATGCTGATTAGAAACTCGAAGGAGTCATACTCCGTTAAGACGAAAAAGATGGTTACCGGTTTAGCCTTCGTCCATGTACCCTATTGCCTTAGCATGGGATAAAGGTACTGATTATCTTCCTCGTGGGAATGGGCGTGTGTGTTCTCCTCATCTCCTATTCCAGTAAAGTATGGATTACTTCCTAGACTGACAGTCAGAAGGGAATTCTGTGATGTATCTTGCCCCATTTCCCTGTGAGCTATTGGAGGAAAATGCGGCCTCCATAGTCTCATTCTCTCGTACTAGATAATTGAGGTCTGAGGGTGAATATTGTATTCACCCTGAGAATAGTGCCCTCGCCCAGTACTTATGATTCCTCTAGATAAGATATCCCATAATCTCATTCCTTAAAGCATGTCACATCTGAGAATAAGATCCGGACTTATAACATGCTGGTCAAACTCATTGTGTCTTTGTGACCGAAGTAGCTAAGAATGAGTATTCAATAGATGATATGATCAAATGAGCAGATTTTGATCAACTGATAAGTTTTTCATAAATTTGATAGAAAGCTCAAAGGTGACTTATTCCATCAAGAACTAAATTTGTTATTGGTAAGATTTCAGTAACATCAGATTACTAACTGTTAGGGAATGAACCCTACAACAAGATCTGTGAGACATGAAATATAGACAGAAAAGAGAACAAAAACAAACACACACGAACACCAGATTTACGTGGTTCCCTCAAGTTGAGGTACGTCCACGGAGTTGCCGAGATTTCATTATGTTCTGGAGTAAAAAGAATTACAGAGTTGCAATCTAAACTAATAGTAGCCACCCACACCTATTCTTAATAGTATTAGGACTATAAAGCAAATGTGAAAAAATACCGTAGTTGGATCCGCGAGAACAGAGGTAGGATGTTCAGTCGAGGCAAGCTCCACACTCCTATCAATCTCCCACTTGGAGACTAACTCCAACAAAAGCTCTAACTCCACATGCTTCCAAACACAAACGAACATTTCAGCGCTGAATATTTTCTAATGTCATTATGATATCTTATTCTTCAAGACAGATCTTGAATCAATGGCGTTGCGAGCTTATGCTGATCAGAAACTCGAATGAGTCATACTCCATTGAGATGAAAAAGACGGTTACCGGTTCAGCCTCATCTCCATAGGGATTCGGTGGAATCAGATCACCATGTACCCTATTGCCTTGTCAAGGGGTAAAGGTACTGATTATCTTCCGCCATACACCAAATGCGGATCATAAGTCTTTGGAATACATTGTCTAGAGAAATCATAAGTACTGGACGAGGACACTATTCTCAGAGTGAATACGATATCCATCGTCAGACCTCAATCATCTAGTACGAGAAAATGAGACTATGGAGGCCGCGTTTTCCTCCAATATCCCATAGGAAAATATGACAAGATACATCCCAGAATTCTTTTTTGACTTTCAGTTCAGTAAGTAATCCATACTTTGCTGGAATAAGAAATGTGGGGAACACATACGTCGTGTGTGTGTGTATCTGGGGAAGAATTATGAGATGTGATTTGGAGGGCAAGTAGGGAATCTATTAAAATAGATAAACACTTTAAAAAGTAGTTTACTCTTTTAACCTTTGAAGAGTACATCCAGAAGGTTGTTTAGGCCATAACAGTCCAAAGGAGTTAGTTATAACCATAAGTTGGTTATGACAATTTGATGAGTTGGCAGCTCTTTCTTAGAAAAACACGTGGTACTTAACAGATAGGCTCCTATTAACGGATGTCAGTTACTTTTAACAAAATACATACATTTGTTAACAGATAGGTTCCACTTAACAGATTTTATCTACATTTTAACAGAAATACTTTTTTTAATAGAAAATAGTTGGCATGTGTTAGAATTGGTTAGCTGTCATATCAGAGAATATTTTGATTATTAAAATAGAATTTTCTCTATAAATAGGGAAAGACTCGTAGGATTAAGCATGAGATTTGGACTGGTACTTTTGGATTCTTTCGGAGTAAGAAAACTTGAGAGAGAAGTTTTCATTCAAAATACTTCGTATTCTTGAGTTTTCGATCTTAAGAAGAAAAGTTGTCAATTCATTTGATGTTCTTCATTGTTACCTCTCTTCTCCCTTCGATAATTTTTATGGTCTCTTTCTCTTTCTTTTTTATTCACTCTTTCAGGAAACCTGAAGCTATATAAATGTAGTCAAACTATTTTAGGCTTACAAAACAACCCAGAGATATAAAAAGAGAAGGTTGCTGACGATGATTAATGGATCCTATTCAGCAGATCTATAGTTCCAAATGAAGATCTACAGTTGCAGACCCATAGTTGGCGGATCCACTTCAACCATCCAAAACCTCGGTTTCAACACAATCTAAGCCAAACTCTTGTGTACTCTCATAGTCAAGTACACACTTTTTGATTGATTGCAAAGCTTTATGCACAAGTGTTTAGCTCGGGTTGAGTAGGAAACGCATGAGAGTAGGGCTAGCACTGCTCGACTTTTTTATGGTAGAAAAGTTGCAAATTACAATTCATTTTTTTTTTTTTTAAATTTTGAGCAAACGGATGACTTACAAATTAACAGTAATATGAACAGAAATGCTAGGTCCTAGCAGAAGATAAATGCTAGTCCTAGATTCAGCCAAGCTCTCATTCTACATTTGTCCATACTTTTTTTCTTATCTTGAAAATCAATAAATTTTTTAATTTCTCTTTTTTGGGAATTTTTTTTTTAACATACTGAAGAGGTAGCAACGTTAGGTATTACATACAGCGAGAATTTGATTTTTTGTATTTTTTTTTTAGCAATTCTCTAATATGAATGTGAGTGTGGAAGTTTTTCACAAGTCCATTTTTTGGAGAGACTTATAAAGTCCGGCACTTTACAAGTTTTGTCGATGGACAATATGCATTTTCTTTTGAGAACTAGATATATCGATATTTTTCATCTATTGGGTTGCAATTACCTTAACTTTAAATGCTACAAAATGAATTATTTCAAATCTCATAAAAATGGTAAGACTTGAAATCTCATGATGGTAACAATCAATCTTGTTAAAAACTTTGAAATAGTGACTCAAATTTCCTACCAACTACCATGACGAAGTGTGAAGTGCAAAGTTTTATAAGTCTTAGCAAAAGAACAAACCCTTAGAAGCATTCAATTCTTTCTCTTAAAAGTCTTAGAAATTTCCATAAGGATTGGAATTGGGATCATATTTTATCGTGATTTCACACCCACGGGTCAACACGTATCACTTTTAACTTCAATTAATTGTAGTCAAGATTCACTAGTCTTTAGGGTTAAATAATTTAACTTTGGTTTTTAGAAAAAAAATATTAAACCTAAAGATCAAAACTTCTTAACCAGATTTAAAAGGACAATTAAAGGGGCTTTGTGAGTGCAATTGAACTCAACCCTTGGGATTGAGTAATTCCATCTTGGACATGACTTGATTCTTCCCCATTTTCTCTTCTTTTCTTTTATGAGTGAAAGCAAAACCAAGTGGACCAGGTCTGGGGTGAAATATGGAATAGTCAGCTACATATAGGATCTTTACCCAAAAAAAAACTACATATAAGAGTGTCAATGGACTGTGCTTGGGCTTGAATTTTGATAATTTTTTAATAGGCCCGGCCCAAGCCCAACACTTCAAACAAGCTTTGAAGCCCAAATTCAACCCGATTGACACCCTTATAGCCTAATAGAGGGAATGCAGTTTTAGCGAACTATGCATATTGATAATCTTCATATGCCATCACATTTTAGGGAGGGCGAACTCTCAATATATGTTAGGCTTCTCTTTCTGTACCTGCCCCACATGTTAAGAAGCAAGGTGTGCCCCTCAGATGAGAGAGATCTTGCCAGCACATTTTAGGGAGGGAGAACTCTCAATACTTAGGTCATTTCACCGATTAATGTGTCGTACAAGAGGTTCATTCATTATTTATTTGGTCATGCATGTCTATATTAAAAAATATGTTTTGTTTTAAGGGAGGAAAAAAGGTGATTTAAAATGTGTATTTTTTAGTTAGATATAAATCTTACAAGTATTTTTTTTTAGGAAGCAAATCCTCTACGAGTATAACTGGATTATGTTAAATCTGGTTATGCTCCTGAGGTCGCCATGTGTCCCTTCTGACATCCTTTAACTGTGGTAAAGATTTACCCACCATTAGTGATGCGCATTATAAAAAAACATCCATCCTTATTTTTCAAAAAGAAAAAAATTAATCATAATGATTAAAATTTTTAACCAAAGTTCAACATGGTTAAAGTAGCTTTGTGAGAGCAAGGAGCAATAATTCGCTCTTCACCCGAGGATATTCAAATAAAATACATTAGATAAATACATATATATTGTCAATTTACTTTATCTTTTCTTGGGTTATTAGCTAAAATATAAATAATAAATAAAGTTCACAAATTCCTAATTAAAATAAGAAACCTTTAGCACGCTTGTGCATACTATCTTTCCCTTATTTTGCCCGTGTCGCTCATCACTCGTTATCGTATAGCTAATAGCCCACATCTTTTTCCGACACTTCGGATTGAAGATTAAATGGTTTTCGTGTGCCTATAATCAAAAATCTCTCCTACCCTTCATTTTTCGTTGTTTTTTTTGTGTGGCGCAGCTTATTTAATCTTCGTTTGGTTGCACTCCTGTTTTCTGTTTTCTATTTTTAAAAATAAACTTTTTAAAAAATTTACCCAAAACATGTTTTGCAATCATGTTTCACTTTCTATTTTTAAAATTTAATAATAAATTTTTTAAAATTAAGGTAACATAAATTTTCTGTTCCCTCTGTTTTTAAAAACAAAAGCAAAAATGGAAAACACGGATCCACCACCATCCACCCATTCACCACCACTATCACTACCACCACCCCACCACCACCACCACCACACCACCATCACTACTGCCACCCACCACCACCACCCACCACCATCACCACCACCCACCCACCACCATCACCATCACTACCACCACCAACCACAACACCACCATATTACCACCACCCACCACCACCATAATACTACCACCACCCACCCACCCACCCACCCACTACCACCATCAACACCACTACCACCCACCATCCCCACACCACACCACCACCACCACCACCACCACAACACCACCACCCACCACCACACCACCATCACTACCGCCACCTATCACCACCCACCATCATACTACCACCACCCACCACCACCCCAACACCACACCACCATCACTACCACCACCCACCACGACTACCACTATGAATTGAAATTATTTAACCGTATTTATCAAACGTGTTTTTTGTTTTCATTTTTTTAAAACAAGTAATAATTAGTAATGTCAAACGTGTTTCCTATTTAAAAAATTTGAAAAGAAAAATTATTTCTAATTTTTAAAAACAAAAAATAAAAACAGTAAAATAGAAGTGTATCCAAACTGCCCTTATAATTTTTAATAGAATAACCTAAAAGCAAAGCTCTAAGAGCATATGATTGCAATTTTATCTTAATAGGAACGCGTGAGTGTTAAAGTTCTTGACTTTGAGGCATTCTGGCATTGAATTTGAGCCATTCAATAGCTTAGTTATGGTCACGGAAAATGCAGGCTTAGACGTTGCCATCAGGCAACGGATTTCCTCTGCCACATGCTCGAGTAGACTTGGCCATAGCTTCTTTATTGGACCCGTGTTTAATTGTACGGTGATAACATGCATGTGCATGTAAGAATCGATATTAAAAAACAAAAAAGGAAAAATATATAAATTTTTAAAGAGAAAAAGGCTACGGCTTAGCTATGCCGGTTGAACCACGAGCTAGAGACCCAACCGATTCAACATGCGGTTCAATTATGAAAACATTGGTTGTATGTGTTTAATTTTTATTTTTTAATTTTTGTGTGTGATGGATCTTCAATTCATGACATGTTACCCAAAAAAAAACTGCTAATTGATAGATACGGTGAACCAGATTGTCAACGTCTCATGCACCATTTAGAACTATAACCGGAGCCCCTTGGTAGAGGGAAGCAGAGTCGATTCTTGTTTGAGTTAGTTGATACTATCCCCCCCCCCCCCCCCCCCCCGTTGATTGAATCATTTATGTAATAATGGGTAAAATTCGTAAAAGCAAGGGGTAAAGTGAGAAACCTCCACTAATTCAAAACAAACCAACATAGCCTATTTGGGCTATTTGTTGGCTCTTATGAGTATTATCTTATAGGTGACATCATCGTAACTACATAAGTCATGATGACTCCAGTTACCTATAAATAAGGAAGGATCACCAGAGGAGAGGAGGATGATGCGTAAGGCAAGGGAGAAAGAAAAGGAAACCAGAAAAAGGGAAGAGGAAAAACGATTGGGGGGCTTAGGCCGTTCATTGATGAACCCCATCTCCTGAGGGCACAGCCACCCACCTGATACTATCCACATCACCTAATGTTCTCACACAGCTTGATGCTCTCTACGGCCTCATGATCGATCATGGCCACCCGATGCTCTTTTGAATCTGCAATGTTCGCCTGATGTTGATAAGTACCCCTACATTCTGTCAAAACATGATGTTTCATGGTTATCTACTTGGTGATATGTCAATGTCACACTACCACTTGCACGATCACGTATTTGATCACCTACTGAGTACACTCTTATCTGAGTTCGTGCTCGTGCTCGTGCTCAAGCCCTTGCCCGCCGTTGACGGATCCGTGCCCAAATAAAGACTAACACGTCGCCAAAGTTACGTCCTCAGAGCCACGTCCCCAAAGCTACGTCCTCAGAGCTACATCCCCAAAGCTACGTCCCCAAAGTTGCATCCTCAGAGCTACGTCCTCAGAGCTATGTCCCAAAAGCTACGTCCTTAGAGCTAAGTCCCCAAAGCTACGTCCTCAGAGCCACGTCCTCAAAGCTACATCTCCAGAGCACATCCCCATCCTTGAAATAACCACGGCCCCATCCTTGAAATGAACACGTCCTCAGAGCTTCGTCCTCTGATGACCATGCACAATACTCTCGACCTATATAGACCTCCGACATCCGACTATGCTCCACCACGCAATCGACGGTGTATATCTTGACACTCTAATGTTCATATGCATATGCCCTATACTGACTTGCTCGTTGAAGTGTCTATGACAGGTCGGACGACCCTCCCCCCCTTGCGGAGGACGTAAACATGCTAAACTGAGGATGAACCCATGATGAACCTTGGACGATTACGTGCGAAATGTCAACTTCTTCAAAAAATATGTCTGTAGAACCCCGGAACCAAGTTCACTAGGCTGTGAATAGTGCTGTGAATAGTGTTTTTCAAGGCCTAAAGTCTTACTGAAATTGTGGGTTCATGTTGTAAAATGAAAGGAGGTTTAGAATGAATAAAAAATATGTATGAAAAGTGTTTTTTGGGGTTAGGAACAAATGAAAAATAAGAGTATAATATACTCCAAGTGTCAAAGAAATGGATGCCTAAACTTACCCTCAACTTTAAAGAGCTCTACATTTCTCACCGCTGAACGGAATCGAGTGATTCTTGAATATTTGGAAATATATCAAAACCCTCTTCGAGGTTCATGTTTATCACTTTTTTCAGATTTTGAGTAGAAGTTAGGTAAAACGTCAGAATTCCAAAAACTAATCTGCTGAAATTCTAGATTGTTGAAATCCATTTTCAAACCAGTCAATCTTATATCAAATTTAGACAATTAAGAACTCATAATTAAGATTGGTTCATTAGACACAAAATTCTTCTCATTTGAATGAAGATTTCAACGCAAGTTGAATCGTCAAAATCTGATAAGCGAGTCAAAAGTTTGGCCAAAATACCAAAGTGAGAAGAACTCAAGCCAATCATAGCATCACTAGTCGATGAGTGACCATCACTCGTCGACAAGTCAATCCAGAAAAGGCCAAAAACGTCCCAAAGGAACACCCAGAACTTCAACTGACCTTGGGAGATATTTTGCAAAGGTATTTTGGGTTTTTAGCAACCTTTAGCCTATAAATAGAAGAGATGTCGTGGGTATAGGTTTACCAAACCTTTAAGCTTAGATTTTGAGAATTTTGAGAAATAAAGTTACGGTTCTTCACTATGCGCTTCAAGGGTGTTCTGAATTTGTATTTCCAGCCAAAGAGAGGTTTCCTCTTCACTGTCTTGGTGTTCTAAAGTTTGGATTTCATTCCCAAAGTGATTCTCAAGCTTGGAATTCTCCAAAGGAAATTTCTATTCGTGTCTTTGGAAAAGAGATTTCGGTTCCAGCTTTCTCAAAGCTTGGATCTTATTTTTCAAACTTGATTTTCATCATACAGAAGTGTAAAGACTTCCATTTCAAGTAGATACACTCTACTATCTACCTTTGGCTATTCTTTAAATAAAATCATGTTTTATAGAGTGTTCTTGGATGAATTGGATGATAAATTCTAAGTGTTTGTAAGCTATCACTATTATTGAATTTTTATGATTCTATGTTTTTAAGCTTTCTAAGTATAGCATGATGTTTACAAGCACTCTATGTCTTACATGTCTCGTATGATTTGAAGGTTTTCTCATAAGTTGGGTTTATTGAAGCATTCATAAGAATTTCTAAGAACCCATAAGCTACCAAGCTCAAAAGTATTGATAAAGCCAAACTAAGGGTTGGTCAAGGATAGGGCATATCCAAGAATATGTCATATCTGGCTCAAAGAAATCTTATAAAAAAGTTGGATAAAGCCAACGGGAAGGTTGGTCAAGGATCTTGGCAGCCCACTTCTATGTATGGGCATTTATATACCCGACTCTAAGTCTTTTCACGGGTGCTAAGGTCTGGCTCTAAGTTATGCTCACAGGATCTCATGAGCTCATAAATGAATCTCAAAGGCTCTAAGTGCTCTAAGTGGATCTCATAAGTGCTCTAACTCTCTAAGCTTACAAGAACTCTAAGACACTCTAAGAACTCATAAGACTTGATTTTCATACGCTCATAAGACTCATAGGGTTTTGGATTTCATAAAACACTCATGAGGAAATGGTTTTGGAACTTGTACGGGTTTTCACAGATTTCTATGCTCTACGGCTCTATGTCTTTGCATGCTCCATGATATTATCTTATTGTTAGCTAGTAATTTGTAGACACTGAGTATTCCATGCTCAGCCGTACATGTTATGTTGGTAGGTGCACAAGTTCCCTTCAACATATGTGGTTTTGAGCATTGGATAGAGGAAGAGTACTACGAACCGGAGCCTACTATGGATCATCATCTGGATGATGGAGCACTAGATAGGTGGCCCGATCTAGACTTTTGTAGAGAGAGTGAGGGAGAGCATACTTATATTTTGATAGTATTGAAAGCGGAACTTGTCCACGTCATACTTAATATTTTGTGATATTTTGTTGGTTCAAACTTGAACCTAATGATAGGAATGTTTTCTTTTTTCTGCTATATGTTAAGAATTGTGTACTCTGACAGGGTGGTATGAATGCCTTATGTGCCATGCATGATGGTATGACACGGTGGTTTCGAGCTAAAGTATTTCTAACTCTTAGGGGGTATTTTGGGTCGCGACAGTGTCAAACAACAAGAGTATAGATGACGTATGCCTGCAGACGAACGTACATGACCTGAACCATGCAGCCCGTGACAAGTACCGTTAGCTCAGAAATTTTCCCTTACAAAATAGCGTCGTCTATGGGAAGTCGAATAAAATAGCCAACAATATCATCTTCGCAAAATTGGGGGCTAGCGGTACGCATCCTCTCCATGATATGGGGGTTCGGCAGTTTAGTCCATGGTCCTCTTCTATGCTAACGTATATGTCCATCATACGATATTCCTACACCTTGATTTTTTAAATTTATCTGCTTGAGATGTCAATGTCACACACGCATCCCTAGACGGAGAGGCAACTCCGTCCTCTGGGTCAAATGAAATATCAAATAAAATATCCAATGAAATGTCAAATGAAATCTCAAATGAATTGTCATCTGAGTAAGGTACCCACCACGAGGCACGTATGGCTTAACCAAATGAATTGTCATCTGAGCAACTGTACCCACCACGGGACACATATAACTTATATTAATAAAATGTCATCTGAGCAAAGTGTTCCCGTAACGAGGCACCTACGACTCAACCTAATGAAATGTCATATGTATATTTGCATTTATGATGTCTCCATTCTCAAAATAATTGAAGTGAATTGTTATTAGAATTATTAGAAGTATTACTAACTCATTCTATGATGTTTTCATGCTTTAAATACTTGGACGAATTGTTATTAAGTGTTATTATTAGAACTATTATGACTCTTGGCATAACGATGATATGGCTCTACCACCAATATTTCATCCTCAGAGTGTTTACACATGTTCAGGGCACTCAAGACACTTGCACATGTTATGGGCAAGATGGCCAAACCGCACGATGAAATGACATGACACTTGCACCTGTTACGGGCATGGAAGGTCAATCACGCAATATTAACCATAGTATATTCTTGGCACCTTGAACAAATCCAAGGCATCGAGAAGAGGCTATTGTAATAGGTAAAATTCATAAAAACAAGGGGCAAAGTGGGAAACCCTTACTAATTCAAAACAAACCGACATAGCCCACTTGGACTATGTGCTGGCTCTTATGAGTGTTCTCTGACAGGTGAAATCATCATAATCACACAAGTCATGATGACTCCAGTTGTCTATAAATAAGCAAGGATCACCAGAGGAGGTGAGGATGACGCGTAAGGCAAAGAAGAAAGAAAAGGAAACCAGAAGAAGAAGAAGAGGAAGAACGATTGGGGGGCTTGGGCCGTTCACTGATGAACCTCATCTCCGGATGGCTCAATCACCCACCTGATACTCTCCACATCACCTGATGTTCTCACACTGCTTGATGCACTCTACGGTTTTACGATTGATCATGGCCACCCGAAGCTCTTTCAAATCTGCCATGTTCATCTGATATTCTCCATGATAGGTACTCCTACACTCTGTCAATACATGATGCTTCATGTTTATCCACTTGATGATATGTCAATGTCACATTACCACTTGCATAACCACGTATTTGATCACCTGCGCTCAGTAAACTCTTGCCTAAGTTCGTGTCCAAGCCTGTGCCCGTCGTTAACTGAGCCCGTGCCCGCCGTTGACTGACCTTAGCCCAAATAAAGACTAACACACCCCCAAAGCTTCCACAAAGCTACGTCCCCAGAACTACGTTCTCTACGTCCTCAGAGCTACTTCCTGAGAGTTTCGTCCCCAGAGCTAAGTCCCCAAAGCTACGTCCTAAGAGTTACGTCCCCAAAGCTACTTCTTCAAAGCTAAGTCCACAAAGCTACGTCCTAAGAGCTACATCCTCAAAGCTACGTCCTCAGAGCTACGTCCTTAGCATCCTTGAAATGACCTCGGCCCCATCCTTGAAATGAGCACGTTCTCAGAACTTCGTCCCCTAATCATCATGCACAATGCTCCCGACCTGTATAGACCTCTGACATCCGACTATACTCTACCACACGATCGACAGTACGTATCTCGACACTCTAATGATCATATGTCTATACCTTATACTGACTTGCTCGTCGGAGTGTCTATGACAGGTCGAACGACCCCCCCCCCCCCCTTTTGCTAAGGACGAACACGTGACAAACTGAGGACAAACACATGCTGAACCGAGGACGAACCCGTGATGAACCTTGGACGATTACGTGTGAAATGTCAACACCTTCGAAGAGCGTGCCAAACGATAAGAGTATAGATGATGTATGCCTGCAGACGAATGTATGTGACTTGAACCATGCAACCCACGACATGTACCATTAGCCCAGAAATTTTCTCTTACACTTTATAAAGATGGAAGTTGAAATTAGGGGTATCTGAGCTGAAATTGAGCATGCTAGAGCTTGGCTTGAATATGCTTGATCGAGCTTAAACTTCATATAATTCAAGCCGAATTTGTGTTGACTCAAACTTGATTTATGGAATTATTTTGTTTAATTTACATGAGTTTAATAAGTTTTTTTTATTATTAAATTATAATACAAGAAATTATACAAATTAAAACATTTATATATAAAAATAAATAAAATTTGAGAATAGTCCTTCAACCTAAGAGTATAGACTTAGCGTTAAAGTTTCTAGTTTTAACTTCTTGGAAATTTTTTTGTTATTATTGTCCCTTAAACTTATTTATTTTAAATTAAAATTATTATAATTTATGATAAATAAATATAAAAAATTATTTGATATTAATATAAATAAAAATATCAATTTTTTTTTTTTTGCATATATATATAATATTTATCGAGCTCAAGCCGAACTGAGCCTAAATGAGTCAAGCCGAATCAAGCAGGGTAGCTTGATTTATTTAAACATTCAAACTCAAATAAAGCTTGGCTTGATTGTTCATGCCTAAAATGCCAGATTTAGCTTGGCTCAAATGCGCCAAGTTGAGTCAAGCCAATGAACAAGCTTCGCTTGAGTAGAGCCCTAGCACACTGAAAGATGACTTTCTCCATATAGGGGCGAGCAAGTCATTGACGTTGTTTCATCCTACTCTGTTTTTCTCAACTAATAATGTAAGAGGCCTCACCGAGTCGGCTCAAAATGTAAGAAATTTGAGTTGCATCATTACAATGAGACAAGCCTCAGCTGAATACGAGTTCTTTTATCTCTCTTCTCTAAACTCGTCTACTAGACTAACTGGCTTTCTTTTGGCCAGGAATCAAGCTCTCTCTCTCATAATTTATATCTTATAGTACCACGTACATAGGTACCCATCTAACTTAGAGAGGGGTTCATATTGCACGAGGAGTCAAATCAAAAAATCACTTTGATAGAAGAAGATTATTCTAGAATGTACCTTCCTTGCCCTGGTGTTGGGTAGGGTTGTTATTAAGTCGTGCCCAGCCGAGCCAAGCCAAGTAATGGGATATTCAAGCTTGTTATTAAGTAAATGAGCTCGAAAATCAAGTTTGAGCTTGACTTGTTTATTAAATTAACGAACTCGAGCTTTAACACACGAGCTCGAGTCAAGCTCGAGCAGTTCAAGAGCAGCTTATCATTAATTAGATATAATTATTTAATTAATAGGTTTAAATTTTACTTTACTATCCTCGTGTAAGTGTCAGCTAGCTTAGTTGGTAAAGTCCATTGGCGTCGTACCAGGGACCTGAGATTGAATCTCACCTATGTTTCTCTGGTAGGGGTTTGCCTAACCCCAAATTACCTTTTTAAAAAAAGTGTTACCTAAAATTTTAGGAAAAATTCATAATTTTATAAAAAATATTTTTATTATGTAAAATACATCATATGTTATTAATCTTTACTAATATATAATGAACATACATAATGTTAGAATTTAAATGAAATATATTTACATATTTTAGTAGGTTAATTATATATATAATGGAGCCTAGGGCAGAGCTAGGTGCGGGCATGTGAGGGCACGTACCCCACCTGAATTTTGTAAAATTGTTTTTTGTTTTTTTTTTAAGTATTGCCATGGGAATGGGAGATCGAATCACAGCCAATTGCGATTGAACTCAAGGAGAGCTCAATCGCATCCACAAGTCAACATGTGTCCCTATTTAACCCCCATTAACTATGGTGAAGATTCATTAACACTTAGGGTTCAACAATCTAACCTTTGTTTTTAGAAAAAAATATTAACCTTAAGGGTTAATAATTCTTAACTAGAGTTAAAAAAAGTTTAAAATACTTTTTTTCTAAAAACCAAGGTTAGATTATCGAATCCTAAGGGTTAATGAATTTTAAAGAATAGTTAATAAGGTTAAAAGGGACATGTGTTGACCTGTGGGTGCGATTGAACTCTCTTCATGTTCAATCACAATTGGTTGTAAATCAATCTTTAGGATTGGACTTGAGTCAGAATATGTCCAATTGCGAGAATTTGGGATTGCACTCACTCCAGGGTAAGAGTCGAGGTTGGAGGCTTAATGTTTTTCTAAAAACCAAGGTTTAAATTGTTGATCCCTATGGATTAGTGAATCTTAACCATAGTTAACCGGGGTTAAAAAGAGACATGTGTTAACATATGGGTGTGATTGAACTCTCTCGAGTTTAATCACAATTGACTATGATCTCAACTCCATAACTTTCTTAAAAATATCTTTTATACTAAGTTGATTAGTTATTTAATTGGACATTATCATGGATAATAGACAGTTGTCCCCTAAAAAAATTATATTGTATTATTTAACTATTTAACAGAGCATATATGTAGAGCAAGGGGATAGTTGTCTCGTAAACAAGGAGAAACAAACCCGTAAGATATTTATGAAATGTATGAATGAAATGGCCCAAGAACTTAGTCGTCAAAACCAAACAAAAAAAGGGGGCTACGCCCCTGAACCCCTAAACCTAAAATATTATATATCCACCTAATAATTCTCTACAAATCTATCAACAATTACTACCACAGTTTCAATTAACCACCGTGTGTGCCCACTACTAGGAAATCCTGGCTCCGCCCCTGATGGAGTCGAGCTTTTAATGAGCCTTGTAGGGGTGGCTTGGCTTGTTAACTAAACGAGCTTGACTTGTTTACTAAATAAAAGAACGAGCTCGAGCTATTCACAAGCACCTTTGTTGGGGTGGGGGAAGGGGAATAGGGGTGTTTATAGCAATTTGGGATGGGATTATCTACCCCATATACATGATATCCCTACATACATGGCATTAGTAGGTGACTTCATTTTGGCTTTTATTCCTTTCATGTTGAGGCTCTAAAATGCGTCCCAAAGGGAGTTAGGAACTAAGAAGATTTCATAAACAAAAAATATTCAATGTTTTGATATCATGTGAGGGGTTTCTTTATAACCTCATTACACTCACCCCTACTATCCCCTATTCCACCATTTATGCTTGCCACTACCTAATTGCCTCATCATTATGAAATGGTGAACAACTTCTGATGGAATTTAGTACAATAAATATGTTGTGCAAAGGTGTCATGTATTCAGTTTGAGTTAAATTCAAGCAATGTTTATCACTGAGACTATGTACTAGGGGTATTTTTAGATCATCATTAAGCTTATAATATATATTGTTATATCCGGCCTAAGGTTTCAACAAAATATATTATAGAGTTGTTGGAGTACATTGGGTGATATCATTCATCTATAGTTCCTTACTAGTTTTAGTGGGGTACCTTATGTTTTGGGAAATAACCCATAGAAAACCTAACCGACAGAAAAGAATAAACCAAAAACATACAAAAGGGAACACAATAGATATACGTGGTTCGGTAACAACCTGCCTACATCCACGAGTCAAGACCCGATCACTTTTTTATTCACAAAAACTTTGAGGAACCAGTACAAAAGCACTCAACTCACCTTCTCTATGAAAACCCAAAGAAAAATCTCAATCTATCCTCCCTTAAATATTTCTCAAGCTCTAGTATGCTTTAACTCTTTCTATAATCTCTCACTCCCTATGCAAAAGTATTCCATTGATCTTTCGATAAAAACCGTAGACCCATAACTACGTATTTATAAGCCTAAACCTGAAGTCCTAGACAATTAGAAAATCTCTTCTCGCAATAGGAGTTTCCCAAAACATAAAAGACTTAATTCCCACATTTTTTTTTCTGAAAAACAGTGCACCGGCGATCAACCGCTTGCCACTCTGGAAATCCTTGAATTGACGCCAACTTCAACAAATCTCCACCTTGGCAAAAATTCTGCAACACCATTGCAACCAAGAGATTCGATTTGCTAATAACTAAGCAAACATTCAAGATAGAACACTACATCATCCACATCCAGGAAACACCTCTACCTCGAACCAAAATCTCTCTCAAAATTTTGTAACCCCATTTGTAAATACCTCAAACAACCGTTTTGACCTTATTTGCCTATGCACCATCTGTGAAAGAGACACACCAGCAACACACACCCTCGAATCCACCTCGGAAAGCACTCCACCGGATTTGATAAAACATGGTCAAAACTCATGTGTAGCCTGAAAACCTATTCTAGGGACCCGTCCTCTCCGTCAAAGGCACATCATCACCATCTCCACCCTTATAAAAACCTACCGGAATACTCATCTCTGCACCGACTGCGAAAGAGACTTTAGATGATTATTCTACCATCTGCACAATATCAGGTTTTCATTTTCCTGCAGACCTTATAGTTGCTTTACCTACCACCGTATTTCCCTTTAGGATACTTCTTCCCCTTCAACAAAACCAAGCATCCCTGCTTTTCCCATTTTATTTTGATAACTTCACCTAAAACTGTGTAACAATAGCCTTTGGAGTCTAAATGTCCGAGTGATATCAAATACATTTGCAATTTAAGGACACAAGTTATTCCTCTCAAAGTCTGAATTGCTCCATCAAACATTTTTATCTTTACATTACCAAACTTCGTGATTTTCACTTACAGATCCATCACCTAGGAACATTTTTCCCGTCCCCTTTTGGAATGTATGAAAAAAATTATATATCTGAGCAAAATATGACATGAAGAATCCGAATCTAAAATCCACTCACCGGAAGAATTGTCTATATCTTTGGAGACTGTGAAAGTATCTCCAATGTATTCCTCCTTGTTCGTAACTATTATCGTCGAAGAATCTCCTCTGGAATAATCCTTCTTCTCATCAGCACATCTCAGACACTCCCTTTTGAAGTGACCTAATTATTTGCAATGATAGCATCGAACCCCGCCGTTTTCCTTGGAATTGGATCTGCCCCTGCCTTTTTCCAGATTCTCTCTCCAAATCTCTTCTTCTTCCCTTGGCAGCCATAACATGATTATCCCCATCATGCATTAGTTTCCACCTAATCTCGTTAGAAAGTAGCGTTACCGTGACCTCCTCCATCTGCAATGTCTCATTGTCATACATGAAGATTGTCACCATGTGATCATATGAATCCGGAAGTGATGTAAGAAGCCCAACGGCCACCTTGACATCAACTTTCTATAGTTTATTCAAGATCTGATTGAATACATTAATGTGCTTTATGAGATTTGCACACTCCGCTATCTTCGAGGTATTGAACTCCTTCTTCAGATATAACCTGTTGGTAATGCTCTTACCTACGTAGAGCTTTTCCAACTTTTTCCAGAGTTTCGGTGTCGATTCTTCATCCATGACGCTATGCATCACGTTATCCGCAAGACAGAGGCATATTGTACTAACTATCCTCGTCTCTATGTTTTCTCAATCTACATCGGACATCTTTTCGGTTTACCAGATTCTCCCATCAACGCCTTTACAAGACCCTGTTGAACTAGGATATCATTTACCCTCCTTTGCCACAGATTGAAACTTCATTTTCCGTCAAACTTCTCTAGAGAAAATTGCTTAAAATTTTTCAAAGCTTTTAAAAAATAATTAACCTAAAGCTCTGATACCAATTTGTTGGAAAATAACCAATATAAAACCTAACCGACGGAAAAGAATAAACCAAGAACACACAAAATGGAACACAAGTTATATACGTGGTTCGACAACAACCTGCCTATGTCCACAGGTCAAGATCCGATTACTTCTTTATTCACAGAAACCTTGAGGAACCAATACAAAAGCACTCAACTCACATTTTCTATGTAAACTCAAAGAACAATCCTTATCTATCATCCCTTAAATATTTCTCAAGCCCTAGTATACTTTAACTCTTTCTATAATCTCTCACTCCCAATGCAAAAGCATTCCATTGATCTTTTGATAAAAACCCTAGACCCATATTGTCGCGTCCCAAAATCACCCCTAAGAGTTAAGCGAGAATTTGGCTCGTGACCTCACATATTATATCAACCATCTTGTGAAGATAGAAGACATAACATAGTGAAAGCATAAACTGAAAATTTCTTTTTATACATATACCGTATCCAAGTTTATACAATAATAAATCAAATTAAGAGTGAACACGCTCACTCATCAAAATATAAAATGTAATCTCTCTACCACCCTCTCTCAATAATAGCAATGATAAGGCCACCTATCTGGGTTCCTATCCTTCTCTGGAGCGGCTACCACATGCGACTCCTCACCATAGTCCTCCTCGACCCAAGGATCGGGAGCACAAATATCAAATGGACTTGCTGACATAAACATGTACTGTTGGATATGAAATACTCAACGTATACAAACTACTAGCTAAAAATGTTATAAAAGATTATCAATATCATGTGAATACATAAGAGCAAAAGTTCATAATTCATGCATTACACTGAATATAGAAATCATACTTCAAAACTTAACTTAAGAGTGCATTGCTTTTAAAACATTTGCCTTATAAGCCTTTGTAGAAAATAAAACATGTCTTATGAGTTTTTATGAGCCTTAGGAGATTTTTGTGAGCCTTATAAGATCCTTATGAGCCATGTAAACCGATCTTAGACTTGATCCTTATGAGTCTTGTGAAACGATCTTAGACTTATGAGCTTCTTATGAGAGCCCTGCTAGACTTATGATCCTTAGAGACCTGTAAAATGATCTTAGACTTGATCCTTATGAGTATTTGTATCAAATCTTAGACTTATGATTCTTAGAGAAATTGTAACCGATCTTAGACTTTACTAACCCTTAGTTTGGTCTTGTCAATACTTATGAGCTTATGCGTTTTCTTATGAGATTTTTCTTAAAAACCTTTCATATGAACTTTGAAATATCATGTTTGTTACAACTTAATTTAATCCAAATTAATGAACATAAAATCAAGAGTAAAAATAATATACTTGCAAGTGCACAAGTGACACAGTTGATGTATCTGGTGAGCACAGGGTCGAATCCACATGGATTGACTATTGTGCAACAAGAATTAAGGAAACGAAATCTAAAGAAAAGAGAGATTTAAAATCGGTTTTCCACTCAATGAGAATGGAGCAAAAATCACTGATAACTGTAAAGCAATGAAAAAGAGGTCTAAGGCTTCAGGAAAATCCACATATCCCTCCTTATGCTTAGATTTGGATGAAAACACATCTAGAATTAAATAAGGATTTAATCTAGATGAAAAATTATACGATAAAACCACTGACCATTAACTTCAATTGAATAATTAGATAAATTTGAAGAGTACTTTGTATCTAACTCACAGGGGATCCAAGCATTCCATATATCAGTAGATCATATGAAATCAAAGAGCATATAGAGAAGAACAATTAACCAAAATAAGAACTATTCAATTAAAATTCATTATCAAACCATCCACATAAATCAGAAAAAGGTTTCAAATCCCTAACCTTAAAAGGGTGTTTAGCCCACCATAATTGGAGTTGTCATTTTCCTTAATGGTATTCCAAACACTACAATAAAATAACTCAAAAAAAAGCTAAAAGAATAAGAGAGAAGAGAATGAGAAAAGATCAGGGAGCCCCAAAAGTCTCTCACTTTAGGTTTATATAGACTAAAGGGAAGAAGAGAAGAGAAAAAAAAAACAAAAGAGAAACTTCTAATTCCAAAATTCCAACCAAAATTGCACTTCCCTCCACTTGACGATATGTTTTGACCCCTTAAACGTCTGAATTAGGAGATCTTCGTGAAATATAATTTTGTTCTCCTTTAAGTCTTCTTTCCAAAACATCAAACCTTGCATTAATCCGAATTTTGAGTTAAAAGTTATGTCCAAATTAGTAAGTACTATCCAGATTAGGCGGGAATCCGAGAAATCCTCATTCTCTGTTTGGGATTGGTTGCTAAATAATAGCACTTCTCTAGCCATCCACGAAATTTCTTGCTTTTCTTGTAGATTTAGTTGACCTCCATTAAGCTCCTTGCTTGAATTCCAAAATCCACCCAAAATAAAGAGTTCTTGTGACCAAAATAGGCTTTCTCCTTTTTTCTGAAATAGAAACATCAATATAGCACACTTCTTCTTTCTAATTCAAGAGAGTTCCACTATTTTTATGCCAAAATCATATTAATCCATATCTTCCTAAGATTCTCCAGCCATGTTGTAGAATCTTTATATACTTGGTCTTGAGCTTTGCTCTTGGGCTTTGACTTGAGACTTGGCTTCTTGGACTTTTGGCTTGGGCTTTGCTTTTTGGGCTCTAGCTCATTTAGATCTTTGAGTTGAACATGGGCTATTTGAAACTTTGGATTTCTTGAATCCCGAGAGTAGTCTGGGGTTAGGATTCCTACAAAAAATAAATACACGTAATAAGTCTCTCTTAAAAATATTTTGCATGCTGCCTTCCAAGACATGTATGAATACATGCAAATGTATCATGAAAATTAAGAGAAAGAGGACAATGCAATGGTGAGAAGAGAATACACCACTATACGTGTAAAAATGAAGATATAAACCAAAGAAGCATGATAATGCTTATTTAAATGGGGATAATTAAGCAAAATTAAGCACTTATCAATGCTCATGCGAAAACATTGATCATGCAAGACATAGAGTGCTTGTGAACTTCATAATATACTTGGAAAGCTTTAACCATTCAATGCATGTTTAAATAAAACTTGTAAGCATCATTGAAGACTTAGAAAACCATTAAACATATTACTTAGCCTATTTCATCAAGACCATGCTCATAGATTTCCATTCATAGAGGTAACACAACAATAAACAAGGCTATTCAGCCTATTTCGTCCACATCATACATAAGTTATAGTTTCTTTAAAGAAAATATCATTCAAGATAAAGAATATAAAGTATATACTCTTATTGTTGAGAAACCCCACATTAAAACCCACATTTCAAGACTTAGATCCTAACAAAGTTAGGTAGAGGAGTGTCTTTACCTTGAAAGATCAAATCTCTTTGATCTAAAACTTTAGAAGTGTTAAGAATGCTTGAAGAAGCAAAACCGAGCTTGAAGATAAAGCTTCAAGCTTGAGGAAGAAGATCCAAGCTTTGGGGAAGCTTTAGAAGCAAGAATCGAGCTATTCCTTTCATCTCTCATGAAATCCCTTTTTGAAACCCTAGATCTATCTCTTTTCTTCTCAAAATATGTCTCTCAAAGTGTTAAAATCCCTAATCCCACGGAAATTAGGTATTTATAGGGTTCGGTTGTGAAAAACCCCAAATACCCTTGATTTTTACGGTTTACAGCTCTTTTAGTGCAAATTTCGTCGTCTAGATTTTAGCTTGTCCAAAATCTCGTCAACTAAATTCTCTGACAGTGCCTGTTTTTTCCCTAGTCTGGTGTTTCGACCATAACTTTTGATTGATTTATCGGATTTAGGCGATTCAACTTGCATTTGACTCAAAATATATGCAAAGGGAAACAAATTTGTGTCTAATGTACAAATCCTAATTCTGAATTATTCATGAGCTAAATAGACTCTAAAGTTGTCTATTCTTGGTCTTGAGACGAATTACAGCAGACCAGTCTTCGGAAAACCAACTTTCAACCTAACTTCGACTAAAAAGCTGAAAAAATATTAAACATGAACGTCGAAGAGAGTTTCGTTATCTTTCTAATGACTCAAGAATCATTGATTCTGATCAGCGGTTTCCCAACTAAGGTTTCCTCAAAGTTGAGGGTATGTAAAGACATCCCTCTTTTGGATACTTAGAGTATTTCATACTCTTATTTCTTCATTCCAAACACTCATAAATAATTTTCATACATACTTTAATTCATTCAAAACACCTCATATCATTTTAAACATGAAACCATAATTACATTAAGACTTTAGGCCTTGAAAAACACTATTCACAGTACTATTCATAGCCTAGTGAACTCGGTTTCGGGGCTCTACACATAACTACGTATTTATAGGCCTAAACCCAGAGTCTTAGACAATTAGAAAGTCTCTTCTAGCAATATGAGTTTTCTAAAACATAAAAGACTTAGGGCTTGTTTGGATAAACTTCATTGCAAATTAGTAGAAAAACTTCCTGAGAAAGTAACTCTTCAGGAGAGTAGGTAAAAGTCATTTTAAGGAAAAATGTTCTTTGGTTTATTCTTTTGAGAAATAACTTCTCAATACAAAAATTCAAAATATGTGTTTGGCCTTCCATGACAAAGAGTAACTTTCTCAATTTACATTTTTAACCATAATTTTTATAGAAAAAATAGTTAAAAATATAAACTACAAGGTTAATGAATTTTAGCCATAATTAAAGAAATCTTAACCACAGTTAAAAAATTAAAGTTTTTAATTGTGGTTAAAAAATATTTAAATTCTTTTAACTATGATTAAGATTCCTTTAACCACGGTTAGATTTTGTTTCTTTTATGCAAAAGTTGAGAGTGGGAGCCAGGAAGGAAGCAAATAAAATTGCTATAACAAGACAACCCCCTTGATACAGAGGGTTCGTGGAATTTCTTAAACCAAAATCTCAGTAGTTTATGAATTTTTAATTTGTTTTATAAAGTTAATCTCTCTAGTAAACAATACAAATATGATTCAAACAAAGCAATATTTGCACTTGATTTCTTTCAAATTCAATAAATGCTTCTATGTTTTACAGATAAGGTTAACAGCAAGTTCCGGTTTGAGTGACACCATGTCATCCAATGTGAAGGCAGATCACTAGAAGTCTGGAGCACATAGTAATTTGTTGGGTCGATCAGTAACCAACTTGAATATACCTCTCTTTGTCGTCTTCTTGAATTCACCAAAACCAATGTGAGTTTCATTTTGGCGACACTTGGTAGAGTATTTACCATTTTAATACCCTTGAACAAGTTGAATTGAGAATCACTACACTTGCATTTCCGTAAAAACATCAGCAAAATAGCAACTATGGTCATTTGATGCAAAAAGGCAAATAGTAATACTAGACCTAAGCTCAATCTTGGGACTTACTATCTTCTATGATTGCTTGCAAATTGAATTTCAAAATTAATATGCATACTATCACAGTGAGTAAAATCCGCCATCTCAATTTATAAAACTAACTGTAATAGATAAAATTCGTAAAATGATCGAGTGTTGGAGAACGAGCTAGTTTTCATTGATATGCTAACGGATGGAAGACACGTGGCCTAATAGAGTAAGAATCCGTTGTCTTATCGGTAACGTACACGTTGTCTTATTCACAACGTGCTCGTTGTCTTGTTTACAACGTTCCCGTTGTATTCACGACAATGTAGTCATTGTCTTATGGACAACGTATTCGTTATCTCTGGGACAAGTGTCTCTGACCTCTTTTGACAACAATTATTCTATCATGTTCGCATACACAACGGACCCGAGCTTTAGTCAACAATAAGACCGACTCGCATGAGGAAATGACCAGAAGGTGATCACCTGACTCTGTCGGTAGGTGGAAAACACTGTCTTGATATTTAATGTGCATTTAATGCTAGTCACCTCAGCCGAGTTTCAACTCTAAACCGACTCAACTAATAGTAGGCTCACACGTGTGACACGTAAGGCTCCAAATCTGTCTGACATATTTGGTAATGAGTGTAAAGCAAGTGGCATGGTCATCCATAGTCATCCATGGGCATACAGAGCTAGACCTATAAATACCCCCAGAGACTCAGTGATTCAAGACCAAGAAACTTCGTATCTTTCATTCTTATTGCTCTTACTGTTCATCATCTTCTTCACATACTTACTTTGGCATCGGAGTACAGGTTAGGGTGCAAACCCTCCACCTTCAACCTTCTACCAGTAAACTAGAGCTTTCGAAGCAGCTGCTGACGCATGGACTCTCTGGAAAATTCCCGCACACTAACCATTAAAAAAAAATACACATACAAAGAGGGAAAATAAATATTAACAGTAGCTGCGTGGAACCCTCATTTTTCTCTTTAGTTTCATAAAATCTTCCATCTCTCCATTCATGATATGGAGGATCTCCAATCAAAGAACACATACGAACGAAAAAAAAAACATGGCAGGGAAGTTGTAAAAACCCCATTTTGATATTTATTCTCAAAAAAAATCCTCCATCTCCATTCTTGACAACATCAATCTCCATCACCATTCATAAAAACCTATATCCATTCATGAAATCACAATCCTCCATCTCCCTCCATAAAACCCTATTTCCGTTCCAAGATATTAGGAAAAAAGTAGAAGAAGAAGATAAAGGAATGAGGAGCAGAGTTCCCTACCATGGAACCCTAGAATGAGAGAAAAATGAAAACAAATATAAAAATGAGCAGGAAGAAGGAAGGAGTTTCTAGGACTTACTGTTGATGACGATCTCTGGCGAATTGAACGGCGGAGTGGATCTCGGGAGCAAGGTTGAACGCGGGAGAGGAGATGGGAGGAGATGGGTTCTCTCTTCTCACAAACCCTGAAATGAGTGAATGAAAACAAAAAAAAGGTTTTTATATCATCGTAAAATGGGGTTCTGTCAACTTCGTGGGGAAGTCGTAAAATCGACTTCCCGCAAAAGCCACAGGGCTCCAGCTTCCATAGAAAGTTGTTTTGGTAACTTCCCCCAACTTTTAACTTCGGCAGGAAGTCCTTTCGCATGCGGAAAGCCAAACGAGTTTTTTTGTGACTTCCGACTTTGAAAGGACCTGAAGTCACTAAAAGTCACCCGAAAAGTTTAACCAAACGTAACCTTAATTCCCACACTTTTTTCCAAAAAACAGCTCACCGGCGATCGACCACCTCTAGAGGGCGATCGATTGCTCACCCGACGATCGATCGCCCAACCTAGAAATCCTTGAATTGATGCCAACTTCAACATCTACCACATCATCTAAGGGTTCCTCTCTTGAGAATTGAACCTAGGACTTGTAATGACATGCACATCTTCGCGGTGGAAGAGAGACAGTAGACCTCCAAAGATAACTGAAAGTGATAATTGAATTGAAAAGCATGAGATGCTACATGACAGTCAGTCTATTCAATAACGGCAATGGGAGAGGGAGCTATGATTAGGAGGTTTTTGGTGGGTTAGACAGTAAAAGAACTTAGAATTTTGAAAATAGGTTTGAGAATTCTATAATCTATATGCACATCCATGGTTGCAGGTTTATTGAGATCTTTTGCAATTCGTAATCTTCCTATAATATAAGCTCGCTGATCATTTTCACCCATGGATTTAGTCACTCACGTGATGAAACATACAAATATTGTGTTTTGCTCCTCTTTCTCTACTTATTTTCTTTATTTTCACATTGTCGTCAATCCTACGATGACGTTTTGACACGGTAATAAGTCATATTTGTGAAGTCTCTCAATGACTAACTCGGTAACTTTAACCCTAACAATGTGATTTCAAGTATCACGCATAATGCACATTAGAGAGGTTTCAATTAAAGGTTTGTGGGTCCTTTCTTCAAAAGTAGTAATGGAAACTTGATGGATAAACGGTTCTATCTTTCTCTTATTTCTCTCCATTTTCACCAATTTTGACATCTTTGTCTATGGTCATATCAATCTACTCTAATTGTATAAAGAGATGAAAAAGAAGCAGCAAAACATTAACTAAACCAAGAACTGGGGATGAAATAGAAGGTTGATTTTCTTATCTGAACATAGGTCATGAGACTCACCAGTCACTCCGTGTATTTATATAGTCATGAAGCTTCATTTTGTGCAGCCCCTTTATGATTAGTGCGACGGGTATCGAGAGTTTTATAGCGTGTACCTGTGACCTTAGTGTTGTTGCCTTTTAGTTTTTTTTTTTTGGTTCATTAGAGGTCAATCGCCTCGAGTATGATCACACTCATAGGTCAACATGTGTCCTTTTTACTCCTATTAACTGTGGTTAAGATTCATTAATCCTTAGGGTTCAACAATCTAACCTTGGTTTTTAGAAAAAATATATATTATTTCTTAACCCTATGATTAAGTTTTTTTTAACCTAGGGGTTATTATTTTTTATTTTCTAAAAGTCAAGGTTAGATTGTTGAATCTTAAGGATTAGTAAATCTCAATCACAGTTAATAGGGGTTAAAAAGGACACGTGTTGACTGGTGGTGTGATTGAACATGGGGAGAATGCAATTGCGATTGACTATGATCCGATCCCTAAAAGAGAATATGATTTTCTTCTATTTATAATAACAGTGTTAGGGTTATGCCTTTATGTTAGCCGTTAGATCATCTCTTGATCTAACAATTAATGCTCTTTCATTCATTATGTTTTATTAACTAGGTGGTATGAAGAGATTTTTTTTTTTTGAGCCGTCAATAAAGAATGGTAGTCTTTTGCAAGGTTTTCGCGGGCTTGAGAATAGAAGAGAAAAATGGGTGTATAAGAGTTTTTGATGTGAATTTCGGGTATTGAAATACACAATTTTATATTTTATTTTATTTTCATTCTCATAATGAAAGACTGCAGGTTGTTCTCGTTGACATAGGTTTTTACGCTGAATCACGTAAATTATCTATCTTATGCTATTACGTATTTTTCTATACTTAATTTCAATTTCTTGGTGTTTCTTATTGTGGTATTAACTCTTCAAGTTAGTGAAGATTTATTTTGTGGATATTGAATCACAACAATAGCTCAGTCAACTCTAATCTTTACCTTTTAATAATTGAATAAAAGGGTTTGGATTTGGGAGTACCTGTAAACTTACGCGTATATAATTTAGCATAATGCTGACATAATATTAAAGTGTGACTATATAAAGTATATATAACTAATATATGTATATAATATAAAAATACTATATATACATATTATTGTATAATAGAGCATGTGGAGGGCTGGACAGGGCAAGAGCCTAGTCTGATGCTCAAGTCAGAGGACTTTCAAAATTTTGGCTTCTATGGGGGGCTTGGGAAGGAAAAAAATCCGAATTTGTGGAATTAAGAGGGCATGACAGATCACTAAATACCTTCATTGGTAGGTGTCAATGGACTGGCCTAGGTCGCAACTAGCTCAACGTATTTAAATCCCGATTCAAACTTGTTTACGAGGCCAATTTAAAAATCAGTATAGGGCGAGCTGACCTGTTTAATAATCAGACCGGGCTTGGTCCTGGAGCTAATCGGACCAGCCCGGCCTAGTATGATCAATAAATCTTAAATTCTTATAAAATATATTTATGAATTGAGAATGACTACTTTGCACGCATTCTGCCCAATGGAATATGCACGCCTCAATAGGTTGTCATATGGGCCTTTTTTTTTGATATTTTGAACTAACCAAACACACTCAACACACACCCACAAGACACACACGCCCTACAATCTCAACTTCAAGCCTATAACACCCAATATGGCTTGTCATATGGCCCTTTTAACACCCAATATTTGTGGTTCAAAATTCACTCACCTTAGAGTTCATCCATCTAACCTTCTTTTTTTAAAATAAAAAAATATTAACCTTAGGTTAATTAAGTTTAACCACTATTAAAGGGAACCAAAGGGAGGCACGCGTAGAGAATAAAGGGTGTTGTTATGAGCACACCAATATTTATTGACTGGACAACATTTAAAAAAATAATTTTTTTTTAAGAATGTCTTGTCTAAGATTACCATACCCCTAAACCCTTTTATAAACTTATCCTCCTTCTAAGAATGAATCACAAAGCTCTTCTTTACTTATAGAGAACCGGCGAATTGTAGAAACACAAAAAGTTTTTTTATCATCTTAATAACTTTAAATCTCAAATTGTTCATTGTTCTTTAATCTTTGTCGTCTTTTCCTACTATATTCTTTCTTTTTTCAAATTTGAGTTTTTCTTTCAAAATATGTATAATGTTTATGTATGATCTTTTTAGGTCCATTATACTAACTATTGTAAACTTTTCCTCCACACTATTTTCAACATTTAGTTTCTTAGAATCTTTTGTTGCAAGTTCTTTAACCCACACAAATAGAGGTGCAATATATAAATAATTTAATTTGATTATTCTGATAAATTTATTGGACCTTTATTTGGGTTTAGGTCCAATGAAAGATTAATGAATTATCATGTTTTATAGTTTTAAGAATGGAATGTGTATAATTAAAAAATTTATAACTATTATTATTATTATTATCTCTTGATGTGCTCATAGAATTTGTTATATTTTAATGATGTATACTTAGTAAGTGATGTATTTGATGTAATTATTGGTGTTCTCCTAGCAACACTAGAAGAGCAATAGTTCGCTCCACGGGCGAGGAGCGAACTATTGCTCCTCGCTCTCACAGAGCTGCCCTGCCTTGACTGAAGTTAATTTCTAACCCTGAAGTTATATTTTTTTAAATTTAATTTTCTAAAAACAAGGGGTAGATGGGTGAACCCTAGGGGTTAGTGAACCTTAATCACAGTTAAAGAGAGTTTAAATAAGGACACGTGGGATGAAAAAGGAGACTCAAACTCCTCTATTCGTGTCACCTACGCAGGAGGTGAATATTTTCCTCACTAGAATAAGCTATAATAGAATAAAGTAGGTAGTTTTTTTGAGCAATTGTCACCTCCTCGTGCCGAGGAGGGGACTATTCTTCCTTGCTTTCACAAACCCTTTGAATTATGGTTAAGCATATTAACCTCCTCTTGTGGTTAATTTTTCTTTTAATATTTTTTTCTAAAAACAAGGACAGATGTGTGAACCCTAGGGTGACTGAATCTTAACCACAATTAATTGAAATAAAAAATGGAACACCTGCCCAAATAGAGGACGAGACGGTAACTCACCTCCTTGGCCCGAGGAGGTGACTATTTTCCAGTCTTTTTAAGGTTCATCATCAATTTCCAAATCCCAAATCGTATAAACTACCAGCGGAACGAGCGTGCGAAGAAGGTTTTCTAACTATCCGAGCCACTTCGATTCTCGAGGGATAAAGTTTCAAGAGATGGGGAAGAAGTTTCCACGGAATATTGGCGAAGAAGAAATAGCAGATTATATTGCCAAGAAAGCACAGAAGAAGGTATGAATGCTTGATTTAGGTCTTTTTCTATGTTCAATTGCTTTTTAGGGTTCATGTCTCTGATTTACTTTCTTGTTTTGCTTTGATTCTTAGGCGTTGAAAGTCGCGAAGAAGCTAAAGTCACAGAATGTTTCGGGTTATTCCAATGACTCGAATCCCTTTGGGGATTCCAATCTCAATGAGAAGTTAGTTTTTCTCCATGGATGATTTTTTTTTTTTAAATTTTCCTTTTCAAAAAGTTTGTCATATCGCTGCAAATGAGTTTCCTGTTTGCGAATGTGGTTTTTATTGGACTTCTTTGGGCCTGCATCTGGTTTAGATTATTCATTACATGAACACTTATGTAGGAAATCACTCAATAGTCTAGAAAAGCAATTTAATCACCTAATTAAGCTAAACCAAACGCTGCCGTAAGAATCTCTCTCTTCTCTTCTCCCATTGTCTTCTCCTTTCTTCCATTCTATCTCTTATACCGTTAGATTTCTACTATAAGGAGTTTGTAGTTTACATAGTTCTTCATTATTTATTAAAGAGAAAAAGAAAAGAGATAAAAAGATTGATACAATTCAGAAGGAAAATATCAGTAGGGTATGGCTCTTAGCCACTGTGTTCTATGATGCAAATTTGTAAGGCATGTAGTGTTTTTGTACATAACAAATATAATGTTATGTAATGGCCGTTATGTAACTCGTATAGTAGTACAACTGTTACTTATTTTTCGTAATTCACCTCTGAGTTATAAAGAGGCCTCTTACTCTTGTTTGATGTTTCCTTATTTGTCCGCAGCCGTATCCGCACAACTTCCTATAAAGTTAATGACCAAGAGAAAAATGAAAAGCCAGATCAAAGTAGTGGGTTTACTATCACAAAATCAATAATAATAAAAATAGTGGGTCCCACTAGTATAGTTAGCAATAAAAAGTAAATACCTAAAAAAAACGCATTTGAATCAAAGGTCAAAAGTAATAGCCTCTCTCTAGTCTCCAACAACAGTGCCAAAGAAAAAGAACAATTGCACATAGAAAAGAATGGATTTTGTCATGCATCACGGGCTTCAGCTGTTACATCATGGTAACATCGTTATGTAACGACTTTTTTTTTTATCAGTAAGCAATTCAATATATAAAAAAGAAAACAAAATACAAAAGCAGAACACGGCAAGAGTTTACAAGCATATAAACTCAACACCGAAAAGACACAATACAAAATCCTACCCCTCTAGAATACCCTGAATTTCCTCCCCAATATAATGAATCTTTGCCCACTCCAAAATACCCCCTGGATGCGCTCACAAAGACGAGGAATGACGGTTGTGACATTCTCAAATACCCGTAGGTTCCTCTCTTTCCAAACCCACCAAGAAATAGCTCTAGGAAGCATTGACCAAATCCCCTCCCATGCACCCATTCCCTTAAACCAAAGCCAACAAGATAAAGATTCATGAAGGGAAGATGGGAAGACCCATGCAACCCCCAATCGGGAGAGGAAAAAACCCCACACTTCTTGAACTACCAGGCACTGTAAAAAGAGATGATCCACCGTCTTTTCCTCTTAAAGACACATGTAACATCGGTTAGCCAAACTTCAACCTCTATGTTGCAAATGTGATCACTTGTTAAATTTTTTTCCAAAGTTGCAGACCATAGGAAAAAACAAACCTTCGAGGGGATTCTAGGATTCCACACCACCTTTTGGGGAAAAGACTCACCCGGGATAGGAAACAAAGATTGCAGCAAAAGACGTACTGAGAACCGCCCATGATCACTTTTAGCCCACTTCCTGTAACCCTGACCTCAGGGCACAGACCATACAAGGTAGTGCACTTTAATAACCGAGTCATATCACCGATTTCCCAATCATTTAGGTCCCTCCGCAGCCTTGGACACCACACCACTCCTGCTGTACTCCTCTCATACGAATCTTCCACCAGAGCGTCCTTGTTGTGAGCTAAGACAAAAAGATTACCAAAATTATCCATAAGTCGAGTAGATCTAGACCAAACGTCCTTCCAAAACCTGACCTCCAAACCTCTCCCTGCCTTAGAGCTAAAATGAGGCACAACCAAATTGGCCGTGGCCATAATCTCCTTCCAAAATCCCATTTTGTGCGTGCCTCTGACTTCCCGAGTGAGCCAAGATGATGTTTCCCCATACTTGGCTACTATCACAGCTCACCACAAACTGTCCCTCTTCTGCAAATCTCCACACCCATTTGCCTAACAGAGCTTTATTCACTTGGGTGAGCAGCTTAAGATTCAAACCTCATTTTTCCACAAGTCGACACAATTGAGACCATGCCACTAAGTGGTATTTGGCTTTATCTCTTCTCTCGTTCTATAAAAACGTAATCTGAAATTTTTTCTATAGATACGGCCACATTGCGTGGAATGGTAAGAGTGGACATGAAGTAGGTGGGGAGGCTTCGTAATGTGCTCCTGAATCCTGATAAGAGTTAACTTCCCCCCTTTCGATAAGAAGGACAATTTCCACCTTGATAATCTTTTTGCTATTCGGTCTAAAATTGGATTCTACCTTGATCTCTCCTAATATCTTACCCCCAAAGGCATGCCAAGATACACTGAAAGGGGCGAACCCACTTTGCAACCTAGACAAATGGCTAGGTGATCTAGGATGGACACCCCCCCTACCTGTAAGAGCTCCGAGTTAGCTAGATTGATTTGCAATCCCGACACCGCTTCAGAACATCTAAGTATACAACGGAGGCAAAGAAGATCCCTTTGCGATGCTCTACCAAAGATAAGAGTGTCATCCGCGAATTGGAGATGAGAAATTCTCGGATCATTAGCCCTAATCCGAAATCCTTCAAAGAACAACCCCTTAGCCCTCGACAACATCCGGCTTAGGGCTTCCGAAACAATCACAAAGAGAAAAGGGGATAGCGGATCCCCCTGTCTTAATCCCCTTGAGCTGGGGAAATAGCCCACTGAACTGCCGTTGACTAGAATTGCAAAAGACACTGAGGACAAGCAGCTCCGCATTCACTGCCTCCATTTCACCCTAAAACCCATTCTGCTGAGCACATAAATGACGAACTCTCAATTGACATGATCATAAGCCTTCTCCATATCAACCTTGCAAGGATGCCTGGGGTCTTGGACCTCACCCTGAAATCGATGCACTCATTGGCGATTAAAATCTCATCCAAAATTTGGAAACCTCCTACAAAAGCACTTTGCTGAGGAGAAATTAGAGAGACTATCACCACCTTTATACGGGCCGCCAACACCTTAGAAAGAATTTTGTACGAGCTACTCACAATGCTAATGGGACGATAGTCTTTTAGATCAACAACCCCCTCCTTTTTTGGAATCAAGACAAGGAACGTGCTATTAATTACCCTGTCAAAACGCCCTGTATCAAAAAGCTCTTGCATCACTTCCATAAAATCCCGTCTCACTATATCCCAACAACCTTTATAGAATTCAATGGTAAAACCATCTGATCCAGGAGACTTGTCACTGGCCATCTCCCGGATAGCACAAAGCACCTCCTCTTTCCCAAACGGAGCCTCCAAAGCCCCTCTTTGATCTTGGGGCTACCCTTCAAAATGGAGCCCATCCACCCTAGGGCGCCACCCTTCCCTCTCCCGATACATCTCCTTATAGTAAGAGATTACACTGGCTTCAATCTCACTCCTATCGTCCTTCCACGGTCCTTCCACCCTCAACTTGGAAATAAAATTCCTCTTTCTATTGAAATTAGCCATTCTATGAAAATACTTTGTGTTACTATCTCCTTCTTTAAGCCACCTGGTTCTAGCTTTTTGTTTACAACTGATTTCTTCTAGCTTAAGAGTTGAAATATATTCCATTTTCTTGGCCTCCCTTTCTCTGGATTCAAAAGAGGATAATTCTCGATTCTCGGCTAAGGCATCCAAAACTTCTAAATCCCTTAATAGGCTGAAAGTCGCTCCTGAATGTGACCAAAAACCTCCTTATTCCAAATTTTTATTCGAGCCTTCAGAGCCTTTAGTTTAAGGCCAAATCTAGTACTGGCTGACCCCTTATCTCTGTTCTAGTTCCACACTTCAGTTACTAGATCTTTAAGCCGAAACAGAAAAGACTAGCCCCCCCACAAAATTCTCTGACTCTAAAAAGAGGGGCACATGATCTGATATGGGTCTAGGGAGAGAAGTTTGGGTAACATTTGGAAAGTGTGCTTCCCACTCTTGATCCACCAGAAAATGATCTAGACGGCTTGCTATCTGATTGTTACCCGCTTGAGACCATGTAAATTGAGCCCCTCTCGTAGGGTAATCTATCAATCCCTGACGAAAAATAAAAGCCCGAACCACCTCATCTTAGCTGTGAGAGCACAACCCCCTTTCTTTTCTGAGGATAATCTGACACTGTTAAAATCTCCACCCAGGCACCATGGCTAGCCCCACCTCACACTGACATCGTCCAACTCAGTCCACAAATCCAGATCTTCTGCTCTCCCCATCGGACCGTAAACCCTTGAGAAAACCCAAGCAAGGTCTTCCCCAATCAACCGACATAGGATGGAAATCGAAAACGCGCCTTTTTCTGAATGCAACACCTCCACTTTCGACTTATCCCAAAGTATCAAGATACCTCCCGAGGCTCCTAACGAGGGGAGTTCTATCCATCCTAGATTCTGACTCCTCCAAATGTCTCGAATATGGTAATCTTGAACAACTGTTAATTTGGTTTCCTGAATACATAGGATCGACGGGTGCTTTATTTGAACAAACTTCTTGATCGTCACTCTCTTCTCTAGCTGCCCCAACCCCCTAATATTCCAAGAAATAATAGAGAAGTCTGTCATCTAACCACTTGGCTCTCCCTAACTAACATCGGACTGCATGACTCTCCTCTAGTCCTGACTTTATCATAATTGACTGCAAAAACTAGCCTTCTGAACTCCGTCGACGATTTCCCTCTCCGACCTGCTAAAGGCTTGCTCCTGGATTTGCCCCTGCCCCTTGCATCCCCTCTTTCGATTCTTTGAAACAAATCTCTGCCCTCAGATTCATGACCATCCAAAGATAGACCCAACACCTTGCCGACCCCCTCCATTTGATTTAGTACCCAATTAGACACGTCGTCCTGTTGCATCTGAGGAAGCATCACAAGGTCAAGGTCCTGTCCCTGAATCTGAGTGGTATCGACATGTAACTTATCCGAATGCATTGACTCTGGACTCTGGGTCCCCACTTTAAAAATTTTACTTCCTTACCCTAATTCTTCCCTATTATCGAACTCATGAGCCCCATAAGAGTGAAACATTTTGATTCCAGATGCTCCTGAGTCTAGATGCAAAGGTCTATTCACCTGGCTTGCAGAAACTCTCAGGACTGGGCTGGAGTGATTCAAACATTTGAGAGGACTCAACTCTGGATCCGCATGTAAATTGACAATTCCGCATCCACCTGGTGGAACTACTTCAACGTAGTTAAACTCTGGATTTTCCAAAGCACATTGAGATACCTCTTCCGGATGAGAAATCTCACTGCTATGCCTAACAAAGTCGGGTGAGATGATAACGTTCTGAGGTGTACGCAACAATTCAAAATACTCTTTAGCCCCCATCAAAGATCTCCTATCTAAGGATCCAAAATCAGAGGGATAATCCACCAGACCACGCAAAGAATGGGTCTCGCCCGAGAGATAAGTGTCACTACCAGAATTACCCCACACTGAGAAGGAAGATTGCCTGTTCTTAACAAACTCGGGAACTCTACCTGCAAAGCGATCCGAAGAGCAACCATCTGAGGAACTGAGAGCTTCCCCCAACCCTGATCTCAACGACGAAGAGCTAGATTCTGATCGAAGCAACTCATTCAAACACGACGGGGATCCATACTCTCGGAGCACCTGAAGAGAATCCAATGGATCCCCTGAAAGGGTGACTGAAGCAAAAGCTGATGATTCCAAAACACAATATCCCTTTGGAGAAATGGGCGAAAAACTTCCATCAAACCTGCTGGAGAATCAGACCTCCAAGAGGATGAGGGATGCAAACCAGGAAAGAATGGGACCTCGAGGCCAAGAACCTTCGTCGAATGGATTTCCTCTGCAACTTTGCCCTGAGATGATAACTTCGGAGACGACTTAGATTTCTCTAGTTGAGGGGCCAATGCTGATGGCTCCTCCTTGCTAACCCCTAATTTAAAGAACCCAACATCCACTGTCCCATAATCCGAATCCGAAGTCAAAAGGTGCCCAAACTGATTATAAGATGAGATGGGCCTGGGATCTGTCTCGCTTGAATTAACTAAGCTACGAGATCCAGTACCCATAGTGGGCCGCTTAGCAAGCCCAAAAAGAGATGTGGAGGGACGGGTACTGGCCCATTGCTCTGAGTCCCCGATCGCACCATCTGGCGAAATCCTAGCTGTCTTTTTAGAAATTAGGTTTTCTATAAAACCACCTTCATCTTCCACACGCAACATAGTATTCATCCGCTGATGCCTCTGAACCCACTACCATCGCCAACTAGAACCTGCGGGTCTGAACTACCTATGGAACCGACTGCGACGTGCTCGTACGCCTTGGGCTCCTCTACCATCTAGCCCGTACTGTGGTTTCTCTATGGATTGCCGATTCTGGTAAGTCTCCCCTATCTTCTCTGCCTCTTTGTTTCCGTAGCTAGGTCCAATCATAGGGATGGGAAGGGGAAAGGTGGCCTGACACCCCGGATGAGATTGGTTGGCGAATGAATGGATTCCCCGTGTATTTTTTTCAAAATTGCCGGAAGTCTGCACTTCGCTGGAAACAGCACTGTGAAAATCGGAAAGTTCGTCAGAAAAACCAAAATTCCCAGGGGATCTAACATGAATCATCACCGTGAAGACCTTCCCCTCTATCAGGAGGTGCAGAGATCTAGGGATCAAGTTAAGCTCTACTGGCTTGATCCTGATTCTGGCTTCACGAAGATCTGCCAATGCCAAAGAGAGGGGGTCAGCTTCAACAAAACCCCCACAAGAATCCCCTATCAAGGCTAGGATGGGTTCAGTCCAAAAATGAAAAGGTAGGCCTCCAATGCCTAACTAGAAATTGAAACATAGAGAATCCAAGGGGCACGCATTGGATCGAGGCCACCATCTATGGAAATGAATTGTTCCCCCACTGGGAATCTGCCAGGGTTCACTCTCTACTAACCCAACAAAAGTGGTATTCTTCTGCACCACGATAATGCCTCTGTTGGTGGCAAAAGGAATGAGATGAGCATGATCATCAATAGGGAGCAATCGATTCACCTCCGCAATCCTAAAGGACCAGTCCTCCACCACATTATTGAAAACACAAATCAGGGCTCTGGACCATGGATCAGACTTATCAGAGTGAAGCTGATGCTGACGGGATTGGTGACTTGGGCTGGGGAGATGGAGATACTCTAAATTTTGATGAGGTAGAGGCTGAGGAGTATTGAAATCACTCAAAGGTTCAGTGTGGGGGTCCCCTGGAATGAATGGCCACAGAGCCTCCTCTGCGATCTTCCACCCTATCCTTCCTTTGCCTTCAGGGAAAGAGATCCATCGCCGCCGCCCTCCGGATACTGGAATCGATGTCAGAGTTATGCATACCCCAAATACATTTGAAGATCTCTCAAATAGGAGCACTGAAGCAGAGCTTCGCTTTCGATGAACTAAATATGATTCCTTCGGACTCCGAATGCAATCTTGCAAAAGCCTCACCACCCATTGGAACTCCTCCAGTCCTAACCAGAAATTCACTGAGACCCTTTTCCCCTGCTCCACTATCTTGAAGACCAGTCCTGATCGATCATTTTCCTCCGATACTTCGAATGTCTTGGCTTCAACAGCGAAAATTTTCTGACTTTGGCTAGCCCGTTATGCACGCCGAAGCCGTTTTTTAAACCCCTATGTGGATCACTTTTCTTGTGATCTAGGAGTAATTGCTGGTCTGATTCCACAATGGAGGCAGTGATTCCTTCACAAAATAATTGTGTTAATGCTGCATTCCTGTTAGATCTTTATAGTATTTTGAAGGGAGTCTTCTGATATTTATTTTTCATTAAGATGTGGAAGATGACCCTTTCATGTTTTTTGAATTTTATTGTTATACTTTAAAAGGTCTGCACTTCATTACTTATCCATTTTGCCGTAGTCTGTTTTATGGCAATACCTTATGTGCAATTCATGTTTTGATTGAAAATTTTGGAGTATATAATATCTCCATTCTTATTCTCCTGCTTCAAGTCAATCTGACTTCATATCCTACCAGAGTATGTTGGTTTTGGATTGCATTCATTTGTTCTGAAGGGGTAATTTATTTTTTTGGTGTGATGAGATTGATTTAATAAACTATCAAAATTAGGTATTTTGCCATTCATGTTTTAACTTATCAAAATTACCTTGCATGAGGTTGCAGGTTTGTGTGGCGAAAGAAGATAGAGCGTGACGTTGCTCAAGGCCTACCACTTGACATGCTTTCAGTCAAAGCTGAGAAAAAGAGACAGAGGGAGAGGATGGTATGTATTGGTAGTGGATGATTACTTAGCCTGTTTATTATTTACTTTATTTATTATCTCTTTCTTTTCTAATTGTATTGTCAAGCTTCCTATAGTAATTATAAACTAGTAAACATCTACGATGCACAAATTAAAGAACAAATGCCGTTATTCACTGCAGTCATGGTGTCCATGGAATAGGTTGGGAACCATTAAGGGGTCCTACATAGGAGATCTATGTCAAAAGATGATTATAAGCACCAAATGTAACTCATTCTCTTGGTCAACAAATAAATTGTTGAAGCCCCACAAAAATGTTATAGAGTGGATGATTACTGAAACAAGTTCAGGCTCTGTTTTTGTCATTTGAGATCTCCTTAGTGGGGCATATGAATGGTGACATCTAAGCCCTTATGTGCATAGTAGTATAGGACAATACTGCTTTTTCCAAGGGAAAATTTTGTTAGAATAAAAGGAACAAAGAAACTAATGAGGAGGAGGAAGGGGCAAGGGACAGATGGAGAAAGCCTTAGGAAGAGGTTGGTGTTGGTTCCTTATTCTCTGGGGAATTACATAGATGGAAGGATGGTAAGAGAGAGCGATGCTACTCGGGTTTGGCCTCATTCTCCTGGAAACACAAATGACAGATTTATCCAGGCTTTGTTTAATAAACTGAACTGTTAATATTTGATGGAATCTTATAGATGATCTGAGTAAATGTTATATCTCTATTCTATATTATGCTTCATGTAATCATGTTGATGAACTTGATTGGTACTTGACAATCCTAACTTTCGATTGTGACCTTCCATGATTTTTGATATCACTTAACCTATTTGGAAAATCAAGTCTTTTGTGTCACATCATAGCATCAAGGTCAATTGAGAGCATAGTAGATCATTTTTAGGCATGCTTTCTTAAAAACAAATAATTGAGGAAACTTCTATTTAAGCTTCTGATGCTATTATTCTTCCTGTTGATGTTTGCAACTAAAATGAACTTGATTTATGAACTTATGGGTATCTCAATAACAGAGGTGTTAAGGGATTCGACTGTAGGTTTTGATGGATCTTTTTTTTTTTTTTTATCATTGTAGGCTCGTGGCAAATTGTCTATCATGGTGCTCTTGGTGCTATGATTGAACTTGTAGTTCTGCTCTTACTAGGTCATTGGGTTTTCAATGCAACAAAGACCTTTAAAGCACTAGTGAGTGCTCTAGTACAATTGAAGTAGTTTTTTTTTTAATTAATAAATAACAGATAATATTAAGATAGTAAAGAAAAAGATACAACACAAGGCTCACCAATAGTAAACCAAGGAGGAGGGGGGAGGCCAAGGGTGGATAGGCTAGAGTTTGCTAGCCTGTCCCTGGCGCATAGGTCAGGGTTGGAGGAGCCATTCGAGGAGGTAGAGGTTTTGGGGGTTATTCGTCGTATGGCAGGGGATAAAGCTCCCGGCCCAGACGGGTTTTCTATCGAGTTTTACAGAGCATGTTGGGATATTGTGGGTCGGGATGTGATGGAGGTGTTCCATGAATTTCATTCTTCGGGTCGTTTTGATCGTGCGCTGAACAATACCTTTGTGGTGTTGATTCCGAAAAAGGAAGGGGCAGTGGAACTGAAGGATTTTAGGCCAATCAGTCTTGTAAGTAGCTTGTACAAGATCATAGCCAAGGTGTTGGCGGCCCGGCTTCAGAAGGTGATGACTCTCTTAATTTCCCCTCATCAAGGTGCGTTTGTGGAAGGTAGACAGATTTTGAATGGTGTTTTGATAGCCAACGAGTGTATTGACGCTCGTATTCGGGCCCGCTCCCCTGGTATTGTTTGCAAAGTGGACATGGAAAAAGCTTATGATCATGTAAATTGGGGTTTTTTGGATTACGTTCTGGGTAGAATGGGATTTGGGCAGATTTGGAGGAACTGGATGAAGATGTGCATATCCTCGGTCTCATTTTCTATCATTCTGAATGGTAGCCCAGTTGGGTATTTCCCTAGCTCGAGGGGTCTCCGACAGGGGGACCCTCTCTCCCCGTTCTTGTTTGTGTTGGTCACTGAGACTTTGAGCAGAATGCTTTCTAGGGCGGAAGGGACAGTGTTTGAGGGGTTCTCGGTTGGTGCTTCCCGGTTGAGGATTTCCCACCTTCAGTTTGCTGACGATACCCTGATTTTCTGTGATGCGGACCCTAGTCAGCTTTTGTATCTCAGATGCCTTCTTCGTTGCTTTGAAGCAGTGTCTGGGCTTCGGATTAATTTGGCAAAGTCCGAGATAGTTCGCGTTGGGGAAGTTCTTAATATGGAGCAGTTGGCTGTTTATTTTGGGTGTCGAATGGGAGAGCTCCCATCTACATATTTGGGTTTGCCATTAGGGGGTCGTTTTAAAGCCAAGGAAGTTTGGACGCCGGTGATTGAGAGATGCGAGAGAAGGCTAGCTGGGTGGAAGTCTCACTACCTCTCAAAGGGTGGGAAACTCATTCTAATCCAAAGTACCCTTAGTAGCCTCCCTACCTACTTCATGTCCGCCTTAACTTTGCCTAGATCTGTAGCAAGGGTGCTTGAAGGGATGCAACGGGATTTCTTGTGGAAGGAGAAGGTGGGCTCCTTCAAATACCCTTTAGTGCCGTGGAAGAGTATTTGTCATCCGAAAGATCAAGGGGGGTTGAACCTGAGATCTTTGATTTTGATGAATAAGGCTTTGTTAGGAAAGTGGATTTGGCGGTTTGGTTCAGAAAGATCTAGTTTATGGCATCAGGTGATCGTGGCCAAATATGGGGCTGAGTCGAGCTGGGTTCCTAAGCTGGTCAGGAGTTCTCATGGTATGGGTTTGTGGAAAGGAATCATGGCCACAGCTAGTTTGGTGGTGCCGTTGTTCAGCTTTAGGGCGGGTCAAGGAAATGAAGTGCGCTTTTGGGAGGATAAGTGGTGCGGCTCTTCTCAGTTGTGTGAGGATTTTGGTTCTTTATTTTTGCTCGCCAATGATAAAAAGGCAGTAGTAAGTGACTATGTGGAGAGGAGGGGAGAGGAGGTGATTTGGTGTCCTTCCTTTAGACGTGACTTAAATGATTGGGAGATTGAGGAGTTGTCTCGGTTGTTGGCTCGCTTAAGTTCCACACACTTGAGTTCGGAGATTAGGGATTGCAGAATTTGGCCAGGCAATAAGAGCGGAAACTTTTCAGTCAGCTCTCTCTATCAGTCCTTAAGCCCTGTTCTTTTGAGTTCTTTCCCTCATCGTGTAGTGTGGAACCCAGGCATTCCTTCCAAGGTCTCATTTTTTCTCTGGAATGCAGCTTTGAACAATATTCTCACTTGTGACCATTTGAAGCATCGAGAAGGAATATGGCTAACCGGTGTTTCATGTGTCTCGAATCCGAAGAAACAGTAGATCATTTGCTCCTTCATTGTCCATTTGCGGCCAAAATCTGGGATTTCTTCTTGTCTCGCTTGGGGATGGTGTGGGTCTTCCCATCATCATTTCTAGCATTCTTAGATAGTTGGTTCCGGCCAAGCAAGAAGGAGGCTTGGGAGGTCATTTGGGCACTTGTGCCGGGAGCCATAACTTGGATGTTGTGGAAGGAGAGGAACCGCAGAGTCTTTGAGGATGCTCCAGCCTCTCAGTCCCATTTGTGTGCTAGGACTCGGATGGTAGTGTTGGAGTGGGCGGGTTTACGGGTCAATGGGGATGATCTTCGAGTGTTGTTGGGTTAACAGCTGGGATTGTGGGTCCTAGGTTAGGAGGTAGGTTGTTGTATTTGTGTTTTGGTGCTTTCGAGTTTATTTCCTTATAAACTCCGTGTTGGCGCCTCTGCTTTTGCCTATATCCTTGGTTGATTTTATTATATTTTGGCTTTTACCGATCAAAAAAAAAAGGAGGGGGGAAGAGAAAAATGACAGCCATGAAAGAGTAGATAAAGAGAGAAAGACTTCAGCTGTATCCACATGCTATGTGGCAAAAATTTCTCCCCAGGGGGTCTCCCCTGACATCCCCTGCCGAGGCCCAAGCTGAAACTAGCCGGCGAGCCCGTACCTCAATGCGGTAAATGGGTAAGGATGTGTCCTAGAAAACCCTCCTGGTCCTTTCCTTCCAAAGGGACTATGCTATCGCTCCTGGGAGGAAAGGCCAAACCACCCCTGTTGGACCTGAAAACAACCTAGGGAGCCAACAAGATAAGAAGCTCCGAAAGGATCGGGGGAAGATCCAAGGGATGCGAAGGTAAGTTAAGAAAAAGGACCAAACCTCTCCCGCCATCGGGCAGTGCAACGATAGGTGATCAACTGATTCCGTTACCGGAAGAAACATGAAGCATCTGTTAGCCAGGCATCACCCTCTATGCATAAGGTGATCGCTCGTCAAAATTTTATCTAAAATCGTGGTCCACAAGAAAAATGATACCTTGGAGGGAATCGATGAGAACCACACAACCTGTTGAGGAAAAAATATACTCGGTCCAGTTTGCAAGGCTTGCAAAGAACTCACTGAGAACCACTCCTTGTTGTCCGGGGACCAGACTCGACTATCCTTGATGAGTGGGTTTGGGTGAACTTGCTGTATTTGGGAGTAACCTCAGGAGGTCTTGGATCTCTCAATCTAGTAAATTGCGCCACAAATGGTGTGTCCAAACCGATATCACGTTGCGCCAAACCAAATATTCGGCAATCGATGCTTCCTTATTTGAAGCAAGGAGAAAGAGATTGTCATCCATCCCTGCACTATAGCCTTCCAGACCCTAACCCCCCTAGGACCTCGCTCAACCTTGGGTTGCCACTTATTCAACGACCCATGCCTAGCCTCCATCACTTCCCTCCATAGACTACCCTCCTCCTCCCCAAACCTCCATAGCCACTTACCTAGAAGTGCCTTAATAACATGCCTAATGGGATAGATACCGAGCCCACCATCTCGCTTAGGTTTTCCAATCTACCAAGTGGTCCTTACGGTAATCGACTCGCTCATTCCATAAGAAATCCTGCTAGGGCCACTCAAGGGTGGATACAATAGAAGCGGGATTCTGAAACAGGGAGAGGAAATATGTCGAGAGATTACATAGGGTACTTTTGACTAGCGTTAGCTTCTCCTCTTTGGAAAGGAACCTAGTTTGCCACCCTTGGAGTCGTCTAGAAAACATATCTATGACAGTGCTCCAAACCACTTTTGCTTTAAAAGGTGCACCTAGTGGAAGACCTAGATATGTGGTTGGAAGACTTTCCGTCTTACAACCAAGACAAGCTGCCAACTCGCCCAAGTTAGGAACCTCATCCACTCCGAACAAGACACTCTTTCTGAATTTAATACGCAATCCGGATACTGCTTCAAAGCAGTGGAAGAGGCATCTGACAAGAACCAATTTCGTACACGATGGTTCACATAATAGAATAGCATCATCCGCAAATTGCAAATGAGATATGTGTAAGTTTCCACTCCCTATGCTGAAACCCTCCCAAACTGTAGACGAAGCTCTCTAAATCATTCTACTCAAGGCCTCTCAGACAATGATGAATAGAAGAGGATAGATTGACGGAGGCCTCAAGAGCTCTTAAAGTTTCCATGTGGTGAGCCATTGATAAGCACAAAAAACCTAACTGACCCAAAGCATTCTCTTATCCACTCCCTTCATTTAATGCCAAAGCCCATCCTCCTCAAAATATATTCCAAAAAGTCCCAATTTATGTGGTCATAAGCCTTTTCTAGGTCGAGTTTACAAAGGAGACCCAGCTCCCCCTTTCGGAGGTGGTCTTCTATGCATTTGTTTGCAATGAGAGGCCCATCCAGAGTTTGCCTCCCTCCCACGAAGGTGCATTGAAGGAGAGATGATTGAGTTCATGACCGCTTTCAAGCGAATATCTAGCACTTTAGCTAGAATTTTGTACGCACTCCCCACTAGACTGATTGGTCAGAATTCATTAATTTGTTGGGCTCTATCTACCTTTGGAATGAGGACAGGGGAAGGTGCTATTGAGAACCGCGTCAAAAGTATTGGACAAGTGGAATTCATGAAATACCTGTAGAAGGTCGATCCCCACAATGTGCCAACATTTCCTATAGGGCCCTGGGGACCTTATCTCCGGCCATATTCCTTATGACTGTGGATACCTCAGTGCATGAAAATGGGCCTCTTAAGAGTTCTCGATGTGAATCAGATAAAATTGAAAAATCTAGACGGTCCAATTTTGGTCTATAAGATCTTTCTTCAGAGTAGAGATGTTCGAAAAAACGAACTGCTCCTCTAGCAATGTCTTGCTCAGAGTCAAGGGTCGTGTTTCCGATTTGGAGGCTGGATATTAGGTTCCCTTTTCTCCTAGAGTTAGCCACCCGGTGGAAGAATCGAGTGTTCTGGTCATATACGGGATTCAGTGGTAGGGAGAATGGAAAAAGGGCTTACGAGCTGGATGAAGAGTTATCTATTGAGGAGGCAAGATTACTGAAAACAAATAATGCCATTTGGCCTAAATCTCGGTTATTGAGCCATGTGTTTTATATAAACAGTAACATGAATAAGGTTTGCGTAAATTTATAACTTGATGAAAAACATAATTTAATTACCATAAATACTGGAGCATTATTTTTATACAATTAGCTATTGTATAATTTCTTACTACTATAGAGACTGTATAGTTTTGATATTACTTTTGTACTTCATAATTTTTATGTAGCTCACTTTATGAAAATACTATTACCTGTGAGTTTGTGAATGCTAGTATACTTTAGAGAACATGCCAATGTATTGCTATTTAATCTGAATATTCTAAGAGAAAATAAATTTTTAATCATAACGATCATTTTATTAGATAATTAAGTCTAACACGCACTTGAAAATATTTAATATCTAAATTAAAACATTTGGATAGTTTCTCTATTTTCTCTGTCAATTAAATTATTTAATGGTTGATATCTTGTTTGTTAATTTAAAGTAAGAATGCTTATGGTTAATTAATATAAAACTACAAAAAGTAAACTAGATTTATAAATTAATTATTTATTGATTATATATTTTAAAATTATTAATTATAATTAATAAACAATTACTTAAATATTTTAATATACTATAAAACTAAACTAATTAAAATACTTTTTTAGATTTTTCAAAAATATCATTTCCTCAATTCCTCCCAATTGATAGATTGGCAAGACATACGTAACATACTAAATTTACAACTAATATAGGTTATTAATAATCCTCATATAATAAAGACCATATTTGAGACTAAATATACAACTAATATAGGTCACTAATAACCCTCATATAATAAAGACCATATTTGAGTTATTTTTAAAATTTTTTTTTCAAAAAATTGGAAAACATTTTTATTCAGCTACTTGGTAGATCTACCGGAATCAACAAACAACTTCAATTGGGATGAATTGCCCTAAAATTAAACTTAAATGGTTAAAAGATTAGAAAAAGTTACATTTATACAAAATTTCATGGGAAACGTCTTATCTACGAAATCCTCGCAGCTATTTTCACCCAATGTCAACTTCTTTGGATTGATTTCATCACGAGGGAGTAAATTTAAGTGAATAGGGAAGGAGATCAACGAGGAGAAAAAGAAATCTAGTTCCAGAATGTTTTGTTCGAAGTGTCGAAATGTCACTTCGTTAGAACAATGGATTTTTATTACATGACTTTTGCCAATTTCTCCCAATATATTGCAAAATTTAGAAATTGTATGATATATTGTGAAATCGTTTGAAGCATTGGTAAAAGTTGGTCAAATTGTTGTAATACAATAAAAACTATAGGTCAAAGTTTCAGTCCTATTTTATGTACCAAACTTTTGATAATTTGTATGAAATTTAAAACATGGTCCCAAATTGCGATAAAATAAATTTTACTTGAATTGAGGCCATGTGGAAAAACAAATGAACAATTTGCTTAGGATTATCATAAATATTAGTTTTTGGGTTTGCTACCTAACATGTGAAGCCTTCCTTTGGGTAGTTTTCCAAACTGAACTTGGATTAGAGCAATAGAATTCTTTAGCTCATGGCATTCGATGGAACTTTTCATGATAATTGAATGAAATTATTTCGCCTTCCATTGGGCATTTGGTTCTAGGTTCAATTTGGGAAATGCTTGGTGCTATTTTCCACTGGCTTCTCTAGATACATATTGTTCCTCCTCTTAACTGCCCAAAGTGAGTGGGCCTAAGGAAGTAGTTGTCTTAGATGTAAGAAGAAAGAGTTCCTGCAGAGCTTCTTTCCTAGTAAAACAATAGTAAGAGATTAATGAATGTTCGTTTGTTTTATAGGATGTTGAAAGAAATTTACTAAAGGATTATGTTTATGATTTGGTGCATCTTTAATTAAAAATGACAAGAGCTAAAGGTCAGTGTAGTCAAGGCGTTTTTGGGGCTCAACTGTGTAGGCGCTCCTCTAGGCAGGCGAAAGTCACTAGGGGATCGCGGTAGGCATTGGGCGGTTGCCTAGGTGGTTCATACAAAAAAGCTCTTCTAAAATCCTATTTTAAAACCCTCTTTTAAATCTTCTTTAAACCCTCCTGAAAACTTTTAAACCCTATTTTGAAAGGGCAGTGATTAGCCCATCACGCATTTGACTATGTAGTCAAATGTCGTGTCCCTTTTAATACCCCTTCGACTATGGTTAAGCTTAAGAAAATTATGGTTAATATTTGTTTCTTTTAAAAAATAAGGTTAGATTGCTTAACCCTAGGGGTGAGTGAATCTTAACCACAATTGATGGATTTTTTTAAGGGGGACATGGACCAATGACAAAGTGGAATGTGGCGGTAAGTTAACCGTCATTTAAAATCTTAAACCCAAATTTAAAACCCATTTTTAAAGTGTAAAAGCACTATCTTAAGATATAGGCGGTGCATTTAAACTTTAAAAGCAACATCCAAAGTCAAAACTCAATGGGTTGAATTATGACCACAAAAACTTCTTTCAAATTGATTTTCTTTGAGATCAGCATCAAAATTTAGAATTAATATATGTTAGGTACTTCGTTGGTTCATTAATTTCTTTGTTTTAATTCGTCTTATTTATAATGTTGATGAACTGTACTACTGTAGTTTGTAATACAATGAAATTATAATAATTCTTCAAATAAAAATTAAAATACCTTCAGTGTCCCCGATTTTTTTTTGGGTTCATTGTGTCCGTTACCGACACAGGTGTCGGCGTCTGTGTAACATATAAGCAACACTAAACTGTTGTTAGCAGTATGATCAAGAGAAGATTAAAAGTTTGATCAGGAGGAGACATGAGATTGGAAGTAGGGGCAGCATCTTAAGAGAAGAATCCTAGTATCAAGTTCGTGACTTCTCCTTTGGTTTGATGCTTCATGGTACCATATTGCTAAATGACTTTCCCTGGAGGTTAGAGGTGTATGCGATAGGATTATGGTGTCTCACATTCATAAGGAAACAAAATTTGTATTTGACTAACCACTTGAAGAACAAACCCTAGGAGAGAAGATGAAGAAAAAGAGAGAAAGAGAGAAAATATTAGGGGAAAATTAGATTAGAGAGTGTCTCTCTCTAATCTCTTTTTATTTATAATAACCAATCTCTTTGTATTTATAATAACCCTAATAGAAAAGTAACAAGTATACCCCTGAGGGGTGATTTGGTGTAACACATCTACATAATAGATCATATCTCGAGTCTCGATACTCCCCCTCAAGCTGAGCATAGATATTCAACATGCCTAGCTTGTTAATAACACTTTCTAAGATAGCCTTAGTAACCCCCTTTGTGAGTACACTATACATCAGCTAGTTGATTTCCGTTCTAACAAACAGCAAGCAGAGATTTCCTGAAGCGACTTGTTCTCTAATAAAGTGTCTATCAATCTCAATATGTTTAGTCCGATCATGCTGAATGAGATTCTGAGATATATTGATGACTGCCTTGTAATCACAAAACAACTTCATAGGAATATCCACGTCCATCCCTAGATCTTGTAGTAAAATCTTTGGCCATAATAATTCTGCTACCCCATGAGCCATTGCCCTATATTTTGCTTTAGCACTTTAAATAGCCATTACACTTTGCTTCTTCCTTCTCTAAGTGATTAGGTTACCACCAAAGAACGTACAATACCCTGTGGTAGACCTCCTATCATCTGTACTTCCAATCTAGTCAACATCAATATAAGCTAAGCTTCTAGTTAGGAATGACCATGGTTAGCAAATAGATAGCCCTTCCTTGAAGTAGCCTTCAAATATCTCAAAATTTCTCTCCATTGTCCTATAATGAGCAATTCGAGGTTCATGAATGAATTAACGATGTCAGGTCTATTAAGAGAGATAAATGAGACGACAACCAGCCTTTGGTACATCTCTTTGTCTTCTAGTAACGGGCCTTCACTCGAGCTCAACTTATGATTCTACTCGATAGGAGTGTCTGCCAGCCTAGAACCCAACTTTCTTGTATCCTTAAGCAAATCTAATGTATATTTCCACTGCCATACGAAGATGTCGCTCTTTGATCAAGCTACCTCAATACCTAGAAAGTACTTCAAAATTTCCAAATCCTTGATCTCAAATTCCAGAGCTAAGAATTGCTTCAAGTCTTGGATTTCTGCGGAGTCATTTCCAGTCATCACAATATCGTCAACAGAAACAATTAATGCTGTATTTAACTGTCCTCTTCTCCTAACAAAGAGGGTGTGATCAGCATGGCTTTGTGAGTAACCCATCCTCTTCACTACTTGACTGAACCTCTCAAACTAAGATCGGGGGAATTGTTTCAGTCCATAGATTTCTTCAGCCTGCAGACCTTTCCTTCACTGTTAGGAAGTTCTAGGATGTTAATTGGTAAAAGGATTGACTTAAGTTGTTGCAATGTGCCCTTCCCTCTCCCTTTGCTTATCTAGCTTTATGTTGATGGTTGGATCCTGGAGGAGAAGACATACACTTCTTCTCGTAGATCTCCGTGGAGGAACAAATTTTTTTATATCTAGCTGATGTTGGGGCCATGAGTGGTTCGTAGCTAAGGACAAGAGCACTCGTATGGAAATCATTTTTTTCACGCATATGTTTCCTTATAGTCTATCCCATATGTCTGTGTATACCCATTAGTTACCAGTCTTGCCTTGTACCTCTCAATTGATCCATCTGCCTTAATGTTTCACGACGAACACCCATTGTTCTTTTTTCCTTTGGGTAACTCAGTCATTTCCCATGTACCATTCTTGACTAGGGTTCTCATTTCTTCAATCATAGCATCGCGCCACTTAGGATCAGAAACATCATTTTGAAACCTAAAAGGTAAAGACTAAAGACACAAAAGAAACAGAGGACAAGAAAGTCGAATAGGAGGGTGATAGAGATGTATTCGAGATAAAATTAGAGATAAGATGAATCGTGCACTAGATTTAGTCGTAGTCTCAGTAGGAGTAACGAAATGGATACCATCAGGAACCAACATTGGAAGTGGAACTGAAGACAAATTCTTTTCCAACAATTCACTATGCTTCCCCTGGAGAGAGGTAGAGGAATGAGGAAAAAACGAAACACTCTAAAAAAATGTGACATCCATGGTAACAAACCATTTTCCTGACACAGGATTAAAGCATCGGTATCTCTTTTGTGTAGAGGAATAGCCCAAGAGGACACCACGAATGGATTTTAGATCCAATTTTGATCGATGAGACCAAATGGGAATGAAACCGACACAACTAAAGACACAAGGAGAGATAGTCAATAGTGGATGGTTTGGACAGAGTAGTTGATAAGGGGACTTTAACTGAAAGACCTGAGATGACATGCGATTAATCAAATGTGCGGATGTATGCATTACTTCAGCCTAAAACTTTTTCGGGACATTCATGCCAGTGAGTCAGCTTCGAGCTACTTCCAAAAGGTGTCAGTGCTTACATTCAGCTACCCCGTTTTGTTGAGGGGTATAAGGGCATGTGCTTTGATGGATCATCCCGTGCTCTGCCAAGTATTGTCCTAAATTACCCTCGAGGTATTCCTTCGCGTTATCAGAGCAAAGAACTTTAATTTGCTTCTCAAATTGAGTCAAAACCATCTTGTGAAACTCCTTGATGAGGTTCGGGATTTCAGCACGATACTTCATTAAGTAAATTCAGGTATGACGGGAGAAATCATCCATAAAAGAGATAAAATATCGATGACCATGCAGGCATGCACAAACAAAGTGGGGGTAGGACCCCATACATCAGAATGAATCAACTGAAAAGAAGATACACTTTTATTCATACTTAGAGAGAAGGTAGATCTACAAAGTTTAGAAAGTTCACATATTTCACATTATAGACTATGACCAGGTACAAAGTTAAACAAATCTGGAAAGACCAACTTTAAGGACTTAAAAGACAAATGACCAAGACGATTGTGCCACAATTTGATTTGGACATCATTATTACTACTATTAAGACCTAAAACTCGGTGAGTCGACTCGAAACTCAGCCGAGTCGATTTGACTTGGCCAGGTTTCAAGTCAAGTTTGAAGCAAAACTCGTTTTGACACTGAAAAGTTTTGAGTCGAGTTTGAGGCAAAACTCAGTTTTGACACTGAAAACCGAGTAACTCACCTCGACTCGCCCGAGTTTTTGCACTTTTTTTTGTTAAAACAAAAAATTCGAGTAAACCCGCTTACCCGATTGACTAAATTATGTTTTTTTTTTTTAACACATCCCACCTACTCTTTAAGTATAAATACAAAACAAAAGGAGAGTGTTTAATATATATTGAGTTATGTATCTCATTTTAGGCATGATTTATCATTAATTTTATATTTATACCATATATATAGTATTAGAAAATATTGTATATGTTCGAGTTTTAGGTGTCATTACTTGGACGAGTTTTGCCCGAGTTGACTCTACTTGGTAAGTTTCCGAGTCAAGTCGAGTTTTCGGGTTTTAAAACATTGACTAGGATTACTACTAATCTATAATGCTGAAGGAGAGCCATCCATGTCCAGGATGTAAAGCCCATCTGTTTCATAATTTTTTTAATCGATAAAAGCAATTTCATTAAGCGGAAAAATTCACGAAGAGTGAATCACAATGGACCAAACAAAGAAAGAGAAAAACCCTAACACAAACACAAAAAAGCCCAACAAACAACAGCAACAAACTCCCCTGTTAAACCTAGGAAACAACCTCGTCAAACCCAATCTCCAACACATCTGCTTTGGTGGAAACCCATTCCCACAACACCCTACACGATCTGAAACACACTTTCTCAATAGACAACGCAGAATTCTCAAACACCCTCCCGTTCCTCTCTTTCCACAACGACCACGTGACCACTCCAGGAATATAGGCCCAAATAAGATCAAGTGGACTCTCCAGCGTAACGGAAATCCAACCCTCTAACAATCCCTAAAAGGATGAAGGAAACACCCAAGCTAAGAAAGAAAATGCACCTATAGACGATGCACGAAAGGTCAATGCAGCAACAAATGGTCAATCGATTCCTCCTCCACCAAGCACAAGAAACAACGATTAGGGATACTCCAACCTCTCTTCTTAAAGTTGTCCAAAGTCAAAATCTTGCCAAGAAACGTTGACCAAAGAAAGAAAGAGACCTTAGAGGGCATCCCATTAAACCAAACAGTCTGACGGCGGAACCCCAAAGAAGTCATCGGGTTCACGACCTTCAAAAGAGAACTCATTGAGAACCGCCTTTTTAAATTGCCCGCCCAAACCCGCCTGTCCCTAGAGGACTTGTCAATCCCCGCTGGCTCCAACTTGGAAAGAAAATTCACGAACTCTTGAAGTTCCCAATCATTAAGAGGCCGCCTGAACCTAGGGATCCAGACCACAACACCTGCTCTCCTGGCATACATGTCCGCCACAGCCGCCGATTTATCATAGGAAAGAAAAAAGAGATTGCTGAACTCCTGCTTCAAAGGAAGAGGGCCACACCACCTATCAGTCCAAAACTTGACATCCACACCATCCCCAATCACGATTCTGGTAAGCTTGACAAACTCAACACAACCTTTCACAATGCTTTTCCAAAGACCCACTCCATGAGGGCCTCGAGGCATCCGCGGCTCCCAACTATCTCTCAACCCATGCTGAGCCTTAATAACCACTCTCCACAACCCATCACGCTCTATCCCTAAACGCCACAACCATTTCCCCAATAAAGCCTCATTAACTGCCTTCAGAGGCCAAATACTGAGCCTCCCACACTCTTTAGGCTGACACACCTCCTTCCAACTCACTAAATGATACTTCTTCGCCTCTATCTTATCATTCCATAGGAATTTCCACTGCAGCCTTTCCAATTTAGCGGCAATGGAAGCAGGAATTCTGAAGAGAGACAGGAAATAAGTCGGGAGGCTGCATAAAATACTCTTCAAAAGCGTGAGCCTGCCACCTTTAGAAAGGAGATAAGATTTCCATCCCGAAAACCTCCGATGAAATTTCTCAATTAACGGCTCCCAAACCGACTTTGCTTTGAAAGGCGCCCCCAGAAGAAGACCTAAATACCTAGCAGGAAGTAATCCGGTCCTACAGCCAAGACCCAAAGCCAACTCCTCCAGATTAGGCACCTTCCCAACGGCATAAAGCATACTCTTCTGGAAATTAATCTTTAATCCGGAAACAACTTCAAAACAATAGAACAAAAAGCGGATATGGGTCAGCTGCCTAACCGAAGCATCACAAAATAACAAAATGTCGTCCGCAAACTGAAGATGCAAAATCCTGACCGGAGGACGACCTACCACGAACCCCCACCACCACCACCTCCACCTTAGAAGCCCTCCTAATCATCCTGCTTGGGGCTTCCATGACTAGAATGAAAAGAAAGGGAGATAGCGGGTCTCTTTGGCGCATACCCCTAGAACTTTTAAAGAAACCGTAGGGGGAGCCATTCATAAGAACTGAAAAAGAGGGAGAAGAATAGCAACACCTCATCCAAGCTCTCCATTTGGACCCAAAACCCATCCGACCAAGGACATAGTCCAAAAAACCCCAATTCACGTGATCATAAGCTTTTTCCATATCAATCTTACAGATAATACCCGACTCTCCCTTCTTAACCCTCTCTTCCACCGCTTCATTTGCTATTAAAATCTCATCTAGAATTTGCCTCCCTCCCACGAAGGTGCTCTGCTCTGGAGAAATAATCAAACAAATCACCCGGTTGAGCCTAACTGTTAACACTTTCAAGTTAATCTTATACGTACCGCCAAGGAGGCTGATTGGCCTAAAATCACGAATATCATGGGCCCCTAACACCTTAGGGATGAGAGCAATGAAAGAGCAATTAAGGACTTGGTCGAAGGAATTCGATTGATAGAACTCCGCAAAAACCTTCATCAAGTCTTGCCCAATAATCGGCCAGCACTGCTTGTAGAATTCTATAGAAAAACCATCTGGCCCAGGTGCTTTGTCCCCGACCATAGCTGCTAACATTGACTGAACCTCCATCTCTGAGAATGGCCTTTCCAACTGGTTACTCATCTCAGCTGAAAGGGCCTCAAAAGGCAGACCATCTAAAAGCGGCCTCACATGAAACTTTTCCGTATACAAATCGCTATAAAATTCCGCTGCTGATCCTCCCATTACCTTCACCTTATCCCAACTCTTATCCCCAATCTGCAGGCTTACTATTCTGTTTGCCCTGCGTCGCATTGACGCCATCGCGTGAAAGAATTTGGCGTTCTTATCCCCCTCTTTAAGCCATTGAACTCGCAATTTTTGTTTCCAACTGATTTCCTCACTTTTCAATAATTGCTGAAATTCCTGCCTCAAATTATCTCTCTCCTTCAACTTCGAATTAGACAGATTGGAGTGCTCCTCCTTCAAATCCCTATTCATTTTCCTTGTCACCAAGTCCTGAAACACACAATGAGTAGGAAAAAATATCATACAATAGTTAAGACTTTTGGTCAGACTGCTAATTGATAATAAATTGGTGGATAAATTGGAAACATGAAGAACATATGAAAGAGATAAGACATTAGTAATGTTGACATCATCCTTTCCAGAGATGGAGGAAAGAGATTTGTCAACTACCTTAACTTTATCTTTCCCAGACAAAAGACTGTAGGAAGAAAACACAGTGGATAGACTAGTCATATGATATGATGCACCTGAATCAATGATCTAGGTCGAGATGTACTGAGAATGCGAAACGAAATTAGTAGATACGGAATACTTATCTGAGTTAAGGAAGTAGAGATAAGCTCAAGAGGTGTCGAAGACGATTAATATCTGCATTAGAGAAGCTCTCAGAGGTAGATGATCTGATGGTTGAAGCCGATGCGGTGGAGGTACCCAAGGTAGGAAGCATGAAGGCTGCAGAGTTGCCTTGAGGGGTGCCCATTTGTTGATCAGGATGAGAGAACTTTGCGGGCCGACCAATGAGATCCCAGCAAGTTCCTCGAGTGTGTTTAGTCTTCCCATAATGTTCACACTTCAACTTATCTTTATCATCAAGAGGCCTATTCTTTCGAGGAGGGTATTTCCCACCTCGAGGAGCACTAGAAGATGCGGGCAAGGGCGGGATGATCTCTAGTCGGAGTAGGTACCATCACATTTTTCTTACTTTCCTCACTTTGGACTAGGGAATAAACGTGGTCCAAAGAAGGAAGCTCATCCTTCTCTAAATCTGGACCCGAGTGACTTCAAAGTCCGGATTTAAACCTGCTATGACGTCAAAAATTTTGTCTTGTTCCACCTGTTTACTGTGCCGATCGCTGTCTTTATCAGTGTCCCACTTGATGACATGAAAGTGATTAAACTCTTCTCAAAGAACCTGTAGAGTGGAGTAATAAGGTAGATAGGTTTCGCTCCCCCTGACGAAGAGTAGCTATCTCTTGCCTCAATTGATAAACCCTGGCGATGTTCTGACGCTAGGAATAAGTTTTAGTCGCTTTATACCAAATCTTTTTCGCTGTTCGAAGAAACAAGAAGCCTCTACTAACTGATGGTTGCATGAAATCCAACAACCATGATATAACCGTAAGGTGCTTTTGCTCTCACTTGTCATATGCCTTAGCCTCTATAGCCGGTTTTTTCACTCGGCCTATCAAGTATCCTAACTTCCCTCTTCCGCCGTTATACATCTTAGCGGATTGGGACCACTCAAGGAAGTTGGTGCCATCCAACTTTATGGTTGTGATTAACAAGTGTGAGTTATCACCATAGCCACTAGTGACAGGCGGAGGGACCTTACTACTCGGTACCATCGATGTAGCTTCGGATATCCCTTCAGACTCACCATCATTGTTCATATTCGGTGCTTCTCTATTCCAATTAACTCAAAATAGAAGTAAAAACCGCTGATCCACACAAACCAGCCTCAACAACCTATGCCGGGATTCACCAAAGTCAACAAACTCAAAGGTGGAAGGCTTCTTCACACTAGAAGCATCAAGATTCAATTCCACGACGGTAACTAGCCATCAAACATCCCCCAAACAGTGATGTGGAGGTTAGCAAAATAAAAGAGATCCAAAAACAGGCATACGATCACCACTAACACACATCCACGTGAAAAAATGTGGGTAATAGGAGTACATAAACCCTCGTAAAACTCTCAAATCTCATCCAAAACATGTGAACCAGATTGCACAATGCAATTTATAGAAAAACTATTTTTTTTAGAAAATTCTTGAAAAAATTCTGAAAAATACATTTATTGATGCCCAAAAATTCCAGAAAAATCACCAAGTACCTCTACGTAGGAAGACCTTTCATGTGGCAGCATCACCCATCATATGGGGTTGTACAGATGCTGATGTCAGCATGATGTCATGCTGACATCAGCATTGTGCGTGGAGAAAAACAGAAAAAGCTTGCTTCTGCTGTCCGGAAAAACTTTCCTTCTTTCGTTCTCTAAACCTTGCTCTGATACCAACTTGAAGAACAAACCCTAGGAGAGAAGATGAAGAAAGAGAAAGAAAAGATTAAGAGAAAATTAGATTAGAGCAAGGTTTAGAGCAGTGTTTTAAAACCCGAAAACTCGACTCGACTCGGAAACTTGCCGAGTAGAGTCAACTCGGAAACTCGGGCAAAACTCGTCCGAGTAATGACACCTAAAACTCGGACATATATAATATTTTTCTAATATTATATATATGCTATTAATTCAAAATTAATGATAAATCATGCCTAAAATGAGATATATAATTCAATACAATTTATCAATTATCATCCATAAATTAGAATAACCATCCAAATCATTCATAATTTCATAAAACTAGTTAAACCTTAAAAGGAATCATGGATTAATAGAGCATAGACAAAAAAACTAAATATGATATCACTATCATCTACTAAAAGTTTTAAATTTCGTCAACCATTGACATTAAGTCATTAACAATTCAGTGATTACAAAAAAAAAGTGTACTAGAAGTTCAAATTAAAATATTAAGATTTAAGTCTCAGAATCAGCATCAGAGTCCGGCAAAGTCCCACTCCCATGGGCAGCACTCTCTCCTCTTGGGCAAGCGTCCAACCAATTTATGTCATTGAGATCATTTGCTTCAGCCTCACTACGATCAATATGTGTGCTACTATCACCAGGTTCACAACCTACCCACTCATCATCACCTTCCTCTAGCATAATGTGGTCTACGAGAGTTGGATCATAATCTGAGGCATGCCTCCTTAGTTGTTGCTCCCTTAGCCTTAAATTGTAATGGACGAACACCAATTTATTCACCTTCTCTTGCCTTAAACGATTTCTCTTTTTAGTATGAATTTGGTCAAAAGTACTCCAATTTCGTTCACATCCAGTTGAAGAACAAACTTGACTCAAAACGCGAATGGCAAGGCGTTGGAGAATCGGAGTACCCAAGCCATAATTTTCCCACCATGAAACTGTAGCACAAAAAAAATATATTATTTTTATAATAGATGAATATTAATATCATTTTAAATCCAAAGTCACTTACTTGGAGAAACCCTACTTCGACATTTTATTGCCATGTCTGTCCTAAAGTCTCCTTGAGCCTTTTCATATAGAGAAATCTGAAAACAAGAATTTGAGTGTGACTTACTAATAATTTATTTTTAAAGTTTAAAAGTTTTAATAAATTAAAATACCTCCTCAATGACATCAATTCGGTTGTCCTCATTAGGTTCCAAAAGACTAATCACTTTTTGCAGTCCACGACGAACTTCTGGATGTGATGAAAACTCAGAACAATATCGTAGAGCTGGATTAAGGAAGTATCCTGCTGCATGGAGTGGAGAGTGAAGGGTGGACTCCCATCTCTCATCAATAACTTTCCAAAATTTCATGTACTTCTCTCTCTTGTTGTCGTTTACTTCTTTAATGGCTAGCTTTGCTTTATCAATTGCATCATATATCAAACCCATAGCCGGTTGTTTATCACCATCAACAATGCGCAACAACCGAAGAAGCGGAGTGATTGAATTTTGGAGCTTCTCAAGTTTTCTCCAAAAATCATTGTCCAACAAAATCTTTTCTACTTCCCTCCCATCCACCATGCTTGCATATCTTGATTTTACCCACTCTTCAGACAACATCATAAATTTTAACCCAGCTCTCTATATGAAAAAGATAAGAGCATTTAGATATAAATTCATGACAAAACAATTAAATGAACATAAATTTTAAATATATAAAAGTTAGTAACCGAGTATTTTAAAAAATAAGGATTTACCTGCTCAAGAAGACTACCTGTGAGAATGAAATTGGTTGCAAAACGAGTTGCCCCTGGCCTCACAATTTCTCTGCCCTTAGTATGAATCCTCATCAAACTTAATACTTGGTCATGATTGTATATAAATTTGGCCGCCTTCTTAGCAATTTCAATTAACTTACTCACACTTTTTAATTTTCCAATTTTCTCTAACATGAGGTCCACATTATGGGCAGCGCATGAAGTCCAAAAGAGATGCTTCCTTTTGCTCATTAGTAATTTTCCAGCAGCCACATAATTAGCCGCATTATCAGTGATCACTTGTACAATATTGGCTTCTCCAACCTCTTCAACTATGCCATCAAGAAGGTTAAAAATATTGGATGCATCTTTAACAATGCTTGATACATCCACTGATTTAATGAACATTGTTCCCCTTGTACATGACACCAAAAAATTAATTATAGATCTTCCTCTTTGGTCTGTCCAACCGTCTGATATTATGGAACATCCGGTTGAAGCCCAAGATTCTCTTAATTCTTTGAAATAACATTCTATGGTAGAGACCTCTTTTTCTAAAAATGGGCCCGATATTTCATGAGGAGTTGGAGCTTTCATTCCCGTTTCGTAACTCCCCATGGCTTCAATCACTTTAGGGAAAAAAACTGAATCAGCTGCATTAAAAGGAATTGCAGCATGAAAAAACCATCTCGAAATCATTTCTACAACCTTTGTTCGTGCATTCATATCCATGACTGTTGGCAACTTTAATTGGACTGTATTTGGATGGAAAACCTCTTTTCCCTTCATTCTTTTCAGTTGCTCTGATGCATTACTATCATCTTCATCATCGCAATTTCCCTCCCTAAAATCTCCCCAACTTCGTTTTCTATTTGCTTGAATTTTTTTACTTTCCTTTTTTTTGTTCAAAATTTCCTTCATTTGCTTAGCTACATCATTCGAAACTTTGGGACACACAGTAGCATCTCCAGGGATTCTAGTAATGTGATGTTTCAATCTGTTAATCCCCCCAACCATTTCTTTCCCACAATGATTGCATCGGACCTTTTTCTTATCATTTGTCAATGCCGTGCAATGAGCCCAACCAGGATCTGTTAAGTGAGATGTATTGATCACTGATTGATTCGTTTCAATAGTCTGGCTTGATGCAACAGGCGTGGATGTTGGGGTGGGATCATTTTCACCCCTTCCCGAGGAAGCCATCAAAAATTTCTAAAAAATAGAACTTTTTTTGATCGAACTGAAAAAAAATAGAACTGAAATTGAAAAACAAATTCATAATAAATTCATAACAATTTACAATTTCAGATTTACAATTTAGTTACAATTTACAATTTCAAGAGAATAATGAAGACATTAACTATGCATTATGATTTAGTTTACAATAGTAATTTATCAGATTATAGGTCTAATTGCAGGTCTATTAAACAAAATTCATACAAAGTACTGAACTACTGACTACTGATAACTGATAAGTGATAACAAATTCATACAAATTACAAAGTCCAGACTACATAATATAAATTATGATTTTCAATAATGAATTATGTTTTATTTTTTTTCAATTTGTTAAACAAAATTCATAACTAATTATTTTCTATATGTTTTCTATTTGCAGGTACATACTGATAAAAAAAAAAAAAAGCAGGTTTCTATGAAGATTCGAAAAAGTCAAAAACATGCGTTTGAAAAAAATTACAAAACCTGAGGCAAGGTGGTGGTGGTAACGACTATCAAACCATGGCAAGTTAGTTTGAAAAAAAAAACACCATTGCGTCTAAGACCACTTCTCTGAAAAAATGGGTATAAATACTTGAAAAAAACACCACTGCTGCCGAAAAAAAATACTTGAAAAAAACACCACGTCTCTAATGTTGCACTCCTCCCCGAAAAGAGAAAAAGAGAAAGAGGGAAGAGAGAAAAGAGAAGAGAGAAGAGAGGAGAGAGATTTCGGTCTTACCTCTTCTCTGAAATCAAAGGCTCTTCTTTTCCTTTTCCTCTACTGTAAGAATCCTGGAAAAAATGGAAAAAAAAAACGATGAGATTGTGAAAGAAAAGAAAAGAACAGAGGAGAGGAGAGGAGAGAGAGGAAAGAGAGGAGAAAGAGGGAAAAAACTCACCTGCACTGTAGATCGCCGGCCACTGTGGATCGCCGGCGGGAGCTTTTCGCACGAGAGGGTGGGGCTGTGGGGTTTGGGGGATTTCTGTGCCCTAACCCCACCCCCTTCGTTTTCCTTTATATACTAATGTTTTTTTTTTTTAAAAAAAAACTTATCTGGTCACTCGGGCGCGTCGCGGGTCGGGTCACCGCGCCCGAGTAGACCGCGTAACTCGTCCTTTTTTAACAACCGCGAGATTTCAACTACTCGGGCGCGTCGAACGGGTCGGGCGAGTCGGGTTAACGCGGGCGAGTCGACCGAGTTACTCGTTAAAAAATGGTCTTTTCGCGTTTTAGGCCAAACTCGACCCGAAACTTGGCCGAGCCGAGTCGACTCGGCCGAGTTTCGGGTCGACCCGACAAGTTTTAGAACAGAGGTTTAGAGATCAAGTAATACAAAGAAATTAGAGATCATATCTCAACCTTAATAGAAAAGTTACAAGTATACCTCTGAGGGGTGATTCGGTGTAACACACCTACATAATAAATCATATCTCAACATAACCAAAGGAGTCGACGACTATTGCAGGTCAATCCAATCTCAGATGGTATATTTAATGCGTAATAGTTAATATTTTGTTCGTAATAAGTTTTTTTTTTGACTGGTAGAAGTAAGGCATAAGAAAATTAGAGCATCATGTTACGTATGTGTATTAGTGAATATAATGTATAGTTGATCTTATAAAATCTAAAGGCACAACATCCCTAACCTTGTAGTTTCCGAGGTGTTACTTAGTTCTTTGCATATAGTCTGTTATTTCAGTAATTTCAATGCTGCTTTAATTCAGACTGCTCTATGTAAGCATTGGATCTATGCCATCCAATCTTGTATATATTTGAGATCATTTACTTCAGTTACACATTTCTTCTACAATGTTATATGGGTGATGCTTGATATCTTATTACTGAAGCTCGATCTTCTTTAAAGTCAGATTTTAGTGTTTTAGTTCAATTACATAATGCAGGGAGAAATTGAAAAAGTGAAAAAGAGAAGGGAGGAAAGAGCAGTTGAAAAGGCACAGCACGAGGAGGAAATGGTTAGTTTTATTCTATGACATTTCATGTTTTTTTTTGTTGATTGATTGGGGGAAAGAATTGCATTGCAGCTTATTAATGGGAAAGTTAAATTATATTTCTTTCTTCATTTTCTCTTGGATTGCAATTTGCAACTAAGATATAAATTATCTTGGGAGAAGTTATCGAGCTTATTCCTTTTCACAGGCAATGTTGGCTAGAGAACGTGCTAGGGCTGAGTTCCAAGACTGGGAGAAAAAAGAAGAAGAGGTATGCAGCTGAAGAAACCCCAACATTCCTATTCCCTCCCCTCATTTTTTCCATGTCTAATATTTTTTTCTGATCTTATTGTCCTTTTTGTTTTTGTAGTCATGATATTACTCATTTTCTCTTCATTATTGTGCCAAGGCATCAATTGCTAACATGTTGTATCTACAGTTTCATTTTGATCAAAGCAAAATTAGGTCAGAGATTAGACTGCGTGAGGGACGGACAAAGCCCATTGATATTCTCTCCAAGCAGCTTAATGGCTCAGGCGATTTTGATATTGAAATAAATGAACCGTACATGGTCTTCAAGGTAAATTTACCACTTTGTTCCGGGATTCTGAACATTGCATGATAGACGACAGTTCATGTTTTTAATTACTTTTTTGAATTTTTCTTTCTTGTTAAGCATGACACTGGTTCAAGCTTTATACCTATTGTGCATAACAAGAGAATAAAGAAGTTTATTAGCTCATAAGTCAAACATTCTTTATACTCTAGGGAAAAAATGGTCACATCATCAGTTGTGTTGTCTCCCACTGCTTCCGTTAGCAGGCCATTGAGAATCGTATGACATGATTATGTTTTATTAGCTCTATGAAAATTTATCTTCCACACATTGTTATATTGGTTGATAAGTTTCATCTCTGTGATAGGATATTGTGCTTTTGTATGCCTTCTACTAAGCTAATGATTCATTGTAGAGGAAACTATAAATATGTACTTTTTTTTCACCAGGACATAGTCTTGGGTCTTTATCTGTGATATATGAAAAACAAAGATTTGATACTCTTATTAGGATTGAGTAATACAATTCCAGGATGCGTACATAATGAGGATAGAGAGTGCATGCTCTATAGGAGTAATTTTCTTTGATCAGTACTCTTAGTAGCATAAACAATTTTATCAGTATTTGTCTTTGACCAGTTTAAAAATAAGTGTTGGAGAAGGAAGCAAGGATTAAAATATGGGTTTTGGGGTACTTAATGGTTTCAACTGAAACTGTTACGTATTGCCGATATCGATACTTATTGGCTGATTCCTACCGATACATATCGAACGATATTTTTAAATCAGGGTTTTTGTAAGAGAGGCATCAAATGAATCCTACAAAATCGATATGTATCGGCCGTGTCCTACCGATACAAATTGATTTCGGACGAGTTAGTCAGTCCATATTTTTAATGTTTCAGTAGTAATATCGTATAGGTCACTGACAAAACCAATATGTATCAATTTTTTCACTGGAAGGAAGAGAACGGACCTAGAGGACACCTTTATTCAAAGCACGTACTCTACTGGAAGAGGTGGCATTTTAACAAAAAAAAATTCAAAAGAGAATTGTATTAAGAAACACAAGTATCGGGGGAATAAGGCGCCACATAGTTGCTCAAAGTTTTAACTCATGGAGGGGCATAACTTAGGTAAGAGGACTAGAAACCAACAAATTTATGCCGTTTGTTCTCTCCAAATGCCCCTCAACAAACCGTGGATCTCCTAATGGATGTTGCCCATTCTGGCTCCAGCCAAAACACCCTTGAGCCATCTAAAAATCTCTCACCAACCTCCTTGGGTAAAACCCAAGAGATTTTGAACAAAGATATGAAGAAGCTTTAATCCACCATTTAGTGGAGCAATGATATAGAAGGGGTCTCATCTTCTTTTCCGCTTCTCTACAGAAGTAACATTTGTTGGGATCAACATCCCCTTGGTAATGAGATGGTCGATGGTAATGATTTTATTCATCCCTAACATCAATATGAAGGCTTACACATTAAGAGGATCTGGTGACTTACAAAACTTTCCAAAATGGGGCCTTCTTTTCTACTCTACATAATCCTTCTCTAAGAGAGAGTTGGCAAAAATCTTAACCTATGAAAGCCCCCTTTGAGTTCCCTTTCCAAATTTGCTGATCATTCCTACCCGTTTTAATTTTTCCGTTGTTTATCCTATGGAGGAGAAGCATACAGTCCTCAAGCTCACTGTCTCTGAGATTTCTGTGGAAGATAGGGCTCCACAAAACCTTTCAATTTTTACTTTCTAAAAGATCATACACCAATGTTTTTTTTGGAGGGGCAAGCCTGTAAAGGTTGGCACAGACCTCGCATAATCTCCCTACCCCTCTACCATGGTTCAAAATATTTTTATTTTTTTGGATTTTTTTTTAAATTTAAAAAATAAGAAAAACTTATTTACTTATTGAAACAAGGATTAGTCTATTGATCTAATAAAGGAACAATAGACTAATTCGTATATCTTTAATTCAACCCCACATTATTACTATTATAATTATAGAAAAATTATTTTTGAATTTTGAATTTTTTAATAATGTTTAAAAAGAAAATAATATATACTTTTAATTAACATTAATAAGGATTAGTCTATGGGTCTAAAAGATCACCCAAAGACTAATCTCATATAATTATTTCAAACATAAATACTGAATCTGTAGGTTAGAATAAATAATTTAATTTTTGGAAAAATATTTTGTGATTATTTTTTGTGCAACAAATAAAATATATTTATCTCCCATAGGCTTAGTGTGGGGATATGATAGATTACCCTTAGCATAGTCGCATATATTTATACCATCTAAATTAGTAGTTTCAATGGCTCAAAATGAATTACTTTATGTATTTATGATTTTTTAAGGATTACAAAAATGTAAATTTAAATCTTCTTTTTTGATCAGTAAATCAGATATGTATTAAAGAGGGAGAAAACAGTTTACAGAGATGTAAACTAAGAGAAAGAGCAAAAGAGTAAGAATAATTACAATAAAGCAACAACCCTACTACCACATGGCCTCAAAGTGAAAGAGTATCCTTCACTTCTTGCCCCAACGAGCTTGTGGAACTCCATTCCACAATCGAGAGCCGTACCAGGGAGAGGAGCCGCTGTTGGGAAGAAGAGGACTTGTCAAAAACATCACTACTCCTTTCCTTTCAAACAACCCACAGTCCAGATGAATTCCTCAACACCCACCAGAGTCATCAAGTGTCATCTAGATAAGAAGCTCAGAAAGGAGAAGGGAAGACCCACTCCACACCCATCCGGGCCAATAAATAATCCCAAAGACAACCGGGCAATGTAAGAGCAAATGATTCACAGTCTCTCCCGCACAGGCACAAATAGCACCGATTGGCTAAGCACCACCCTTTCCTTTTCAAATTATCCGTAATAAGAATTTTATTCAAGGCGGCAGACCAGAGGAAGAAAGATACCTTCGTGGGGACATTGTTAGCCCACACAAACTTATAAGGAAATGAACGCAAAAATACAAGGCCAAAGGATTGCAAGAGTGACCTCACTGAAAATCGGCCGCTGTTTCTACGAGATCACATCCTACAATCACTAATCTTAGATATGGGGACGGAGAAACTCAACCGGGTCAAAAGTCGCTACATATCCTCAATTTCCCAATCGTTCAAATCCCTCATTAACCTAGGACACTAGACTATATTGCTACCCAACCATTCGACACACTCAACTGCAGATGCCCCTTTGTTGAGAGTCAAGGAGAAAATGGTGCCAAAGTCGTCCTTAAGCCTCAACTGACCACTCCAGACATTGTACCAGAACTAGATATCGAACCCATTGCCCAACTGGAACCTAATGAACGGATCTAGAGCCTTGGCTACACCCATGATATCCTTCCAAAGACCCACCCCGTGGGGGCCTCTAACCACCCCTAGACGCCCATACCGATGCCAGACCATATTTAGCCACGATTACTTTACGCCAAAGGCTCTCTTGCTTCTCACCAAATCGCCATTCTCATTTACACAGGAGTGCCTTATTCACCACATTGAGTGGAACAAGATTGAGGCCCCTCGCCTCTAGCGGTTTGCAGATTTGATCCCAATCTACCAAATGATATTTTCGTTGTTCACCTCCTGCCACAGAAAGTTTTGTTGGAGGCGAGCAAGGATCAAGGCAATGGATTGTGGGAGAGTAAAGGTGGAGAGATAATAAGTGGGGAGGCTCCGTAGGGTACTCTTGATAAGGGTCAACTTGCCACCTTAGGAGAGGAGACATGACTTCCACCTTGTGAGACGCGCGGAGAATCTTTCGATTACTGAGGTCAAAACAACTTTAGACTTGAACGGGGCCCTCAGCGGCAGAACTAGGTAAGTGGATGGAAGAGACCCTTTCTGACATCCAAGACAATAGACCAAAAACTCAAGATGAGGAATATATCCGACCGGTAAGATCTCACTCTTACTCAGATTAACATGAAGGCCCGACATTCCCTCAAAACATCTCAGAATGCACCGAATGTTAATAAGTTGAGAGCATGATGCACCACAAAAGGCTAAGGTATCATTAGCAAACTGTAAATGCGAGGTACAAAGTTGCTCCCTAGCCACAAAAAATCCTGCTAACACCTGTCCGGTCGCCCAGACCAATATTCTACTCAGGGCTTTTGAGATGATAATGAATAAAGGAGGAAATGTAGGCTTCAATCCACGACCTCCATTTGGGACCAAACCCCATTCTGCCCAACACATAGAAGAGGAACTCCCAATTGACATTTTTGGCGGGCCTTTTCCATATCAATCTTACAAATTAGACTTGGGATTTTAGACTTCAGGCATTCGTCCACATATTCATTTGCAATAAGAACGTGATCTAAAATTTGTCTCCCCTACATGAAGGCGCCTTGATGAGGGGAAATTAGGGATCCCAAGATGCTACGAACATGGGTGGCCAACACTTTTGCTAGGATTATGTAAGCACCGTTGACCAGGCTAATCTTTCAGCACTTTTGCTATAAGATTTAGATGCCTAGGTGATTAAAAATTACCCTTTTTGTTTACATTATATAAGATTTAGTGAGTGCATGTCTAGATAATAATCTCAGTGATATGTGTCTTGGCTAGGCGAGGTGGTGGCCTAGGCGTTGCCTAGGCAACTTCTTAACTACACTGGTTGAAGGTCGTCGTCGATGGATTTGAATTTGATGCATAGATCTGTAGTCTACAAGCAATATTTAACCCTTTGTTATTTGACACTCTAAATTCCAAAAGTAAAAAACAATTTTTTTTAAACATACCTAGATAACTGTAGATTTTCTCCTTCAATTCGATCTCTACAAAGATCAAGTGAGCTTTAACAATTTGATCTGGATAATCATGTCGTTTTGTAGGCTTAGAAGAGAAGATTTGAGGAGAGTAGCTACAGGGGAAGAAACAAGGTGTTTGAAACACCTCAAATGGACCTTTTTATAGTCGGACACATGTCGATACGGATTGTTAATTATTGGTTGTATTGGTACCAATATGACCAAAACAACACGAGACACAATGAAACACTGGATTTTTGGTAGTGCATGCAGGTTTAGTTTCGGCTTCCTCAAAATCCGATATATATTGACCAATACATATTGATATGATTGTTATTTTAAAACATTCACTCTAATTTTTCCCCCAAAACTTGGTCCTTCCACTTCCTGCCTTGAACCTCCTGTACTCCAAAAACTGTTATGCACTTTCATAACCCTTTTCTAAAGAGCTGCAACGTATGAGTTGGACACTTACTTAGGATCCCAATTTCGGTTGGAAACCACAAACTTTGATCCAACTACCTCCACATCCTCTGTATTGAACGGCAAAGCCACTTACCCAACAAAGCCTTGTTCATGTAATGCAATCTTTTGAATCCTAGACCTTGATACGGTTTGGGCGGCATAATACCCATTCCCACGATACCAATGCTCTGTTTTTAGGGGATAATTGTCCTAAGTGTCCTTAGAGTAAAGCGTTGTTTGTTCTATATTAGAGCAAGGTCAGTTAAAAATTCCAATATTGATTTCACGTTGTGCTTTCAGTTCTTTCTCATGCTTCTAAATTAGAGCTCTTACGTTTTACGAGTATCCACTTGCCATATGAGCTTATTCTAACGTGGGCTTTGCGAGATGGATGTTTCACTGTAAAGAATTCTGATTGAGCACTCTAGGATATAGCTGGAAGTAATATTTTCCTGTATTAAGTTCTTAATAGTTTGTCTTGTGGTTCCCAAAATTTGCAATACATTCAGGATCATAGGTTTATGGATTACGCTGTTTTGTGAGTTGCCTAGGATTACTGAGCGGTGGATGATGGTAATTTCTTATGGGTAACTGACACTTTAGTTTTTGATTTATAGAAAATTACAAGTATAAGGAAAAACCATTTCCCTATTAAAATTGCAGGTCGCTAGACACAATGAAGTTCCTTATACGTTTATACCAACAAAATGTACACTTCTATTAATCTTTGAAGTCATTCAAGAATGACGAGTCTGCCAATGTCGCCAGGGGCGGAGCTAGGAATTTTTCTTGGGGGGGGGTGGGGGGGTGAAGTACATATATCAAGAAAATTAATGGGATTGGCTGATTGGGGTACACCATCGTGATCATAAAATTCGTTAATGTTGCAGTCCCATATAGGTCTATTAACTATTAATAAGGAAAAAAAAAGGGCCCTTCCTTTTGGTAGAGCCATTATATAAATGAAAATTAACTATGTTTTCATATTATGGAGATTGTTTTTTTCCCACACACGTTCCACTGGGTGAAACGCGCGCCCCTCCTCTGCTTGACATGTGTCCCTTTGAACACCCATTAATTGTGGTTAAGATTCTCTCACCCTTAGGGTTTATACATCTACCCATGTTTTTTCGAAAAGAAATTTAACTCCTGAGTTAATAAATTTTAATTGGGGTTAAAGAGGGTTAGAAGGGACACAAGGACTCGTAAAGAATCAATCCCTTTATATTATGCATATAACAAATTTACAAAAATTTGAAGGGGCCAATCTTCCCACAATTACATCCCATTTGGGGGCTATCGTCAAATTTTTTTTTTTTTGGGGGTGGGGGGCACTATATAAAAAATTTAGATATTGTGTAGTTTAAAAAAGTACCTATAATAGAATAAATTTTTAGAAAATTTGGGAGGGCTATGGCTCCTCCCCTCCCCTCCCCTCCCCTGGCTCCGCCCCTGAATGTCGCTACTTGTCGTTGGGAGACATTGATCGACCACTAAAATATTCCGTTTATTTTGTTCTTTCCATATGGCCCAACAGTCTCAAAAAGGAAGCATTTTCCAAGGGATTCTTCTACCTCTTCTCGAAAAGGCATCTTTGCTAACCGAAAAATATCTCCTTGTTCTCTCTTGAGAGACCACAACGTGTTAAAGAGACCAGAAAAAGTTCCACTGCCATGCAAACGAAGCAGTGAATAGGTAGGCGGTTTGCTTTGTCTTTCTCCTTCTTGTCCATGGTGCATTTGTCAGAATGGCCATGTCGCATTTTATTAGATGTCCATCATAACGATTTTGGCGAGGAATGCAGTTCAGATGGACGCTTTGACCCTTGAAGGGATCGATGATTTCCATATATTCTCATCACGAGGAACTTAAAGAATTAGCTAACAGAAAATTTGCTTTTGGATCCCCTTTCCACCTTGGCGATCTTCCTTACCTGCATGTATTTGGATCTCTTCCAATCAATTGATGTTGTTCATATGTTCCTCTATCTTCACGTCTCTAATATTTTTGGAAGAAGTCGGCCACCAGACTCTGTAGTCTCTTCTTCCCTTTTCTGAAGTTGTGACACCTAGACCTTTTTTTGTGCAACCAACTTTTTGGGGCTTGGGCGTTTCTCACAAAGCCTGCCAACGCCGCATCAATCGTCTTACTAGAGTCTATTTTTCTGCCATTACTCCTTTCCAATCACCCACCTCATAGGTTGAAGTGATTGCCTAAGGGAGAGAGTGTCCCAATTTTGGGTTATGATGCCAAACGCGGTCTTTGCAGCCCCCTCTAAAGAATTGAGTCTTCCTATGTGGACCTCTATAGTTATCTGCTTTGAAGAGATCCCTATAGTCATCTGATATGGTGTCCTTGCTTATTCTTTTTGGTGGACTAGGTCACTAGGCTCTTAAGTTTGCCTATTTAGAGAACCGCAGTCTCGACTTCTATTATATTGATATTCTGAACATAAATTCAACGGAAATTATAAAGTTCTGATGTGTAACCCAGTTATTTCTGCTATTTAGGTTTTGCCAATTCTGTTTTTCTTTGGATCAAAGAAAGGGTAATGGCGACTAATTTGTGTCAATATAAAATGAGGATTGATTCATAAGTATAGCAATCTTTCTTCTTAAAGCAGCAGTCCTGTTCTGAATAATGTAGTAATTGGAATCCTAAATGGCTATTTTTTTTTATTATGCATGCTGTCATTATTGGGAGACAGCTTGTCTCATGAGATTGGGACCCACCCTTGGGGATTACTCTGTTTCTTGTCTAAGAGATTATAAAGTCAAAAAGTCATCAGTGTCTGACGATAAAAACTATCATTAATTTCTCTTAGAAAGATTAGGATGTCTTTTTTTTTTTACGTCAATTGTTGTTTCTTATGTTTGACCAAAGTTTTTTATTCATTAATTGTTGCTTACTCAACTAGTCAAGTTTATTTCCCAGAATGAAGCCTCTAACGACAATGCACTCCATCTTGTCATATTCTCTTGATTTTTTTTGTATGCGTGCGCGTGCAAATCATGAAATCCAGCAATATTTTCTAATCTAGTTATATCTCTACACATCTCTCTTTCAAGGAGGCAGCGGGGTTTCAACTTCCCTTGGGTCAGTGTAGTAAAAAATATCGCCTAGGCCACCGCCTCGCCTAGCGAGGAGCCCTATCGCCTAATCGTGATCTAGGCGGGCAGTCTCACTTTATTTATAATTTTCACGTAGAACGTAGATTTTGGTTGCTCTGGCATCGCCTAAGCAATGCATGGACAATGCCTCAGCCTTGCCTAGGGTAACTCCAGGCCCAATCGCCTAGGCATCGCCTGAACGCTGCTTGGGGGGTGGGTAGGGTAATACGAAAGGAAGTTGATGATGGATTGTCAATAAGCCTAGAATTGATTCTTCCTAGGTCAATGCCCGAGCAATTAATGGAGATGGATGACAATGAACTCCATCTTCTTAGATTCTCTTGGGCACACGTAGTGTGGGTCTTCTGTGTCTTATTCCTTCTAACTCTTTAGTCATGTAACTGAATAATCGAAGTGTTCTCAATTGGGTAATGCATTACTTGGCTTCAATCTTCAGTTTATGCTGAATCATTTTTCAATTATGTAATGCTTAATTCTTTTGACTGTAATTTTCAGTTTATGCTGAACTATTTTGCAATCAGTATGCTGTAATAGGTCAAATATATCTTATATCAGCCCATGCCAGTAGTCAATTTAATGTATGTTCTGTAAAAATGATCTTTTTTAGGTCTTTTAAGTTTTTGTAGTGATGATTATGATTTCACATTTTATTTCATATTATTTACATTAACATATATGTATTTTTTTAATCATAATTAACATTTGAGATGTATACAACAGGGTTTGGCGGTAAAAGAAATGGAAGAACTTCGTTTCGACATAAAAATGCATCTGGATTTGGACAGGGCAACACCAACACATATAGAGTTTTGGGAGGTATGATCCCTTTCCCTTGTCCATACAAGTATTCAAAGGCCTTACGTGGACCTTGATAGGTTATTTATATGGTCGTGGAACTAAATCACTTGGTCTAATATGTCATCAATGTCCTACAAGTGGATGTCTTTTTCTCTTTTTCCCCAGATCCTTCTATTTTATTTATTACATTCCATAAGGTAAGAATCACATTTCTAAGTAAGGTTTAAATAATGGCTTAGGTGTATATAACTGATCTGGCTGAAACCGTTATGTAATGGTTTCCAATGTTACGACCAAAATTTGTTGACATGCACTATTTTTATGGATGAAATTTTTGAAAGAATTAAAAAAATAAAATAAGGTGTAGGAAAATATTTAAAATTGATAATAAAAAAATTGATAAAATGCATATTACGCACAAATATGCTAATTTATCAAATTTATAACTCGATGAGATTAAAAAAAACAAAAGTAAATACCTAACCAAAATTATCATAGATTCATAGATTTCACTTGATATTTGTGAATCTTCTATGTCCTAATCTTGCTAATGTTCATTTTTTTTATCGATAATCCATGCAAATATATATAAAAATGGAACAACTAAGCAAGCTACACCGGCGACTAAAGATAGAAGTTCACGAGATCAACCACAAAAAGAAAAGAAAGAAAATAACAAGATACCCGTGATAGCCCCGTGGGCAGATTAAGCTAGAAGAAGACTCGTGTTCACCCCTCCCTATCTAGAAGAGACCCAATCCACAACCAAAGAAACAATGTGAGAAAAAATTTTATGAGGAGATGAGTGTGAATTGTCAAAAACCCTCTTGTTCCTCTCTTTCCAAATTGTCCATGCTACTGCACCCGACAGAACTTGCCAAATAGCCATCTTTGAACCATCCCCACTTACCAATTCCTAGCAAGATAACAAAAAAAGTTTAGAAAGGAAGAGGGAAAGATCGACTCCACGCCTACTCGGGAGAGAAAGAAACTCCAAACCTCACTTGCACTAGGACAATGCAAGAGGAGATGATCCACCGACTCTTCCTCTTGAAGGTACATAAAGCATCTGTTAGCCAAACTCCACCCTCTGTTTTTCAAGTGATCACATGTGAGAATTTTATTCCAACCCGCATTTCATAAAAAGAAAGACACTTTAGAAGGAAGACTTGGATTCCACACAATCGTATGAGGGAAGGGGACGGATGGACCTACACCGAGCAATTGAACTAGAGATCTCACTGAAAACCGACCCTTGTTGCCTTTAGACAATGATCTACTATCCCATCCACGAGAGACCGAAGGAGGAGACCCCAACCGCTCTAAAGAGCCTACCAAACTCGACTATCTCCCAATCATTTAAGTTTCTTCTCAACTTGGGATACCAAACTACCCCCTCACCAACCCTATCCAAGCAATCCTGCACGGTCGCATTCCTGTCTCGGGCTATACGGAAGATAGTACCAAAATCATCCTGCAAAGTGGTGGCCCCACGCCACGGGTCCTTCCAAAACCTGACCTCAGACCCCTCACCCACCTTATATTCGAAAAATGGAACTACTACATTAGCAGCTGACATGATCCCCTTCCACAGTCCCACTCCATGAGGCCTTTTAACTTCCTTTGGAACCCAACCTGAGGACTTCCCGTACTTGGCCACAATCACCGACCGTCATAAACTCTCCCTATCCTCCCCAAACTGCCAAACCCACTTCCCCAGAAGAGGCTTGTTTACTAGCAACATGGATTTCAATCTGAACCCTCCCTCACACTTAGGGCGACAAATAGAAGCCCAATCTACCAAATGATACCTGAAATGACCCCCTTTATCATGCCAAAGAAATTCCCGTTGTATCCGTTCTAAGGACCGAGCTACGGAGCACAGGATAACAAAGCTGGACATGTAGTAGGTTGGTAAGCTGCTTATGGTGCTATGAATCAAAGTTAGCTTCCTGCCTTTAGATAAGTAAGACGACTGCCATCCCGACAGACACTTGACAAACTTATCCAACATTGGGGCCCACGTTGCCTTAGATTTAAAACGGGTCTTGAGGGGCATGCCCAAATAAACTAATGGAAGAGACCCTACCCTACAACCAACACAAGCCGCAAGGCTGGCCATGACGGACACCTTTTTTTTTTGGATCAATAATGACGGACGGACACCTCTTCAATCCCTATGATATCAGATTTAGACATGTTAACTCACAACCCAGAGACTGCTTCAAAACACAGAAAAAGGCTCCTCAGACCGATGGGTCTTGACGTAATGCCCTATAGAAAACTAAGGTGTCATCCGCAAACTGTAGATGAGAAATCCGCAATCTGTCTCTACCAATAGAGGAAGCTTCGAAGACCGAGCCATCGGCTCGGGATAACATCCTACTCAAGGCCTCAGAAACGATGATAAATAGAAAAGGGGAAAGTGGATCCCCCTGCCTTAGACCCCTAGAGCTTAGGAAGTAACCAACCGGGCTATCATTAAGTAGGATGGAGAATGACACCAATGAAATGCACAACTGCATCCAATGACACCACCTAGGACTAAATCCCATTTTTTTCAACACATACCCCAGAAACTCCCAGTTGACGTGATAGTAGGCTTTCTCCATGTCTACTTTGCACACAATGCCTGATACCTTAGATCTAATTCTGTCATCAATGCATTCGTTGGCTATTAAGATACTATCGAGGATATGCCGACCGACTACAAAGGCTCCTTGTTGAGTGAAATGATATGCCCCATCACTCTCCTAAGTCTAGCTGCTAGAACCTTGGATAAAATTTTATAAATGTTGCACACTAGACTAATGGGGCGAAAGTCAGTGATATCCTCTGCTCCCTTCTTCTTGGGTATTAGTGTTACAAAAGTGTTAATCATCCTATCAAAGCGCCCTAACTCATACATCTCCCTCATCACTACCATGACATCCATCCCAATTATATCCCAACATGCTCGATAAAACTCAATGGTGAACCTGTCTGGGCCAGGGGCTTTGTCCCCTGTCATATCATGGATGGCACTAAGGACCTCCTTCTCAAAAGGAGCGTCCAAATCATCCCGATAATCTACAGGCAGCCGATCAAAAGGAAGACCATCCAATTTAGGGCGTCATTGTTCTTTCTCCGTATACAGATTCTGGTAAAAAGAAACAATGTTTTATGCGATCTCTGCGGGCCCCTCTCTCCATTCACCATTTACCTTTAATCGGGATATGAAGTTACATTTTATGTGGAAATTAGCCATTCGATAAAAGAATTTAGTATTCCGATCCCCTTAAGCCACTGAACTCGAGATTTTTGTTTCCAATTAATCTCCTCAAATTTGGCTGTGTAAGAATTCCAACTTCTTAGCTTCCTTAGAATGGACCTCATCGATGGTGAGAGGTCTTAATTCTTCAGCCATATCGAACTCCCCTATATCCTCCTTCAGGAGGCTAGACAATCCAGCTTGGATGTTACAAAAAACTTCTCGATTCCAAACCTTGAGATGCACTTTAAGGGCTTTGAGTTTGAGCCCAAAAACTTCATTGAAAGAAGTTGAGGAATCTTATCTAGTCCAAAAGCCCCAAATAGGTTTTTTTTTTTTCTTCTCAAAAATGGGGTTTGAAGTTTCATTTCGTCGATTTGTAGTGTAGTTTTGGTTTTTGACCCAAAAAGTGGAGTGGTCATGTTTTTTGGCTCTGGAGGGGGGAGAAAGTGATGAAAATTCAAAAGAAATAAGTCATAATGGGTTTCTAAATCCATGTCATATATATATATAGCATCAAACATCACGTAATGGTAGGGGTGTAAACAAGTAGAGTCGAATCAAACTGGGTATCTGTCGAGCTCGATTCGAACTTTGGAAGGCTTGCTTGACTTCGGTTCGAGCTCAATTCGAACTCTGGAAGTTCGAGCTTTGGCTCATACACAAGTGATCAGGCTCAAGCTCGGCTTAGATCAACTCACTACCAAATCGACTTTGCATTTGAGGTCAATGCTTGACTTGGTTCGACTCAGTTCATGAGAGAAAGGAGTAAGGGGAGAATGGAGTAAAGGGAGAATGGAGAAACAACTGTAATTTAAAAATAAAATAAAATTACAGTTTGGCTGAATTATCCAATATTGGCCTCAACCTCCATCAAAAGAAGCAACGGAAAAGAACATACAAATCATTGAACACATAAAGAGAGGAGATTAGATATTTGAAATAAATGCCAAGTTTTTTGAGCTTGAGAGTGCAGGTAAAAAATAGTTTCTAAAAGTCATCTATCTCCTTTTTAGCTTTGGTAAGTGGATTTATGTTGCAAACCCTCGAATTTTACTCCTTAGAGCTGTAAGAGAGAGAAGGGGAGAATGGAGATAGAGGAAACCAATTTAGAGACATTAGAGTTTCTCTAGCTAAGACATTTTAAAAGGGTTCTGAAATTACTATTTCAGGTTTTATCTTTAAAAAAAAAATCGGTACCTTATATTCTCATGTAAGAATCTGTATTGTTAAGGGTATTAGTGTCTATTGTATTTATATAATTAGTCAAGTCAAGCCGAGCCGAGCCAAGCCAAGCCAAATTACCTCTTGCTTATGTTCAGCTCTTTTAATATACGAGCTCATTCTATTAGCTTGGCTCGGCTTGCCAAGCTAAATAATTTTGTTCAAGCTAGGATCGAGTCAAGTGAAGCTAGCTTGGCTCTTTGACGACCCTACGTCACAACCGTTGTGCATGTAATTTATTCAACGTCAAACACTAAATAATTAACATAATGGGTCTCACATAAGAAAAAACCGCCTCACATATGAAAAATCCTAAAAAACTGTAATGTGATTGTAATATTGTATCAGGTGGGTATTATTAAAACCATTATGTAATTTAATAGTTTCTACAAGATTTATTGACATCTCTATAGTGTCCCTATAGCTTAAAGTTCTAAATATCTAGTTTTGATTTTTTTGTTGTTTGTTTATTAGTCTCCTATTTTTAGAATATAATGTAAAATAATATGATGCCATCTAGGGAGTTGAGAAGGACATGGAAACTGGGAAGTCTTTCTTTGGAAAGTGGATTCCATAAGGAAACAATACAATAACAACAAAGAAATATTATTCCTTTCTCCCATAAAAGAAATGCTTCAAATGCACTATTGATTATGAAATCAAAAATGAGCGCTACAGATAAACATTATGCCATTTACTTTTGTACCACCAAATTGAGTACAGACATCACAATTTGCACATATCTTTGTTCTCATATCGAGAATAAGTATTATATTTCTCATTAAAGAGTTGAACTTGGAACATTTTTAAATTTTTGCCTGAAGTCCTTGCATCTAGACATAAGATGGTTATGGATAAAATCATTTTGCCTCCTAAGGAGCGTTTGTGCGGGGTAGACAGATTCTGGATGATATCCCAAATTGTTAGTGTCTTGACAAATTAAATGCATGCACGTTACATTAGTGATAGTTTATTCACTGCATTGTAAGTACACTTACAGAATAGGAGGAAATGAACTTACAGTCCAGCCTCCGATTTTTTAGAAAAGAACTGGTGTTCAACGCATAAATGGGTGAAGGACCATGGCTTGTGTAGAATGCGATAAATTGTTGACATGATTAATTAAACTAAACTTCACATTGACATTGACCTGAGGGGCATTGCTTGAAAATTAGAATTGTTAGTTAAAATGGCAAGAAAGGGAGATCTGAGCCCTTCATGTCTAGAGCTTGATGTCTCCTCTCTACTTTTCTACATCCATATTTTACATAAGATGTCCATCTTCCATCATTGGTAGATGACACCAACCTAAGGAATGGGTCTCAACTCTCATGTGTTTACTGTTGTGAAACTACTTATTTCCATTTTTTGTGCTGCTGTACTGACTTTTAAGTATTTTTAGAAAACAATGTAGTCATGCATTTACTTCAACAGGCGCTTTTGGTGGTTTGTGACTGGGAGCTAGCTGAAGCTCGGAAAAACGATGCTCTTGATCGAGCTAGGGTACGTGGCGAGAAGCCACCTGCTGAGTTGCTTGCTGAAGGAAGGGGATTGCATTCGAGTATTGAAGGGGATGTCAAGAGCCTCTTGCAAGGGAAAACTTACAAAGAGTTAGAGGTATTACAGTCCAATATTGTATCGCAGATGCGTTCTGGTGAGGCCAAGGTAGTCGAGTATTGGGAGGCTATTCTTAAACGCCTTCAGATATACAAGGCAAAGGTACATAGTACTCCACTTTCTTGAATGTTTTGACAGGTAATTCACAACTTCTAATGGAATGTTATCATGTAATTGCTGCAATCACAGGCTTGTCTAAAGGAAATTCACACCAATCTGCTGCGTAAGCATCTACAACGCCTTGAACAACCTGTGGAGAGTGATGATAACTTGGAAACAGATCACAGTTCAGAGCCTAAAGAGGAGGATACTGTGCCTGATATGGCAGGTATTTACTTTTGTCATCCTTGCTATGGCCCATGCTGGTTTGGTTTTTTTATAAACTGGATTAGAATGGTTAGCTGATAATTCTTTTGTGTACAGATATTCAAGCATACTCTCCTGAACTCATATTGAATGAAGAGATTCATGAGCCTGAAGAAGAGCCTGGATCTTTTTCACCTGAGCTGTTTCATTGTGATGAGAGTGAAGAAGCAATTGACCCCGAAGAGGACAGGGCTATGCTGGTAATGCACCTAAGCGGTTTTCTTTTGATACTTATTTACAGATGTAAGCTAATTAGATTAGGTCTGCAGTTGACTGCCTTAAACCCCAGTGTGTCACCTACTAGTAGAGAATGAAATCCGAGGACCCAATCTTTCTGAGCCAATGCATATTGACAACATATGTTTCTGTCAGGGGACTCTTAGGGGCCGTTTAGCATCAATTATGGTGATTCTCATTCTAGAAAAGTATTGATTTTCATAAGATTTGATTCTTATAACCAAGTTTGTGCAGAGAATGCATTTCGCAACTTTCAGTCAGAATCAATTATAAAGAAAAGAAACAACAGAATTATGTTTGGATGAAAAAATAAAAAAGAGGAAGCAAGATTACTCTAGGCATTAAATATGATTATATACATCAACACATATATAAGTGTCATAAATATCCAATAATTTATTATTTCTTGTCTATCTCGTCAATTTTCACACTTATCTTGTTCGTTGTAGTCAATTTTTCAGAATTAATTTAGAGAATCGTCTTTGTTTTTTGTTGTACTAAAATTGTGCCGAAACGGAATGATTTTTATAATCGTTCCCTAAAGTGAGTTGCAAAACGCTTTTACGCCGTTTCTGTCCCGGGATAAGGAAAATCGTTCCTGAAGAACAATAACAAAGGGTCCCTTAACTGCCATTTGATTTAGTTGATCTTTCTATGTCTTGAAATTCTTTGATACGGTTTTATTATCATGATGATGACTAGTAACGAGCTGCGTTATATAACAGGAACTGAAACGTGTGGCTGTGTTAGAAGAACAGCAAAGACGGCTTCAAGAAGCAATGGCTTCAAAGCCAACTCCATCAGAAGATAACTTGGAGCTGAAGGCCATGAAAGCTATGGGAGCCATGGACGAAGGGGATGCAGTATTTGGCTCTGGTGCTGAAGTAAACTTGGATTCACAGGTCTCTAAATTCAACCATTCTTTTCTTTGCTATCACCTTATTTGATCATCTTATATTTGGCTACTTATATCTTTGTGGATGCAGGTATACTGGTGGCATGACAAATACCGTCCAAGAAAGCCAAAATATTTCAATCGTGTTCACACCGGGTATGAGTGGAACAAATATAACCAAACCCACTATGACCATGACAATCCACCTCCGAAGATCGTGCATGGCTACAAATTCAATATCTTTTACCCAGACCTTGTGGACAAAGCAAAGGCTCCAGTGTTTACTATAGAGAAGGATGGGAACAGCGACGAGAGGTGTCTTATAAGATTTCATGCTGGGCCTCCTTATGAGGATATTGTAAGTCCTTGATCTTCTTCCTTTTTTCCCCTCATATATCTGCTACATGAGTTTCTTTTGAACCTAAGGAAAAAAAAAATTACTCAAGTTGCTTCCTTAAATTTGCAATACAGGCTTTCCGGGTTGTGAACAAAGAATGGGAATATTCACACAAGAAGGGTTTCAAGTGCACGTTTGAACGCGGCATACTGCATGTATATTTCAACTTCAAGCGCTATCGTTACCGCAGGTGAGATGTGGCTTACTTTGCTCAAGTGAGCAGCAGTGTCCCAAATAGTTTTTAAGGTGCTTTGTATAGTTGAGGGTAAACTCTACATATGCAATGTTAATGTGCTAGAAAATGCTTTCTAGCGGGAAATCGAATTAATTGTCAGAAAATCTATTATTATTGTGCCACAAATGTCCTAAATGGAATGCCGAATTCAAAGAAAATGATCTTGTGCACTAGAGGCAATCAAACTGCATGTATATTATATTTTCTTTCAAACTATACAATTCAAACTTATAATCCTCGGAGAATTGAGCTCACTTGCCCCATTGAGGACCAAGACAAGGCCAGACACGTGCACGGGATCCGCCCAGCCCAGAAATTCAAACGGATTAATCAGGAGTCCTGCTTCTGGACCCGATCAGAACCGTCCAATGAAGCCAGATTTAGAACCAATTTCAGAAACCAGAGAAACTGTCAGAAAATCGGAATTCCAAGAGATCATCAACTGATCATCGGCAATGAAGTCCAAAAGACTGCCCCATTCATCGGCAGTGGGTCTCACGTGAAAGCTGTCATTTTTACCGACTTTATTTCCGCAGACTAAGGTGGGGTTTGGATTGGATTTTATTAGCCAAAAATCAATTGTGATAAAGTTGATTGTGTAGAAATTAATTGTGACTCAACTTCATATTCCCTTGTAAAAGTGATTATTTGACAATTAATGTCTACACAATCAATTTTATCACAATTGATTTTTGGCTAATAAAATCCAATCCAAACACCCCCATTACTGTCCGCTTGCAGAAGAGTTAGCTTAGCATTCCCCCTCTGAAAAAAAATAAGAAAAAAAAAATTAACAAGGGTTTTAAATAATTAACTTGAGTTCATTATGCAGTTGAAGGGGCAGCTTTGTGTTGCTCTTAGCCAATCAAGTTGGGTTTTTGGTACTGAAGAGTGGGACCCAACCCAAGGAATAGTATTTTGAAGTTCCAATGCATGAGAAATATTAACCCAAATACAAACTTCCAAACTCTCACATTTATTGTGCCACAAACTCTTAGTGTTATTGTGCAGTGTGTTCCAAGTTTTTTCTGTTACCTTTAAAATTGGTCAGATGCCATAACTTTTCCCTTTTAATTTTTTTTTTTTTAATAGTGGTAACAATGACAGATGTTATATCTCCTATGAGAGTGACATTTTTTCGAAATCAGTAACTGGGTAGCACTCCTCAAAATGACATTTGTAATGGCCTATATACATTTTTATTCATGGAAGAATGCTAAGCACATTTCCATACTCACCCGTTTTTTATAATTAAATAAGGGTAGTGCGTGAGTGTGTGGTTAGTATATTTTTTAAAAAAAACACTACTATATTTTTGGAAAATAATCCTCTCATTCGGGTGAGGAGGGGAATTCATCTTGCCCCATTTTGTAACTTGGAAAATAATTGCCTCGGTTGGTGAAGCGAGGAGGTGCATCTCTTGGTCCTATTTTAGTGCGACGTGTCCCTCTTTTGATTCCATTTAACTGTGGTTAAGATTCACTAACCCTTAGGGTTCACCCATCTACCTTTGGTTTTTAGAAAAATAAAATAACCTTTTTTAACCATAGGATTTAAAAAAAAATTAACTAGAGTTCATGTTGTTGAGTTGGCTTTGTGAGAGCGATGAGCAATAATTTGCTCTCGCCATTGGAGCGAACTATTACTCTTTTTAACTCTTTTTAATTGTGGTTAAGATTCACTAACCCTTAGGAATAAAGAATTTAACTTTGGTTTTAAGAAGAAAAAACTAAGAAAAAATCTAATCACAAGGGTTAAAATTTGTTAACCATAATTCAAGGACATTTAAAGGGACTTTGTGAGGGCAAGGAGGAATAGTCTCCTCCTCATCTGATGAGGAGATTATTGCTCTATATTTTACCTATACACAGAAAAGAACATAATGGCAACGGAACCCTTTTTCATATTCTTCTGATGGCGTGTACCATCAAACACTGACATTCTCCGCTACGATTTCAAATCTCTATGGGCAATAATACTCTTTTGTGATTCGACTATTTGTCAAAAACGATTTCATCTACTTTAATTAGAGGCTATTTAATTAGGGATTTTTTTCCATTAATTCTAATTATTCTCTCATTCGGGAAAAGAATTAATTCTTATAAGATTTGATTTTTATAATCAATTTTGTGCAATGAACACGTTTGGTAACTGTCATAGTTAATTATAAAGTAAAAAACAATAGAAGTAAGTATGAATTAAAAAAAAAAGAACATATGAAATAAAATTATTGTAAGCATTAAATATGGTTATATTTTTTCAACATATTAATAAGTGTTATAAAATATCAAATTTTTTATTGTATCTTGTCTATCTTGCCCATTTTCAAGTGTGATAGTTCGTTTTAAGCACGTTTCTCAGAAGCGACTTTTTTGTGTTCTAATAAAATTATGTCTAAAACAAAACGATTCTTAAAGTCGTTCCTTAAAAATATTTGTTAAACACTGGTTCTGTTCATGAGATAAGAAAAACCGTTCATGAGAAATAATGACAAACATATTAGGAAAATAAATGTAAGGTGAGATACATTATACCATAAGTGTATATCATCACAATCATAATCTTGGATTTTTATCTTTAGGATTAGATAAAGATTATTTTTCTAGAATAAGATTACTTTGCAATCTATTTAAACATTTGATTAGGTTCATTGTAATCATTTTGAGAATTCAACAAAAATCAGTTTCTCTTTATGGTATCAGAGTCGAAGATTAACTTGTGGTGCTAGTGCCTCGGTGATAACATCACCTGTGGGTGGCCTAGTTGCCACCCACCAGGTCTCAAGTTCTCTTAGTAAGTTTAGAGTCTTCGTTCTCAAAGGAACGCCACCACTCTTGTTCATGTTCAGCCCCTATTCACGTCCAGCCAGAATGTTTCATCATATTCTCTTATCCACCTGCACTAGACACAGAGTGATGGAGAATGTGCATGCCCTGCATGACTGAGTGGTATCAATAAATTTTCTTCTAGCCCACTCAATAACCCCCCCCCCCGTGGCTCCCCTCCCCACCATTTGCTTCATTGGATCTAAACCTGTTTTTTTTTTTAATGATATTTTATTATTTTACCTTGTGTCACTCACCCATGTGCGTCAAAGTTCATTTTTAGTATGTTCATTCGTGTGGGGTAAGGATGTTGGCCTATTTTTGGCTACTTTGCACAACCATGATCCTCTATGGAAGTCTGCACATCAAACTTGGAGAGAAGAATCCGGATGCAGTTTGACCAAGCAACCTTAGAGGACATCTATGCCCAACTTCTCTTATTTCGTGAAGATGGAGATATCATGTGCTTTTGGAAGGGGTTATGACAGCTTGATCTAATAGGTCACCAGTTCCGACACTCATAAAAATGAATGAGATGCGACAGAGATGGACTTCATAAATTGACGGTGACCACCAAACACAGTTGAATATTCTAGTTATTCATCAACAAAAGAAGTACTCGGGTTACTTCAAACCCATGAAGATTTTCAATCCTCATGTGTTTGAGAGGGACTATTAGGAAAGTAAATGTAAGGTGAGATACACTATATTATAAGCGTATCTCATATCAATCATAATCTTGGATTGTGATATTTAGGATTAAATAAAGATTATCTTTCTAGAATAGGATGGATTACTTTGCAATCTATTTAAAGACTTGATTAGGTTCATTGTAATCATCTTGAGAATTCAATAAAAATCAGTTTCTCTTTTAAACAACCCCTTAATTGAGCCATCAACAACTCAATCAAATTCCCTTTACAAATTACAGGTGCTCGCTCTCCCAACACCAATTCTTCAATATTAAACTATATTGTGCATATCTATTTAGACATGGTGTAAGTAGTGCTTGGTTATATCTAGGCTACAATGGGCTAATGTTAGCTAATCACTTGTTAGGTGCCTAATATTAATTTTTGGTATTAAATTAATTTTTTAAACATAAAAACTTATGAGACTAAGCTACTCTTATCCTCTTTTAAAAAAACTTAATTTCTTTTTCTGATGTATTTTTTAGCTAGGATATCATTGATCTATTGTTAATGCTTGGGGATTGGAGCTCTTGCAACTCATCGTCTAGGGAATAGATCCCAAGACCTCTTACTTAAAGAGAGGCCACACCCCTACCATTGGAGCAAGAGGTGTTGGGTGTCTTATGATTTTTTTTTTCTTCGAAAACATGTGTTTTGTAATGGGAATAAAAAAGTCCATAACAGAGGATTTGTTGTCTATCTTGTCGTCGGAGCATCTTTTTAGAGTGAGGAATCCTAGTCATACTTTGAGAATTTAAAAGATTTTCACTCTCACCATCCTTTTTTGCTTTAACAAATTACTAAAATCAATTAAAGCAATAATTTTATCATAAGTGGTTTTAAGTGCAATCCAATATTTGATGATTAATCCAATATTTGATGATTGCACTCATTATTTATTTGTTCACATACTTTTCAGCTTGTACCTTTTTAATAGATGCAAACAACCAAATTTCATCTGGATTCAACACTCTTATCTCTCTAACCTCCAAAGCAAAGCCATTGAAGAGAAAATATAAAAATATTTAATGATTCTCATGTCTCACCCGTCACAAATCCTTCATTCATTCAAATTTTATTCAATGACTTCTGAAGTGACCGAACGAAGTTAAGGATTGGTAATCAAACTTTATTCAACAATAATCAAAACTCATTTCCCATATCTTCTCAAAGTTGTAATTTTCTCAAAAAACGCATTATTTCTAGTATTTTTTGATACCCTTTTCGTTGTCAGCCATGACGAAAGTCCTACACCCTCCCATCTCATCTCCCTTCTTCTTCAAGCTTCTTATCATGCGCACTTAACACCCAGCGATAAGTTATGCTAGGCTCATCAAACCCAAATGCAATCTCAATCCTTTATTAACAATTTCAACTTGTCTCCTATAGTTGAAGATAGAGGCGAAGACAATTCGGGTACAAATAAAATGGAGAGCAATGTCTTTCAATTAAAGAAGAGAACCACCAAACAATGAATTTTAAATAGCCAGTAAAGTATATATTCTTTGGAAGAGAACCATCAAACAATGAACTTTAAATAGCATGTAGAGTATATATTCTTTTAGGTGCACTGCCTAGTGATTGATGTGTAATTATAAATTTGTTTTTTTGTATTAAAAAAATACTTTTTCAACTATTTGTAAATACCCTATTTGCGTTTTTGTGATTTTATATTTTGCCCGACTAACTCTTAAATCTTTTGTAAATCCATCATTCCATCAATAAGAGCATTCCTAGCAGCCTCACCAAAATAACTTTTTGGTTATTTTGGTGAGCCAAAAGACTAAAAAGGTGTTAAAATGACTCCCAGTAGCCTCAACAGAATGAAGAAATCCATTTGGTGAGTCTACAGTACTCACCAAACTCACCAAAGTTAAATCTTCTCACCCTTGGGCCCACACAAAAAATAAAATAAGGTTTCTCTCTCTCCCTTTCTTTTTTTGGTCTCACACAAATAATAAAATAATATTTTTTTCTCTCTTCCTTTTTCATTTTCCCACACAAATGATAAAATATTATTTCTCTCTCCTCTTTTTTTTGGTTAAAATGGTGAGGCTGTTGGGAGTGTTTTAAAAAAGTGGCTCACCAAAACCACTTTTTGTGGGTTTTGGCTATTTTGGTGAGTGAAATTTGGTGAGGCTGCTAGGAATGCTCTAACTTAGTTAACAGGTTAATTTTTTGTTATGAAGATACAATTTAAACCCTTCTAACCGTCCTGATTCTTTTCCCGTGCATTCTGTCCAATGGAGCATGCACTTCTACAAGCCACCATGTGTCCCATTCATCCCCATTTAACTATGGTTAGCTTAATTAATTAAATGTTAATATTTTTAACCTTTTTTTTTTCTAAAAATCAAGGTTAGATGGATGAATCCTAGGGGTGAGTGAATCTTAACCACAGTTAGTGAGGTGTTACAAGGGACACATGACAGCTTGTAAAGCCATCTTTAACCGTCGTTAAGCATAATCAACCTATGGTTAATATTTTTTCTTTTAAAAACCAATGTTAGATGGATGAACCATATGGGCGTGTGAATCTTAACCAAGTTAGTGGGTACTAAAAGGAACATGTGGCGGCTTGTAGAGCCCCCTTTAATTGTGGTTAAGCATAATCAACCTAGGGTAAATATTTTTATATTTTTTCTAAAATCCAATGTTAGATGGATGAACCCTAGGGGTGAGTGAATCTTAAACAAAGTTAGTGAGTGTTAAAAAGGACACATGACGGCTTATAGAGCACCCTTTAAATGTGGTTAAGAATAATCAACCTAAGGTTAATATTTTTTCTAATATCCAAGGTTAAGATGACCTTCCAAAAAAAAAGGTTTAAGATGGATGAACCTTGTGGGTGAGGGAATCTTAACCACAGTAGTGGGTGTTAAAAGGGACGAGTGACAGACTTGTAGAGCCCTTTTAACTGTGGTTAAATATAATTGTCGCAAAGTTAATTTATTTTCTTCAAAAAATCAAGATTAGATCGATGAATCTTAGGGTAGTTGAATTTTAACCACAATTATTGGATTGCAGCACCAACACTTCTCTTGTGAAAAGTTTTACACATCTCCTTCAAATAAAAAATTATTAAAAAAAGTCATTTCATATAAAAATTGACATTTGTTAACTAAGTTATAGATGAAATGATGGATTTGCAAAAGATTTAAAAGTTAGTGAGACATAATACAAAATCACAAAATACAAAATCATAAAAGGCAATGAGCATTTACAAATAGATGAAAAGATAGTTTTTACAACAAAAAAAACATAAATTTTTTATAGGTAATTGTTTTTATTTTAGTGTGTACAAATAATTTTATGTATTTATTGGTATACAATTTTTAATTTTTATTAATTAGGTGCAATGATGCGGTCATCAAATATTGGTGTTCGCCTAGCACCACTATTTTATTATTCTGTTAAATTATTAATTTAAGAGCAACATGCTGTGAGGAGTGTCATCTCGTCCCCCTTTTTTTGTTAAGTGTGTTTTTTTTTAATTATTATAGTTAGCTCTCTTTAACTGTGATTAATATTTTTAGGGTGGTGTTACACGCACCCCAAAAATTATTGATATTCATTCTCACATAGTTGTTTCTAGTGAAACACCAAATAAAAGATGGAAAAAGACTAAAACCCCATATTTATTTTTAAACAGAAAAAATAAAATAAAAAATGACTCATTTCTCTCTCTCTCACTAGCAATTGACATTGAGAGTCTCTTTTATGCTTGAAGACGTGATAGAAGACTTCTCCATCGTCCAATGGCTGGAATAGTGCTTTGTTAAGTTGATGGAAATCTCAAGATAAGGAAAGGAGAATCTCACACATTAAAATCTACGCCCTAAACGTGCCTCTTCAACTGTCTTACGAACCAAGCGATAATTATTTAGATTTTGCTATTCCCATTGGTCCAAGCTTTTAGGATCAAAGGTTGTGTCTGAGTATGCAATAATTGGTATCAAAGCCTAACACCACGTTTTGAGTTCGAGTTACAAAAAGGGTTTGCCCCATTTTAAAGTGAAAGCTCTGCAAAAAGGACTATCTAGGGAGGTCAATGGAAAAAAAAAGCTTAAGAATTACCCGCCCTAGAGTGAAAGCTACTAGGACGATGGTTGTAGAAGCGTAGTGATATGTTACGATTTAGGCAAAAATACTTAAATCAGGCGATAAATACTTAAATTATGCTCTTCCTATCAGTATGAGCTTTTGAGATTAATGATTGTGTCTGGGTAAGCAACAAGCTGTTTCTAAAATTGCTAAAAACTGAAAATTGAATGAGAAGAAAAAATCGAAGAAAATAGGCATTATTGCTCACTCCATTTTTCTCTAAATCTATTGATGAAAACACAAGACGAAAGAGATTGCTCATTTACTATTTGATTCAAGACTTATTATGACAACTTGCTGATTTGGGGTCTCTTAAGAAATGATCACAAAGAAGGCAAAGTTGATCCGAACGAAAGTCAGATAGATAGTTACATGTTTGTTTTTTAAAGGAAAAAAGTTAAAGAGAGATAATTGCAGGGTGTGTTTTTTAGAAAGAAGATTCAAAAGAGACATAGGATTTTTAGTCATTTTATATTCTTTTTGATGTTTTAATAAAGGTTTCACTAAAAATTGGTGTTTATATTAGTAAAGGGAAATGGAAAACGGACCCAAGGTCAGTTAGAAGCTGACCCAGTGACCTCATTGGTCCAAGCCCTTTTTCACCATCCCTTTAGGGTTAAGAATCTAACCATGATTTTTAGAAACAACAAAAAATAAAATTATTAATTTTAATTTAATTAAGCTTAACCATGATTATACAGTCAGCTTAGAAGCAGACCTTGGGTCCGCTTATTAGGACTCATTAGTAAATGGTGAGCTGCGCTTGGCACCACCATATGTTATCTATAAAAAAAAAAAATTAATGTTAAAAATTTGAACCATCTATTAGGGTTAGGGTTTAGTTTTTCTGTGAGGAATTGAAGGAGGAAATACGCAGTAATGGGGAGGTACAGAAGCCGTAGCAGAAGCTACAGCCCTAGGCGTAGCAGGAGTCCATCTCGAAGGAAGCGATTCGACGACCCTCGAGACAAGTACCGGAGCAGTAGGTCTTACAGAGACAGACGATCCCCTGCTCCTTCTGGCTTGCTCGTTCGAAACATTTCTCTCGATGCAAGGTCTCTACTTCTTGAGCTCGCATTGTTCTTTATGTTTCATTTCATGGTTTCTAATCTAAGATTAGGGTTTCTTTCTTTTCTTTGTTTGGTGTAGATTTGCGGGTTTTCTTCGAGTTCTTTGTTTTATTATTTACTTTGGATTTTGTGAGTTGGGATTTGATTCATTTCTTTGACTAGTGGACAATGGACATGCTAGTCGTCCTCCCTTTTTACGATTTTCTAGGGTTTGTGATTCTGAAGTGTGGATATGAGTAAATTCCTTTTTTTTTTTAGACATCGTAAGAATGCAATTAAGTGTAGGCTATCTCTAACATAAATTAGTTTAGTTGTTCTTAGTGTGAGGACCTGCAAAGAAACTAATTTTCTTAATTTGGATTTGTGCAGGCCAGAAGATCTTAGAATCCCATTTGAACGCTTTGGTCCTGTGAAGGATGTGTATCTTCCTAAGAATTACTACACTGGGTATGTCTTGTTATTATCTTATATAACCTAGATTTTCCAAAGTCTCTATGTAGGTAGATCACTATATATTTACGTAGTCAATAAATATACTGATTTTATTGAGGTGCGGAGCCACATGGGTCCCATTCCCCCCCTGAACTTTTGAAAAATAAAATAAAAAATTATGTTGATACTACAAGGGGGCGTAGCGAGGGGCTATAGCTCCCCCTGAACTTTTGAAAAGAAAAAACTAAGTTTGTACTTATATTATTTAATTTAAAGAGGGCATAGAAATGGGGCAACTAGAGTAACAAAGTTCGGATTCGGGAATAATTTGGCAGGGGTTAAGTTCGAAAAAAAGGGAAAAAATCGGCAAATTTGGGATAAGTTCGGAAAAATAAAAATTTAAACATGAATAATTATAAAAAATAAGAACGTGATACGAACTAATCCATGTACCAATTTGGATGTATTGGGATCTCTAACTATGTTAGACTTTTATCCCAAATCCTAAAAAACAAGCATTATTTAAATTCGCAAACTCAAGAAAAAAATTACATGAGGCTTAAGCAAGCTTTATGTAATTTAAGAGAAAATAATAATCTAGATTACATGTTTGTATATGCAAATCAGATTACATAAGCAATTAAAAAATGTATAGAAACGGAAAAAATAATAATTTGAATAGATAAAATCAAAAAATCAATATATGAGTGTAGTTATTTGGCATACCATAGGTATTTAGCAAAATACAAAAATAACTTAGAATAAAATAGCACAAATCATATTTTTCTCTCAGTTCGGTCGAAATTCAACAGACTAACCAGTGTACAAAATCATCAATTTTTTCTCAATTCAATCGAAAGTAATCAAAATTTTAAAATAATGTACTCAAATAGAGTTTTCTCCTTCTATCAGTTGGCAATTTCAGTCAAATTAAGATTTCTCAGTGTGAAATAAGTCTCGGGTTTTTAGTAATAATACTATTGCTAATAGAAAGTCTTTTTTGTCCTCATTCTTATTTTAGAATTCTCAATAAGTATGAACAAATAATTTGTGAGAAATTTTCATTCAGAATAAGTTCGGAATAATTTGTTAGTTCGGGAATTATTTGCGAACAATTCGTCAGTTCGGGAAAAAAAATCTTTTTAAACTTTACCTCTTAAAAAATGAATAGTTCAGGAACAATTTGAGAACTATGTTACAATGGGCAACGAGGCATTTGCCCCCTGAAATTTTGAAAAAAGAACTAAGTTTATACCATATTATTTAATTTAAGATGGCATAGCCATGGGCAAGGGGAGCAGCTGCCCCCCTAACTTAAAAAAAATATTTTTTACAAACGTACAGAGCAGATGGCCCTCAAAAATTTTCATACCCATCTAATCATTCTTTACAAACCCATCAATAAGAATTATGAACTTTATCAATGAACCATTGTTAGGCTCTGCCCCTTCTTTTATTACTGTATTATGCTTGTCTTTGCTTTGACCTATGTTGTGATTTTTCACTGCATATATCAGTTGCTTATTTTTCTATTTATGACCAAATATATTGTTGTTTTGAACATAGTTAACCTTTAATATTATTATCTTTATTCTGTTAACAATTCTTGTACTTTTAATTTTTTATAGTTTGCATGTTTATGCATCCATGTGTATTCATGATGCATCCCTTATTCTCTTGTGCACCTCAAGGCTGTACTTCGATCCTTGTTATCTAGTGCAATAAGGTATAATTTAGTCATTGTGTTGGAGGGATTCTGCCAAGTATTTAGGGTTTTTTCCCTGAATACACCTAAAGTTTATTGGAGACCTCCATATACACCTCCTTTTCAAAACTTAACTTTTCTATAACCAATTTTTTTGGGGTGACAAAAGTGCCCCTATCCCTCTCGTCAAAGACTCAACAACTGTTGAGGTTTTCGTAACCCTCTTTTATCATTTTCTCATTCACTCCCACTTGAGACTTTGGTGTAAGGTTGGGACATGTAATATGAAAAGTGGTTGTAGAAGATGAGGAGGTCTTCGGGGAAAAACAAAACCATCAGCCAATATGAAAACCCTTTTTTTCATTTTCTCATTCACTCCCACTTGAGACTTTGGTGTAAGGTTGGGACATATAATATGAAAAGCGGTTGTAGAAGATGTGGAGGTCTTTGGGGAAAAACAAAACCATCAGCCGATCTCGAGAAGGCCATCCACATGCGATGAAATTTAAAATGGGTAGGCTTAAGATCTTCGAGGTCTTCGCCGTGATGTCATTTATCTGTAGCTTCGATTTTGGAAATGAGATTTGAAGAAAAATTAGGGCTAGAGTTAAAAGGGGTTTGGGGGCAAGTACTGACATAGCTAATCGTCCTTCGGCCACAGAGAAATTAGTGGCAAGAAAAGTTGAGAGAGACTCCGAATTGCAATCAAGATATCAGGGGGAGTTACTAACTGCAACTATGGTGGATGGGAATGGCGAAATGTTTGCAGTTGCATTCCTAGTAGTACATGTCATGATTGATGATAATTGAAATTAGGTTTTGGTACAATTGAAGTCTGTTTAGTGACTTTAGTCCACGTCCCAATCCATAACATTTGTGGCTGATAGAGAAGGGGATAAGCATGCCAAATTTGAAGATATTTAAGGGTGTTACCATGGTTACTGCCTATATCGTCTCATGGAGAACTAAAGACTTGGAGGGGCCTTGTGCTCAAGGAGTCAGGTAGACCAGTGTCCTTTAAAAGGATTAAGCCACTGGGATGCTACCAAAAAAAAGCTACTGGGATCGGTCTATGGCCAAAATGGGAACTTTGCCTAAGAACGTTAAATTAGGATGGGAAAACCCTTAATAGTTGTTTTGACGAGAGAGGCAGGGGTAGTTATGTCACCCCAAAAAAATTGGGTATAAAAAAGTAAATTTTTGAAAATGAGATGTATATAGGAGCCCCCAATAAACCTTGGGTGTATTCAGGGAAAAACCTAAGTATTTATTGTCGGATGGGGTATCTAACCTTGACTTCCAAAAAGATATATATATATATATATATATAGGGAGGGATACTAATGAACCATGCTCATTGAAGTTTGTAATGAGCGGTCCCTCTTGAAAGAGGACATGCGGCATATTTTTTTGAATTTGACCGTTGGATGTCAAGTTGGGTCCATGAGAGACACGTGTCAAAAAAATCAGTTTGATCGGACATGTTTAGACCGTTCGATTAGACCTTAGTTTGCAGCGCTAACCCCTTAGGGTTCACTAGATCCTACCTAGGATATAGAAATGGCTGATCTTTCCTTCTTCGATCGGATAGTATATAAATGTCCGATCGAGCTATTTTTTTTGCCACGTGTCTCTCGGGCAAACCATCTTGACATCAAACGGTCAAATTCTGAAACAACTTGCCACGTGTCACCTTATTAAGGACCGCTCATTACAAGCTTCAATGAACATAGCTCATTAGAATGCTACTCTCTCTCTTTCTCTCTCTCTCTCTATATATATATATATATATATAATTGCGTGAAACTCCTATGCTCTCTCTGTTAGAGGATTTTGAAGGAACACACTTAAGATTTTTCCAGGAGGAACTAAAATTGGACTCTTCTTTTGCCACTAGTTTTAAACAAGGTTTGAAATATCGAAAATATCGGCGATATATCGCCGATATTTTTCGGTATCGGTGGTGACCGATACATCTATACGGTGGAGAAAAAAAATTACACTGTATCGGCCGATATCGGCGATATATCGTCGATATCTCACCGAAATCGTACACTGTGTCGTGAAGCTCATGTTTTTGTGGGTTTTGCAGATTTTTCAAGGAAAATCTAAAACAAAGTCCCAAAACTTCATCAATCATCAATTCATCATATAATACCAAAAAATTTCTATTTCAATCTTTGATTTAGAAGATTAAAAAAAAAAAAGGGTAGAAATTTGAGAGTAGAGAATGAAGAAGGAAGAAAAGGCAAGAGGTAAGATGGTAGTTACATACCTCTAAGAGGAACGCCGCCGTCATCGCCATCGCCGAACTCAACTTGATCCATCGAAGGTGCCGGGTGCGTAATCCCTCTCCCCCTCTTCTTCTGTTTTTCTTCTTTCTTTCTCCGTTTTTTTTTTTTTTTTCGTTTCTGTTCTTTGCTTTACTGGTAACGAACGAGTGTTAGGGCTTTAAGTAATGGGCTTTTACGAATCAGGGTCTTAAGGTTTTATAGTTTCCAAATAAACTATTAATATTAAGTTATTAACATATTTACAAATAAGTTAAACAGATTTTTCTAATTTACAAATAACCTTGGTTCACTTTTCAGTGTTAGGAAAATGACCACTATACCCTTAAGATTTTTGATAACCTCCCAAAGCCCCCTTTAACCACCCTTGAACTATGGTTAACAAGTTTTAACCCTTGTGATTATTTTTTTCCTAAAAACTAAGGTTAAATGTTTTAAGCATTTAATCCTAAGGGTTAGTGAATCTTAACCAAAGTTAAAGGGGTGCCCTCTTAAACCCCTTTATCTGTGATTAAGATTCACTAACCTTTAAGGTTAAAACATCTAACTTTGGTTTTTAAAAAACAAAAAAAATTAAATGTGTCACCTTGTTACTCCCTTTATAATTTTGACTTTTATAAGTTTTTTTAAAGCATCTTTTTAAAAAAATATAGTGTTGAATGGTTAGAAAATACAGCAGCCAAAGGCTAAAAAATATAGTGTTGAATAGATAAAAAATACAGCATCCATTTCCTCTTTTGTATCTAAGTAGTCTTATCACTTATGTATAATGTATTGCATTAGGTCATATGCTTCATGTAATGCATAATATTACCAAAACCCCCATTTTTAATGCAAATATTCTATCTACCCTCAAGTTAAGGTATTGTACTAATAATTTAAGATTTTTTTAAAAAAATTAGTACATTTAATATTTTACAATCGTTTGGATTGTACATTCACGTGTATTGCATGTGCTTTTCGATAGTAGTTAATAATTCTAAATAATATATATTGTAATATCGACCAAATAATATAACTTATTTCACTAAAAATGATTTATAAAATTACTAAATATTATTTGAATATGTTATTTAATAACATTAAAACTAAAATAAATTATTAATATTTTAAAAAAATACAAATTATTAACTGAGACAGTAGAACCATTAGAAATACTTTTCACATATGCTATTCATGGTTCTCTTTATCCCCCTCACTCTCATGGTCACGATTTATGCAGATAAGAAAATCTTAAATAATTTATTAAAAAAAAACCAAAATTATATTTTCCAACTTGTTAAAAACATATAGATAGAAAAACAAAAACTTTGTATTTTGGCATAGAAGTCTTGCTTGATTATATTAAACTTTTAATCACTTAAATAACATTCAATAGACCTAGAAGTCCTCTTGTTTATATCAAAAATGAAATTACATCAACTTTTTTTTCCACAGTCAAATAAAATTACAACCCTCTTCTTTTTACATAATTACATCAAAATAAAAATAAAATTCACATCCGGCTTGTTTACATCAAAAAGAAGTATTACACATTTGAATAAAATTACATCTACTTCCTTTTACATAATAACATCCACTTCATAGTCAACTAAAATTATAGCCATGTTTTCTTTCTCTTGATGCATGGTCTTCCGATAATTTAACCATCTCTTCTTCTTCCCACATTGATCCAGTCCTGTAAAAACATAGAACTCATCAATTGCATATAGAAACAAGTTTACAAACTAAATTAAAATTTAATGTGCATTCATAAGTTTTTTCAAAATTTTAAAACAATTAACATGAATAATCATTAAAAAAAAAGAATCAAATGACCTTATATATTTGTTCAAATGAAGTAAAATTGATTATAATATAATTAACATAGGGGTCAAAGCACATCTTATTGAAGAATGAATGAAACATGAATCAATCATATATTATCTATTATCGTCACTCGTCAGCGCACATCTTGGCTCTCTTCTCATTGTATCTTTCATGTACATTATTGTTTTTTAAATGTTTTTATTTTAAAACGTGTATTAACATCTATTTTAACATTTCCTAAAGTTTTTTACCTTATTTTTTTGTCATTTTTCCAAAAATCACCGATAAACGATATATCTTCCGATATATCTCCGATATATCTTTTTTTCGCGGATCCGACATGTCGAGCGATATCGACATTTAGAACCTTGGTTTTAAACTGAAGCTGATTGTATTGGAAATTGTTTTGAAGAAGTTTAAAAAATTAAAGTTTATGAAATTTGATTCTAGACTTCTAGTTGGACTGATATTATTGAAAGAAGAGGGTGAACAATGAGATTTTTCCAAGAGTAGGTGAAATTGACCTCTTCTTGCCGTTATTTTTAAAAATGAAGCTGATTTTATTGGAAGTTGTTTCGAAGGAATTGGAAAAACTTTGGTTTTGTGGAAATCAACTCTAGTTGGACATATACTATTGAAGGAAGAGAATGAACAGTGACATTTCTCATTTCTTAATAAAAGGCTTGAGATTAGCCCCATATGGAAAAAGCATAAGATGGATAAATCTCAATTTTGATGATTATGATCTTGATGATTCTAGCTGGATCAGATTATAGTTAATTTAATTAGGGGTGAAGAATCCTCTGAAGATCCTTTGGTTCCATTGGAGAAGAAGTCGTCCTCTAGTGAAGATGTGTTCTGCATTTTGGCTTGAAGGATTTAAATTTTCTGGTTCTTGTTTGTTAGGGCCACCAGAAGGGAGGCGGATTCATCGAATGTTATTGCTTGGGGCCTTAAGGAAGGTTGGTTGCTCATGGTGGAATGAATATTCAACCTTAGTATTCACTCTTCTATTTTGTAGAGTTGTTTGTGATAAGCCAATACGAGCCAACGAAGGCATTTACAGATATATCTTTACCTTTGGGAATGATATTTGGTTTCCTATAATACTTGTTCAGTTGATAACATAATTTTTATGACATTTTTGTTTCATGCATTTTGCGCATGAAATAACTTATTGCCTCTATTGAGAACCCATCCAATATCCATGACTTAAGGAATAATAATCTACCTAATTTACAATTTTATTTGGAATAGGAGAATCATAAAAGAGTTTTCATTTTTTTTATCAATTAAGAATATATATATATATAAAGAATAGAGTACGTAAGGGTTAACTGAGAAATGAATCGAGAACGAACAGTAGAAATGATAAGAGCTTATTTGCACACATACAACCCTAAGCATTAGAAATACAACTGGTGATAACAAGATCATCGAAGTCCTTAGAAACTTAGTGATGCTCAACCAAGTTTACTTTTGATATGACAAATTATCAAACATCCTGCTATTACTCTCTGTCTGAACACTCTAGCTGATTGCTTCGGGAAGCATATACCACACTACTCTTGAGGATGTATCAATATCAGACACAAGTCACACATGGCACAACCGAACTGGAAATGAAATAAAATTGTCCTAGATTCATTTAATTAGAGGACGGTGAAGCAGGATATGAGCCATGGTCTCCTCCTCAGCCAAGCATAAAAATTAAAAAGGCGTCGATTAGTCATTCTCCACCCTCCTTTTTTTAAATTGGTCATAAGGGAGGAATTTATATATGGCGACAATCTAAAGGAAAACATAATCTTGGAAGGATTTCACGGATTCAGGTTGAAAATAAGGGATGGAAAGAATAATAAAAAGAAGAGAGAAGATTTCACTGAGAAGTGGTCATTATTATTACTAATCCAAACATTGGCAACTCTAACCATAAGGTTGGGAGCACCTGGGTTTAGAAGGTTAAAGAACCTGATAAGGTGCCTATTTCCCATTCATTAAGGACCCTTCTTAATTTCCCATTCATTAAGGACCCTTCTTAATTTGGGAGCCCTCATTTCCTTGTTGGCTACAATATCAAAGCAAGGATTCACTGCACACTTCCTATCCGTAGCCAATGAATATAAGTTTTCCCAAAATCTCTCCTCAAAGGATACGTCTCACACCAGAGATCTTCTCAAAACCTCTCTTCACCTCTACCTAGCTGACGTGTTTCTAAAAATCATTCTTAATCCTCAAGATTGCTTTCCACATCCCCACTCCATAAGGGCTTCTAACTTCTTTAGGAACCCAAACAATATCCTCTCCAAATTTTGCAACTATGACCTATCTCCACAAGTTGTCTCTCTCTTTTCTATATCTCCAGAGCCACTTACCAAGCAATGCCCTATTAATTCCCAAAGCACTCACCCCTAACCACCATCCTTAAAAGACCTACAAACTTCCTCCCATTCAACTAAATGATAATTATGAGATTCTGACCTGTCATTCCACAAAAAATTCCTTTGGATTCTCTCAAGGATTTCCATGATGGACATAGGGATGGTGAATAAAGACATTATATATGTGGGCATACTAGGTAATGTACTTTCCAACAACGTGATCCTCCCACCTTTAGACAATAGTAAATAATTTTCTCATTATTGCTTTGGTAAAACCTTAATCTCGATGTTAAATCTGGTGCTAAATTTTGACAAGGGTGGAGATCGATTTGGGACTTTAAAGACCTGGTTTCCAATGTCTTAATCAATGTAATTAGGTAACATGATCATAAGCCTTGGCTGATCTTCACAGTTTCGTCACATTGAGCATGCTTACTTTGTATAAACAAATCATGACAGTGGATGGTATTAATTTATGAAGTTAAAGGTATTTGATGTCTTTGCCAAATCTTTGGTCCCTTCCCTTTTTGAATTTTGTTCATCTCTCTGATCAACCCTTTGCCTTTAGAAGTGTTGTGTCTCTCAAATTTTCAAATATAATGGTTTCGGCCTAGAACGTATGGAGAGAAGTGGATTGTTCCCTCGGCCCCGTTGTGATTCAAGCCTTGGTGATAACCATTGTTACAAATCTCCTGAGAAATACCCAATTTGTCGCAAGACATACCGAGAATAACATCTAAAGTTTAAAACTCCGTTTTTATCGCGGTATTTTAAAAGTCTCGCGAGAAATACAATTGTCTTTTTATTACGTAAATATCCTGAAATTTAGCTGAGATTTTAAAAATATTCAATATTATTGGTTTGATAAATATATAAATTGCTGATATTTATTACTATTTTTTATAATTTTAATTATTATTTTAACCATTGCCGAGAAATACCCAAAAAACGACATATTGAAAATTTCCCGAGAAAAACTTAAGCCGATAAAAACCCGAGAATGAGATTTGTAACATTACTGATAACAAGTGAATGATGTATTTTGTGCTTGTGCATCTAATTCGCCCTTGGTGCTAGGTGTATGCAGTAAATAACCTCAATAATTGTAAAATAAATAGTTATATTCTAAAACATGAGATGACAGATGAGTTCTATGGCTACACGGGGGCTTTCTGTTTTAGATGTTATGACATTAGTACAAGTTCATCAACATATTTATTAATGGCTAATTTTTATTAATAATTTATTAATGGCGAAGTTGCTTTTGTTATAGTTATATTTCCATGTTTTGCACTCATCTAGAACCTTGTTTCTGTTTAACTGTGTCAATCAACCTTACAAGTGTAAGCTGTCTTTCTACTTGGTTGAAATTGTGTCATTAATGCTGTCATTAGACCCGGGACTATTGGTTAACATGAAAGCATCATGTAACCAGGACCAAAAAAAAAGTGAGAACATGATACAGTAGTCTGCTATTACTTCAAGGTACCATGGCTGTTCTTTGATGCTTTGATATTTATTTTTACTGGTCTGTTTAGTAATTTAGTTGTATGGCATGCGCTTTCTTTTCAGATTGAATGACACAGCCTTGTGAAATATCGGTAAAGAAAGTTCAAAAGAGGGAGGGTTGAGATGATTATTAGCTTCTATTGTGTTGAAAACTGTGGATTTCTTTACAAAATAAACTTTGTATACAACATAATTTTATACATAACATCATTAGAGAAGGAGAAATGTGATTTTCTTGAGGTGCCTGCCTATTTACAGACCTCATACATTATAGCTATCACACAATTTAGTTTAATATTTTAAATGTCAAGGCATGTCGACTTCTTTTGTAAGTAAACTTATCAGTTATTACACATCTTTAGTGAAGAAGGAAAAATGTGATTTTCTGAGATGCCTATTTATAGGTCTCTTACATTATTAGCTACCATACAATTAGTTTAGATCTCAGGGCTTTTTAGTGACTAATGCTTTTAATTTGTATATCAGGGAGCCACGAGGCTTTGGATTTGTGAAATTCCGTAATGGTGAAGATGCAGCTGAAGCCAAGCAACAAATGAACCATACAGTTATTGGTGGACGTGAGATAACAATTGTTTATGCTGAAGAGAACAGAAAAACTCCTAAAGAAATGCGTACTAGTTCACGCATAAGGTGCATCCAGTATCTCTTGTTTCCCTCCCTCCTCGGCAATTACATTTTTCTTTTGTGTAGTCGTGTGCTGATCCAGGAGAAAGTTTTGTCCCTTTGGCTATTGCTGATTATGTCTTGTTTTTCCTCTGTAGTGGTCGATATGGAGGAAGCTATAGAAGGAGAACTCCACCAAGGTCCCCAAGGCGTCGATATCGTTGTCAGTTTCTACTTACTTAACCCTGTGAATTAATATGTATTTTAGACAACTTTATTCATGTCTTCTTGATTAGGCATTTAAAGTCATTCATGATATTGAGACTGTTCTAATGCAAAATGATTCCACTTAACCTGTTTCTTGGCCATCTGATTATGATATATCCTCTGTGGCAGCTTATTCACGCTCGCTTTCTCCAGTCAGACATGACTCAAGGTCTGTTCTATCCTTGTATTCTTTTAATGACGATTTATTTTTTTTATTTACTTTTTTTTGGTGTGTTTGTGGTGCTTCTTTTTGATATTTAATTTTTGTTTTCTGTTTTCTGCTTCCTTTTGTTTTGTTTAATCATTCTTTTGCCATTACTCTCTTTTCTCTCTTGATGTTTCTGTAAGGTATAGACTGCATCTCACATTATTCAATGGGTCTCGATAATCACTTTTGTAGCGTGTAGATTTGGATTTTCGCCGAATTACTCAAAATGAATTGCACGCTATCTTTATTTGTTATTGGAAACGCGCTTGTAATACTGAAGGCCTAGCAGGCATACCTTTTCTTCAGAAGTATTGGGGATCTTACTCCCAATAACAGTAGGAGTGTAGGACACGGCTACAGAAAGACAAATTTTTTCTTACTATATTATCATAACGTTTGGACATTTCTAAATCATGTTTAATATATGATGTTTAAATGTCTTTACATCAACTTGTGCTGCTGAAATATCTTATAACAGCATAAGTGGAAATTTGTAGACTTCTTCATTACTATATTTCCTAACCTTTTGTATAACATCTCGTGCTAAAATACCTGGCAGAGCATTTATTTTCATACATATTTACACGTTCGTGTATTTTATTTAGTGAATGGAATTCAAAAATGAAAAAAAGAAGCGAATTGCCTAGATTTTTATTTGGTCTAGCAATTGGCTTTTTGTCTTGCTAGAGTTACTATTACACATTTAAGTTACATTATCTTGATTTTAGTTTGCTCAGACTGTTTCTGAGTCCCATCATTCCGACTTTGGTACGATGTTTACCTCCCTCATTGGCTACAGCCTCCTGTCTGCTGCCAAGTCCTGAGCTGGCTTTTTTATATCTACGTGTGGTATTTAGCTGCTGTAAGTATCTTTTAATCATTTTCCATAAATAGTGATTTATGGTGGGGAACTTTAAAGTTCTTAAATTTACTTTCAAATAACAGGATTATCATATTTATTGTTATCAATTGAAGAATTTTATAGGTTATATGCATAGTTATAAAGTTCTCCGATTTTTTTTCAAAAAGTCCCGAATAATACCCAACTTTTTCGTTGAATGATTAATTCACGAATTATTCGCGACTTTTGGGGAAAATAGTGACTTTTTCAAAAAGTCACGAATTATTCACCTTTTTGAAAAAATCCAAAATAAATATCTAATATACGAAATGTATTTGTTTATAATTTTCATAATTAGTAATCTTATTTTATATATTTTTTTTCATATCTTTGCCCGACATTTTCCCGATTTATTTCTGAATATTTCTCCGAACCTTTCCCTAGACGAATAATTCCCAAACCCCACTTGGTTACTATGGTTATATGAACCTTTTTGTTTGTGATTGCTGATAGATCTACTCTTACATTTCAATGATGATTTCTTCAGTAATGATTTGGTAAGCTTAGCCACTCAAGTTGCAGCATATTCATGTGATATCCAACTAATGTGGAACCTTTGGTAGGCTATTGCTGCCTTTCCTTCTTTGTTTGTTTATTATTATTTCTCTTTTGGGTGTTCGATAGAGAATCTCACAGGTTTCTTGCTTCCTACTTGTGAAAGACTTCAACAAAAACCAAGCGTCTTACTCTTACCTTTGATGACCATCCATGTCTATGATTTTTTCATATATGCTGGTTCTCTCGGGTGGAATAGCATGTGTGTTCCGGTGGATTTGAATAACATCTGGTGGTGGTCTTGTTCATGCAGATAATTAAAGTGAAAAGAGAGACTTAAAGAATTCATGGATTAGTAAAGACTAAAGAGAAAAGAGATCATAAAGTGACTGACTACTTGCTTACCTTTCCTTCAAAGCCACTCCAGAAGTATATCATTAGGTCTCATCTTCATCGACCATAACCTACAAATCACATGGGGCTTTCCAATTAATTGGCTAGTGAGGCTCACTACCACTAAATGGAACTGTCAAAACCAGCTAATCATGGTTTGTGAGATGATTGCAATCACATGAAAGCTTTATTGTTCTTACTTTCTGTACATTTTAATGTATGATATCTTATTACCCAAAAAACTCTGATATCTTGATGTTGCATACTATCCAGTTAAGAAAGAATCTAAAGCTTATAGTTGCCAAAAGAAATTGGAACGATACAAAGAAGATAGTTGCCAAAAGAAAGAAATTCTGATCTACAGAGAATGGAGGCCTATCAAAGTCCTTACCACTAGAGCAGAGGGTGTCCTCTTGATGTTGTTGTCAATACTTCACACCAAAGAACAGATAGGTTGGGGTTTAGAGAGATGGGGCAAAGAGATATGTGAAGTAATCAGATGCTGATCAACCAGAGCACCATTGTATATCATAATTCAAATAATGTTTGGACCAAAGTTTCACATTTTTGTTCAGAATTCTTTGAAATATGCAGGTAAAGGTAATGTTTTGTGACACTGATACAAGTAAAATCTGTTCTCTCCTTTAAACAATTGAACCAAGGTCAAGAGTATTTCCTCTTATTCCAGTATGCATGAATACTCAACGCTTTATGGAGATTGGGAATGGTAAAATGCTTTTCGAAGATTTGGAATGGGAAAGTGGTTCTTTCTTTTGTGAGAAATAGAGATGTGGCTAGTTGGTTTTCTTTGCATATAATCTTGCTCTGTGATCTGGTCTTGCAGTTTAGATATTTCTTATATACTTGTCCTTTTTGGTACACTGAGTATTGCTTGTGGGTGCAAATGTAGAGACAGAAACCGTGGTTCAAGGGATGATTATTACTCACCGCGACGATCCAGATCCTTGTCACGTTCCCCCTCTCCTCGCGATGAGAGGAACTACAAGTCGAGCAGGAGGTCGCCGAGCCCGAGGCATAATGGTCAGAGTCCCCAGGATGATAGGGACTATGGGTCAGACAGGAGGTCACCGAACGGTCGGAGTCCATCAAGTTCTCGCTCTCGCTCCTTCAGGTACTCATCTCATTCTTTATGTTCGGTTGGAGACGTGGGTAATATAATACGCCTGAGGTGGGTGGATAAATCCTCATTGACCCAAAGTGGGGCCACCATCCTCCATATGGGGTAATCTTAACAATTGCTTCATCAGGATATGGTTTGACGGAACCATATTGTCTTTGTTCTTTCCTGGGTTCTTCCCCTTTGGCCAGAGTTTTTGAAGGCCAGGATCTCTTCAACAGGTGTTTACTGCTGTGAAATCCGTAAAGACGATTTGATCCTAGCCTTCCAACACTCATGGCCATAGGGAAGAACACAAATGATTTGCTTATTGGTTGGACTTGTATAGGGTGTTCAGGAAAATAGTCAGTCTATGGGTACTCCCAAATATACTCCTGAATCCTAACAGTCTATGGCTATTCACTAAACATTGGATTTCTAACCACTAAAGAAAGGATTTGACTTAGCTAATTTTGTCTTTTCTGATGCCTTGTCAGCTCTAATCTTGGCCCTTTAAAAATTGAATTAAAGGGTTAGGATTTGGGAGTACCAGTAGACTTATACTCAGGAGAAAAATAGTCCAATAGTGCAGGTCTGTAGATCCGGACATGGATGACCAATCTGCCTATGGTAATTGTAGCTTGATCAATTCTAGGTGGATCTTTTATTTCTCTTACAATCCCTGTTTCTATTTTGTTGGAAAAGATGTTTTAAGCAATTGAAAACCAACTAAGTGACTATTTCTTTTATTCTTGGTTCATGCAGTCCCCGTTGATGTTACTGTGACTTATATCGGTGGTTCTGTGCCTGTGGAGTCATCTGCGAAAGTTGCTTGTTTGAGCCTTAGTTAAGCTAGAGAAAGATTGTAATTTGGTTGGGTTAAAACTGAGATACAGGTTTTAAACTTGTAATTTATGGTAGATATGACTGATAGTACTGCATCACATGTTTTTTAATAGATTGGGGCTTTTCTAAGCTAGAAAATATTGGGTATTGATGTTTTATATATTCTGAGCCTTTTTTCAGGAGAAAAGTTCAGTTATATTTGGTCACGACTTGGGGTAGATGAGCTTCTGAATTAGGTTTATTGATGCATGTAAGATAAAGTTAGAAACCCCATGATAGTAACATACTCTACCTTAAATGTTATCCTACCATACCTGTTTCATTTATAGTTTTATACCACTCTTATATTGATGGCAAGACCTGGCAATCAACTCAGTATGAACTATATGGGAAGACTCCATATTTCTTCAGGATGAACATGGAGTTTTTTTTTTTGGTTGAATGCTAATCTGCCGTCTGTAATTGTATGATGTTTTTAAATTTATGTTGAGTTAGCATTATTTTTGAGGATTAAAGCTGATTAATTGGGGTTAATGAGACAGGTGCGGCAATCAACCTCGAAGGAAGGGCCCTTCTGGTATGTTTCTGCGGGAATGATTTTCCTTGTCATGGGAACGAAAATGGTATAAATATGTTTATTTTTAGGGAACAACTTTATGAATCGTTTCCTTTTAGGCACTCTTAAAGGAACAAAAGAAGTTGTGTTTTTGGAATCAATTTTGAGAAACTCACATAGATAAGCATGAAAATAGACTAGATAGACACGATGCAATAAAAAAATTGGTATTTTATAACACTTGGAAACTTCTTAATGAATATAATCATATTAAATGATTACAATAATCTCATTTTTTTTTTCTATTTACATTCAAAAGATTTTTTTTTCTTCATAATGGATTTTGACTCGCCATCATTGCACATAATTAATTATAAAAATTAATTTATTTCAAAAACGAAAGAATCACCGGAATTGATGCCAAATGACCCAAAATACTCGGGGTTGATGATGATGAGAAAATCCCGAGTACTAGGGAAGTGAGGCATCCTCTGATCAATTCTCTGGAGCAGGTAAGGTATGGATAGACAGTAATAAATGCAACATATATTTGAGATTTAGTGGCCAAGTAAATAATGGGGATGTAGCTCAAACGGTACGAGTGGTCGCATTACTCGCATCCCTATCCAATTACCCCGTATCATAATCCTGTGTTAGTACACCTTACTTATGGTCTATCAGTGGATGCGGTCCATTGCCTGTTTCTGTCATTCGAGTGGTTTGGGGTCTATTATAGTTTAGCCCCAGCTTTCAATGATAGACTCTCTAATTGACTGAAAAGTGTTCTTGCTACTTGCCACTGAGCCAAGGGTTCATAATGTCAAGGAAGAGCTTAGAGCACCTCGCAATCGGCTAGCCGTTTCTCCCCCTTTAATTGTGATTAAGTTTGATTAAGCTTAATCTACTTAAAATTAATATTTTTTAAATATCAAGATTAAATGAATGAACTCTAAATTTGGGTGAACCTTATCACAGTTAGTAGATATTAAAAAGGGAATATGGACCAATAAGGATAGGGATGGGCACGAGCTGTTCGAGTGGAGCTCCACTTGGGTGGCTTATCAAACAAGCTTAAACAAGATTTTTCTTGGTTCGTTTATATATATATTAAAAATATATAAATTTAATAATATATGTAAACACAATCTAAATACTTTAATCAAAGGATTAATTTTTAAAAATAATTATGAGATTGGTTTGGCTCGTTTATGAATGAGCCGAGTAACACCTTGGAAAATGTAGATGCTCGATAAAAGCTTGGCCCGGTAATACCCACCCAATGGGGACAAGCTTTCGTGCGGTCCGCCAAACATTTCAGAAGGAATAAATGGTTCAGTTTTGTCATCATTTCAAAACACTGATTGGACCATTTGATAATTATACACGTCCAAGTGTTTCTGTTTCTTCAAAGAAATATTGAATGGTGTTTTGTCCCCATTCCATGAACGGCAACTGCTACACGAATGCTCCAGTGCTCCACTTGTATTGAACCCGTCCGGCTAGTGGTGTTATCAAGCTGAGCTGAGTAGTGGGATATTGGCAGTGGGATGTTTAAAATTGTTTATTAAATAAACGAGCTTGAAAATTAAAATTGAGCTAATGAGCTTGGCTTGATTTTTAATAAAGGAGCACGAGATTTAAAACACGAACTTAAGTAGTTCGCAAGCAGTTTGATTAATTGATATAGTTATTTATTAAGTAAATTTTACTTTATTATCTTTGTATAGGTAAAATAAATTATAGTGTTACCTAAAATTTTAGGAAAAATTCATAATTGTACAATTGATATTCTAATTATGTAAAGTACATTATAAATTAGTAATCTTTACTAATATATAATAAATATACATAATTTTAGAATTTAAATGAAATAAGTATATTTTAGATATTTTAACAGGTTAATTATATATATAATCGAGCCAAACTTTTAAGGTGCCGAGTAAGGGTGTGTTCAAGATTGGCTTGTTTACTAAATGAGCTCAAAAATCAAGCTTGAGCTTGACTTGTTTACTAAATAAACGAACGAGCTCAAGCTGTTAACGAGCCAAGCTTGAGCTGTTTACGAGCACCTTTGTTTGATAACCACTCTTACGTCCGTCCTAGTTAGTGGTGAGAATCGCCGGGACTCAAGCTTTAAAGCCTATGTAAATGTGTCAGAATTTGGGTCGGTTCTATTTTAAAAATTCATTAAAATTTAAGCTCATACCTGGCTCATTGACACCCTTAAATTCCGGAGTCTACTTGGGTGAGTACCAATTGTTTTTTTTTTATAACCGTGGATATGCTGAGCCTTAAAAGCTCAGTCTAATCCCACGAGCTACATAGGGAATACCCCCACCCCCATGCAATCGTTAGTGAGGGGATCCAAGAATCGAACTTGAGACCTTCGGGTTTACGGTTCTTCCAAGTGACCACTCAGCTACACCCTCAGGGGTTGAGTACCAATTTTGATGGACAACCGTTATAACACTTTCGAATTACATTCAAAATCTCCACCGTTACATCCTAAATTTTGTTACACAAATCTCCGGTGTCTGATATTTTGTGAAGTTTACATTTTCAATATCTTAATCGAGATATAATTTTCACTATATTTTTTAGAAAAATTCTAAATAGCCACCAAATTTCACTAGATAATAGGCGAAAATTTATAAGTTTTTCATCTTTCCGGATAATGAGATGAAGCACAAGAAAATGAAATCTCCTTCAATTTATTTTCTGGCAACAAATTCTCTCAGGCAAATGCCAGAAAGGTGGTCTCGGACTACCACACATTAAGCACCATGTGGCATAAAAAATGAGAGAAGTCATTCCATTTTCTCCCCATGATTTTGACTTCTCCCCATGATATCTCTCCCTCTTTTTCTCACAATTTTATAGCCAAATGTCGCAACATGTGTGGAGGGGGACAAGGATTTAACTTCTCCACCACATGACGCTTAATGTGTGGTAGCCCAAACGACGTTTCTGGCATCTGCTAGAGAGAATCTGAGGCCTTCTTTTCTTGCTAAATTGAGGTTAAAAGGATTGATGAGAAAGTAAAAGAATATTAATACCGTCTCCTCCATCCGTGGAGGTGAATTACCGTCTCGCCCCTTTTTTTGTGCTATGTGTCATCTTTTTTACTTTCTTTAACTACTGTTAAGATTCACTAACCTTAAAGGGGTCACACACCTCACACTGTTCTTTTTTAAGAAAAATTTTAAAAAATTAATGACAGGAGTTAAAACTTATTAATCATAAGAAGCTTTGTGAAGACGAGGAGCAAATAAGCTGACTCTGTGAAATCTATTTCTCGATCGTGCTCTTAGCAATCTCCTCCACCGAGTTTCTAGGCCTTAAATTTGGATGTCTTTCTTCGAGGTTCAACAGCTGGCCTGGGTGGCTTTATCTGAGATCCATTGGGTGAGGGATCGGATTTGGTTTAGCACTTGGCAACCGTCTGGCCCACTCACATAGCTCCTTTAACTGCAATTTCAAACTGTGGTTAAATTTTTAAACTCCTATTATTTCTTTTTTAAAAATATTTTTTTTCAAAAAACCAAGGTTATATGGTTGAACCCTAAGGGTTAGTGAATTTTAACCACAATTAAAGAGTGTAAAAAAGAACACATGTACACAACTTTCGTTGTTCACCCATCACATGTGGATTGGTGGATTTCTCATAGTTGGTGCTGCTGCGCATGCAGTATCCGCTCCGCACTTGGCTACCCAGCGTTTACCGTGGGTATGATAACTGGTACACCAGAGGTGCGTCCTTTCGTGTACTAGCTAAAGCGTTACGTATGTCTGGCGGAGATCATATTCACTCAGTTGATGTCGCGACCCAAAACCCACCCTAGGAGTTAGAGTGAATCTTGGACGACCCAATCATGACTTACATGACTTGCTTGACAAACCAACCTGCAAAAACCCACAGAGCATATACAATAGAGGACATTATAGCGGAAACATAACTATAAAACACAGCGGAAGTCTAACAAACCTCTAAGTATATACATGTGGTCCAAGTTTATACAAAAAGTAACCAGAAGAAAGTGCGGACAGACCCGCCAAAATACATGGATATAACTCTCATCTCACCCACAGCTAATCCACTCAGAATCTACAATCACCTAATGGTAACCCTCTACTAGAGGTTCCTCAAAAGGCTCCTCGACGTACTCCTCCTCCACCCAAGGGCTCGGAGCACAGATATCAAATGGAGCAGCTGCTCCGCCATCACCTGCCGACATAAGAAGTACGGCTGAGCATGGAATACTCAGCGGGTACTAAGCACTAACCAACAGTCATAGCACACAGATAGTAGGAAGCAAGTTGCATATATAGAACAGGAACAATTTATATCATAACAAGGAAGTAAAGCAATTTATATTCATGCTTGCATTCAGAAAGACTGATAAAACCCTTGAAAACATCGTGCACTTAACTTGACTTGAAATACCCTTTTTCGTGATTAGGAACTTGTTAACCGTGTCATGCTTGTCATGCTTGCATTTTTCATAATTTAAACATGTTCACATGCCTAGTTGCCGTTCATAGTCCGTCACAACTAGTACCCTATATGCAGATGGGTATGCCTAGTTGCCGTTCATAGCCCGTCGCAACTAGCATCCATGCAGAATGTGAATGCCTAGTTGCCGTTCATAGCCCGTCGCAACTAGCATCCATGCGGAATGTGAATGCCTAGTTACCGTTCATAGCCCGTCGCAACTAGCATCCATGCAGAATGTGTGATGCTATGTCATGCGTGTCATGCCATGCTATGCTATGCGTGTCATGCGATGCTATGCATGTCATGCGAGGGGATGGGAGACCTTTCCCTATGCAATGCATGATTGTCTTGCCCTTGTCAAAAGCGAAGTGAAACATATCTTAGGATATGCCCCACCTCTACGTCCCATACTCAAAACATCGGTAAATCACGTCATTTCATGCGTGCTCGTGAGATCGTGTGCATACTTGCATTTGGAATTAAATATGACAATTTGGAGTGATTCACAAGGCATAGCATATAACAATTTAAGTAATTAATAATCTACACATTTTAAGAAATGTAAGAAACACACTATCATGAACCCTAACAAATTTCAAGAGCAATTAAACATGGGTTCCCTTAATTTATCATTTATTTTGCTCACCTTGGCATTTCATCAAACATGGGGTGTGTTCATTATTCACTTAAACCTAGATCATGCTTTTCTATGTGGGTTATGCTCACATCACACTTGTATGTTCATTATTAGTACAATGCCCTTTCCCATTCGTTCATTACATCATCCACACGGCATCCATTCGCCAACATCCATCTCCATTCACCATTCATACCACCAATCTCATAACACATATATAGGTGAAAGAAAACAAGAAGAAAATAAAAGGGAAAGAGAAGCTATAACTAGGAGGGTAGTAAGAAGTACCGACCTTGACAAATGGGGGAAGAAATCCTCCACCAAACGCACGTGAGTTGCTGCCCTAGCTTGAGGAGAGTGCCCCACACGAGCTCCACGAATGCTTGAACCGAAATCTTGAAGAAATCGGGCTTGAGGTTGATCTAGGGTTTCAAAACCCTTTGATTTCTCTCCAAAATGGAAACCTAGGTTTTGGAAAACCTTCTCCTTTCTCTCTAATCTCCCAAATCTTCTAAGGGTTGAGAATGAGCCCTAAAGGCTCGGGTAATCCTATATAAGAAAGGGTATAACACCCGAATGCCGAAAATGCCCTTAGTGAAAATTCTGTAAAACGCGAGGACCGAGCGATCGGTGTTAATGACCGATCGATCGGTTGCCTACCGATCGATCGGTTTCATAACCGAGCGATCGGTTGAAATTTCACTCTCTGGAAAATTTCCCCATAGAAAAATCTCGACCAGTCGATAGCCTCCGAGCGATCGGTTTTGGACCGATCGATCGCTCCATGGACCGAGCGATCGGTGGTCTGCAGGTCCAAACTGTTTTGGCCATAACTTTTGACTTGTTCGTCCGATTTTGACGATTCAACTTGCGTTGGGTTCGTACTTCGAAAACGAACATTTCTGACGTTTCAGAATTTCTAACTTCTTCCTTATTTATTAATTGCATTACTTTAAAGGAAAAATGGCTACGAAGGGTCATGCATAAATGTGAAAAGGTCCGGGGCTCTACAGTTGACCTATGGGATGAGGGCCAAATGATTTTCATCTGGCGAGGGCAGATGGAATCCATTCCCATGGGGTGAGGTCTGTTATGCATTCGCAGATGGCTACACCCTGAGTCCATTGACATCTTTAAACTAAAAGCTTTTAATCGTGATATACAAATGACCTTAAACTTGAGTCCTCTTAGACTTGTGATCAACATTGATTTGAAAGTGGTTGTAACGTTCTCAATAAGAATTCTGAACCCCCCATGATATGGTCGCTAGAGCTTCAAGACTCTCATCAAATGATTGGAGGTTTTTGAGATCAAGCATGCTTGGCGTGCGACAAACAGAGTGGTGCTGATTGGCTGAAAAATTATTGTAATTCCATTTATAGTTTCTCTTTTCACCCTAGCCAGGTTCCTTGAACTTTTTGTCTATCATTTCATTCCATTTAAGTAGATATGACCAAAAAAGTGTACTTTGGTATATAATAATCCTATTTCTTCATCTATTTATCTAATTAGGGTTTGTCTAACCCAAACTTACTTTCTAAAAAGAATAAAATTAAAATAAAGAAAATGGAAAACGGACTACATGATTCTCTTCCAAACCGACCACCCAATTGCAAATTGACATGTGGTGGTAAAACTGTTATTTTATTTTAACTTCTTTTTTTTTCTTTCTCAATTTGTTGAAATTTGATTGGTGTGGTCAACTTGGAAGGAGGACCTTGTGATCCCTAATCAGAACTCATAAAATAATCCCCTCCTCGGCTTCTTCAAAGAGTCCGCTTTATATTTAACTTGGCACACAAATTTTGGAGGTAGGATCACAACCGATTGCAATTACATTGAAGCCAATTCAATTGCATATGTGGCTGATATTGATTGGATGATAAAAAAATTCAAAATTTAAATTTCCCACTCATCTTCTCTCATTCAATCAACATCAGCCACATATGCAATTGAATTGGCTTCAATGCAATTGCTATTGATTATGATCATATCTCCAGATTTTGTGTGCCCCTTAACATGTACATATATTGTGACTATAAACACAGACAAATTTATCAAACATATCCTAATGTATTTTTCTTTTTTAAAGTTAAAGTGGTAATCTAAACACACACATAAGACCTAAGGTAACCGTTAGGGTGCTAGGGTAAATCAATCTATCAGCATAACATCTGATTGTCTCTAGCAGAAGTCGGAAATTTGGTCTTGGGATTCCACACATCATCTCACATGTGTTGATAAAAAGAGAAGTCATTTCATTTTCTCCCCATATTTTTGACTTCTCTTCAATTGATATCTCTCTTCTTAATTATCGCCACCAATTTTTGAGCATCTGCTAGAGAAAATCTGATGCTGAATCTAAAACACACATCAAACCTAAGGTAATAGCTCGGGTGCTAGACAATTAAGGTGTCGTTTGGATAGACTTCCTCAATAACTTCTTGCTTTTAGGAAGTCAAAAGTCGACAATGTAATGTTTGGTTTGCCATTTTTTATTTGACTTCATGCAAAAGTAAAAAGTCATAAGAAAGCATTTTCACTACTTCCCTAAGAAGCTATGCAAGTCTGCTTTTGCAGGGAAGCTGATCTTTGGCGGGAAGTTGACGGAATACCCGGAGCCGAATAAGTATCTCCAATTATTTTAACAATTTCTGAGTATTTGTTTTTTTCTTTTTTGGGTTCTGACACTTTAGACATAATATTTTTTTTTGCGTGGGCCACATCCCCCATTGATCCTATACAGCTATGTTGCCTCTCTTATAATAATTTATAGGATGGAAAATGCTTACCAGGGTGGCATTTATGTAACGAAATGACGTCCTCAATGGTCTACGCCTCATTTTTGTTTTACTCCAGCCAATTGTGGTTAAGATTTATTAACCGTTAGGGTTAAACAATCCAACATTAAATTTTAAAAATAAAATAACAAAAATCTAAACTTTAATTTAATTAAGTTTGATCCAGTTTAAATGAGGGTTAAAAGGGGCACGATGGTAACTTATGCAAAGGACCCACGGTTTGCTGATCACTTCTCATATGTACTTAACTTTCTAAGGTTTCATTATCACTGCTCTTATAAGTAGCGGACCCAGTAGCGGACTATGGGTCCGCTTATCACTGCTCTTATAAGTAAGACTTATAATCTTATACCGTTATAACCAAACTCGGGGAGTCCAATTATGCCTCTAAGGTCGTCATGTATCCCTTTTAACATTTCTTAAATGTGGTTAAGATTGACTCACCTATCCTTAAAAAAATTAACTTTAAGAGTAGTGAATTTTAACCAAGATTAAAAAAATAATATTTTTCCTAAAAACAAAAGATAGGTGGGTGAACCCTAGGGGTGGGAAAATTAATATTGCTCTCTAAAAACCATGGATAGGTGGGTGAACCCTAGGGGTAGGTGAATCTTAACCACAATGGCTACCTCAATGACATAATTGGACTCCCCAAATCTGATTATAACCATAGAGGATTACAAAATTTTATAAATAATTTGGTTTCGGGAGTATTTAGGGCTTGCGCTTTCAATTCATGGTTGTATGGAGAGTTGCTCTTCTTGGTTTAGGTGTTAAGGAGTTCGGGTTATAAACTATTGAGTTGAGTGAAACTCAGCAACAAAGATCAACAATGATCTCTTCAGCCCTCAAAATCGATCCTTGAACCTCACTTCTAGTGAGATAATAAACTACCACTAGGCTAGGTCCATGGTGTTTAGTAATTTCTATATTACATGCTAGTACATGCACAAGCACAAGCACAAGCACAAGCACAAGCACAAGCACAAGCACAAGCACGTAAAACATGTTTTTTTTCTCTCATCTTTTATCCATGTGCATCACAATTCTATAAGAGGTTATATATGAAAATAATGACATGAATTTGATACTATATTCACTAAAAAAAAAAATTGATACTATATATTAAATTTTCATAAGTTATTTTTTGTAAGTGCAAACCAAACACAAATTAAATTTTAGGATTTTCAAAAGTCATTTTTAAGATGTGCAAACCATATATTATTTTATCCCAAAATAACTTTGTGAGACTTCCTCAAGAATTACTCCTTACATATGAAATTGATACTATATTCACAAAAATAAAATAAAATTGATACAATATATTACAAACCAAACACAAATTAAACTTTTGGGTTTTCAAAAGTCTTTTTTAAGATGTGCAATCCAAATGTTATTTTATCTCCGAACTTCGTGAGACTTCCTCAAGAATTACTTCTTACGAAATAATTTATGAGAATTTTTTTTTCTTATTTGAAAATCTATCCAAACACCACCTAAACTCCGAAAAAGAAAAGTGATTTTCAGTAGAAATGTATTGACTTTCACACCTGTAAGAGTTGGCCATAATTGAAAGCGAAAGCAAGCCCAACTCGTCCTCCTGTAAGGAAAGCCATTGGAGCATCCAAAAGAGGAAAAAAAAGACCCAATCGAAAGCCGAAGAGAAGAGAGAGAGAGAGAGAGAGAGGGTCGGGGCATCGGTGCCACCCTAGCCGAGCCCGGGCCCACTTCCGATCCACCTTAGGGTTCCAACTTCCATCTTCACTTCCTCTTCTTCTCTTCCCCTCTTCTTCTCTTCTCTCTTCGTAGTCCTTCCTCGATGGGTTCCAAGCCATGGTTATACCCTGCTCCAACCTATCGATCCGTTGAGACCTGTTGGGAAACCGATGAGGACGCACCCGGGCCACGCTGCGGTCACACCCTCACCGCCGTCGCCGCCACCAAATCTCACGGCCCTCGTCTCATCCTCTTTGGTGGCGCCACCGCCATCGAGGGTGGCGTTAGCTCTGCTCCCGGAATCAGTTACACTTCCAAATTTCTATATCTATATTGCTTTCTATTTGTTTGTTCTTTTACTTCAATGAATTTTTCTTGAAACTTTTTTGTTTTTTCAATTAGGGTTGGCTGGTGTGACGAATTCTGTTCATTCGTACGATGTTCTCACTAGGAAGTGGATCAGGTATGTGTTTTTGTGGCTGATTTTTGAATTTAAAGTCTTCATTTGAAGTTTAATTTTAAGAATATTTGTGATTGTTTCTGGGTTTTGAATTTTATAGAATTCGGCCCGCCGGAGATCCGCCATCTCCTAGGGCTGCACACACTGCTGCTGCTGTTGGAACCATGGTTGTTTTTCAGGTGAATGAAGAAAAAAGTTTGGATCTTTAAGGTTGTTTCTCATTATTTTTATTGTTAAATTTAGCTATAGTTGATGTGTTTATGCTGTCTTGCTAGGGCGGCATAGGTCCTGCCGGGCATTCTACTGATGATCTTTACGTGCTGGACTTGACCAATGACAAATTCAAGTGGCACAGGTTAGGTTTAAAGAATGAAGAGAAATGATTTTTTATTTTTATTTTATCTATATTTTACTTTTATTTTAGTTATTTAATTTAATTTGTCTTCAATTTGACTGTAGAGTGGTCGTTCAAGGACAGGGTCCTGGGCCTCGCTATGGCCATGTAATGGACTTGGTAGCTCAAAGATATCTTGTTACTGTCAGTGGCAATGATGGTGAGGAGATTTTGCAATTCATTATCTTTGTTTTAATCTTATGTTTCCTTTTCGATTGGATGATACAGTATTATATTAGTTGTAGGAAAATTAAGTAAAGTTGATAAGAAAGCTTAGGAGAATGTAATTTGGTAGCTCATTAGAGGTTTAGTTGGTAAAGTCTCTTGGTGTCGTACTAGAGACCTGGGATCGAATCCTACCTACCTCATGGTTGGGGGGGGGGGGGGGGGTATAGGAGGGGGAGGGTACCCCTCATTGTGTAGCCCATAGGTCCATGTGGCCTCCAATGAACCAAAAAAACAAAAATAATAATAATAATTCAAAAAAATGCACAACCAAGTAACCAACAAGAAAGTCAATTTGGGCAAAAATACTGTGGGAAAGCATTCATTTCTCAATTAACACCTTCTTTAGCACAAAGATCCACCAAAATTAGCTCCACCAACTGACCAAGCATATGAGAGAGTAAGACGATGTCCTCGATCTCTTCAATCAGTTCCCTGAGGGTAACAGGCAGGCACTGTTGTTAAATTAGACATTCGTTCATTTATTTCCAAGTCCCATTTGGATAAAAACTTCACTGAAATTGTTACTTTTAGGGGAAATTACTGTTGGATGTCATGTCAAATTCGTTGACACCGCACTGCTTTAAAGGTAAAAAAATTACCTGCAATTGCCTCATTTCTAATGGCTGTAAATCCAAAAAAAGAACCGTGTTGAATTTTACAATAAAAAGACCAAATGCCCTCATTTTCATAACATTTGTTATAGTTGACAAGAAAAGTTAAACAACCTCCAAGTGCCCACGTGGTAGAATAATTAGAGAAGATGACAAATTGAGGAAAAACCTAGAGCTTGAAGGGGACGATGGTGAGATGACTCAGATGTGGTTGAAAAAACACCCTGGAGCAATCAGACACTGTTTCATTCTTTGCCTCTGAGATGGAATGATCGACCTATCCACTTCTAATTAATGACTGGGGCCTGATTACCATTTTGTTGTTGTTCTGGAGGTCAGATGATGGTTCAAACATGTAGTATTAGTATTAGCTTATCAGGTGGTGTGGTTTCTCCATATGATGAAATTTTGTGGTTTTAGATATAAGCTCCCTTAGATATTAAACTAGGAGTACCAATAAAAAAAAATGTTACTGCAGATTTTTTTATTGGTCATTGAAGTAATTTATCAATAGAGTTTTTCCTTATGTTCTTAAGATGGCTTTGAGACTCCACGCAAACACACATGCACACAGGCGCGCGCACACACATGCACGTGTTGTAATGTTTGTTGTCATATGTAAATAATACAAAATCTGTGTAATGGTTTTGAAATCTTACTCTTTCATAGGCAAGAGAGTGCTGTCAGACGCTTGGGCTTTGGATACAGCACAGAAACCATACAGATGGCAGAAACTCAGTCCGGGTGGCGATAAACCTTCTGCTCGAATGTGAGTATATACTTTTTCTGAACAGTTGCAAAGTTGATCTTCAGTAATTGGTTAAAGTTGTGGGCATATATGTTAGTTCCTGTGCTGGACACATTCTTCTTTAACCTCTAGATAGTAGATAGAGGGTTTTGTTTTATTTTAAATGAGATATACCTTAGGAATTTTTGTGGTAAGCATTAACGACATTCTTTCTCACCATGGCATTAATGCACATGTAGCAGCTCAAGATCTGAATTTGCTGAGGGAATTTTCAGGGAACAATACTTATAGTTTCTAAGAAGTTTTTTCTTATTAATGTTCTTATATGAATTTGAGTTATGATCCCTCTGATTTTATTATATTGATATTCAACTTCTACGGCTGGATGATGGTTTAAAGTTACAAGGAGAAAAATGCTTTAGGGTGGTGTTAGGTGCACCCTAAAATTTTATGACTGCACCTCATTATTAAATAATTACTGACTGCACACCATTAAATCCATAAAATTACTCGTATACTCCCAAAAAAAAAATTACTCATGAATTTTATATCTACACACCATTTACATTGAAAGAGATTTAACTGTCATATGGGCTTGATTCTTGAAGCATTGTGAAATATGGGTTTGCAACCATGATACCAACTAAACCAATAATAGCTGTTGTAATAAAGAAACACAGTTCTTTCAATTATCTACAAATCTAACTCATTCAGATTGGAGATTGGGCTGCGTTTAAGGTCTGTATGTGACTTTCTTAGTGGGGTTGGGCTGTGCTCTTTTTTTTTGATCGATAATCGAGAATATATATTAGAAGAATAGGAAGAAGCTACAAAACCATAATAATAGGGGAGTTCACTAGATCATGGACCCCCAAAAAAGAGACAAAAAGAGATAAAAACTATCTTCAGTAGAGACCCCTTGATGACCCCTCAACGTTGCCAAGCCTTACAATGAAGCTAGCAAAGCTCCCAGATCCCCACCCCCATGGCTAGAGGAGCACCAGTCCATAACCATGAATCAGATCCTGGAGCATATGCAGGAAGGAACAGATTGAGAATCCTAAAAAACTTTTTTGTTCCTCTCTTTCCAAATTGACCAAGGTATAGCGCCCGACAGGATGGACCAAATAGTCATCCTTGAACTATCCTCCCAACCCAAAAACCAGCAAGATAAAAAATTGTGAAAGAAAGAGGGGAAGACCCAATCTATGTTCACTCGGGAAAGAAAGAAGCCCCAAATCTCATGAGTGAAAGGACAATGCAAGAGTAGATAATTTATCGACTCTTCCACGTGGAGGGCACATAAAGCACCGATCTATCGACTCTTCCGCTTGGGGTTGGGCTGCGTTCTTAGTGTCTGTATGTGACTTTCGTAGCAACAAGAAGCTTTTTTTAAAGAGAAAACAAAACCACCATCTGTCTATGTTGACATTGCCGAAATTTTATTTTAAGAAAGGAGAAACATGAGAGAAAACTCAAAAAAAGAAAAGGAAAAACTATAACCTAAGGACCAGTAGCAATGTAGCATCAGGAGAAGTAAAAGCCCAAAGGTAGTATTTGAAGAAGAAGTTTAGCTCTGTCTTATCTTCTCGTTGTTTTTCTTATGGAGGAAGTCAAGCAAAAGTGCTCCTGCATTTTGGGCATTTGGGGTCTTCCTCCCACAACATCACATCACATACATCAAGCAATGTGGACACCTTGTCAACAACATTTTTGCTTCAGGGCTGTTGGAGTACCGAATAATCTCTTCGAGGTTGATCTCCAATGACACACCGAATAGTCTCTTCGTGGTTTACAAAACCTAATCTTCGTTGCCACTTGCCATACCTATTTCCTTCCAAACACTTAGCTACGCATGAGAGAGAATGGTGGTTGCCGGAATAGTGAGCAATGGAAGAGAGAGAAGGGAGGAAGGAGCATGAGGAAGGAGAAAGATTCCCTCTAAAACTCACCGGGAATAGGTTGGGGTGCGGCTAATAAAATTATAGAAAACTGAAAATATGAGAAAAAATAAAAATGGCATGCAATCATAAAATAACGGGGTGAGCCTAGCACCACCCCTGCTTTAATTCTTTCTAATGAAAGATTATTAATGAATATCTCGATAATATATTTTTTTTATCACTAATATCTGGATAAATTCTTGTTTATAATGTCTTAGCATAAGCCAATTTTTTGTACACATTTGAAACTGATAAAAACTTACACAAAATAGATAACTCTTTCCTTCCACCTGCTTCCTTGTTTAGATTTTAGTGAGGTTAAGTGGTGATACCCATATCCTGACAATTATACTCAGCATAGTCTTGCAAAGGTTTCTTGGTTTACTACTTTTTGAAGGAGACTCCTATTTAGAATTATGGTGAAAGAAATGATAGATTCCAACGAGAAAAAAATTGTATGCACCCATATTTACTTGAATGGAAATATCAAGGTGTGTGGTAAGTCCTTGTATTCCCCCCGACCCTCACCCTACCCAGCTCATTTCACTACGATTTGTTTGGTAGTATATGGAACTATTAGGCCTGACACTTTCTCCGTTCATATGTGCTTGAATGGAAATATCGAGTTGTTTGATAAGTCCTTGTGTCAACTGGAAACTTTCCTGTTGGAATTTCCCCCACCTCACCCTACCCAGCTCATTTCACCATGATCTATTTGTTAGTATATGGAACTATCAGACCTGACACTCCTCCGTTGTTGTTTGAGTTATTCTTGAAGGATTAATCACTTATGAACAAAATCACACTTGAATCAATTTTGAGGGTTTTATTACCTACCTTATATCCTCAATAAAGCTCCATGCTGCCAGTTTTATACCTGATCATTTTGAGTGAAATTCCATTATTACTTCGTAGGTATGCAACAGCTAGTGCCCGCTCGGATGGCATGTTTTTGCTTTGTGGTGGAAGAGACTTGTCGGGCACGGTATGGTCTTTCATTCTTGTTGATATTATAAACTTCCAATTTGGGTAATTTGTATTGTATGCATACAACATAAAGATTCACAGTATATTCATGTTTCTAATATCCATTTGCATGGTTTTGACTAGGTTTCATTTTCTAAATTTTATGCTATTTCTATGTTGGATACACCACACAATTGGATCATTTGTTATCATGCGTCTAACAAATGATCTGCAATGTAGCTATTTTCATGCTAATATCATCTATGTTGTGCCCATATAAGGCATGTTTGGGCGTCTATTGAGTTCTTTATATATATATATATACATATATATATATATCTGTGTGGGTGTTTGTTTACTTTGGGTCCTTGAACTGCTCAATTTTTTCTGTCAAGAAACATCCAGTTTTTTTTAACCTATAGAAACCATCAAAGCTATGCATCTATGCATAATTGCATACCTTAACTCCAATCTTTACAGGCATGAGAACAAGATCTTTAGGGAAGATGCCAAGTCCCGAATTTCTTTAACAACCCCTTTTTGTACATGGAAGCCCAACAAATTGTTTTATAAGAATCACCTTCCACGAGTATCACTACAATCTTATCTAAAATGGGTTTCTTGAATTTCTTCATTGCCTTTAGATCTTGAAAGCCTTATTGAGTTGCATTTATTAATTGGAACCTAATCACATACATGGTTCTACAATTGGGATTCCGAAGTACGCCTTAATACCGGAGGGGATGGATTACCAAGCGAACAACATGGATGCTACTCTTTAGGATTTGGGAAAGAAGAGGATGACCAGTCCGCCACTCTCCTATTCCTCAAAATGTCATTACCATGGACATCCTTGAACTCCACAGAGGCAAACCACTACCTTTGTTTTGTCAACCATGATGGTGATGCTTTCTTTCCTTGTGCATACCCCATAAAATACTATGACACTTTTGAAGAACACAACCCTACTCCTAGAGGAACTTGCAGTCAAGTGAGATATCAACTAGAATGTTGTGGGGAAACACACCCAAGAGGGATCAACTAAATTAAGGGCGCTACACCTTGTCAAAAAAAAAAATGATTACTAGATTCACTATCTTTCGTCCACCCTGATATGTGAGGAGAAAGAGCCTTATCTTTTTCTTCTTGTTAGGATCATATTGTACATGTTAATTTTCCCAAGGGCCACCATCCAAACAATTTGGGCATGCATGGAGTGTAATATGTTTAATATTTAATGCACTAGAAAAAATACACGAAAAAAGGACAATTAAACATGAAGAGCGATTATCAAGAGAGTTGTTTAGCATCACAATAATCAAGTATGATACATCTAAAAGCATAATCAAACTATGAACGTTGAGTTATCAAAACAAACAATAGGTTGTCGCTCCAATCTCAACTCCTAGCGAAGCATATCCACTTTCATACAGAGTCTTTGAGGACAAAGTGACTCACCGCCTAGGCGGCCAGTCACCTGAAGCGGAGCACCTGGTCGGCTGGTCGCCTAGGCGACACTTTTAACAACTATGGTAACCATTCATCATCATCTTCATCACTGCCTTATTCCAAAATACTAACCATTGTTTCGTATTAACAATCTCGCTAATGCAATTTAACCACATAACTTACCCCTTAAATAACTTTTCGGAAGTTCTTACCTTTCTATTTATTAATTTTCATTTCCTTGGTAAGAATTAAGTTTGATCTAGTTAAACTCGTAAGTCATAATTTTCAACCTGTTAGGCAAGCATGAGCATTAGAACAGAGGAATGTCATTTTCCATCTTTCAAGTATCACTACTGATAAAATCTCCAAGGGACATACAATGTCTATAAGTACTTTCTGGGCAAAGCTTATGTGGCCATTATTTAATCATAATCATCCATAATGCGATTTTGAGAAGGAAGAGATTGGAAAGGCAACCATGAACAAGCTTCAAGGCGGAGCGACTTCTCCATGGGTTTCTATCTAGAATGTTGGGATTTTATCACATCCAATGTATTGGATGTTTTTATTGAGTTTTATGATATGAGCATTGTTAATAAACAGTTCACATGCTACTTTCATCTTCCGCATTCCCAAAAGGATAATTGCTGACCCATAGTCATGATCTATAACTTTGTTAGTACTTAGTAGCAGGTAAAAAATTATCCCTAAGGTGGTTTCCCTAGGGATAATAAGAGCGGTCTTAGGTTCATTTATGTTGCCTACTCAAGGTGCCTTAGTAAAAAATAGGCAAAACTTGAATGACTTTCTTATAACTAATGAATGTGTTGAAGAAATAAGGAGAATAGGGAAAAAAATCATTTTGAAATTTGACTTAGAGCAAGTCTACGACTATGCGGGTTTAAGTTTTCTCATCTATATTTTTGAAAAAGAAGTATTTTGGCAATAGGTAGAGGTGCAATAAAAAGTGCAACCATAGTAACAAAGTTCTTCGATTATTGTAGAAGTCACAAATAATTCTCGACTTTTTCATTGAACAGTTAATTCATGAAGTATTTGTGACTTTTTGTAAGAATCACTATTTTTTTTTTCAGAAATTGGTGAATTTCCCAAATGAAATGTGAATTGTTCACAACCTTTTGAAGAAGTCCCAAATAAATTTCCCAACACCGACTTAGTGATTATGGGTTCAACTTTGAGGTTTATTTTCTATTCGTATCACAAATCACTTAGAGGATTTTTTTGTTCTTTTAGGGTTCGTTCGTTTTGCTAGAAAGTGCGCGAGGGAAAACAAAAGAAAAGTAACCTTTCTTTGGGCCAGTTTGGTTTGAAGGAAAGGAAATCAAAAGAAATTGATTTCTCAAAAAACGCATGAGGAGATAAAAGGAGCATGTGACCATTGGAGGGGTGTTTTGATTTCTTTTCTTTTCTCACATAATACCCTTCTCTTTTGAGAGATGTTTTGAGGGAAAGTAAAAGAATTTTGATATTGTTTGCAGTCTGCTTTCTCAAGAAAAGAAAACTTTCTTGTACGCCGAACGCAAGAATTTTGTACTTTTCTTTCACTTTCTCTTTCTCTCACCTACGTTTTAGTGAAACGAACAGACCCTTAGGGGATTTAGACAAGAGTATCCTATATTCCATTTTCTTTTTGTTTTAGTGGGTAAAGTGCTTAGCAATATGATGAGGCAAGTGAAAATGCTTTAGTTAAGGTTTGAAGTGGGAAGAAATAGAGTGGGAATCTCATATCCTCAACTTGAGGATGTCACAATCATATACATGGAGTAATTTCAAGTTTCAACAATTTGAAGGTATATTCTCAAGTGTTTTGAAGTTATTTCGGGATTAAAGATCGTCATCATCATGAAAAAACGTCTAGCAAGTCTGAATACGGAAGAACAAGGAATTTAGGGGCCTTAAAAATGTTATAGATTGTAAGATGGAGTGGGCAATTAGATATCTTGGTTTACCCTTTGGTGCTAAATTCAAGTCCCATGTGTTTTAGGAAGTTTGAGAAAAGTTTACGAGGTGGAAAATTAACTATATCTCTTTGGTTCAAGTCATCCTTATCGAACTTCCCCATTTACTGCCTCTCATTATTTTAAAATCCACAACCGGTGGCTAACAAGTTCGAGATTCAAAGGGACTTCCTTTGGGATGGATAAGTTATGAAAGATCACTTATTGAGTTCATGGTTTAAAATATCGTTATCGAAGTACATATAGTAAGTCCAAAATAGGAAACATATCAATACGTATTGAGGATACGTGTAGAAATGTTTTGTAACAAATTAAGAAAATGTAAGAAATTCATGGAAATATAAACCCAAACTTATTTTAATGCAAAGATCACATCAAAATATGGTGGTTAGAGTCATATAGTCTATAGATACTATTTGAACAACAAAAATGTTAGCCCCAGTCACAGTCTTCCTCAGACGCAAATTGGTGGCAACAAGTGTCAGCCCATCTCCCTGTTAGAGGGTAGCAACACCACGTGTTGAACCCACACTGCGTCTGTGGGAAAAAAATTGACCTAGTGTGTTTGGGGCTAGCACTCGTCTTTGAACAATTGAACTATCTTATATGAACTACTACAATGCATTGCTTCTTAAAACCGTATATACATTGCACGTACATTTATAAATACATATATACATACATTTATACTGTACAAGCTGTATTGAACCAAATTAAAGCATGGTCATTAAATAAAACTTCATTTGTAGGCAATGGGCAAATATTTAAGATTCCGACACCATTAAACAAGTAAAAGATACATAAACTCAAAGTACACAATGTTAGCAATAAATAAATAACTCAAAAACCAAAGTACACGATCAAAATGTTGCCATGAAAATATATAAATTTTGTAACTCAATGGGTACATTATTACCACATTGAGTTACCTGTAGGCTCAAATAGCTTACCTGAAATGAATTATGAAAAAATGATTTTAATTCGATCTCCACGGAGTTTAAATATCTTTTTTGATCGTTTGAAAGCAATGGAATATTTGCTTTTAAGGTTAGAAGGGGTTTGTGCTAGTTATGCCTTGTATTTTGTTAGATTGACATACGGATCACCCAAGATGGACCGGGTGTGGGTGGGTGATTCTCCCCCCCAACACTATTTGGAGCTAGGGGTTTAGGGTGGCAGTGTCAATTAGATTGAGCACCCCCTGATGAGGGGTCCTGGGACAACGCTCTTGAAGCATAAAATAGGGCAATAATTGCGTTTTTGAAAACACAATTACCTGTTTACATTATGATTATTCATTGATTCCATTTTCTCTCAAATGGGCATTTAAACTCTTGGTTCGATATGGTCAATTGTATTGTATTGTATCAGTCGTATATGTACCGATACAATATAATACGGATGAAACTCTTGTAATTTTTTTAGCACTTGAGTGTATCGTATCAGACCTATCGTTCACTTAAAATATTGATACGTATCGTATGATGCACATCAATACGCTTGATATTTTAGACCAGGGTTGAGTTGGAAGTATGTTTGCAAGGATAAGAAGAAGGTGGTTTTAATGTGTGGAGTCTTACAGAGTGTAATTTTGGTTCTATGGAGTTAGTGACTTTGGAGATTTACTTCCAATTTCCAAACCGAGTAGCTTAGTTTTCTGTTATTCAAAGTATCTTTGGTTTACTCTTAAATGACGAGGATAGAAAAATAAATCTTAGAAATCATTCCAAGAGTGCTTGGAAAATTCAATAGGGAAGTTAGTCCTTTGTTTTTCCATTTATTTGTTATGATAAAACATGATTTAATTGAAATTATGACTTTTAGTAGAACGGAATGACGGAGTAGGATTCATGTTACCGACCCCAAGTATACTGGGATAAGGCATTGATGATGATTGACAATGGATGCCTGATGCGTCGCCTGATGAATTTTTGCTGCAGAAATCCTTCCGAATATGAGATCTTTGTATGATACATTTTCTTGAATAAGGGGCACTACAATTCATATAATTGAAAAATCTCGATTGTTAAGATGCATTTTGATAAAACCATCATTAGAAACAATTCTAGGAATAATAAAAGGTGATTTCAAGTATTGGGGATAAAAAAAAGGAACCAAAAAAGTAAAGTCTACAATGACTATCGAAAGGGAGGAGAGACTTTTGAGGGATACAAATAGAAAGAAATAACATTTTACATACTGAACAAGAGAGAGAGAGGAAGGAGGGGAAAGGAGAGGAGGGAGAGTGTAGTACTGAAGAAAAAATAAAAAAATTGCCCCACAGTCACTGTGACGCTGAACAAGGGAGAGAAGAGAGGGGGGAGATGTCGTACCTCTTATTATTTGTTCTTCTTTCTTCCTTCTCAATTATATTCAAGAAAAGTAATAGAAAACATATAATAAGTAAAATATATAATTATGGGATATGCACTTGTTTAAATTATAAAAGATCTCTTTACATATGGGTTTATGAGAGTTTGGGGGGTGGAGGTGGGGTCCTAGAATGAATTTGGGGCATTTAAAATGCCTTGTTTTTGTTATTGGGACGCCTGAGCTCAGATGTATTCTTGGTCGCCTAGGCGACGCGTTTAACAACCATGCAAAAAAAAAAAAGATGGGGACCAATTGGTCCACCCACAAATAGAGGGAGAAAGAGATGCACCAATTGTTCCACCCATTGAGCGAGAGAGATGACAGATTAACTTGAGGAAACCATTCGTCTCTTCATTCTTCTTCAATCTGCAAATCTTTTTTGTTGGATATACAAACCCCTACCCTATTATATGCCAAAAGACCAGTGTAGTCAAGGCGTTGCCTAGGCATCATATTCTCCTCTTTCTCGAGATATTCGTGTTATATGTTTTTGTCCTTAGGAGAATATGATAAAACTAATTTTGATGGGTGTTCTATGGAAATCCAGTGCGACTAATCATTAATGAATTTTTTCATGATAATGAGGGAAGAATCATTAAAGTGTTCTTGGTCCTTTGTGGAGAGCGACAACAAGGCTGAGGTTTAGCACTTCTTCAAGGGCTCAAGATTGGTAAGATATGAATTTGAGAAAGTTGTTGAAGGTGACTCAAGCAATGTGATCCATTGGCCTTCTGGCGTAAAGAGAGTTGGAGATTTTCCTTAATATCAAGAAAATTGGGTAGCATAGTTGTCAAGGTGACTAGAGGCAATAGACCCCATGGATGCCTGAGGCGTCGCTTGATGAACTTTTTGCTGCAAACATCCTCCAATATGAGATCTATGTATGATGCATTTCCTTGAATAAGGGGCACTGCAATTCATGTAAATTACAAAATCTCTATTGTTAAACTACACTTTGATAGAACCATTCTTGGAGACAGTTCTAAGAACAATAAATGGGGAATTAGGGTGTTGGCGATTAAAAAAATGGAACAAAAAAAAAAAGTCTACAAGGATTGTCGAAAACAGGGAGAGAGAGATTATGAAAGATAAAAAAATAGAAATAAACAATAGTCTACAGTGATAGCCGAACATGAGAGAGGAAGGAGAGAGGGAGATTGTAGGACTAAATAAATAACTAAAAAGTAGTTTGACAGTCAATGAGACGTCGAACATGAGAGACAAAAGAAGGAGAGAGGGAGAGACCGTACATCTTACTCTCATTTCTTCTTTCTTCATTTTTTTTATTATACTTGAGAAATATAATAAAAAAATATATAATTATTGGGTTTGCACTTATTTAAGTTATAAAACACTTCTTTAAATATAGGTTTATTAGATTTTTGGGGGTCCTAGAAGGAATTTGAAGCATGTAAATGCCTTTTTTTTATAATAATTATTGGACCACCTGAGCTCACTTGTATGCTTGGTCGCCTAGGCGATGCTTGTAACAACCATGCAAAAGCAAATTAGGACCATATGGTCCACCCACAAACAAAGGAAGAGAGAGAAGCCAATTGTCCACCTATTGAGCGAGAGAGATGACAGGTAAACATGAGGGTAACATACTTGACACCATTTCTCTTTTCTTTCTTCTTCTATCTGGAAACCGTTTTTTGTTGGATATAGAAACCCTAACATATTATATAGTAAAAGACATGAAAAGTATTAAAAATAACATATCTTTTGTTTATCAAACGACTATATTTAAATAAAGTAGCTTTTATATCTTTAAACAATAATATTACATATATTAGATTTATAATAATGACTGCCTGAGGCGGCCAATCGCCTGAGCCCAACAAAGCTCCTGGTCGCCTAGGCGACCTCCTAAAGCGACGCCTTTAACAACTATATTTGGTAGTTGACCTTGGGTTCGGAGTTCAGACATCTTGTCCTCCTGAATACTAAGGTTGGCTAATGGAAGGGTAGAACTCCTTATGAAATGTGATGTGTGTAGACTGACTTCTCATGGTGATGTAATCTAGTATGTTTCTCTTTTGTTTGTTTTTATTTCTCATTATAGTAAAAAGAATTTTGGTATCTTTCAAAACTTATCCTTCCTTTTAAAGCAATCTGATATTGAATTAAATTTTCCTTTTTGAGTTACATTAGTAATAGAAATATCTTGTAGCTTTACGATATGGTTTGCATATTGAGGCTTCTTTTGATGGATTGTAGTTGTCATAGAGTATTAAGCGTATATATGCATTTACAGCCACTGGCAGATGCTTATGGGCTACTCATGCATAGAAACGGTCAGTGGGAGTGGACTCTTGCACCTGGAGTGTCTCCTTCACCAAGGTACCAACATGCTGCGGTAAGTGATTGCTGTCACCAAGTGTTTGTTGCCACCATATTGTTGCTCAATTTAGTGGATTTATTTTCTGGAATTGGAAACTTCTATTGCATTTTTAGGTGCTACATTCCATACAAAGCATTTGGTGAGTTTAATAATGTACGGCTTTGTACGTTGCATGCTGTTTCTGTAACATGTAGCTCATTTCTTTTAAACCCCCCCCCCCACACACACACACACAAAAGAACTAAGTGTTGCTGGTCAGCAGGTCTTTGTTGGTGCTCGATTGCATGTTACAGGAGGTGCTCTTAGAGGTGGAAGGGCCGTAGAAGGAGAATCGGCTATTGCGGGTAAGTCATGGTCTTTCTCTTTTCAATTTTCTGGTCCATTAGTATGAAAATGTAATTGTCATTCCTTTTTTATATTACTTCTTTCTGGAAGTATTGGACACTGCTGCTGGAGTCTGGTTAGATAGAAATGGGGTTGTGACTTCTCGCACAAGCAAGGGACCCATTGAGTATGATCCTTCCTTGGAGCTTATGCGTTGTTGCCGCCATGCATCTGCATCAGTTGGAGTTCGGATATATATCTATGGTGGCCTCAAAGGAGGTAAAGATTCTGTAACTACACAATTGAAATGTTTTTGAAAATCCTGAAATACTGCATATGGTTTTTAGCATGCAGGAAATAGATATTGATATAAGCTACAAGAGCATACACCAATTACTAACTTTGGTATTTTTTGCTTAAGGAACTTCATTAATTTTTGTAATTTTTATCATATACAATACAATACAATTTTGTTAGTCAACAGATAAAAAAGGAAAAGAAATCCACACACAAACTACTGATTTTGTAGTTACACAAACCTTTTTTTACTGCATAGCTGTACGACAAAGATATTCGGCCACCTGGTTGAAACTTGATATTTACATTTCTTATGTGGACATACTATGCAATAAGCTGCCTGGTTTACTGCATCCATGGTGTAACAAATCGGCTCAATTCGGTCAACTTCGGCCGAATTGAATCGACTTCATTGGTGTCCAAAGTGAAATGCACTTGTAGTTTAAAAATACTGGACTTTGTGAGAAACTTCAGTGAACTTTGGTAAACTTCGACCGAAACAGAAAAAAGTATTAGAAAAATACATAACTTCGGTGGAAGTTAACTGAAGTGTATAGAAAAAGTCTATAAATTGAAGGATTTTTAATTTTTAACTTAAAAGGGTAATGCTAGATCCACTCGCTTTAAACTTACTTTCTTTGTAAGGAAAAATGTGTCCCTAGCATTAACCTTATCATAATTATAATTAGATTTAAAAGAGAGTGTTGTTAGCATTAACCTTATTATAAGTTTTAATTTTATTATTAGTGTGTGGTTAGCATTAACCTTATTCTAAATTATAATTTTATCATTCTAGTAATTTTATTGTTAGTATATTATGTCTATAAGGGCTTTTAGTGATATTAAAAAATTAAATAATTTTCTAATAGTATTTCATAAATTAAAGATTATTTAACTACCCATCACTTCACATATTGGTCCATTCTTGTGAAAACATTGAGCTCATCAATTGCAAATTGAAATATGATTAGAAACTAAATTGAATTACAATTATTTATCAACTTCAATGTGCATTTATAAGTTTTTCAAGTTTCTAAAACAATTAACATGAATAATCATTGAAAATAAAGAGAATAAAATGACCTTTCATATCCCCTTCACTTGACAAAGAGGATAAAATATAGGTTAAAAATGTTGACAATATAGAGAAATATCATGAAGAAATTACAGCTCAGACAAACAGACAATGCATGTCACTTAACATGATTCTCACATTTGAGTACTACATGCCTGCATCAGTAATATAATGAATTCTAGATGTGTATTTATGCTTAAGAAATGAATCTCTAAAATTTCATCTTAGATTTCCAATGTTTCTTAAAGTTTTCTAGACTTCTTTAATTTTTACATAACTTTTTGGACTTATATAAGCTTTCTAGAAACGTGTCAATTTCCTTAACAACCGAAGTTTATACCGAAACCAAAGTTTAATACATTTGACTGCATCACAGTCACAATGATGGTTGTTTTGTTAAAGCATAATATGGAGTATTGTAATAAGATGTGAGAGATACAGTATCCCATCACATCTTATTACAATACTCCGTAATATTCTCTAAAATACTCACATTACTGTCCAAATACTTCAATAAGACTTAAGAGCATGTAATCAGCATCTGGTGTCTGATCTTTTCTTATGGCACATCCAGGCTTTGCACAGGAACTGTGCTCCTGACTTTATATATAACAAGCTTGAATCTGCCCAACTTGTCTGTCTAAACCTTGGAAAGTATATTTACTAAGTCCATATAACATAGTCTTATCTGATAGACTATCTGTGCAGCTCATCAGTATGCTTTGTATGAATTATGATAAGGTGAAACACAGTTTGAAGCTGATTTACTGGTTTATGCTATTATTATTATTTTCATTATGCTAACTCTACTTATCTAGAACAGTTATAAATAAAGTACAAACATCGTTGCTGCACAAAGCAGAGTTGCCATTGCAATATATATAACGGGTTTAATATAATCTGTTAGTTGTGGCTGTGCTTGTGTATATGTTCGTGTGCGCAATACTCGTAGGATTAGATTGTAGTTGGCTAATTTAGGGGAATCCATCTTGTATGGGAATTGAAATGCAATTGTGAGAACGGCGCCAAACATACAAGCAGCTTGAGTGGGAGTACACCTCCTTAATTCTCTACTGTCCAGTTTAGGTCTTGGCATCCAGACCGAAACTGCATCCAGACAACCCCAAAGAGTTCTTTGTGACAATCAAAAGTTACAGCTAAAAGCCTTCATCTGCTTTTACTAATCTCCTCGACTGGATATGCTGTATTCAGAATATAAGACCACCTTATCCTGCTAACCAGTGCTAGGATCACAAGCATGCCTACATATAAACACGGATGTGATATGGTACTGGCGTGCACACTGTTGTACAAATGTACAGGTGCCTCACTTGAGTTATCAAAATGTAGCATGGATACTAACCTTATTTGTAGCTTTTAAATTATATGGTATTCTACAATGCAGAAATACACCCTAAAGACATTATGCTTCAATATTATTGCGCAAATGGCTCCAAAAATTGTTTTGAAGAAATTTTCCAGTTTGTGTCAAATCCCGTCCCCTGTCTTTCTAGAAGGACTCTATTTCTAAATTCTCATTCTTGCAATTAGAGCAAAAGTACAAACATTCATGCAAGGAATTTTGTACTTAATTCTGTGTGCTAGAAAGTGTTTGGAAATTATGCAACACTTTAAACTAAATAATAGTGTGCAGACACAGTTTTTCCCCTTTTTGGAGTTATATCAACATCAATATTACACACCTGTGAGATGATACCGGTGCACTATTTCATGTATTAGATCAATTGGATGGCTTAGCCTTGCCATTAGGTAGGATTTTGTTTGTCACTGATTGTCCTTGTGTTGCGTCCTGATATAATTAGGTTATGCTATGCAGATATGCTGCTTGATGATCTTCTCAGTGCAGAAAATTCGCCATTTCAGTCTGACATTAATTCTCCTATATCAACTTCTGAGAGAACCTCAACTATTGCAAGCTCCAAAACTAATCAATCAAATGCAAGTTCATATCTGCCACCAACTTCAGATGGCAAACCGGAGTTCACCTCTCCTGGTGGCTTGAGGTTTTACATTCTGTAGCTTGCTCTTTACTGTTTGTTTATTGGAATTTTTGAACTTTAATTCATTCTTACATAAGGTAAGTGACGTATCTTCATCTCTGCCAGCTTGGACAAGAATGCGATTGAGAAACTGGTGGAGGCTTCAGCTGCTGAAGCTGAGGCAGTTAGTGCTGTCTGGCAAGCTTTGAAGGCAGCATCTTCAGATCCTATAGAAGAAACATCTATATCGGATGACAACTTGCAAATCCGAGAAACCACTCCAGATGGCGGTGACACTGAGGCAGACGTCCGCCTTCACCCTAGAGCTGTATGTTTTTTTTACGTCTCTTTAATGCATCTGGAGTTCCATCATTTTCTAGTTGCATGGTTATAGTGATTCTTATGCTACAGGTTGTAGTTGCTAAAGAGGTGGTTGGGAACTTGGGTGGGATGGTACGGCAGCTATCCTTGGATCAGTTTGAAAATGAGAGCAGACGTATGAACCCCTTAAATAGTGACCCTACATATCCTGCCAAAAAGTTCTTCACTCGGCAGAAGTCCCCTCTGGGTTTGCATAAGAAGGTAAGCGTCATTGGATATCTATTTTAATGGGCTCTCTATGCAAGTGGAAGTTACTTCATTATCACTCGTTTTGTCGCAGATTATTTCTTCGTTGCTCAGGCCTCGGAACTGGAAAGCTCCAACTAATAGGAGATTTTTTCTGGATTCTTATGAAGTGGGTGAGCTTTGTTATGCTGCTGAGCAGATCTTTATGCAGGAGCCCACGGTTTTGCAGTTGAAAGCTCCAGTTAAAGTATTTGGTGATCTACATGGACAGTTTGGTGATTTAATGCGCTTATTTGATGAATATGGATTTCCTTCAACTGCAGGAGATATAACGTAAGACTTGAGATTTTATGCTATTTGAGTATTTTCCATATATGCAATGTAGGAAATAAACTTCAGCTAAAACAGGGAATTACTATCTATTCGCTGTCAAGTCCCAAAGTGCATCTTTAGAAGTGGAGCATTATCTTTTGGTGATTGCCTTTTGTTATTTTGGCCTTGGTGACCAGATATAGGCAAGCACTCTGTGTTATACCTATATTAATATTCTTGAATCTTTTACGTGAACTCCATTTTATGATTTCTATATCCATTTCCTTATTCTGAAGTCTGAACCATTATGTTATCCTGTTCAGAATATGTATCCCTTCATAGGATACTTGTGGGTGCATCCATAGTACAAAATTCTCTGATTTTTTAAAAAAAGTCTTGAATAATACGCAACTTTTTTTGTGAACGATTAATTCACGAAGTACTCACTACTTTTGAAAAAAAAATACGACTTTTTCAGAAAGTTGCGAGTTTTGTGAATCAAACACGAATTATTCACAACCTTTGGAGAAAGTTCTGAACTAATATTTCATTTATGAAATATATTTGTTTATAATTTATATTTTTCATATTTTGCTCAACATTTTCCTGATTTATTTCTGAATTTTGCCAAATTTTTTTCCAAAATTTCCCCTAGACGAATAATTTCCAAACTTGCTTAGGAACTACTTTTTTTAATAAGAGGTAAAACCCCTACTTCATAAAGATGTAGACATCCAATTGACCTTCAACTTAACAATCTAAAGTACAGCTAAGCACAATTTTCAAATAAGCTCTACCTATTTAAATTAGTGTTACCAAACGCCACCTTAGTGACTATGGGTGCATCTAGTAGGGTGGTTTTCCCCTTCAAACAAACAAACACTATATATATTAAACCCATCACTTCACTTTGTAAAAAGGTTGCACAATTTCTACATCCTTACTATTGTCACTGTGAAAAACTATCATTACTCAACTTCAAGCAGTGCCTTGTCAATTTCCCCAGATGCAGACCTTGAGCTGAAGCAAGAACTAAACTGCCCTTTTTCTAGTTTTATATAACATGCAACTTGATAAAAAGGATTTTGGCCTTTGATTTAGTTATTTTTTGATATGTTAAAGCAAGATTTATGTACAGAAAACAGTTCACGAAAGGTGAACTAGAGAGATTAATCAAAGAAAATCCCAAAAATAGTCCCTTACAACAGCAAGCCCCTAGCGGTTGAAAGGAAAGAAGACAGAATGGTTCAGTTATTAAGAATTGATCTATAGTAATTTTGGTAAAGCTTTTTTTTGAAATGTTGTTAGTCAGCCAGGAAATTGATGTTTCAGGTATATTGACTATTTATTTTTGGGAGATTATGTTGACCGCGGACAGCACAGCTTAGAAACCATAACTTTGCTCCTTGCACTTAAGGCAAGCTTTCTGCTTCAAGTAACCCAACTTTAAAAATAACTGTGTCCACATTGTTTTTGACTTTTTTTTTGCTGTGATTGTTCAGATTGAGTATCCTGAGAATGTTCACTTGATACGTGGAAACCACGAGGCTGCTGACATAAATGCACTCTTTGGTTTTCGTCTCGAATGTATTGAAAGAATGGTAATAATGAATATGCCTGCATTTCTCAGTTGAAAGTTGGTTGTACTAATAACAGGTGTATTTGTAGGGAGAGAATGATGGGATATGGGCGTGGACTCGGTTCAATCAACTTTTTAACTTTCTTCCACTTGCTGCACTTATTGAGAAGAAAATTATTTGCATGCATGGTGGCATCGGGAGGTCCATACATTCCGTAGAACAAATAGAGAAACTTGAAAGGCCCATAACAATGGATGCTGGATCCATCATTCTAATGGACCTTTTATGGTATATGCTCTAGATTCAATTCATCCATGCATTTCGACATCCATCTTTGTTTACATGTAAGTTGTCTTACAACAATTGAATGTGCAGGTCTGATCCCACAGAAAATGATAGCATAGAGGGGTTGAGACCAAACGCTAGGGGACCTGGTCTTGTCACTTTTGGGGTATGTTATCTCCTTACACATTTATGGGATGCAGTTTTGTTTTTATTTTCTCTTTTGTCAATTCTTTTCTTATATATGTATCATGAGTTGCTTCCAAGTGGGTGCATGAGATGTTCACCTGCAATGTTCTGCATTGATGCTAGGAGTGGGGGGTTCAATGTTGCAGCTAATAGGCTTAGCATATTTTATCATAATGGTAACATCGTGTGACACTTTTATAGCGTTTGATGTGCTCTCTTACTGAATCTAAATTATCTAATCCATCTGTAAATTATGGTCACAAGATGCACTAACATAGTAATTAGTGTCCTTTGTAGATGCTAAACTTTGTTTCAGAGATTCTAAGACCAGATTGGATAATTTTAAAGAACAGATTTCATAGTGACAAGTGATAAGCTGTTCTGTACTCAAATTAGAACTCCGTCAGCTAGTGGTTATGTTTTGATGAAAGTAAAACTCGTATATTTTAGTTTAATTAATTAGTATAGGAAAAAGAAAAATAGGCAAGTGATATAAATGAAACAGAAACCCTTTAACCCGTTAAAGGTTCTGTTTGCCATGCACCCTCCTGGATACAATCATACAACGGATAACCTGTCAAATTCCATTGGTGAATTTGGAACCTTAAAAGAATCCTTTAGGGCTTGAGAGAAAATTCTAAATAACACACACCCACACACACATGTGCGCACGTGCGTGTCTGTATATGTATAGGAGGAATGTTAAGAGTTTCCGACACACACACGTGTGTGTGTGTGTTATATTTAGAATTTTCTCTCAAGCCCTAAACCTGAGGATTCTTTTAAGGTTCCAAAATCACCAATGGAATTTGACGAGTTATCCGTGTGAGTGTGTGTGTGTGTGTGTCTCTGTATATGTATAGGACGAATGTTAAGAGTTTTGGACACACACACATGCGTCTGTATATGTATAGGAGGAATGTTAGGAGTTTTTGAACCTTAAGGAACATTGGAAACTTCATTAGATTTTTTGCTATCTTTGAATGAACGAGCTCTTTAGATGTGGGGTATTTTTGTCAATTCAAAATGGAGAGAAAAAGGATGAGAGAACCATGTGGAGGGTTTTTGGCCCACCCAAAAGAAAAACAAAAAAACTTTTAAGGTTAGGGGGCATACACGCCACGTGACCAATGGCCAACATGTACCCTGATTGGATGGCCTAGATGTCTTTAATTGGGCTGAAATACACGCGTGGGTCCAAAAATCCTCCATGTGGCTTTGAAACACGTGATGCAGGGGCAACATTGTCTATGCATGACATACATATTACCCATCCCGCTTTATTAGTAGAAAGCACGTTAGCGCATCTATATTGCACCCCTGTAAGGTTGTACTGCTTGTTGGTGAGGTTTTCTACGCTAATATTTGCGGTCAACAAGAATCTTAGTTTATCATTATAATATTTCAAGAGCCATATCTTTGTTTAATGCATGGTTTATCAATTTTTTTCTCAATATTCTTTCCACGCCCTTTTTTTAAAACTTTCCCTTTGCCTTTTTGGAGCCTTCAACTTACATTAGCTCACTTCTTCTCATTGGTCTTTATTGAATGTGTTCAAATAATGTCATTGGAGTTATCCTTATTTTATCACCTATTGCTGCTACTCCCAAATTCTCACTGAATACGCTTATTTCTGATCATATATTTTCTAGTCTTTCCATTCATCCATTTCAACATTCTCATCTTGGCTATCCTATGAATATGTTGTTTCTTGGTCACCCAACATTCGACTCCATAAGCATAGCTGGATGTACTGTTGTCTTGTTAAAGTTGTCTTTAGTTTCACCAAAAGAGGGGTCAGTCACATAACATTCTGAAAGATCATCTCCATGTTAACCACTCAATTCTAATTCCATTGGCAACATCTACCTCAATCACCCCATCCTGAGCTTAGATACCAGGGTTAGTAAAGTTGCATTCCATATTTCCATCTATTTTGTCCTGGTTCTTATTTTAAAATTCTGTATTCCAAGGTTCTATCTACAGTCCTAGTTTTGTATTTACACTCTCTCTAATTTCATAAACCAATACTACATCACCTACAAATAACACATACCTAGGAACCTATTCTTTAATATGAACGTTTTTTCATCCACAACCAATTTAAATATATACGGCTCATAGCTGCTCTTGAAGTAAACTTGTTGTAGGGGGAACTACTTTGTCTCACCACCCATCATGTCCTTAGTGATATTTAATGTATATTTCGGAGCTCCTTTCTTTCTCAATACCCCCTTACATTAGTTCTTTAGGAACTTTTATCTTATTTTTCTTTAAGTTAATAAGACCATATGGAGGTTTTTCTCTTTTTTGTAAAATTCCCCCATCAATTGTCTAACTAAGAAGATAGCATCAGTAGTAAACCTTCATGACATGAATCCAAATTGGTTTTTGAAACTCTATTACCTCTCAAGAACTTTTATCTCATTTTTTAAGTTAATAAAAACCATATGGAGCTTTTTCCTCTTTTTTTTTTGTAGAAGTCCCCCATCAATTGTCTAACTAAGAAGATAGCATCAGTAGTAAACCTTCAGGACATGAATCTAAATTGGTTTTTTGAAACTCTATTGCCTCTTAAGTCAAGATCCTAATCCAGCCAGTCACCATTAGTATAAGTATTGAGAGGTAAGTATTCTTATTATTATACTCACCAAAATTGACAATGCATGGGCTCCTCTAATGTGATTACTGGTGTGCATCTTATCAAACCTCAGTTTTATCGTGTAAAGTTAATATTTTACTCTAATATGCCATATATCTATTCCTATTATCTTTTGTGACAAAACGTGCTCATCAGTCACCATTAGTATTGGTATTGAGAGATATTTAATCTTATTACACTCACGAAAATTGACAACACAAGGGCTCTTCTAATGTGATTACTGGTGCACATCTTATCATACCTCCCTTTTATCTTATAAAGCTAATATTTTACTACAATAGGCTATATAACCATTCCTAGGATACCTTTTATCCTTTGTAGTGTTCCAATATTGCAGACATACACCCAAAATTCTCATATTTGTGAGTGCTATACTGCCCTACGTAATTTTTGTAGCCCTGTCATAATGTATTGACATCATCTGCAGCCTGACAGGGTCACAGACTTCTGTAAGAAAAACAAACTGCAGCTCATTATAAGAGCCCATGAATGCGTTATGGATGGCTTTGAACGGTTTGCTCAGGGGCAGTTGATTACTCTTTTTTCTGCAACCAACTACTGTGGTAAGCAAAGAGTTCAAATTTCTATTCACTTCTTTACTGCATCAACCTACTACATTTTCGTGCTAAGTTGATAAATTCAACAGGGACGGCAAACAATGCTGGGGCTATACTGGTTGTTGGTAGGGGATTGGTCGTTGTTCCAAAACTGATTCATCCCTTACCACCTCCCCTTCAGTCACCAGAGACATCTCCAGAACGTGTCTCAGATGACACATGGATGCAGGTAATACACTGTGGCACACTTTGCATGTTGTAAGGAAGTCTGCTGGTCAAAATACTTGGCTCATATTACACTTCTGTTTGTTTTTGATCTCCTCAGGAACTTAACATTCAAAGACCTCCAACTCCAACTAGGGGTCACCCACAGCCTGACCATGATCGAAGTTCGCTTGCATATATATGATTGTGCCCCAACAGATGTGTTTTTCTTCAACACCATGATATGGTTTCTTTATTTCGATGCTGGAATCATACATTCCTCTTGCAAGCCCAAATTCTAGTACCTTTCTGCACCAACATTGAGATCTGCCTTCTAATTTCAGTTCAAAAACACATATTCAGAAGATGAGGCCCTGTATAGTGTACACAGATAGCTTGAGAATGGTGGAAGAGTTTGCTGTTAGCTAACGGATGGTGACCATGGTTCCTCAAACTGCTCGGAAATATTGTAACTAAATTTATGCAAAAGATAGTGGTGGAACTTTTTCTGCTGCCCAAGACGGAGAATGCTTTGTAGAACGGGGAAGTGGTCATAATTAGCTCATCTGTACTGTATTGTAAATTAGTTTGTGCTTTACAAATGATGTATTTATTAATTTTTTACATTTGATTTTGTTCAGATGTGATTGTCTTGAGCTCTGTTGAATCAGCAACCCTCCATTTAGTGTCTTGGATGAAAATGCAAATCTTTTTGAGGATAAAACTGAAAGTATCAATGGAACACATGCAAATTAAAATTTTGGAACCCTGCTACTGCATGTTTATTTCGATTATCTACTTTGTTATGTTATACATCTGATTTTCAACTACAGAAAAATGGCCAGTTCTGGAGTTTTGCGCTTGGAACATTATTTGCAATTGCAGCGAACAAATACACGAGTGTAATGTGTTCAATTGCACAAATGTTCCAAGAAATTCTGTTTGTCGCTTTGGGTCATGAAAAGTCTTATTCTTTGGATGATTCTCTTCTGTTTCCTTCCACATCCTTTGAAGTTAAGGATTGATGAATATTTGGCAATGACAGTAGAAAAACGAAACTACAGGTATCATGAATGCTCTCCAAAACTGTTGTATGAGGATGTTCTGTTTCCTCCAAAATCACTCAGAGCTTCCAGTTTTGTTTTTATGGGTCAGCTTCACAGGCAAGCAGGTTTACTCAACAGTTACTAACCCACTAATTGTAACTACTAACAAGCCTTGTACTAACTAGATGGGTGTGTAAAAATACTGCTTTTTGGTCACTCCATCTGCTTCTCAAGCCAAGAAGATAAACTAATCTATGGAGACTTAACACTTTCCAAATGTGCACTATGGCTGATGCCTCCTACAGCCCACACCATCATCATATCCCAGTCCCACCAATCAGCAGGCCATGGCACCAGCATGGTTTGTAACATGGTGGGCGGTGGATCAAGTGGTCTGGATTGATCTGCATGAGAGCCAATGGTAAGTTGTTCTGTTTTGATTGATAATGGCAGTTTGAGGTATTGAATTTCTTGCAATTCATGTAAAAATGTAGCTATCTCCATTATAAATTCCCTCTTTGAATTTTTATTTATCTTGAGCAGGAGATGTCTTTATTTCTTTCAGAACCAAGGTCAGATCATAGGATAATGCAAACCCTAGCCCACCACTAGGGTTAATACTTCCCCTTGGTTTTAGAAAATGATGACATGTCGGGACTCGATGATACTAGATAATAACAGTAACCCTATGTTTGGTTGCCAAGAAAATAAGTGAAAACATGGAAAAGAAAAGAAAATTAGACAAAACACAACTAAAAATTATATTAGAACTCTAAAATTTTCTTCTTTTTTCCAAGTTTTCACCAATTTTCTCGACAACCAAACATAGCAGAGTATCACCGATGGCATTGAAGATATACTCTCACCTAGTATACACTCTAACCTAGTTTAGCTTTACTAGAGTCCAAAAAGTGGATTAAAATGTCTTCCACTAAGCACAAGGGATAACAGAAACAACTCAATGTTTTATCAGAAGGGAAGAATCCATAAAGAATTACCTAGAATAAAACAAAGAAAATAATAATTACAACATGGTTTTTTTTAATCAATATAATTACAACATGCTTTTAGTATGTTATTAGATATAATCAATCCACACCATCACCAGGAAACAAGAGATATGTGTCTGATTGATTCCAAGATCTCACCTCCAATAGAAATTTCGATATTTCAGAGAATATCTTTGATAACCCATTCGAGATCTCAATTGATTTTGATAAAACAGGAGCTGTGAAACCATATAATACCTGCTCAAACACCATATTTCAAAATTCTGGGATTTGGTTAATGGATCCCACAATTTATTGTGTAGGAGCATCAATGACAAATGAAATTCAATTCTCCAGTCACTTAAATCAAATAGAAAATCAGTAGCTAAACTAATAAAATAAATGTCAGAAAAAAGAGTCAAACCTAACCATGCAATCTACAGATTTTCTTTCTTAAATTGTGTCATTATTCATCATCCTTGGCCATCAAAATAATGTGATAGATGTGAACAGAAAAACATATTTTTGACAGCCTAAACTTCATTTGTATAGAAGATCCAAGTAAAACCCATGAAGCTGCATGTTCTTAAATCATAATTACTATCTAATAACATTTAGATTATGGATTTAAAAAAAAAACAGGTAGAATATGTTTTAAGGTATTGGCGGGAATATACGGGAATGGGGAGAGATAATGGCCTCCTGCACATATTTCTTAGAGTTCGGATCAGGAATCCAACGGATTTCGCACATGTTTGGTGTCTCCACAAATGTCATAGTGAACTCTCCCACCTTCTCAGTATTCCCTCTCTTGCCTGCCCGTAGCACAAGATTGTTCCGATTGTAAGAGAAAATGCCGTTGGTCAGACGGATTATGTCACCAGGTTCAAAAGAGTCGCACTCAGTTCCCCATAGCTGAAAGTGAACAGCAGCAGTCTCATCAGCTACAAGTGCCAAGCATGTTTTATGTTGGCCTTCCAATGTAGTCGTGCCTTTCTCCAATAGTATGAATTGTGTGGTTATGTTGTTCAGAGCTGCAGGTACTATGTCTTTTAGAGAGACCATCTTTGCTATAAATTGCTAAAACCTAACAAGATCACATGGGATGAGAAGGGGAGCATATATGTCAGCTTTGAGAAAATATTAATATCACAAATGTGATTGAGAAAACAATGTAACTTAATAATACCAAATAATTTTATGAGGAACCAACTTACATCCATGGTTTGTAATTAATATTCTCTTATATTTGTTAATTAATATTTTCTTAAGAATATTGTCAGCACCCTATTTTTACACCCCCTTAACCGTGGTTAATTAATTTAGCTATGGTCCAAACTCTAGATCAACCCTAGTTCCAAACCCTAGGTAAACCCTTAACCATAGGACTAAACCCTAGTTAAGACCCTAGTTAACCCTAGGTAGTCCTAAACCCAAACCCTAGGTAGCCCTAGCCTAACCTTAGTAAGCCCAAATACCCAATCACCCAATTGTCTAAGCCAAAGCCTATTTCCATAGCCCAAGCCCAAATGTCATAGTCAAAGTCCAATAATCATAACCCATGACCCATCTACTAATAACCCATGATCCATAAGACCTAATCCACATATCCATATCCACCTACCCTATATCCTACAACCCATACCCATATAACCCATAGTTCACTCAACCCACCAACTCTCTTACACCTCTCTTACATCAACCCATACCTATATAACTCATAGTTCACTCAACCCACCTACTCTCTTACACCCTATATCCTACAACCCATACCCATATAACCCATAGTTCACTCAACCCACCAACTCTCTTACACTCTCTTACACTCCTTACAACACTCAATCTATCAACTCACCTTACAACACTCAAGTCTTTACCCACTAGCTCCTTTTATCCCCCATGTAAAAGACACAACCCAACCTCTTAGTTTTCCTATAAATACCAATCCCTTAGCCCCTTAGATCCATCCCTCAAGACCCCTAGAAGGTTCCCACCCACTTGTGTTTCTCTTGAGTTGGAAGAAGGGAGAAGAAACTAAGGTTTAGAGTTTGGAAAGAATTCTAAGACTAAAAGCTTAGAGTTCTTCACTAACTCTCTTCCTTTGTGGATTCTAAAACCCTACCACTTGGAGCATTGAAGGAGAATTCTTGGAGGAGTAGACACTCATCCTTTCATTTTCTCTTCTTTCTTATCTTTTTTTTTTATTTGGTTCTCTCTTCTTGATCTCTCATTTCTCAAGCATAGTTGGGCCTCTCTACACCAATCTAATGGTGTAGAGGGACCCCATATCAAAGGCAAGGAGATGCTCCTTTTTTCTTTTCCTTTCCATGTACATATTTTCTTCTTTTTTATGTACCCACAAGTGTGGATATGGGTAGGCCCATAGAGAGTGGAAGCTAAAGCTATACCTCTCTTTTTCATTTTGTTTTCTTTTGAGATTCTAGTCCTCTTTCTAGAATTTTTTGTGAAAGCTCATCCCCTCCCTAACATTCTTTAGAGCAACATTACATCATTAATAATGGTGTAAATGAACCACCTTAAAAGGGAGAGGATGAGTTTTCATTTTCTTTCATTTCTTTATTTTTCCTTCATGTTCTATGTTGAATGGGTAGGTGATGGTTTAAAGACTTAAAATAAATGATAGTTTAAGAACTTAAAGAGGACATTCTTAAAAATGTCTCATACCAAAGACAATGATATTTGATCTATTATCAACACCAATTCAACAAAATAGGTGTTGGCAATAGACCATTTACATTCATAAGGCACATCCCCTCTTTATGTCTTAAACTATAATCTTTTAGCCAAACTCTTGGATTAAATGTGACTTTATCTAAGTTTTTCAAAACCCTACCCATATGAAAATCCAAAAAAAACATGATAAAAGCTCAAAATACCAAAAACATAATAAAATCTCAAAATACCAAAAAAACATTCAAATATAATCAAAATACCAAAAACATGCAAATATAACCAAAATACCAAAAACATTCAAATATCTCCAAAATCCCAAAAAATATAAAAATACAAAAAACCAAAAAGAGACTTGTAGGACCTCTTTAGCTTTGGTTAGCTCACCTAACCATAGTTAAATCTCCTCTAACCGCGGTTAGACCTACCCCTTGTGCACTTGACCTCCCCGGTCAACTAAACCATAGCCTTCTAGGCTAGACCCTAAGCCGCCCTTGGTGCACACACACACACCCCCCTCGCCTTAGCACGGGCTCATGTGCCAGAACTACGCTCGGTCTGATCTCACCATGTGAGTACGTAGGCAACTCAACTCGGGTTCGACCCTAGCCATCTAGCTTTCTATTTTTCTTGGATTAGCACTCACTTAAAAACTTTGGACATTTTAAATTAAACTTTGAGATTATAATTGGCTTAAGTTTAGGGAGTAAGTAACCGTTATAAAACGGAGGTCTTGGGGTGCCTAACACCTTCCTCAGGGCTTAATCGAACCACTTACCCTAACTCTGATTAGACCATTTGCCTTATCCAAACAAACAAATACCCCGGACCTATCCCTAAGAATGAATAGGTGGCGACTCAAGTCAAAACATATAATTGTGAAAGTGGGTGAAAAATCTCATGCTCACAAATATTCCTATGTATTATTAAATATAAGAATTTATTTTAGGGATATATACTGCATACAAATATATATATATATATATAACATAAACTAGGTAGTAGGTATTACATACTATACATATGTATACGTTTTGTTGTGCAGCACTTCATCTCTCAACTGATCAATAACAAGAAAAAAAAAACACTACAAATCTCACTCATGCAAAATTCATCAAGTGAAGTTTGGAGAACATAAATGGCATTTTCACCTAATATTGGAGAATGTCAACAGTATTTTGGTCCAAGATAAGTTGCGGAGTACAAAATCCTATTTTTCTCAAATCAAGAGACTTTTCATCTTCCCCTTTTCTTTTTCTTTTTCTTTTTCTTTTCTTTCTTCCTCAAGCAAGGTTTTTAGACGCCATACCCTTGAACACCATATCTCAATCACCGAAAGGAGAACCATTGATGCAACAAGAAAACTATGAAAATAAATATTTTTGATGAATGAATATAGTTATTACTTATAATTATTATTCTCTTATAATTCATAAAATCTCTTTCCATCATGATTATTAATTATAAAGGGGCCTACCATATCCAAGATGGCAAACTGTAATTTACGAACTGCAGTTGGCACTACTACCAAATAGGGCGAATCGTGGTTCAGAAGTTTTTCTAACCTGGACCTCAATGAATAAAACTAAACACTGAAAACCAATAAGGATAATGAATGAAGAATCAGTTTGGGCATACCCAACACTGGATACGTTTGGGATATATCCAAGAATGAATTGTATTGTCTCCGACTGAGAAATAGCCCAGAAACACACGCTTTATTGCACAAGAGTCTTATTTAAATCTATAGGAATCCAGGTTATGAACATGAAAAACGAGTCCATTTTTGAGGTCTCAAAGGGGTGTAAAACACATAAGAACTGTTGAACAGAAATGAAAAGGAGATGCTCTGCAGTTCCTTTGGAATATGTTTAGATCATTGGTGCGGAAAGTGTGCTAATCCATATAATCTTGATTTGGTTCTACCTCCTCTACTTTTTTTTTTAATTTTTATAACAAAACCAAATTAGGTTCTTCTACCTATATAGAATATAACATGCTAAGCCAAATCTTCTTCAACTAAAATATGTTTTGTGCATAGGAAAATAGAATATGAATATGAGTTGTGAAGCACAATTGAGGGATGTAAATAAATGAAAGGGTGAGAAAAAGAGAGACATAATATCATATGATTTCAATATGTATGGTCTATGAATTATCATATGTACAGTATGAATCATCAAATAAAAAGAAGTGCATAATACCATAATACCAATGATATGGCATTTGGAAAGAAGATTTAGGATCAAGAATTCTATAAGGCATATAGGATTTAGTAAATGGCTAAAAATCATTGCTGTGACAAGATAAGTTTTGAGTAAGCTGTTTTATGGTTTATTGTAGACAGAAGCACAAAGTTGGCACCAACACACGGTAGTCAGACGCTGTGGGGCCTGCGCGGCATGTCGGCCCAAAGACATGAAACCCAAAATGCAGTTAGTGCACATTGACACAAAAGTGCATTTTAAGGGCACCCGTATGACCCCAAAAATATTGATTCAGTGAGACAATCAAGAAATAGTGAAAGCCAAACCATTGCAGCGTAACTTGGAAGAGTCCTTTAATAAGCTTGAAATCAAAACCCTCTACAAAGATAATTAAATAAAAACACCCTATACTGTTACCTATTTATAGAGAAGTGGATGACATAAAATACTCCAATAATTCAAACCCCATGACCCCACACGAGCATTTCAACAAACACATAGCAATCACTCTATTAGACACATTTACACTGACCAACAATGGTGTTAGACTAGTAACGCATGGTACTAGTGAATTCAGGTTTAGTGTTCTACAGATATTTAGAATCTTCTAGAAGAAACTAGAATGAATTAACCAAGAGATTGAGTGAATGAAAACACGTACTTGATACCACTTACATATGGTTAGGGGATTGGATTCGGCTCCTCTGCTTGAGGGATCTTGCTTGCTTTTTCATAACACCTCTACATGGCAAGGATCCAACGGTGCTGGGTGAGTCAAGCGTTTTCGGTGATCTTCGGGGAGAACAACAAAGTTGGTTTTCAACTTTGCCCTTTTCTGAGAAGTAAAAAGAGTTTGGATTTTATCGGGGAGGGCTTGCGGCTTGTGCGTTTGAACTTTCAATGCTCGAGCCTTTTAGTTGGGTCTTCAAACACCTACTTTGGTGAGCTTTTAAAGTCTCATGGGGTTTTTAAAGTTCCTACTTTGGAGAGCTTTTAAAGTCTCGTCGGGTTTTTAAAATTCCGAGGTTCTGGGTAAAAGAAAAGCTTATGCATTCTAAAAACCCGGAACTTTGAAAAACACACTACAAATCCCTCTGGGGTTGAAAGTGAAAGTTGCCCGATTTCTCTCTGGTATGGGTTCTCCAATGGATTTGGAAAAAGGCAAGCAGAGGAGCCGAATCCCATGGTGGTAGTTACATGTATTGCTACTTTTCCATTTTTTTCCCCTTTAAAAATGTTGTTTTCTTAAACCAGGTAGTAACGCTACGCATGCACCCACCATGAGAGTTAGGGAAAAAAATTTCAATTGTGTGATTGGAGCTAACATTCCTCTAAATATGTATCACTATACTTAAGATATCATGTCACACCCCTTCTAGTAGGGTAGACCCCCCCGGATGAAGTGGACCCCACGAGGCGAGGCACTATAAGGAACCTGCCAGGTGGATAACATAATTCTAATCGTGAACCTGCTAAAGCATATGCATTCATATGTATTTTTGAAACATAGAACATATATGTAGAATCCCAAAAGCCCGAATGTCACGGGCTAAACCTACTATGATACATATGCCCATAGGAAGGCAACTGAAAAGATTAAATGTTAGTGATGGGTCTAAATAAAATAGACATCAACTGAAGTTGACACAATGATGACACCACGACACGATCTCTACTACCTCGGCAAAGGACTGCTCCCTATCAAAAACTGCTGCTAATCTGAAATGGGGGAAAATAACAAAGTGAGACATGACTCAATGAATGAATATCAACTATAGGTATGTTATAAACATGATCTAATTCACAAAACAAGAACATTTAACCATAATATAACCCTTCTTATTTATAAAAATTTCGGCAGTCTCCTCTAAAAATAGAGGATTTCAAAATCTTATACATTACCTGTAAAACCTGTTCATAAGAAAATTCATTGAAACATAACATAATGTAATCCTCACACTGTCCAAATTTCTCACGTATATTACTTTACAACCATTGATAATTTCCCCACCATACACAGTGAGTCCAAAGTTTCTACAAAATTACTGAGTAAACCTTATCATTTTCATATATATGTATACTGCCTGCTTACCTATCTGTCTGCTTAGAATTCTCTTATCATATTTCAGATGTTTTCACACTACTTGTTTGCCTGCCTGTCTGGATTCCCATATCATATATCATACATATCCATACTATCTGCTTGCTTGCTTGCCTGGGTGCTTACCCCATGGGTAGCCATGTTCCCAATACCTGGTTCTTCTTCCTAGGCGCTTACCTTATGGGCAGCCCTATTCCCAATACAAGGTCTTTTCCATCTGGGCGCTTACCATATTGGTAGCCCTATTCTTAGTACAAATCTTTTCATTCGTCCATCTGAGTGCTTACTATATAGGTAGCCCTATTCCTAGTGGATGATCTTTCCATCTGTCCAATTGGGCGCTTACCTTACAGGCTATTCCCAGTGAATAATTTGTCCATTGGATAATCTTTCCATTTGTCCATCTGGGCACTTACCTTATAGGCAGCCCTATTCCTAGTGGATAATCTTTCCATTTGTCCATCTAGATGCTTACCTTATAGGCAACCCTGTTCCAAGTGGATGATCTTTCTATTTGTCCATCTGAGCGCTTACCTTATAAGCAACCCCGTTCCCAGTGGATGATCTTTCCATTTGTCCATCTGGGTGCTTACCGTTTAGGCAACCCTGTTCCCAGTGGACGATCTTTCCATCTATCCAGCTAGGCGCTTACCGTATAGGCAGCCCTGTTCCTAGTGGATGATCTTTCCATCTGGGCACTCACCGTATAGACAGCCGTGTTCCCAATGGACTGAACTATTTATTTGTTATCAAGAGACCTGCCAATTATCATGATTTTATTTACATAATCCTTAATTCATGGAATTATTCACATTCACATATTCTATGGCGTATTCTTACAATCAATGATTTCATATATCACACTCAATAGCTTATGCTTTTTAATTTAAACAAAATCACTATGGTAGGTATTCACTCACCTGATCTGAGTCCCAAGTCAAGCCTAGCTGGCACCAGAGCATTTGGTAATAGGTCCTCGCGTAAGGCATAATAACATACATGCATACAATTCATTATTAGCTATGAACCAAGAACTCATGCCAATTTATGATATGCATACGCACTCTCATCTCAGAAAATTCATAAATTTTCATTAAAAACATAGTTTTAATGATTGAAATTCATCAAATAACTCCCGAATTTGAAATATGAAATTTAGCCAAGAGATCAAATCCTTTCCACCATCTTTCCTAGCTTTTCATAATTATGCAATTTCTTAAATAAATTTTAAACCACATAAACCATTCATACTTTTTCAATTTCATTTCACAAGAATTCAAATAAAATCAAAAGCATTTAAATAGGCCTACACTCATTATGTCGAGATTCGAGATAGGACATTTTTCTGAAATTTCCATAATACTCTCAAAAGTACTAATCCATTAAAATCAACTTGTAAATTTTTTATAAAAATTATTTCCCACCTTGAGAAATCCTTAATTAAACATCTATCAATTCAATTTTACTAAACTAATTGGTTAATAACAAAAGCCCTAATTTATGTTTTGAGCTAAACCCTCATCTTTACCCATTTTGAATTTTACACCACTTCATTTCAAATTAACAATTTTCCCCACATTACTATACCCCAAGAACATGTTTAGAAGCAAGAAATGAGATCAATTCATGGCCACATCATGATACTCAAGCTTTACTTACACTAAACCAAGAATTCTCAAGAATGGAAAAGAATAACTTTGGGTGGAGAAACGTACCGATTAATTGTGTACTTTAGCTTCTAAATGGTTCCTCAAACACTAGTCTTTGATAAGGGTAAAGAAAACCAAGAGAAATGGGGGTTTGTAGGGATTTTGGAGTGGGGTTTTGGCCCCAAACTAAGGCTGGCCAGCGACGAAGCTGTGGCTGGCCGGCGGCGGGCTGTGGCTGGAGGTGGTGTCCGTTGCTGCTAGAGGTGGTCGGATCTTGGAGTGGAAGAAGAGGGATATGAAAGAGAGAACAGAAAATGAGGATGAGAAGAGAACGTTAGTTCTCTGCTCGTTCCCTTCGAAGAGGGATATGGAAGAGAAGAAAAAGAAAATGAGGAAGAGGGAAACGTGAGTTCACTTCTTATTCCCTTCCTAGAGGTAAGAAGACCACTTTACCCTCTACTACTTAAAACAATCTTTCATGGATCAAGGGTATTTTGGAAAAATAGAGAGTTTAGGCTAATTCACCTCCCCCAATTCCTTTTTTTTTTTTTAACATATCCTTACATCTTTTACAATTAACCGAATAATTATAATTTCCAAAAGAAAAATAATAATTGACCAAAATTACGGAAATGGCCAAAATATCCCTGATTATCTAAAACCAGGTGTTACATATCAATTAATTAATTTCCTTTTCTTTTTTTTGTGTGTAGTTGACATAGTTGCAACCCTAGTTGGAGTTGGTTAGCAGGTTAGACGATCGAGCACCCAACTTAGAAGCGGGCTAAGCACGATGGGCCACACAATTAAGGGAATGAAACCCTGAACACCGACATGGGGGGTATACACTATGACTGCCACGAGCCAAATGATGTTATTTTATTATTTACTTTATAAGGGTTAGACAATCGGATTCTGTTGGGTGTCATTGTGTTGGAGGTGTGTGGTTCAAATTGGGGGAAACCGGTCGATTGGAATTGCAACCGGTCGACCACTTTCATCCAAAACATACAAGTTGCAAATTCCATAGCTTAGGTATCTAAGTTGATCGACCGGTTTGTAAGGCCAATCGACCAGTTTTTACGGAACATATGTGTTTAATCCGAATTTGGTAAGTTGTACGAATTGAAGACTTTCTAATTGTTTAGGACTCTAATGTAAGCTTATAAATTTGTGCTTATAGGTCTAGGGTTTTATAGTGGAGATAATAGAAAGTGATTAATTTTTTTAGGGTTTTAGAGAAAGGTTTAAGGGAAGGAGATAAGATTCTTTTTCGAGTTCATTGAGAAGGTGGCTCGAAAGGGGTGTACATAGGGCTCTGGGCTTGGGGTTAGGATTTAATATGGGAGAAGAGTGTTATTGTACTGATTTCTCAAGGTTTCTTCAGAAAAAAGCAATCAGATCTTGACTCGTGGATGTAGATAGGTTATTGCCGAACCACATAATTCACTTGTGTTTTCTTTATTATGTGTTTGTTTATCTTTTCCGTTGGATCAATTATTCCCCAACTCATTGGGCGGGCTTGAGCTCCATATTGTAAAAAGTAATCACTTGGTATTTCAAACATAGTTCAGTGAATCTAATAAGTCATTGTCCTAACATGGTTACAGTACCAATCATGTTCATACCAATCAAAGTGTACTCCCCGGTTTGTTAAGTTGTGAAAAGGGATTTTTCCCAGATTGTCCATGTAGCTTGCCTTTGTTCTCAAAATATCCACCTTTTAAAAACCCTTCTCATAATACCTTTATGACTATTTCCTCATAATTTTTTATTTATGAGAAGTTTGAAACAACCCTCCATTACCACCAACACTTTAAAGATTGTTTTTGAAAAAAGAAGAAGAGGAAAAGAGGGATTTACGTATGTGCGTATGAGATTGGAGAAAATTCCCATGCTCCTCATCTTTACATCTCACAAAGCTCCTAATTTCTTTTCTCTTTTAATGGAGTCTTTTAATGGATGTTTTAGTACAAATTTTCTTGAAAAAAGATGAAAAATCCACAAAATATCTGTGTTAATTTAAAAAAAAAATTGCGTGCGGGGTCAATATTGGGCTATACACGTGGTTGATACACCCTCTATCGATAATATCGATACTTATATTGACAAGTATCGATAATATCGATACTCATATTGACCCATATTGATACCTATATTGACTTGTACCGATTATATCAATATTATCGATGCAGATCGTCTTCAACCTTGGAACACAACCAGTATTGATATGAAGTATTGACCCGACTTGTTGAGTAACGACTGAACACTATAAATCATAAAAATGCAAATAAAACATATGTAAAACCACTTAACATGAGATTTAAAGTTTAAAATCATAAACGTCATTATTATAATCATTTTTCTTAAGGTTAAACTAATTTATTTTTTAAAAACACAAGAAACTCAAGAATGGGTGTTTTTCTTCTGGTAATGGTGTTCTCTCATAGTCGTGGTTAGTAGTTTAGCGGAACAAAGCTCTCTTGTGAAAATTTCAGTTGGAAATGATAGGTAATGAAATGTTTGGGGGCTCTTTTTGATCAATGAAAGAGTTCTCCATGGTTGATGAGAATAGAGGGGATACAAATGTCTTTCCTTCAAATGATTTAGATAAAAAAACAAATGAAAAAATTGCATGTCTGAATTCCTTCACATGTGTGTGGGGGGAATTCAGAGAAGAGTTTTAAAATGTGGGTATTTTGAGAACAAAGCCAAACTACAGGGGCAATCAAGGAAAAATCCCTTGTTAAAAGTCAGTGGGTGTTAAAACCATTGCTTCATCCCTAACCATCAAGTTGTTGACAAACATTGCCACGATGAGAAGAGCATGTTTTCATTTAGGATTTTGTTACTTTTAGTGGCATTTGATAAAAAACATAAAATAAGAGCTTATTGAGTTTGGTAACTCTAAATTAATTAAATAGGTAGAGTTTATTCGAAAATTGATCTTATTTAGACTTTAGATTATAAAGTTAAAATTTAATTGGATGTCTATTTAAAGTTGAGGTTTTACCTTTAAAGAAAAAAGTATCGCATTTCTCCTTATTACCCGCAAAACCTCTATTTTAAAAAGAATTAGTCATTCAATTAAACTTTAACTTAACAATCTAAATCCAAATAAACTCAATTTTCAAAAAAGCTTAAGCTTTTATTTTAAGTTTCATCAAACGCCACCTTAATAGGATTAGATTAGATTAATTTAGTTTAGTAGATAATGTTGGGTTAGATTAGTTTAGAGATGCGAGAAGAGAAAAGCTTACTATCACCAATCCACATAGGAAATGAGGTTGGTGTTCAGCTTCCACCTGAAAACAAAGGAATCCCTCTGGAGGTAAAACTCAACCGAGTCTGAGTGATATCCCTACAGGCTTATCGGTTCAGAGCTTATTAACCACCATGGCTGCAGTTAACATTTGCGGACAGAGGAGGAGCCAAGATTTTCTTGTAGGGGGTGAACAATGGTTGATTGATAATATGAATAACTATTGGTAGGTTTGTGAAGAATGATTAGACAGTATGGTCCACAGGGGATTTATTTCGAGGCCAACCATCTCTTCTCTGTGTAACTGTGTTCCTTTTAAGTTAGGAGGGGCAGCTGCTCCCTCACCTATGGCTATGCCTCATAAATTAAATAATAGTCTTATATAATATTTTTTTCTCTCAAAAGTTCAGGAGGGCTAGAGCCCTGCTCACCCCACCTGGCTCCGCCCCTTGTTGCGGATGCAGGCTTTTGCAAACCACTTGATCAAGCCCTTCTTCAGAGACTGCTGGTTCTTCCAGATTGCTACATTCGCCATGGATCATCAGTCGATCAGATGCCCCAAGCTGCTCTTACACCATCTTACATTGCAGCAACTGTATTCACTATTCAACATAGTCTTACAAACAAGGGAGGCTCTTCAAATCATGTAAGAGAAATAAATAAATAAGAAAAGATGGAAGTTCACCTCAACATAGTTTTTTTTATAAAAAAAGCTTAAGTTATTTTTCATGGGTGATCGTGCAGTCTGTACTCTGTAGAAAAGTGTTAGCCAGAATGCAAATCCAACTTCATCAAATTGCATCAAATAGCTAGAAAGAAAGACTGATTTTAAATGCTTAAACACAATAGAATCCACTAATCAAATTATCCATGCTCAGCATTTGCATAATCAGTAATCCATAGCTGAGGTAGTGTAGTATCACAGAATACCATTCTGGGCTGGTTTAATTCCTAAGATCACATTGCATTATAAACACAGTACCAATTTTTTTTGTAAATCATTAGCAAACAGACACTACATCCATATGAGTTTTGAGTTATATAATGTAGCCAGGCATAAAGCCATTTCAAGGACAAGTATGGTGTCAGAAAGCAATGAAGATTGCTTCATTGGGCCTATATGAAGCATGATAACTTATCCAAGCAAGTTGTACTGGTTCTCCAACTCCGCAACATCAAGCACTGGCCATGGACTCAATTAAGAGCTGATAACCTTCTGGCACTGCTGACTGTGCATGCACACACCCTGCCAATGCAGGAACATCAGCATTGAGGTCTAGAAACCTGGCTAGAAAGAGCAGCAGATGAAAATCAGAAATTCGCTTCACAAAAGAAAGGCTCTTTGTCCGGTCCATGTGACTCTTCAATGCTTTCATTGTCACTGGGGTCATCCTGTTCTCGATAGGAAAGGTGGATGAAAGTGGGCCCTGCATTATCATCAATATTCACATAAGAAACACCATAGTATAATACTTCTCAGTTTAAAAAAGAAACACAATCATTTTTCTTTTGATTGGTTATAGCAAGATGTATATATTGCAATGAAAGTAGTACACAGAGGGGGAGCTAGGGATCACAAGATAATGAACCCAGGCCGAAAGCAAGCTAAAGAGAAAATACAAATAAGGGCAAAACATAAAGGGAGATGAGTGTTACAACAAGAAATAAAGTCATGCTATGTCAAAATTCTCCCGGATGCAGCACCAATGCTTCAAGAGGTGACCAGCCCGTAGGCATGTTCTGTCAGAAAGAGAGGGGGAGCTCTCGAAGACCCGAGAGTTCCGTTCTTTCCATAGAGACCATGCAATTGATGCAACTATCAATGGGTCCCCTTTGAAGCCCCCTTCCCCAGTAACGGGGAGAATCTGCAAGATAAGAAATCCGGGAAGGAGAGGGGAAAGACCCAATTGGTTCCCAGGCAGGAGAGGAAATAGCTCCATACTTGACGTGCCTAAGGGTAATGTAACAAGAGGTGTTCAACCGTCTCCTTAGCATCTAGGCACAAGAAACAACCATTAGCCATCTGCCACCCTCTGTTTATAAGGTGGTTGCAGGTTAATATCTTGTCAAGACTACAGAACAAAGGAAGAAGGATACCTTGGGTGGCAAATTCGCCTTCCAGACTGATTGATAATGGAAAGGCTAACTAGGGGTGGGGAGGAGGGCTTGAAAGAGGGATTTCACAGAGAATTGACATTTGGTGTTTCTAGACCACAGTCAAGTGTCCCTAATGTTGGGTGAAGAGGGGATTTGTTGAATTATGACTAAAAAGGTTTGGAGAGAGTCTAGCTCCCAGTCATTAAGGTTGCGTCTCAATCTGGGACACTAGATTCTGGAGTTTGAGAGGTACTCAATGTAGGATTCTACAATGGCAGATCTATCCATTGCTAAGAGACAAAATTGAATTGAAGTCGTTGCTTAGGGAGGTGGGACCGCACCATTTATTTGTCCAGAATCTCACTTCGTCGCCCCCTGCCCACTCAAAAACTGATGTGTTTTGAGAAATCTCATTTGAACATGATTTCTTTCCAAAGACCCATGCCATGTGAACCACGGACTGCGGGTGGGTCCCAATTGGAGATTGATCCGTACTTGGACGTGATGACCTTCCTCCATAGGCTTTCGTGGTCAGACTGTCAGAGCCAAATCTCCATAGCCATTTTCCTAAGAGGGCCTTGTTGGAGAGGGAAAGGGGGTGAATGTTTAGACCTCCCATTTCAATAGGAGACAGACAGTGTGCCAATCAACAAGATGGTATTTACGGATCACTACTCTTTCATTCTAGAGGAAATTTTTATGGATGCATTCTAGTCTTTTGGCTACCAAAGCAAAGATGGTGAGAAGGAAGAGGAAGTAGGTGGGGAGGTTGTTCAAGACGCTCACGAGAAGGGTAAGTTGGCCCTTTTGAGAGGTCGGCCTGCCACCCTTAGAGTCGTTGTTGAACTCTTACAATGACCAGGTTCCAAGTGGATTTGGATTTGTAAGGGGCACCTAATGGGAGGCCAAGGTATTTGGCTAGGAGAGAGCCGACCTTGCAGCCTAGGATGGAGGCCAGAATTGGGAGATGGGGGATTTCACCTACCTCGTAGAGTTCGCTTTTGGCTAGGTTGATCTTGAGGCCAGAGACCGCTTTGAAGCATTTGAACAGACATCGAAGTTGGAGGATTTGGACGTGTGAGGCATCAAATAGGATTAAAGTGTCATCCGTAAATTGCAAATGGGAGACGGAGAGAGATGGGGTGCCTCGCCCAATGGAAAAGCCTGAGATGGCAGATTCTGCCAATTTGGAGATCATTCAACTGAGAGCTTCTGTTACTATGATGAAGAGGAAGGGCGATAATGGGTCCCCTGGCCTTAGCCCTCTAGAACTGGTAAAGAAGCCAACATGGGTACCGTTCACTAGAATCGAGAACAAAACTAAGGAATAACAAGCTTTCATCCATGTTCACCATCGAATTCCAAACCTCATTCAATGCATCAAGTAATCAAGGAAGTCCCAATTAACATGGTCAAAAGCTTTCTCCAGATCTACTTTGCAGAGTACCCTTGGTATGTTTGAACAGATCCTCGCGTCCACGCATTCATCGGCAGTGAGAATACCATCTAATATTTGTCTGCCTCTTACAAAGGCACCTTGCAGAGCGGCGGTGATAGAGCCCATGACAATCTGTAATCTGGTGGCGAGGATTTTTGCAAGAATTTTGTAAGCGCAACCTACTAGACTAATGGGCCAGAAATCTTTGAGATCGTGGGCGCCGACCGACTTGGGGATGAGGGAAATGAAGAAACAGTTTAAAACTCTATCAAAGAAACCCGTCTCATGGAATTCTTTGACCCATTTCACAAAATTAGCACCTACTATGTCCCAAAAGGATTTGAAAAATTCAATGGAGAAACCGTCAGGACCAGGGGCTTTGTCCCCTCTCAAACTTTTGTGATGGACAAAATTTCTGGTCTGTCGAAGGGAGCTTCGAGGACTTCTCGTTGTTCTCAGAGAGGCTAGAAAAGTTGAGGCCATCCAGTTTTATCTTCCTGGTAGAGATTCTGGTTGAAAGCTACAATGGCATTTCTGATGTGAGACTCGCTTTCTAACCAATCTCCATTGAGCTTTAGCTTGTTGATAGAGTTATACCTTCTCTGGGAGTTGGACATGTTGTGAAAAAAGGGTGTTTTTATCTCTATCCTTAAGCCAGGCGACGCGGGATTTTTGTCGCCAACTAGTTTCCTCTTATTTCAATAGTGATGAATATTCTAGTTTGAGGCGATCGCGAAGCCGGATATCAAACTCTCCCAAGGGCTCGAGCTCCTCACTTTGGTCAATGAGCTTTTAATTTGACCCAAAAATTGTTTTTTATTATTGCCAAGTACAACAAAGACATCCTTGTTCCAGATTTGTACTTGTAGATGCCAACCAGACATAACTATAGGGCACTGTTATTTTAACAGACTAAGGTGGCGTTTGGTATCACTAGTCTAAAAAGAAGTGCATATTTGAAAGTTATGTTTAATTGGACTTAAGATTGTTAAGTTGAAGGTTAATTGCATGTCTACATTTTTGAGATTTTAAGGGTAAAAACTTTTACATTAAAAAGTAGCTATGGAGCTACTTTTTGAAGAAGTGCTTTTTACCCCTCAAATCTCTAAAATGTAGACATGCAATTAACCTTCAACTTAACAATCTTAATTCTAACTAAGCATAATTTTCAAATAAGCACTTCTTTTTAGACTAGTGTTACCAAACACCACCTAAGCCTAATGAGACTGCTTCTGTAATGACAAACCAACACGGGAGATGTCACTTCGAATGCACAGTGAAAAGATATAAGAAACTGGAGCTAGAGAAAACAAAATTATTAATAAGTTTAACATACTACAAAGAAACAGATGGGTGCTTGCCTCCTGATATTTACTACACTAATAGACTTTCACTTTTTCCATTTCACATACTGCTTCTCTCCATGGTTCAAGGAAAATTATATCTCCACCCACAGAATTAGTATCAGTAAATTGTTGGGACCATACAAATATCTTAGGCATAATCTAAAGAAAGGGACATGGGTATTGTGAAGGAGTTTGAACTTTCAACTGTACATAGTGTGACGCATCATACGAAAAGAAAATATTAAGTTCAGACTAACAGCATTTGAAAGGATAATAGGAACAGGTAATAACTTGGTATTAAGTTACCGATCAACAACACTAACTTGAGTAATAACTCAGTATTATGTTACAGTTCAACAACGCTAACTCAGTGTTAAGCCAGTAACCTTTATACTATTTCTAGATTATTTCACTCTATGGTAGACAACCATTTAATGATCTGTTGAACAAGGACTCTCCAATCTCCATTGTAACAAGATTAGTCTGTTGGGTACATTGCACTTACAGGGGACAAAATGATATTTTCTGTGTTTTTGGTTGATCAAGGGGAAAAAAATCTTAAATCATCTTTTTCATTTATTTTTGTCTTTAGTTTCCAGCAATTTCGGGTCAGCAACATAAATCATGCTCCTTCATTCTAGTCTATCAAGAGCCATATATTTAGTTAAAGTGTGTAATAAAATATTCACACTGTCTCCACCCATGTCTTTTTTGGCATTTAATTCACCAATTTAGAGCCTTCAACTTCACCAACTCACTCTTCATGGGTACCATCATTGGTCTTCATGGAACGTGTCCAAACTCCAAACTATCTCCATCAATTCTCCTTATTTTATCACACATTAGAGTTATCCCCAGATTCACATGAAACTCGCTCATCTCTGATCTTATATTTTCTATGAAAAATCAGGTATCCATCTTTAACATCCTCATCTCGGCTACACTTGTTCTATGAATATGTTCCTTCTTGATTGCCCAACATTTAGTTCCATAAAGCATAGCTGGTCTGATTGTTGCTTAATAAAAAAAAATTCTTTCAGTTTGATCGAAATCTGACAGTCACATAACACCCCAGAAGACACCTCCTTGGTTATGGTTCTATGATGCCTTCCAATATTGTCATATAACTTTGCTTAAATGTATGCCACTCATGATTTTTAGGGTGATGGTAGCGAAGTGGAGTTTCTCAAAAGAATAGGGAATGACGTAATCAAACTAAAGCTGAGGGAGGAATGATGGAGAGGTTCCTAATAGAACAAAGGTGTAGATATGGTCTCAACCAAGCTGCCAAACATTGCTCTGGAAAAATTAATGGCACTGTTATAGGATCAGATTGGGAATAGTAACCCCTCAGGTTTGTAGTTTTTACAAAACTAAACCCTGATGCTACTTGATTCTAAAACTATAGTAAGTAGTGCTACGTGTCTAACTGCATGAAGTCCATATGTTATGTCTTTCCTTTAGAATGAGTCAAACATGGATTAAGGGAGTAAAATGGCTAATGGGAAGGGGATACCAGTGAGCTTCACACCAACAAACTAACAAAAATACATCAAAACAAAGATATGGTTCCAAGAGTGAGCTCTTCTAAGATCAGAACCATTTTTGCTAGATGGTTACTGATATCATAAACTTACTTATGGCTGCTAGCAATTGAATATATACAGTAAATAAGAATGTGTCACCTAAAATCTGTATTCCGTTTGGCCATCTAGTCATATCTGCACAGCCTTATTGATCCAGAGTGGCAGTAACTGAAAGATACTTTCTACCCTGCTACCTAGGGGTTCAGTTTACATGATCCAACAAAGTTCGAGTGTTTTTAGTTGGCCACTAACACAGGGAATATACTATCATGTGATATATTTTCAAGTTTTTGAAATGTGATATTGCCTAACACACAGAGTCATGTGCTCATATGTGCTTACACACATAGAAGGATGCTTTCTAGTTCCCATATCCTTTTACTGTTTCCTGAAAATTTATCATTCATATTTGAAAATATCGTTAGTTTTTTTTCTTTGAACAAGTATTTCCTTTTTTCTTTGTCATTGGATGCCACATGTGAATTCAATAGCAAGAGATGCAGAAATCATCCTCTGAATTTATGGGTCACAATTCCAGTATTCCACAGGAACATGATAAATCTTAGAGTTGGGTTGTCCCTTTCTTCCCTTTTACATCTCTATCCCAGTTCTCAAATAGCCAATGCATTGAGTACGAAAGCTGAGATGGAAGGATGTAATTAAAAAGTAAGTCTAGAGATAAATCAGACATCTCGACATCATTCAGCCATAATAGCCACGAAAATTGCATAGCATAAGATAACATCTACAGTATCTAGTAATGATACCATCAATGTTCAAATTCTTTCCTAAATCCTTAAATTAATTATCCTGGTTATAAAAATAAATCCTCAATCAATTATTCTCTGATTGCTTAATTTATTATCTATGTTGTTTTTTGGGTGTCTATGTTTATAAATCATAACAATTAAAAAGTTCTAATGTATTTTTAGATAGATAGCTTTTTCTTCTAAAAAAATTATAACTTTTCATTGGTTATGAATTAGTATTCATCTAATAATGTCTTGTGACATTATCATATAAAACCATAAGGATGTGTCATCATGTATGGATTTCTAGGGTTACTGATTCTGAAATCGGCAGTCGTCATGGAAAAGATTTATACATAACATGCCTTTGTGCCTACGTTACTTAAGTTTGAAAGAACAAAAGATGCCCTCTAAATGTCCATTTGATGGTTCTTCAAAGATAGTTGGCAATCGGGCTCTATGTATTTCTAGTGAAGAAAGAGCTTGCGCTGAAGGGAAACAAGAAATGCATTAAACAACTACAGCAGTGTTAAAACTGATGACAAAACAATGAACACCATATCAATATGAACATTGGGGTAAGTTTTTTTTTTTATCGGTAACATTGGGTCAGTTTGTTGCTTTTGAAGTTATAGTCAATATTTGATCAACAAGAAGATACATCAATTAAAATAGACATAGAAGAGTCAAGAGTGAACTGCAATACAGTTGGTTAGACCTAAAACAACCATTGAATTCTCCTAGTTTTATGCAACAAGTATGACTCAGATAATTCTTAAAGGATAATAATCACCTCCGCTGATGGAGCGAAGGAAGCCCCCCCCCCCCCCTTTTTCTTGCCACGTGTCCCCTTTTTAATTCCCTTTAACTGTGGTTAAGATTCACTAATCCTTAGGATCAAAACATCTAACCTTGATTTTTAGAAGAAAAAAAAACCACAGGGGTTAAAACTTGTTAACCATAGTTCAAGAACAGTTAAAGGAGCTTTGTGAGCGCAATGAGCAATAATCCAATCCTCATCCGAGGAAGGGACTATTGCTCATTCCTAAATATCCCCTACTATCAAGTACCCACTAAAAACTCTTCATCATGCCATTTTCTTGTTTGGTCTCAGCCTTGATTTCTCTACTATTTAAACATGACTAATCTGGTATCATGAATGAACCCATTCAAGGACACATTGATATTGTTACAATTGCCTGTTTTTGTGGGGTCGTGTGCCAATTGACATTCATCTCCATGGTCATTTCATCTAATATGATAACTGTTATAGAGCTTACTGACAACTTCCAACAGGATACAGGAAGAGAGAGCATGATAAATAACAAAGAACAATTAGATCATTAGCTAGCTAAGACGCACCTGATGATCGAATATCTTAACCACCACCAAGAAGAAATCATTATCAACTTCCTTAGTATCCTTCCCTCCAACAACTACATCCTTCTTCATCCGAGAGAGCTTCGGATCAACTTCTCCTCCACATTCTGTCTCAAACCACCCTTCCTTATACAACCTAATGCACATATCACTCATCTGAAAAGCCTCAAAGTGCACATCTGCTCCTCCATCTTCATTCACCTCCAATTTAACCACTGCAGTGACCCACTCCTTAATCTCACTCTCACTGTGAAGCTGTGCTGCCTGAAGAATCTCTGAATTTGACAATGTATAATCTTTCTTATTCTGACTAATCGTCTGGGTAAATATAAACCCTACTTTCCTCATCCCCAAACCCAACGCAATCGCTTCGACTAGATTTTCCTCATCAGGGTCTCGCAACAAGATCAAATTCTCCTCCGATCCCTGCTGTGGTGGTTCATAGATGAAATCCACCTCCACCTTCCCCTCCGTAACTGTCCCATACATAAATCCACTGCGTTTAACAGCAAACGCTAAGGAATCATTCACGTAATGCTGAAACGCATTAGCAGCATCACGATCAAACGAAACTGACTCAGAATGTGGATTCTCCTGCCGTGTAACCCGCATCTGCTTCGCAATGAGATCATCCATAGTCATTTTTCTTCCAAACAATCCAGCAGGATGTAAAGTTGGGCCAGCAACCTTTCGTTCGCCCTCGTAAGCCAGATAGATCATAGAACCATGCGAAATTCCGAGAGACGAAATTAGGGTTTGGGGATTCGACAAGTCTGTGAATCGATTCATCTCTTCTTGAGTTTTTGCGAGCAACAAGTTCTGGTTTTTCGATAGGGTTTGATTCGATACAGGGACTCTGAGCTGATTCTCGATTAGGATTTTGAGCTCAGACACTGTAATTTGAGGATTTTGGACAGTTACTCGCTCAGAACCATCTCTGCTGCGTACTCTGATCATCATTTTTGCGGAATTGGTCTCTAAATCTGGAAGTGATGCCCTAAATCAAGAGAAGTATAGTAAGAAAATCGAAGGAGAGATCTATAGCGAGAAGAGAATAATGGAGAATTAGTAGAAGAATTGGAGCTTACGAAAGCTTTTCGGAATCTCTGTTTTCTCAAGTAGGAGAGGAAGGAATATGAGAAAGCTTTATTAATCCTCAGAATCCCATCTAGGTCCCTGTTTTGAAATTCGTAATAGTAAAATTTAGAATATAATTAGGGGTGCGTTTGATTTATGGAAGAGCAATGTTTATGGAATTGATTAACATAATTGTCAATTTAATCATACAATTCTAATTTTATCGTTGTTGTTTTTTTTTTGGTAAGGCATTTCATCGTTTGGGACACGTTATAAATAGGGTTGAATTAGAACTCTCTAATTCTATAAAGAATTAGAACAATGATTTAGGTGCATTTGGATTTATGGAATTGAAATTGAATCAAAGAATTGAATTCTATTGATTTAAAACTCATAAACTCATGACTAAATTAAACTTCATGAAATTCAGATTTCTATCGTTTAGATGCACTAGTAAATTGATGGAAAATTGAAACCATTGGACTTTTGTTTCGCTTTTAAATTCTATGACAACATGAATTTGTCAAATAAGACCTTTTTACTATAGATATAGAATTGAATTCCACATACTGCCTTTAAAATCATTGCTCCAATTCTCTATGAAATCAGAGAATTCTAATTATACCCTATTTATAATGTGTCCCAAATGATGAAATTGGAGTTGTGTGATGGAATTGATAATTTTGTTACTCAATTCTATAAATCCAAACGCACGTGAAATTCAATTTCATAGTAATTAAGTCTTATTTGACAAATCCACATTGGTGTGAAATTTAAAAATGAAAGAGAATCTCGATGGTTTCATTTCTTCATGAATGTAATAATGCATCCAAACGATAGAATTATGAATTTCTTAGAATTTAATTCAATGGGTTTTAAATCCATGGAATGCAATTATTTGGCTCAATTCCAATTCCATAAATTCAAAAGCATTGCATATCAGCTGCTAAGTTTATCCTAGTTTACATTAGACATACCACCTCACCCCTTGGTCCCGTTGGACTATTGTTTATTGTTAGTAAAATGGTTATTATGCCCTTAAGATATTTCATAATCTCCCAAATCCCCTTTAGTTACCTGTAAACTATTGTTAACAAGTCTTAAACCTTACGCTTAATTTTTTTTTTCTAAAAACTGAGGTTATATGCTTTAATCTTACGAATTAGTGAATCTTAACCACAATTAAAGGGAGTTAAAAGGGGACACCCCTTTAATTGCCTTGGACTATGGTTAACAAGTTTTAACCCATGTGGTTAATTTTTTCCCCTAAAAACCAAGGTTAGATGCTTTTACCATAAGGGTTAGTGAATCTTAATCAAAGTTAAAGGGAGTTAAAAGGAGATACCACTTTAACTACCTTGAACTATGGTTCACAACAGTTAATTTTTTTCTAAAATCCAAGATTACATTCTTTAACCCTAAGGGTTAGTGAATCTTAATCACAGTTAAAAGGAGTTAAAAGGAGACACCCATTTAATTACCCTTGAACTATGGTTAACAAGTTTTAACCCATGTGGTTAATTTTTTTTTTCTAAAAACCAAGGTTAGATGCTTTAATCTTAAGGGTTAGTGAATCTTGACCATAGTATAAGGAAGTTAAAAAGGGACACCCCTTGAACTACTCTTGAACTATAGTTAACAAACTTTAACCCTTGTTGTTAACTTGTTTTTAAAGCCAAGGTTAGTATTTAACCCTAAGGGTTAGTAAATTTTAATTACAATTAAAGGGAGTTAAAAGAGGACACGTGTCACAATAGTTCACTAAATGTCACAAAAAAAAAAATTGAATGTAATTCAACTGAAGAGGAGGAATGAGGTTCTTTGTCTAATGGTTGAGTAATGATGAGTTATCACACGCGGGGATTTGTCCCTGTGGTTGTGTATCTTCCTTTGGGAAGGTGTGACTCGTGTTCGAGTCTTGGTGTTGCTGTTGAGCACCTACCTAGAGTATCTAACCCCCTAACCCCTAACCTAGATAGCTTCCTACCAAAAAATTAAAATAAAAGTAATGATTAGTTAATTTGCAAAACTGTTATACAAAAGAGTGAATTTGCAAACTAGGATAGGCCTAACAGGTGATATGCAAAAACCCCTTATTTAGGGCTGGACTCAATCTAAGCTAGCTTGACGCCTCATTTGAGCCAAGCTCAAATGGATCAAGACAAGCCTTTATTTGAGCTCGGCTCGCTTAAGGCTTGGTTCCGCTTGAGCTCGAGTTGGCTCGAAATATATATATAACTCTCTACTCTTTGGACGAAGGACTACTCCAAAATCTTATTTCCGTATATGAATGTATTATTTTTAAAATAATTTCTTGTATCATAATTTATTGATAAATATTTTTATTAAAATTAAACAAAATAATTCTGTGAATCAAGCTGGAGCCAACCCGAGCTTGAATGGAGCTCAAGCTCGATCAAGCTTGTTCAAGCCAAGCTCAAGCCTCAACATTTGAGCTTGAATCAAGCTCAAGCTGAGCTTGAACATGTTCATGCCAAGCTCCAATATCCCCAAGCTTGGCTCAGCTCGGCTTGAATACACCCCTACACTTATTAGAGTAGTGATAGGCGTACCATGAATTCCATTTCTAAACCTATTGGTGGATGCCTTAGGTTTTGAAATGGAATTCATGGGTACGTTAACTATTTCCCCACTTATTATTATCGTGGGATACTTGGGTAGTTTTCATAAATGCTAGATACCTGTACTCATGCATTGAAATCATCCAAAACTTCAATTATGAGCATTGATTAAGGTTTTTTACATTATTGTCCATAAGGTTTGTCATCATTTCCTATCTACCATTATTTTAACATGTTAACCAAACTATTATTCTCACTATTTACCTGATTTTTAGCATTTATGAAACCTCTTTCATACCCATCATATCTTTTTTTTTTTGTTAGAGTTTGAATTTTAATTTATTTATTTTTAATTCTCCTTCCCTTGCACGGCCTCTCCTTAAACGAGATCTCTCTTTCTCTCCTTCTCCTCTAGTAGTGCATTGCTCCATTAATAGATGAAATTCGCTTATTCTAGTTGAGATATTAATTTCGCCCATTCAAGCTTCCTTTAGTAGGGTTTATACGATCCAAACCCTAAAGGTAAATAATCTTTTTTATTGAAATTTGTTACAATACACAAACACCATTAATGGTGCAATGAAAACTCTTATTTTCTATTCATTTTAGTCATTAACTCATTGTTTTTGGGTAAAAAATCACTAAATTCTAATAGTAGCAGATCACTTAATATTTCCTTCTCATTTGGTCATTACCTCATTCTAAATAATTTGCTCATCATTTGGCATTTATCCATTTTTTTCAAAAAGAAAATCTCAAAACACAATTAATTGTTCACCTTAAACTCAAAACACCATTAATGACGGATAGGAACTCATAACGCCATTAATGGTGTGTAGAAGCGCAAGACACCGACCATTAATTGAGATTGATACAATCACTGATTTATCATGAAAACCGCTCATCTTAAATCGGTGGTCCAGTCAGGGGCGGAGCTAGGAATTTTTCATTGGGGGGCCGAAATATATGTATAAAAAAATAATTAATTGAAGGTATGGAACTTGGGGGTTCGGGGGCATAGCCCCCAAGAATTTTTTTTTGGGGTAGTTTTTTTTTTTTTTCTCGGTAATACCCTTGAGGTCGCCAAGTGTCCCTATTAATACCTCTTAACTGTGGGTAAGATTCACCCACCTAACCTTGGTAATTTTAAAATATATCAAATTTATTTACCCTAGTTAAAATTCACTAACTCCTAAGGTTAAAAAAAATTTAATATTTTTTTTCTAAAAACCAAGGATAAATAGGTGAATCCTAAGAGTGCGTATTTTTAACCATAGTTAAGGTGTGTCAATAGGGACATGTGCAACCTCAATGGCATAACCGGACTCCATTGGGGGCCCATTTATGTGATAAAAAGATTGAGGGGCTACTATAATATATATGACAAAAATTTGGGGGGGCCAACTATAGTAAAAAAAAAAAAATTATTTTGAGGGTCCACTATTTCACACTACCATAAGAGGGAATTCCAAAAAATTTGGGGGGGCCATGGCCCCTCCCCTCCCCTTGGGTCCAGTGAAGTGTTGAGTGAATATAAAAATTTTACTTTTAATTTATTGAGAGTATTTTGTTACTTTATGACATATTAAGTGTTGTCGATGATGGAAAATGATAAGATGATACGTGGAAGTAATTTCCTAGTCAGATCAGAACCTGAACTAGTTAGAAGCCACGTGGATAAAGATTATGATGATCTGAAAAAGGTTCTATTGCTTTAAAGTATTTTGTTCTGAATGCAAATTTCGAACCATTAGTGTATCAGATGTTCATTTACACTATCTTTGCGGTTTAATGTTGTTGAAGGCGTAACAAGCCGAGTCTTAAAAACTGACGCCTTTCTCGGCCTGACTAATATTTTATAGATATTTCAGATAAGCTTTTGATCTTGATAAAGGATTTGAAAGGTTCAGATACCTTAAAATATGCCACATTCGAGAATAAGATCCGAACTCCGAGCATGCTGATCAATTCACTACGCCTTCCCGACTTGAAGTAGTTCGAGTATTTTACTGGTGATATGATCAAAGAAGCAGATTTTGATTATCAAATAAGCTTTCAAGAATCAGATGGAAAGCTTAAAGGCGGTTTAATCCGTCAGGACTAAAGTAGTCCTTGGTAAGATTTCAGTAGGACTTGATTACTGAATATTTTCTAACACCATTATAATATTTTATTCTTCAAGATAGGTCTTGAATAAATGGTGTTGCGGGCTTAAGCAGATCAAAAGCTCGAAGGAGTAATACTCTGTTGAGACGAGAAAGCGATTCCCGATTCAGTCTCGTCTTTATAGGGATTCGGTGGATTCATATCACTATGCACCCTATTGCCTTGTCGGGGGGTAAAGGCACATATTGCCTTCCTCGTGGGAATAGACGTGTGTGTTCCCCCCATCTCCTATTCCTATAAAATATTGATTACTTCCTGAGCTGACAGTTAGGAGGGCATGTTGAGATGTATCTTGCCCCACTTCCCTGTGGGCTATTGGAGGAAATCAAAGCCTTCATAGTCTCATTCTCTCGTACTAGATGATTGAGATCTGACAGTGGATATCGCATCCACCCTGACAATAGTGCCTTCGTCCAGCACTTATGATTTCTCTAGACAAGGTACCTCAAAGGCTTATGACCCGCCTTTGGTTTACGATGATTTATATATATATATATATATATACATATATAGTAGTTGGGGGAAGGATTATGAGATGTAGTCTGGAGAGTTAGGAGGGAATCTGTTAAAATAGTTAAACTCCTTTCCTGAAAGTAGTTTACTCTTTTAACCTTTGAAGTATGCATCCAAAAGCTTGTTTGGGTCATAACAGTTTAAAGGATTAAGTCATAACTGAAAGTTAATTATGGTAGTTTGATGAGTTGGCAGCTCCCTTCTGAAAGAACACGTGTCAGTTAATAAAATAAGTTTTCTTTAACATATATAAGCTGTTATTAACAGAATAGGAGTTAATTATTGACAGAATAGCTCCACTTAACATATTCTGTCTATTTTGTAACCGAAAGACTCTATTTAACAGATTCTGTCAAAGTTCTAACGGATTGGCTCCTTTTAACAGAAAACAGCTGGCATACGTCAGAGTCAGTTAGACGTCACATCAAAGAATATTTTTATTATTAATTAAATAAATAAAAATAAAGATTTTTCTTCTATAAATAGGAGAGAACTAGTAAGAAGTAAGGAGGATGAGACTTAGGTTGATGAGATTTTGATTTTCAACTTAGAAAACACTATTCGTACTACTCAGATATTTCGATATTCTGAATGTTCTGAAGAAGGAAAGCTGCCAATTCATTACCATACTTCACTGTTCCTTCTTCTCTACCTTCAATCACGTTCATCTTTTCTTCATCTTTTTCTCTTTTACTTACTCTTTCAGGAAACCTGAAGAAGTGTGATGTAGTAAAACTACTTCAGGCTTGCGGGATAACCCAGAAATGATCAAAGGAGGCTGTTGATGACAGATTTGTTACTCCTAATTGATAGATCTAAAGTTGCAAATTGATATCCAGTGATCTACATCAGTAATTCAAATCCTCAGTTTTAACAAGTGTCTAAACAGGAAAGTGGTTTAGGATATCAACTAGCATTACATCTTCTCTTTACATGACAAATGCTCAATATTATTTCTCAATGTCAAATTTGCAGAAAATATCAAAATAAATAACAATAATATGTCACTTTGAAGAATGGATTCATGAAGACAAGGAATACACCTACAATGGTGGAAAGTTTAAAGTTATACCCGTGTTAACTGAAATAACCTACCAGGACCTATTATCATAATTGTATCGGTTGACTAACTATGAACCAGAAGCCAAAGAAATTACAATGACATGTTTGTTCCCTACGAAAATCACTTCGTGTCCTCCAGCTAACATTGCAAACAACAACGAACTGTCAGCATTCCTAATGTGTTGTTGTGTAGACTTGCCACTTTATCTAACAAAGAGAAGAAAATGTGTAAATGTTCAAATAGAGCACTTGAATCACGAGTTGGTAGAAGATTTAGACTTGACAGACAAATGCGGTGGAAGTGTAAATGTTGCAATATTGCGCCCGAAGCACGAGTTACTAGAAGATTTGGGCTTGGCAGACAAAGGCGAACAAAGTTTAAGTGCTGAACTAGAGTGTCCCAAATTTGAGTTTGTGTAGTTACTAGAAGATTTGGGTTTGACAGACAAAGGCAGACAAAGTTTAAATGCTGGAGCAGAGTCCCCCAAATTTGAGTTTGTGACAAAAAGGGGCAACAATTGTGCCCTGCTCTCTGAATGAACAAGCTTGATCTGATCTCCAGTCTATTTCCAGGTAATGCCAAAAATTGATATAAATAACTACAGTCCTAAGGCACTCCTCAGTATTTATATTATCATTGTTTCTGACTATAATCCTTACCCCCATTTGTATAATTGACGTTCCCAGTTCACCGGTTATCGTGTTCCAACATATTAGCCCAGATCGAGAGAGAGAGTCTTGTCTTTTCCACAATGCAAGAGTGGGACGGAGACACCCTATTGTTTGTGAATCTTCTGATCAACTCAAAATTTTGAAGATCAATTGATATTGCCGTAACAGATGAATGTGCATGCATCGGCAGTAACTTTACCTATTCTTACATCTCTTTGCCTCTTCGTTTTTTTTTGATGAGGATGTCCACTATGGGTTTCTCTAACTATAACTTGTTGCGCATGTGTGTTGTTTATTCGATCCACACAAACATATAATGCAACTAGTTAGTTTTCTCTTTAGAAAAGTCAATTATACTATTTTTAGCCCTATTAAGTTTAAGTCTTTCTCATATCCGGTGCATTAGTGCTAGTCTTCAGACTACACAATTTTCTTACAAATTATTGCCAATATCATGTATATAAGTAGTGATTTCAAATCCAGAAGTAAATCATACTTTAGAAACTTTTGGTAAGAAAAAAGTTTGATTTTTGGGGGTAATAATAGAAAAGTTGACAACTTATTGTCACTCAGAAATCTACATATCATTCAAGAACTGTACATGAGATTTTCAACTCATACAAGGGCAGACGTGCTCGATTTGATACCTAATGTCATCAATAACATCAAAACCTGACATATGAGATGTTAGGTCTTGCATCCTTCTCGATTAGTCAATCCCAACTGCCTACTGCATCCCCATTGTACTAGTTAGATTATTTGCTGGGAAAAAAAAAGTTTATTTGGAAACAAGGGTATTTGGTAAATATAAATCAGTAATGAGTGAGTCTATGGGTACCCACAATTATACTCCTGGATACTAACCATCTATGACTAATCACTAAGAATCAAGATTAATACTGAAGTAACACACTTTTGAAAAAAACAGGAAGCCAAGCTACACCTTTTTTTTTCTTCTAATCTTAACTCTTAATTTTTGAATTAAAGATTAGGATTTAGGAGTATACTTGGAAGTACCCATAGACTGACTCATTAATAATAAGTAAAAGTGGTTAGGATTGTTAAATAAAAACTGACCTCTTACTTTTAAAAAAAGGGTATTTAAAAAAAACTTATTTTTGTCAAAAGGCTCTTAAATTACTCTTAAATGTTACATGCTATACATGTCACTCATTTTTTTATTTTTTTTTGATAATATACTAACCACACACATAGCCCTCAAGCTCAACTAAGCCTTTAACTACACACACCACTTAAAAAAAAGGTGAGATAAGAGTACTTAAGGAGGAGAGGGAGTCAACAATCATTAACTGATGTGGGATATATGGGCACCCAAAGCTGACTGTTTTTTTCAACACACCAACCCAACTTTTGTTCTTTTGATAATGTACTAACCACACACACACAACCCTCAATCTCATGTCAAGCCTCACTCAATTAATTTATTTTATCAATAATTTTTATTTTATTTTAAAAGTGCAGTTATACTAAATAAGTTTATTATAAAGAAGGACTTATTAAAAAAAGACACTAATTTATAAAAAGTACTTACTATATTTAAGATTTTTCAAACACTACCTCAGTGTTTGTCACTAATATGCACACACGCACGCCTTTTATGTAAGGGTGTGTGTTAAAACTTAAAATGGTGTCCTAAAGCTTTGTGGGGGGTGTTTGGTAACAAGGTTTAAGATGTGCGGCAAGAGACGACCCCCTTATTAAGTTGTCCAAGTAAAAAAACTAGCTTTCTTCTGATCTAACTACTCTTATACTACTCTTATACACACCCTGTCTCTTGTGTCAGTGGTGGGGTGTTGCCTTTCTGCTTAGGGAGGCCTGGGGATCCAATCCCTTAAGTATATGTTGCAAGAGCTTCAATGCTTAAACTAACCTCTAAGCACCTAATGTAGAGAAATGATATCCTTAAGAAAAAAAAAAAAACCCCTCTTATACACAACAAAAATAAGTGCTCGGGACTCGGAAGTGAGCGCCCAAATCAAGTTTCTTACTTTTTGATAATTCGTAAAAAGGATTTCTACTTTAAAAAAAAAAAAAAAAAGTAAAGAGGATTTCTTAAGTGTATTTGTTAGGCATATGACAGACCGTTAATAAAGCTTAGGATTTTGTGGCCCTATTATCGTATTTCTTGTCTTTTTTTTTTTGGAAAATAATCACCTCCTCAGTCGGTGATGCGATTAACTGCCAGGTGTCCTTTTATTGACTTTTTAAAACTAGGTTAAGATTCACTCACTTCTATGATATACCCATCTACCATTGAATTTTAGGGGAAAAATTAACTACGAGGATTAACAAAATTTAACCGGAGTTCATGGGAATTGAAGGAGCTTTGTGAGAGCAAAAAACAATAGTTTATTCGCGTGTGGAGCGAACTAGAGGGTGTGTATTACCCAAAAAAAAATGGAGTGAGTGAGGCGAGTGGAGCTAGTAAAATCTTTTTTCTTTTTTAAGCTGGTGAAATCCTTAAACCTTATCCTTATGGGCCCTGATAGTTGATGAAGCCGGTAGAAAGTAATGAAAGGAACTAAAGGTGAAATGCTGGCATCAATGGTTATTAGTTTGAATGAAGAGGGGCAGCTTTTGGAGGGATATTTCTATATATAATAAATGCTAGCCCCACAACTTCCTAAACCCAAGTTGTGACATATGTGGAGCTATTTCCCCTATACCTTTAGAACGGATTGAGGCCATAACTTCCTCTTTGGAAAAAAAAAAACAAGAGCTTAATTTTGAGCCTCCAACCAAAAAAAAATAAATTGAGCCAGAGCTCTGCTTCACGGCAACAGAGCTCCCCTATTTACACTATGGTAGTGACATAATTGTAATTATTGAGAGAGACTATGACAATTTGGAAACACACATAATTTACAACATTGTCACCGTTATAATGTAAAAAGGGGGGCTTCGCTCTACACTGTGAAGCATAGCTCCTCTTTGTATTTAACCTAAATAAAAATGTTTTGTTAACCTACTGAAAGGGTAGCAACATTTTCACGTGTCTCAACTACAATAAAAGCTTGAAAAATTTTCAATATTCACTATTGGTGTTAATACACACTCTCTCTCTCTCTCTTTCTATATATATATATATATATATAAAGAAATGCTAGCCTCACTCAAGCTTCCAAATTCTCATTGTGGTAGTGATAAATTTCTTCTTTTGAAATTTGTGTTGGGAATGAAATCTTCTACGGTTATAGTCGTACTCGAGGGAGTGCAGTTATGCCCCGCCCTTGAGGTCGCCATGCGTCGCTTTTAACACCCCTAAACTGTGGTTAAGATTCACCCACCCCCTAAGGTTCACTCACCTATCCATTGTTTTTAGAAAAGATATTGAAAATATTTTAATATTTTTTTCTAATCAGGGTAATAATATTTTTTTTTCAAAAACTAAGGATAAATAAGTGAACCATAAGGGTAGATGAATCTTAAGCACAGTTAAAGGGAGGACTGTGATGACCTCAAGGGCGTGACCGGACTCCCTGGTTATAACCGTAGAGTTATCCTTCCATAGTGGGAAAAATTTTGAATTCTTCCTCGTGGACTAGCACTCCTAATGAGTATGCGTGGGAGAAGAAGGGTGGGACCAACGTTATTGTCTCTGCCTGCCACTAATTCCCTCGCTTTTAAATACAAAAGAATAAAGGGTAAAAGATAGGCTGCGAGCTTTCCCCTCTGCTACTCGCTCTCGATTACCTCCACTCCACGTCCCCCTTCGTAGGATTTTGTTCCGTCATTTTTATATGACCAAACTACCCTTTAAAATTAGACACTAGTGGATTCCCTTTTAGTGCGTTTATTTTAGTTTTTCTGCCAAAATGATCCTCAAAATGGCATTCTTATTTACGACCAGCAAAACTAGGGCTGTATTCGGGCGGGCTTGACCAGGTTTGGCCAAGCCCGGCTCGGCCTAAAAACAGGTTCGATTGTGCGGCTCGAAGCTCGGCTCGAAAAAAAAAAATTGGCTTGAAGCCCGGCTCGGCCCGAATTGATTCAAGCTCAAGCCGGGCTTGGCATGGCTCGAGCTTGGCTTGAATTCTTTTTTTTTTAAAATAAAATTTTATATTATTTATATATATAATAATGATATATATATATATATATATATATATATATATATATATATATAAATAATAGTTTTCAAGCCGAGCCGAGTTCGAACCAAGTCGAACCTCAATCAAGCCGGGCTTCGAGCCGGGCCGAGCCGCATAGGGGTAGGCTCACGCTTGGCTTGAATTAGTTTTCGGGCTTTTTTTTGGGCTTGGCTTGGCTTGTTCGAGCCCAAAGTTTTTGGGCCGATCTCGGGCAGAACCGAGCTGAGCTGAGCTGAGCCGCACCAACGGGCCAATCGGGCTTTGTGCAGCCCTAGAAAAAACCTCTATTGCTATATTACGAACTTAAACAAGATTTGTTGCCTTACGGCACCTTGGTGGCTGGCACTAACCTTAGGTCATTGTGTCTTTAAGTGTTATTAAACAAAAAATGCTAATTCTACTTTGCAACTGGGTGTTATCTCACATTGGTTGGGTACTAGACTTTGCAAGAGTATATAAGAGTCCACTGATCCTCCATTAGTCAGGCTTTTTTGGAGTGATTGAGTGAGTTTACCCTTATGATACCTTAATTGTAACCTTAGGTCTGAGTGTATGTGTTTAGGTGTTAATTTATCTCCTCAACCACAAGAAAATAAAAGAATTATGAATTAGTCTAAGGATACTCCCAAAGTGTACTCCCAAATATACCCCCAAATCATGTCCGTTTATCTCAATTACTAAATAGTTAGGATTAGAGTTGATGTGACATTAGAAAAGGCAAAATAAACCAAAGCAAATCCTGACCCTTAGTAGTTGGTTATAAACAGTTAGGATTAGGGAGTATATTCGAGAGTATATTTGGGAGTACCGATAGATTGACTCAAAAATTATTGCACTGGTTAAAAGTAGAGGGGTATAATTGTCAATCAAATTAGGCAATGACAAAGAGAAACATATGAGAGACTTGTACAGTCAACACATTATGATGATGCCGCAAAAAAGGTTTTGGATTTGCTCTGGTGGATGCCGAGCTGAGCAGTCAAAAATCCACATACCATTGGACATGTGGCAATAAAAAGGGGGGAGAAGTCAAAATAATGGGGAGAAAATGAAATGACTTCTCCCCCAGATGCCCGATGGTTTGTGGATGCCCGAGCAGGCGTTCAGGCGTCCACCTGAGCAAATTCGAAGCCCTCAAAAAATGTAATAATCCCCGGGAATTTTATTTTATTTTTTAAATCGAAAATGCCACTGATCAGCCCCCTAACTCTAGACAAAAATTCTTTTAAACGCACGCCCTTTATTCACGGGAATGACACTAGAAAGCCCTATCATTCTTGGAAATAACGAAATTATCCTGTACAGGTGAGGAAGAATCTTAAACGGTCACCTTCAAGGACTATAACCAACCCTCAGCAATCCGAAAATATCAAAAAAAAAATAAACGGACTATAACCAACCCTCAGCAATCTGATTGGTAGTTTTTTCGAATTCTTAAACGGTCACCTTCAAGGATTATAACCACCCCTCACCAATCCAAGTGGGTTTTTCGGTTGTTTACCCTTGCACTTCATTACTAGTGAATATCCAAATTTTGACAATTATTATGCTAAGAACAATTTTTTATTAAAAAAAGGTAAAAAATTAGAAAATTTTAAAAATATAGAGCAAGAAATAAAAATAAATAAGAATATTAATTATAAAAATCACCTACAAATATATTTATTACATTAATTATTTATTCGAGTCTTTTTAAAATTTCGTAAATAATTCACATTTGATTTGCAAAATTTATGACTTTTTTAATAAAAATTACAATTTAGTTAAAAAGTTATGAATTAATCATTCAAAGAAAACTTTTCAAATGATTCGAGACTTTTTTAAAAAATACAAATATATGTTATTATGATTATTCATGTCTATAGCTAGAATTTTCTTTAACGGAAAATAAGGTATACTATAAGTGAAAATATATGAGTAGAGATAGTTCCCAAGGAAAAAGGAAAACAAATCGCATGGTCTTCTCCCAAATTGATCACCTAATTGCAAATTGGCACGCAGTAGTAAACTTTTATTTTATTTTCTTTTCTAATGCGTTGGAATTTGATTAGAATGATGGGAAGATGACTTAGAATTAATAATTTTTCACAACGGAGAAATACTAAGCATACTCTCATCATCCTTATTTTTACCTTTCTTTTAGGATAAAAAAGACAAAGGACTTCGTATCCACTTAAGTAATGAGTCTTTTAGAAATTAAATTAAGCACTGTATTGGAATATTTTAGCAACGTTGGGATAAAGTAAGCATTAAATTTGAAATGGGTGGCCGTTGGAGCTTCAAAGCTTCGAACTTCGAACTTCAAAACCCCACTTCAAGGCCAGCAAAACGACTGTTGGGTTTAAAATCTCTTCGATCTCTGTTCTAGAGAGAGAGAGAGAGAGATAGAGAGAGAGGTGGTGTGAGTGAGATGACAGGGGTACGGATGGTCACAAAGGAAGTTTGTAGAGGAGGAGAAAGGGGTGGAGAGAAAGGAGGTGAAGAGCAAAACCAGGTCTCTGTGGTTGCACTTCTCTTAACGGCTCTTAGGAGGTCCATGGTTTCTTGCCGTGTGGATCAACAAGAAGACGTCGTCTCTGCCATTCACCAACTGGATATGGAGATCGGGTGGCCCACCAACGTTCAACACATCACTCATGTTACATTCGATCGCTTCAACGGCTTTCTCGGTCTTCCTGTCGAGTTCCAAGTCCAGATCCCCTCCCGAGTTCCCAGCGCTAGGTTTTATTTCAACTCTCTCTCTCTCTCTCTTGGGTATTCTTAAAATTTCGAAATCTGATCTGGGTTTCTCTTTATAATGCAAGAAATGAAGCTGTTGAGGTTCTTTAGCTCGGATTTAGTGGTATAGTAGCTCAGGAATAGAATCCTGGCTATTCTAAAGACTGGGTTCTCTCTCTTTGTTTCATGAGTACCCTTAAAACCTAGAATTAGATCTGGGTTTCGCTTCATTATGCAAGAGATGAAGCTCTTGGTGCCTTCTAGCTTTGAAATTCTGTGACTTTTTTTTTGTTGTAACGGAGGGTGTCCCAAACCCTTCGAGGCAAGGACTAGTCCCTTCAGGTGTTCGCACTGACACATTCGAAATTTTCCTTACGGACACCAGAGTAAGTCGAGGAGTGGGAGTTGAACACACAACCACAGGGAGCAAACCCGGGATGCTAGTTAATTGCACCAACCCCTGGTGGGTAAAAATTTGGCTGTTCTTAACACTGGGTTCTTTCCCTCTCTCTCTTGCATAATCTTAAAAGTTAGATCTGGGTTTCTCTTCATTATGCAAGAAATGAAGCTTTTGATGCTTTCTAACTTTGACAATTAGGGTTTTGCTAGCTCCGGAACAGAGAATTTGGCTGTTCTAAACACTGGGTTCTCTCCCTCGTTCTCTAATGGTAATATGATCTGGGCTTCTTTTTATGTTGCAAGAAATGAAGCTGCTGAAACTTTTTAGATTTGACAATTAGTGGTTCTAAACACTAGCCCAACCAACGAGGGGTTGGGCTAGTGGCCAAGACCATGCCTTAGGAAGCGGAGGTCTTGAGTTCGAGTCCCTTCCCCTTGTTGGCTACCTTCTGGGATTTATCCCGGCTTTCCTGGTTGTGTAGTATAAGGGGATATGACTTAGTCGGTGCTCTAAGAGGCTCGGTACCCTCGTTCAAAATATTAAGTAAAATAGTGGTTTAGTAGCTTAGAAATAGAAAGCTGGCTGCTCTAAAGTCTAAACACTGGTTTGAATTAATTAAGTCATTTGGTTATTAAGTTAACCCATTAGAGAGATTTAGCTCATGGGGATACTACTGTTGTATTGTTTAACATTAGTGTTTCTCATGTTTATGTGCTAAAATCCTCATCAACTTCTCACAGAGGATGTATTGACATTTCCTTCTACAAATGATGGTAGCTTGATAGGTGATCTGTGGCTTTATTGAATTGCAGGTAAGAGAGACTGTAATGGGTGGAAGTTAGAACCTGAAGTGTTTGGAGATGTGTATATGGGTCTTTAGTAACCTTTTGAATGTTGATTTTGATTTATTAAAACAGATTTTTAATTGGTTTTAATAAAATAAAAGTTGGGTTTTAATGATTTGGAAGAAAACCATTTAGTTAGATTTAAAATGGTATTTTTACATTAGTGGTTTTGGGGAGAAAAACCTTGTTTTCAAAAGAAAACTGTTGTGGCTTTTATTAGTCCCACGTCGGATATTAATGAGACTTTAAACCTCTTAATAAGTAATCCCCTCTCCTTTGTGATTGTTCTCTTGTGTGTGCTCATACACCAAGTGTGGGTGCACTTGCGAGGTGTATCGCACCGAGCGCGACACGCGCACGTACAAGAGCAATGGGCGCTATGAGGCACACTTTGCACTTCGCGAGTCGCCTATTCTTTTTAAGAATAAAAGTCAGATCAACGGTGTAGATCTGATCCGGATTGAGATAGTGGTTCGGATTCCGTGATTCGTTACGGATCATGGGTGTGTGTCCAGGTTCATTGAACTTGGTGGGCTATTGACTGGGTCAGTTGGGGAAACCCAGGAGACTCAGTGACTAGGTCGGTTAGGAAGCCTAAGTGGCTCCCAAGGCCTAGTTCTCACCTATATAAGGTGAGGATGAAGAGGAAGATTTTACACAGAAGAGATCTGAAGCCCATCTCAAGGTTGAAGATGACTCAACCCAGTATGCTAGATCACGTAATCAACCAGTCCGCTTGGATCAGTTGATTCTCTGTCTCCAAACAGATAAGTGATCTGACTAATAGTCTGGTCAATTGAGATCGCTCTGTAACCAAACAGGGCTCTATCCGGATTTACCAGAACAGAGAACAGAAGGAGAATTCGGCCAGTGTAGTAATACACTGACCTCTAGGCACTGTTACCAAACAGAGCCCGTAGACAATCTTTTTCCAAATAGTGTGTCATTTTGGATCTGATTCCAGAATTCTCAGAATCTGGTTTATAGAATCCATACAGATCCAATTCTGGAACTGTGTCAGAATCGCTCGTAGAGAGTAATTCTATTTGGCAATCACTCGTGATAGCCTAATCTGGTTTATACAATCTATGTAACAAGAATAATTCAGACCTTAACTAGAATAAGAATTGTGGGCATCTTAAAAAGAGGTTTAAGTACAGTTCCTACCAGATAGTGCAGATATGTAGAGGAACGGATCGATTCCTGGCTAGGTTGAATCCCGGGGATAGAGTTGCCTTAATCCCTTGCACAAACGGGAGGCTCCAACTATCTTCAAGAAGTGTTTGTCGCGCCTCTTAGCCGAAATTGATAAAGGTTTTGTGGTCATCGTGTGCAAACTAATTAACCAACATTGAAGGGGCAGTTCATTTCAGAAGGGGGGTGCCCTTAAAATGATGAATTGGGAACATCAAGAAAATTCCTGTCTCCATATAAGGGGCCGTTTGGCATCAATTATGGTGATTCTCTCATTCTGAAAAATAATTAATTCTTATAAGTTTTGATTCTTATAATCAATATTGTACTGTGAATGCATTTGGTAACTGTCAATCAGAATCAATTATGAAGAAAAGAAATAAAAGAATTAAGTTTGGATGAAAAAAAGAAAAATAAATAAATTTATTTTAAGCATTAAATATGGTTATATCATCAACACATATATATAAGTATCATAAAATACAATTTTTTTTTTTATTATGTCTCATCTATCTCATCAATTTTGATGCTTATCACGTTCATTATAAGCATGTTTTTTCATAATTGATTATGAAAATCTATATTTTTTTGTTCCCTAAAATTGTGCATAAAGCAGGACGATTCTTAAAATTGTTTCCTAAAAATGACTTGCCAAACGCGTTTAGACTGTTAATGTTCCCGGGATAAGAAAAATCGTTACAAGGAACGATACCAAAAAGCCCCTAAGCTTCTCCCCACTTCTTGGGGGAGATTAATGATGTACCAATCAACTATTTCTAAAATCTCTTAGGCCATGAATAGAGTGATGTTTTGATGATGCCTAAATACAACATTTAGGAAGTTAAAAATACCATAAAATGGCTGTTCTCATCTCTAATGTTTTTTTTTTTGTCATATTGGGCCTGCTTTGAGTATCAGATGTTGGTTATGCTAAGTGTAGTGTCAGTCAGTTTATTCATTTCTTTTTACTCTCCTTTGAACACTTAACCATCGATTTGCGCCTGAGTTTGTGTATTAGGCTAACTCTTGGTGTACTCATGCAGTGCTAGCGTGTTTGGTGTCTCAGCAGAATCAATGCAGTGTTCTTATGATTCCAAAGGGAACAGCATCCCCACTATTCTCTTGCTAATGCAGGAACGGCTATATTCGCAAGGAGGTTTAAAGGTATAAACCTTCCAAGATTGATACGGGCCTGGTTACTGATTTTAATCTAAAAGACGGTGTTCTGATCGGTTATTTTGAATGGGTTTGTAGGCAGAAGGAATATTTCGGATAAACCCAGAAAACAGTGAAGAGGAGCACATAAGAGATCAGCTGAACAGGGGAATTGTCTCAAACGAAATTGATGTCCACTGTTTGGCAGGTCTAATAAAGGCTTGGTTCCGAGAGCTCCCCGAAGGAATACTGGATGGGCTTTCCCCTGAACAAGTTCTAGAGTGTAACACAGAGGAGGAATCTGCAGAGCTTGTGAAGAAGCTCCTGCCAACTCAGGCTGCATTGCTGAACTGGGCCATTGATCTTATGGCAGATGTAGTTGAGGAAGAGGAATCCAACAAAATGAATGCAAGAAATATTGCCATGGTTTTTGCTCCAAATATGACTCAGGTAATAGCTTCAAACCATTCAAGATCTCATTCAAACCTTTTAGTAATCAACATTATATGACAAATTGGAGCTTTTTTCTCGATCAGATGTCTGATCCATTGACGGCTCTGATGCACGCTGTTCAAGTGATGAATTTGCTCAAAACCTTGATCATGAAAACACTAAGGGAACGCGAAGAGACTGCAACAGGAGGATATTCACCCTTCTCATCTCATTCATCCGACAGACAAACTGACGTTGACTTTGACAGTCAGCAAGAAATGGACACAAGCTGTGAATTGAGGGAACTACCTACAGACCACAATGATAATGCCCATTACAGTCATAGTGAAGATGAAGACGAAATTGATTCACTGCATAAGATCGAAGAGTGCTTCTTGAGGCAATTGGATGAGAAGGAAGACCTCACAAATGATGGCCTTGATGAACCAGCCGTAGATCTCAGGAGAGAGCACAGCATTTCTAGCAGCTACTCTTGCTTGAATGCTGAGTCTGGCTTTTCTTTTTCTGAAAGCAAAAATGGAAGTTCTGGCTCGAGTACAAGTGATGCAGAAGACTCGGGGACAAGTGTGACTGCCATGGGAGAAACCACCAATACAAAGAGCCCTTCAAAAGGATGTGAAAGCAGTTGACAAGCCTGTGGAGTTATTACATCTCTATTCACCTCTGCTAGTGTAGGTGTATCTCGCTAACTGAGGTTCATTTTCATAGGGATTGAGAAATACTTTGTTTTCAGGTTTGATATTTCTTTCTACAGCTAATCATCCATGGCTGTGTTTGTAAATTGAAATGCTTTGTTAGGCGTTGGCCAAACAAGGGCTGAGAGTGGTTTGCTCCGGCGGATTGTGAGGGTCCAGGTTCAGCTTTGTGCTGAATTTGTGCTTGTTTTTTGTATGCTTCATTTGTGTAAGGATTTCTGATTTTAACCTACTTGTGCACAATGTGGTCATTGTGACTTCAACTCTAAGGCAGAACTTGTTCTCACTTTCTCTATATGCTGCATTTGTGAAGCAGGATTGAAAGTGGTTGTTTTTTGTGGATTATGAAGGACCCAACAAAATGCTATTTATTGGATGGGTGAGGTCTTTCAATCAGATAAACAAGAAAGAATAATTATCATAAGATCATTCAATCATGTGTGATGCATTGAAAGATTGGGCATGTAGATGTTATGAGATGAGAATTCCTCATACTAGATCAACTAGTTTAGTTTTTTTAATTTGTGGATGTATATATAATAGGTTCAATTTATTTTGCTGTTTCCTACTGATAATCTTACAAAGACATTTTTCTTCTTTGAAATGGTGAAAACTGATCCGATCATGAACCTCTACTGTTTCCCGTTGCATATCTTTGAATCCACTTAGCCACATTAAGGCAGTCAGTACAAACCTGAGGAAACTTCTCAATCCAAGGCATAGATCCGGGAGGCATGCTGATAAGGCCAAACCCAGTTGCCAACTTCCCACTGTGATGTGGCGATGCCCCTAGTGTCTGATCTTTCTCTTCTTCGTATATAGAATAAAACACTACACACGTCTCTGCCAAATGCCGATCCGCACTGATTATAGTCCCCAGCTCTTCCCGCTTCTCGCAAATTTCTGAAAATTTAAGGTAACTCATCTCCCGAGATAAACTCATTAATCATGTTATTGACCTTGGCTCTGTTCTTTTGGTGGAACATTTAAAAGTCCTTTTGGTGGAACATTTAAAAGTCCGGAACATTAATATTTTGGAACAAGAGGCAAGAGTCTGGGATGAGAGGGAAGAGAGTTTCTAATCCTTTTACATGATTGTATCTCAGATTTATGGAGTTCAAATTCATTAGAAAATCCACATCCATGTGGATAACAGAAGCACATTGTCTCCATTGCGAAGAGTATCTATTTCCAAAACACCCTTTCCACCATTTTTGCATCCTTGTGAAGTCTACAACCTCCAAGCAAAGCCCCCCAAACAACCACGTCTGCTGTGATTGGCATACTTCTTATAACCTCTTCGACTTCCTCCAACATCCCACGCACCATGAAGATGATCCACCATACGAGCATAGTGCTCCAACATGAGGTCGACTCCATATTCTTCTACAGAGCAATAGATATATCCCACCGCCTTCTATGAAACTTCCATGGCTACTGTAAGCATCCAATTTTTACACCTCGTCCGAACCTTAAACCCCTAAGACAAACCTAAGAACTAGCCCTAGACCTAGCCCTAGACCAAACCCTAGCTAAACCCTAGCCCAAGCCCTAGGAAAAGCCCTATGGGCTCAGGGCCCAATACACAACCCAAAAATCCAAAAACCCTCAAGTTCTAAAGCCCAAACACCTCAGGGCCCAAACTTGAGCCCACCTCAACCTATGAGGATCACATGGGTGGGACCCACAACCCCCCTACTCGAGTTAGGGCGGGAAATGCCCAAAATAGCTGCCCACCATGCTTTTGGCTCAAGTGAGATTGGGCCTAGCCCAAAATGGCAATAAAACCTTAATGTCGGTAATCGAATTAGCTACATTCCAAATTAGCCTGATTTGGGAATTACGGTAATTCGATTACTGCCATTCCTGGATTTGCAGGTTTTGCGTATGCAGGCTCCCCTGCAACCACCCCAGTCACTTGGGACCTCCACCATGACTCACCTTTGACTTCCTTAAAGCCCATAATGCCCCTGAGGACCTCCCCTTCTCTTCTATAAAAGCATAGCCATCCCCATTGCAAAAACCAGCCAACTCTTCACGTCCAACCCTTGCCCGAGCTCCACCAGTCACTTGGACCTCCTCCCAACCTCCACTCCATTCACTAGCATACCTCCAAGACTCCCCTCAGGCCTGCCCTTGATCCCCTAACACCACTATTGGACCTGCACAGCCTCCACCACCTCGACACCACCACGACAGCAGCATACCCAAGGGTAGGGCTACTCCCTTCACCCCTCTATCTCTGTTCTAGCTGTAAGGGACCCCTGGTCCTGATCTAGGGTCCCATTTTTTATTGTTAGTTCTGCATCAATCGAGGACAGGGTCCCTTACAGCTTCATGTAAGCGTAGGGAACCCCTCGAGGTTCTTGTGTACGGGTGCAACACCCTTCTTATCATGCATGATGACTCCCCATAGGGTCTAGGGGTCCCTCAGTCCATGAGGGAACCCTTGGACCTCTGTTGGCTCAATGCTAGTGGAGAAAAACCGTTTTTTTTTTCATAAACTGCTAGTGGTCGGTAATCACATTACTGACCCTCTGAAATTAACCTAAAAACACCCTGTCGCCACTTGCTCTACCGACATAATGGACTTATTTTTTACCGACTTCGGGCCCCTATGGGGCCCACATGCCAAGGGCTATGGGGTCCACCCCAGGCTTGTTAGAAAGACCTTGACCCCCTTTAGCTCTCTGCAAAATTTCAGGACCTGACTCAAAGTTTAACCCTAGTTACCAGAGCCCTTAACTCTGGTAAAATTCTGTTCTTGGCGTCGGCAGTCCAACTACCGACACTACAGAGTCATTTTTGTCTGACTTTGGGCCCCTGTGGGGCCCACACCCTTGGTCCGCTAGACCTGCCACCTGGTCCTTTGGAAGCCTGGATCTCAAGCTACCTATTCATGCTTTCATTTCACCCAGGGGAGGTCCCTAACCCCAATTACAGCCTCACAAACCCTGGTAAAAACTTTACTAAAATGGAGATAATCCGATTACCTTAATTCTGTAATTTTTCAATTTCGGGCTTTGTGCAGGGCCCAAACTTACTAGGAGGCCACTCTAGGCCCTGCCATACCCTTTGGCCCACTCTTGACTGACCATGACCCTTAACCATGGTTAAAACGGCCCTTCGATTAACTCTTAACCACGATTAAGCACCACTTAACCCCACAAAAAAATATGGAAAAATCTCTAAAAATCCATAAAATGCAAAAGACCAAAAAAACTCACTCTTGAACTTTTTAACCCTGGTTAGCAACCCTAACTACGGTTAACACTCTCTTAACCCTGGTTAACAACCCTAACCCTCGGTTAACACATCCCTAGGCCTACCAGGCCTCACCCTAGTCTACCGGACTACTTCTCAGCCTACTGGGCCCAACCCTTTGTACATTGACTAACCTCGGTCAAGCAAAACCCTAATCTACCGAATTAGGTTCATTAGCCCCCTTTTGGTACACACACACGCCCCCTCGCCTTAGCACAGGCTCAAGTGCTAGAACTACGCTCGGTCTGATCTCACCCCAATGTGAGTACGCAGGCAGCCCAACACGGGCCCGACCCTAGTTAGCTTTTACTTTCTTCCGGTTAGTATTAACTTAAACATTAAATGACATTCGATTAATATTGAAACTAATTTTGGCTTAAACCTAGCAAGTAGGGAACCACCATGTATGGAAGTGTCGGGGTACCTAACCTCTTCCCCGAACCTCTTACCTCGATCCCTGATCGCGGACCAAGCCTTATCCAACATTTCCTGGGGACTTATCCATTCTGAATTAATAAGTTGCGACTCTAAAATCCTGTGAGACATTTTCTTAGGGAGTGAAATCCCGTGCTAACAGCTACATGCCAAGGGGGCTCCAATGTACATGAATTCATGGGCCATCATGTCTATTTATGTTCGTTTATATAGAATATATTTTTTCTGAAAAGTTTAGGGGTGCTAGAGCCCCCCGTATGGCTTCGCTCCTCTCCCGGGCTATTAGTAGCATGGTAATTTTTTAAATACGCAAGACCTGCAAGACTTTAATTGGGATCCTGTTTCATACATAACCAGAGATCATTACACTCCAAGAAGCCAAATCTTTCTGGGCATCTCCCCAAAAATTGGCTGCCTCAATACAACTCCAAGTAACGACATTTGGAGCTGGTACTCGTTCAAATGCTGAAATACAGAGTCCATGTCACAAATGTAGGACTTAACCAATACTCCACAAAAGCCACAACTGATGGGAGCGTGAGATTAAATTCATTTATCTCATAGCCCAAGCAATCCGATGGAAATATCCAAGTGGGCCCTACCCCGTGGACCAGTCTACATGGACCCCACCTCGTGGACCACCCAACTCAGCGGGATCCCACCCATGAGCCACCCCTACACGGGCCCCACCTCGTAGGCCATCCCACCCAGTGTGGAGATGGCCCTGCGTCAGTCACTGATCCATCATTCCCATAAAACAAGGAATTGAATGAAACGAGATCCACTTAGGCATTTGATCAAATATAGTCTTGCATACCCTAGCTGATCAAGCATAGCATAGCATAGCATAGCACTAGAGAATTGAATTCATGAGATTGGTGTAAGAACTAAAATCCAAGCTCATGAGTCATGAACAGATTTGGGTAGTGTAAGGGGTAAAAGTGGTAAAGGGTAAGGTGGGAATTCACAACCGACCCAACCCACTGCCCCTTAAAAAATATCCTAAATATCTCTTTGGGATATTTTGCCTTTATATACCAAGAGAGAGAGAGAAATAGGAAAAGGTGCATGCGTGAACCAGGGAAAACCATGAAAGAAGAAGAAGAAGAAGAAGACAAAAAAAAGGGGTCGGCCGTTCCATCTGTGATCCCGACCCCGAAGGCCTGCCCAAAGATTCGCTTGATCCAATCAACGGATACTTGCCAATGATCGATGTCATCTTGGTGGATCTCCACCATCCGATCGCTATTGCCACATCATACGCTATGCTACATCGCCCGACAGGTACCCCTACACCCTGTCAGTGTCTAATGTTTTATGTTTATCTGCTTGGTATATATCAATGCCATACAACCACTTGCACAGTCACGTATTTGACTGACCACGTATTGATTAAGCACGTACCTGTCCTCGACCAAGCATGTACCCGTCCTTGACTGAGCACATACACATCCTTGACCGAGCACCTAGCCGTTCTTGACTGAGCACGTACCTGTCCTTGATGGAGCACGTACCCATCCTTGACAGAGTAGGTACCCATCCTTGACTGAGCACGTACCTGTCCTCGACGAGCACGTACCCATCCTTGACTGAGCATGCACCCGTCCTTGATTGAGCACGCACCTGTCCTGGACTAAGCACGCACCCGTCCTCGACCGAGCACGTACATGTCCTTGACCAAGCACGTACACATCCTCGACTGAGCACGTACATGTTCTTGACCGAGTACGCACCCATCCTCGACTGAGCACGTACCTGTCCTCGATCGAGCACGTACCCATCCTTGATTGAGCACAGACCCATCCTCAACCGAGTGCGTACCCGTCCTTGGGTGACTTACCTGTTTTATCAATTTAATGCATTCGACCCCACCTAGAAAGACATGCCCGACCTGATCACATGCTCAATTCCCAGACTGGACGTCCGCTTGTCCACCCAACCTCTGTCATCTAACCACGCCCTGTCCGAATATACTCTTGAATGAATGCACTCGTAAATGGACACCCACACGATGCACTCGACCAATACACTTGCGCAATGCTTTCACCGGTATACTTGCATAGTGCATCCGGGCAGGTCATGTTCGACCTCTGCTCTCTGTGATTATGTTCGATTCTCGCCCTGGTCTGCTATTCCCGACTCGAAAGACCTCCGACATCCAAGTACCCTCTATCAACCGATCGATGGTTACAAGGTAAGTATATCTATACTCTAGCTCATATGCCTATATGCTGACTTGCCCATTGGAGTGTCTTGACAGTTCAAACGATCGCCCACCTTGCAAGGACGAACCCAAGATGAACCAAGGACGAACCCAAGCTGAACTGAGGACGAACTCAAGTTGAACCTTAGACGATTCTATGCGCAACGTCAACTCCTTCAAAGAGCGTGCCATACAACAAGGATACAGATGACGCATGCCTACAGACAAGTGTACAGGACCTAAACCATGTAGCCTGTGACTGGTATCCCTAGCTTGGAAATTTCCCTTTACAAATTGGCGCCATCTGTGGAAAGTCAAACAAAGTAGCAAACACTATCATTCTCGCGAAGTTTGGTCTAACGGTAAATGTCCTCTCCACGACATTGGGGGTTAACGGTGAAGGTTTGTACTATGTACGCAATGATTAATTATTAATCTGGTCACTCATCCTTAGATGGAGGGGCAAATCTAATCACTCATTCCTAGACGGAGGGGTAAATCTAGTCACTCATCTGTAGATGGAGGGGTAAATTCAGTCACTCATTCCTAGAAGGGGCAAATCTAGTCACTCATTCCTAGACGGAGGGGCAAATCCGGTCACTCACCTCTTTGGCATATAGTTTACGTACGAGCTATGAGCCACGCTGGCCCAAGCACCGCACGATGACAAGGCACTTGCATCCGTCATAGGGAAGAATAACCGCACTACCAATTTTTTCGTCCTCAAGGGACTTGCACCCATTGGGGGGCAAGAATGGCCACACTAGCAATATTTCGTCTTCAAGACACCTGTTACTGGCAAGAGTGGCCAACCATGTAATGAAATATCCAACACACCTAGCACAATCTTTTACCCCATAGTGTATTCTTGGCACCTCGAACAAAGTCCAAGGCACCGAGAAAGGGCTTAATGTAAGGGGAAAAAGTGGCAAAAGGTAGGGTGGGAATTCACCACCGACCTAACCCACAGCCCTTTTAAAAATATCCTAAAATATCTCTTTGGGATATTTGGCCTTTATATACCAAGAGAGAGAGAGAAACACGAAAATGTGCATGTGTGAACTAGGGAAAACCAGGAAAGAAGAAGAAGAAGAGGAAAATGGGGGGGGGGGGGGGGGGGCTCAATCTAATCGATAGATACTCGCTGATGATCGATGTCATCCCGGGTGGATCTCCACCATCCGATCGCTATACCACATCGCCTGACAGGTACCCCTATGCCTAGTCAGTGCCTAATGTTTTATGTCTATTTGCTTGGTGATATATCAATGTCATACAACCGACTGCACGGTCACGTACGTATTTAACTGAGCGCATATTGATTGAGCACGTATTGACTGAGCACATATTGATTGAGCACGTATTGACGGAGCACATACTCATCCTTGACCGATCATGTACACGTCGTTGACCGAGCACGTACCTGTCCTTGACTGAGCATGTACACATCCTTGACTGAGCACATACCCGTCCTTGACCGAGCACGTACCTGTCCTCGACCGAGCATGTATCCATCCTTGATCGAGCACGTACCCGTTCTTGACCAATCACCTACCCATCCTTGACTGAGCATGTACCCTTCCTGACTGCGCACACATCTGTCCTTGACCAAGCATGTACCCATCCTTGACTAAGCACGTACTCGTCCTCAACCAAGCACGTACTCGTCCTCAACTGAGTACATACCTATCCTTGACTGAGCATGTACCTGTCTGTTTTTACTTGCGCCCTGCCCGTATATACTCTTGGATAAATGCACTCATGAATGGATACTCACACGATGTACTTGACCTATATACCTACGCAATGCTTTCACCGGTATACGTGCATAGTGTATCCGGGCATGTCATATTCGACCTCCTCCCTCTGTGATCATTGTGAGCACGGGTTTCAGTCAAACCCTAATTCTCTCACAGGAGGTTGATTGAAATGTTAGAGTCGCCACCTATTCATTCAGAAGGGATAAGTCCCCCGGGTGTTGGATAAGGTCTTTGGTCTCCGATTAGAGATTAGGATAAGAGGTTCGGTTAAGTCTGGGGAAGGGGTTAGGCACCCCGGCACTTCCACTTTTCAGTGATTCCCTACTTGCTAGGTTTAAGCCAAATAAAGTTTAATTTTAGTTAAATGTCTAAGTGTTTAAGATAATGCTAATTGTAAGAAAAAAAAAAAAGCTAACTAGGATTGAACCCGGATTGGGTTGCTTACGTACTCACATTGGGGTGAGATCAGACTGAGCGTAATTCTAGCATATGACCCCGTGCTAAGGCAAGGGGGGTGTGTGTGCACCAAGGGTGGCTAATAGGCCTAATCTGATGATTAAAGTTTGCTTGACCGAGGTTGCTCAATATACAATGGTTTGGGCCCAGAGGCCAGGATTTGGGCCCTGTAGGCCAAGGATGAAGCCCGATAGGCTAAGGGTGAGTTTGACCATGGTTAAGGTTGCTAACCGGGATTAGGTTAAACTAACTATGATTAGGGTTGCTAACCACAGTTGGGATGGTATCGTTGGGCCCGGTAGGTCAAGGGTACGTTAACCCGAGGTTAGGGTTGCTAACCGGGGTTAAGAAAATGTTTAACCATGGTTAGGGGTGCTAACCAGGGTTAAAAAGTCCAGTTGCAGCCTTTTTGATCTTTTTATAATTTTTTGATTTTTTTGGGATTTTTTCCAATGGTTAAGGATTACTTAACTATGGTTAAGGAGGGTTGGTCACCATGGTTAAATGATCGAAACAGACAATTTTTGGGCTTTTCAGAATATTTATGAATTTATGAGTATTTTTTCAGATTTTTTCTGGTTAAAGGCCGCTTAACCATGGTTAAAAGTTAACAAAAAATGGGGTTTGACCACAATTAGGGGTCCTAACTAGAGTTAAATTGATCACAGATGACCATTCTGGAATCTATGAAATATTTATGATTTTTTGATCAATTTTCCAAAAAAAATTGGGTTATGGGATGCTTAACCATGGTTAAATATTAACCACAGGTGGATTTAATCATGGTTAAGGGTCCGGTTTGGCCAAAAGTGGGCTCAGGGACCATGGCAGAGCCTAGACTGGCCTCCTACCTGGTCTGGGCCCTGCACAAAGGCCAGAAGTTAAAGAAACTGAAATTTCAATCACATTTTTTATCATGGTTAGCATGGGTTTAACCGTAGTTAGAAGTAACGCTAGGTGAAACTGAGACCAGCAGGGGGTAGCCTGAAGTCCAGGGAACACCTTGGGCCTTTGGTAGGCCCAGGGAAAAGTCGATTGTGGGCCCCACAGAGGCCCAAAGGAGCTTTGGTTGGCTGTACATAAAATGACAAGTTTTCAAAAAAAAAATTAATCATGATTTTAAACACTGTTGGAAGTGTTTTAACCGTGGTTAGGGACTGCCTCAAGGGTATCTAAGGACATGTTTTGATAGCCTGAAGTCCAGGGAACACCTTAGGCCTTTGGTGAGCCAAGGGGGAGGTCGGATGTGGGCCCCACAGTGGCCCAAAGAGGCCCTGTTTACCAGATTTTCCGACTGACAACCCAAGTTTGGGGTTGATGTAACCATGGTTAATGGGTGAGTTAAGGGCTGGGATGACCAAGGTGAATAGCCCTAAGTGAAGTGAGTCTAACCATGACCTTAGTCTTGACCAGGGCCTAACTTAACCATGGTTAAACAGTGGTTACAGTCAGGACCCGAAATGCAAAAAATTTTGAATTTTTTTTTTGCTTTTGCCTGGGGGTGCTTAACCAGTGTGAGTTCAGGGGGGTTCCTCGTGGATTGAGGACCCCCCAGACCCTAAAGGGAGCTGCCACGCATGGTGGGGGGTGTTAACCCGAGTTAGGCTTCAAGAGGGTCCCCTCCACACTTATGATTAAGGTGAGAAGGCCTCTATCCTTGGCTGGAATGAAGCACAATAGTAATAAAAAAAAAAAAATGGGGACCCCTGGATCAGGACCAGGGGTCCCTTACAGTGATAATAACAGCAATAAAAAAACAGTAGGGGAAGGGAGGTGTATACCCTCATGGTTGGCTGCTGTGGTGGCCGTGGTGATTGAGTAAGGTGGCAATGGCTTGGGGAAGCCACAGAAGGACCAGGAGGCTGTTGGGAGGGAGGGCTAGTCACTGGAGAGGGGCCAAACGCACTCAGACAGGGCTGGGGTGAGGCTGGTAGTGTGAATAGGGTTCTTCCCTCTGGATTTTTGGGGTGTGGACGTGGTGGTTGCGATGCTCAATGAAGAGGGTAGACTAGGGTAGGCTCTAAAGTGGGCTCAGGGTTACCTGGGAGTGACCTCAGGTGGAAGCTAAGGTTTGGAGAGGGTCTAACGGAGGTCTAGTAGGGTGTCCCTATGTGTTTTTTTTTGAATTCTGGAACCGTGGAGGAGGGGTGGCTACTTATAGCAGTTGAGGATGGACGCAGGGACACTATGGGGATTATCAAAGGCATGGGGGATAGGCCTGAGGGAGATGGAGGAGCAGGGGTGGGCTGGCTGTTGTAGTCGTCTTCCTGAAGAAGACAATGAATAGTGGCCAGTTCTTGGTTTTTTTTTTTTTGCTCTTTTGGGCCCAGTCCTCACACATGTGGGTGAAAGTATTGAGGGTTTTTACCCTATTTGGGCATTGACTCCCAAATTCAAAATTTGAAAAAGTAAGTGGGTTCCACTTAGATTGGGCCTTGTGGGCCCATGTTTGGGCCCAAAGAAGCACTTTAGCCACACTTTTCGGGGTTTTTGGATTTGAAACGGGCCTTGAGCCCGTAGGGTTTTACCTAGGGTTTGCCCTAGGGTTTAGACTAGGGCTAGGCCTAGTGTCACGGCCCACTCACTTAGGCCCATTACCTAGTAGAAATATACTGTATAAGGACATGTATATACACAGTATAGGAGTCTTGTATGTATGTTGTAGGAGGCTTGTATATAATGGTAGAGATAGAAGAGTGTGGAAACTCTCTAGAATTCTCCTAAAGAGGAGGTGGGAGAAGATTCTAGAGACATGGGGTTCTAGAACTCTAGAACCCTCCCTTAGGGCCTATAAATAGGGGTAGTCTCCTCATTTGTAATGCATCCAAGAACTTGTAGAGAATCTTGTGAGTAATCTAAGTGTCTTAGCATTCTCCAAGTTTGGTGTTCTTCCATCCTTTCTCTTGAGTTGCTAGTGTGGTAAGGCTTACTCGGTCTTGAAGGGTCAAGTTATCGAGTGCCGCACGGTCGTGATCGAGGTGAAGAATTAAGGCCGTGACACTAGGGTTAGGTCTAGGGTTTACCTAGGATAGACCTAGGATTAGACTAGGGTTTAGGTTGTTTTTGGTTGAAATGGGCCTTGAGCCCGTAAGGGCTTTAGCCTAGGGTTTAGACTAGGGTTAGGTCTAGGGTTTACCTAGGGTTAGACCTAGGGTTTAGCTAGGGTTAGCCTAGGGCTAAACTGGGGTTTAGGGCATTACCTAGGGTTTGCATTAGGGTCTACCTAGGGCTACTTGGGTTTGGATTAGGGTCTACCTAGGGCTACTAGGGTTTAGCTGGGGATAACCATGGTTAAAATTCTTAACCATGGTTAGGACAAGGGTGTAAAAATTGGGTGCTTACAATCATGTTCGATTCTCACCTTGGTTTGTTATTCCCAACTAGAAAGACCCCCAACATCCAAATACCCTCTGCCAACCGATTGATGGTTACAAGGTAAGTATCTCTATACTCTAGCTCATATGCCCATATGCTGACTTGCTCGTCAGAGTGTCTTGACAGGTCGGACGACTGCCTACCTTGCGAGGACGAACCCGAGCTGAACTAAGGACGAACCCAAGCTGAACCGAGGATGAACCCAAGTTGAACCTTAGACGATTTTATGCGCAATGTCAACTCCTTCAAAGAGCATGTCATACGACAAGGGTACGAATGACACATGTTTGCAACCAAGTGTATACGTCTTGAAACATGCAGCCCGTGACAGGTATCCCTAGCCCGGAAATTTCCTTTACATGTAGTGTGAAAAAATCGGCTTTGACATGGAAAAAGCTTCAGAAGGAACTGTAAGGTAAACTTGTTTGGGGGGAAATGACGCATTTGGTAGTGAATAAAACAAATGCATTGTTGGGGTCCGAGGAACTGGAATAGGCAAAATCCAAGGAATTGTTGAGGTAGATAGAGGAATGTGGAGGTTATTTGGTAATTACAGAGAGAGATTGCAAGAGATTAATGAGGTTGTATCTTTGGTTTTGAAACCAAGTTGAAGAGATATGTTTGGGTTGAAGAAGAAGCATTTCTTCATCTACCTTTTCTAATTATTCTCAAAGTGATTCTCAAACCAGAACAAGAAAGCATACATGTGGTTTGAATTTTCCAGTACACCAGAATTGTAAATGGGATGTTGGGTGGCAATTCTTGATCACTGTTGTCAGCACCCCATTTTTACACCACCCTTTTTAACTATGGTTACTTAACTTAATCATAGTTAACTTAGCCTATAACTTAAGCTAAAAACCCTTTGGGCTCTAGACCCATTTAGCATTACAAAAAAAGAAAAAAAAAGCCTTTTTGGGTTTTAGGGTAGGGCCCACCTAAAAAAAAAAAGATTAAAAAGGGGATTTGAAATTTTGGGCGGAAACCCCATGTGGCAAGGCCAACAGGCGCTCGCCCCACATATGGGGGTTGGGGCTTAAAGTGGAAACCAAAAAAAAAAAAAACAAAAAACAAAAAAAAACAAAAACAAATTTTTTTTTTTTTTGGCACTATTCATCTTCTTCTCCAAATGGAGAGTACACCAGCAGGCGTCCTCCACCCTTAGGCTGCTGCCCCTGCTCCCCCTGGCACCTTCGGGTGTGTCCCCCACGCCTGTGGGGGTAATCCTTATCCTATCCCCACCTTCTTTCTCCTTTAAAAACCCCACCACAGCCCTTGTTGTAGGGGGGCCGGATAAAAAAAAAAATTCTTCAGACGTCCAAACACAGTCACCCCCTTTCTCTTCTCCTTTCCTCCTCTCTCCCTCTCACTCTCTAACATTCTTCTTTGTTTCATTTCTCTCAAAGGAAAAGAGAGGGATCACCCTTTTGAAGCTCACGTATGGTCCCCCTGTGACAGCCCTTGTTCAAAATGGCAAAAGCATCTCCTTTTTTTTCCAACCTTTCTCCACACCCAAACACCACTCTTTTTCTTCACCCATGCCTAGCCCCTGCAACAGTCACAATACCACCTCATTTCAGCCCCTGCTCAGGCCTGTAAGACCCCCCAAAGACCCCTGTAACAGCCCCTAAACACCCCTGTAATAGCCCCCTTTCCACCAACGGCAACAGCTCCACCTCTGGCCAACAGCCACAGGTGCACTAAGCAGTCCCATCTCTATAGCCACCTGGAGCAGCCCTCCATCGCTCTTGCGATCCACAACAGCCGGCCACACCTCCAGCCACCACTATCGTGCTCACCACAACCAGTCCATCTCGGTCATTTCTCTCGGCTACATCTCTCCACGCCAGGTGATTCGTCTTCCCTTTCCCTGTTCAACCTTCCATACTAATAACAGTAGCAGTAGTGTGAGTTTTCTTATTTCCTTTTTTTTTCAATAATATAGTAGATTAGCTTAGATCAGTTTCATTAAGTTATATTAAATCTGCTTTCTTTAGATTAGATTGATTATGTTTTTTTACTAGCTTTAATCTAGTTAGTTAGTATAGTAACGAATCTGTTTGTTTTGTTAATGCCTTACTTTTAATTACTTAAAGTCTTGACTCTACTTCACATCCTTAGGTTAGTTTTAGCTTAAGTAGATTTAGACTTAGGTTAGTTTTTAAACTTTGTTTTTAGTTAATTTTAGCTTTTAAAATCTGTTCTTCATAGGTTGCCTTTTAACTTAGTCATAGTTTAGCTTGAGTAATCTAAACTTAGTTAAACTTGTTCCTTAGGTTAGACTAAATCTGTAGCTTTTAGATTAGCTTTAACTTTGACAAAATCCCTTTTAGTTAGTCTTTAGGTTAAATCCAGGATACCTAAAATCTGATTTTGGCATTAGTAGAAAAGTTCTATTTAGTTTAAAATCCATAGAGAGGACAGTATAAAATCTGCATTAAATCCATTAGATAGGTTAGTGAAAAATCTGATTAGTCTTATTTAGTCTAGGGTTAAGTTAGTCTAGGATAGTCCTTAAGTAAGTCCTAGATTAATCCTTAGTTAGTCTAGGGTAATCCTAAAGTTAGATCTAGTTAGCATATGGTAATCCTTAGTTAGTCTTAACTCATAGTTAACTCACCTTTAGCTTCCTCGGTTAATCACCCTTTTGTGAACTAGATTAACTCTAGGACAACCTTAAATAACCATAGTTAATTAAAGCTCGTTGCTCCGCAACGAGCCTAAACTACTATTCAAAAAATCCAAAAAAACTGAAAAACATTCAAAAACAAAAAAACAATACAAAATCAAAAAGACCAAAATTGACCATCATTGCTTGCTTTCTTAACTGTGGTTAGGCTCCCTAGTCACAGTTAATACATTTCTAACAGCGGTTAGACTCGACCCTGCACTTGACCAACCCGGTCAACTAAACCCTAGCCTTTGGGCTAAACCCTTGACCACCCTATGCACACGCACACCCCCCCTAGCCTTGGCACTGGCTCATGTGCTAGAACTACGCTCGGTCTGATCTCACTTTGTGAGTACGTAGGCAACCCCACTCGGGTTCGACCTTAGCCTATTTAGCTTTCTCTTTTTCTTGAACTAACATTTATTTAAACACTTAGGTATTTTAATTAATTTTGAGTTTAAATTGGCTTAAATTTAGGGAGTAGGTAACCGTTATAAAACGGGGTCCTAGGGTGCCTAACACCTTCCCCAGGACTTAATCGAACCACTTACCCTAACTCTGATAGACCATTTGCCTTATCCAACCATCCGGGACCTATCCCTTAGAATGAATAGGTGGCGACTCTTAGTCAAAACACAAATGTGAAAGTGGGTAGAAAAATCTCATGCTCACAACTGTTATGTAATATACGGGTTTTGGGATTGTTTTTCTTGAATGGTGAGGGGTTAGGGAGGAGAGAGAGAAACTTTGCATAGAGAAGTGAGAAGAGAAATAGGATAGAGGGAAAAACAATAGGCATACAAGAAAATATGATATAGTTGCCAGAGATGTATCGTTGGTTGCCATGAAAACTTACACGAAAGAGGAATTTGAGAGTAGATAAACAATTCATTAAGTTTTCATTTGAGTGAATGAAGAAGAAGTTAAAAAGACAGGAATTTCACTTATGCGTATGTTTATACTAGTTGGCCTGGAACATGCAAGGCAGGTGTTGGGGGGAGGATGATATATAAGTTTGGTTTTATTAATTACCAAAGAAAAGATAGTATTTATGTACCTATATTTATATGAAAGGAGGTATAGTCCGCAAGTGAGCGTGAGTTTTAGTCAATTTGATAACAAATGTATATATATATATATATATATATTCGATGCGTCTAAATGAGTTTAGTCCGCACAAAATGCAAAGAGAAGCATATTTGAGAATGTGAACCATAGAAGGTAAGGATAAATTTATATGCAGCTATATATAGATGAAAATCATTCATGTATGGTTTAAAACATCAATGCCCACTAACAAGAAATCTGTTAGATCGTAGATGTTCATTGAAAACAATATTTGGGTTATCTTCAAATATGAGAAACAAGATTAGCGGCATTATCAACAATGGATTGTATTTAACTAAATTCAAGTGATATAAACATTGACATGATGATTAAAAATGGATTGGATCTAACAATACCATTTTACAAATATATTACATATTTAATGTTTGTCTTTTATCGGTAATCAAAATTATATAAAAAAGGGGAGAAACAAGCTAAACATTACAGGTAGAAGGAGTTTACAAGAGTAAACTCAAAAAGGAAAGTGAAAAGAAGAGAACACGAATTCAAAAAAGCAAAAATCCCGCCCTGAGAAAGAGAGAATGAAACAACAAGAGCAACCCCACTCACACCTCAAGCCAATAACCCTCCCAACTCCTCCCCAACTTGCCGAATAAAACATCATTCAATAACAAGCAAGCGGATGTGAGAACAGATACAAGAAGTCGATGAGGAAGAATTATCATTTATCAAAGACTCTCTAGTTTCTCTCTTTCCGAATGCACCAAGAAATAACTCTAAGAAGAACTGACCAAATAGCAATCCGATCATCATTCACATTCTCCAAATTCCAACAGGATAAGAAGGTGAGAAAGGAAGAAGGAAAGACCTAATCTACTCCTGCTCTGAACAGGTGGTCCACTGATTCTTCTGCGTTAATGCACAAATAACAAGTTAAAAACGCTTTGTTATCCTTCAATCTCTACTTTTCAAATGATCACAAATTAGAATCTTATTCAACGATGCATTCCATAAAAAGAAAGAAACCTTCAAAGGAATATAAGAATTCAAAACCAACTTATGAGGAAAATGACCGGGAGGAACTGTCTCAAATGATTGTAATAGTGATCGTACTGAGAATCTCTCATTGTTGCCCCTAGACCAAACTCTAACGTCTTTATTTTGAGAGCACAGCGGGGAAGACTTTAGGTGCCCAAGAATCCGACTTAATTCCTCTACTTCCCAATCATTCAGGTCCCGTCTCAACTTCGGACACAAAACCCTCCCACTATCGCTCAATTGGAAGTAGTCCCCGGCAAAGGCATCCCTATCCTTGGCTAAAAGAAAAATACTATTGTACTCATCCTATAATTTCCCGGGCACACACCACACATCTTTTCAGAATCTAACCTTTAACCCTAATTAATGATGATTGGAAAATGATTTTAAAAAAAAAAAAGATATTACAATGGTTATCATTATTGAAATGGGTGTCATAGAATATACCTAATTTCGTGCAATTAGCTAATTTTAGGTTGTTCAACAAAATTAATAGTTTTAAAAATGTATCATCTTCAAAATTAAATCAATACTTCAAAACCAAACACAGATCCCAAAAATAATAACATAATAATCAAGAGTCACTTAGAACCCAAAAGGCACTGATGATTAATGGTTGCTCTATGAATCAATGCAGAAGCCTAAAATAATATTCAAAAGTAAAATCAATTCTCTGATTTCGTGAAGATGTGGATATAGAGAGAGTATGAGAAACAATTGCAGATTCAGTATACAATTCATGGTTGCACATGCAATCAATGCCTAAAATCAGTTCTCTTGATTTTGTTAATATATGATGTGAAAGTAGTATGAGAAACAATGGCAGATTTCAAAATTTTCTCTAATTGATGGAACCCATAAGGTTCAAGTCCCAACCTCACCATGGGATGGGGACTCTTGATTTCCATTAATGGAAAGCGCATGATTTGTAATACAAATCAACAAAATTTAAATTTTTTTATTTTTTGGTAATCAACAAAATTTAAAGGGCAGTGATTATTAGAATATGTTGGTACTCATGTTCTGTTAAAATAAAACGATATTTAACAATGCAACGAAAGCATGAATCCAACCAATTGTTCATCTTATACACCAGGGGCGGAGCCACGTGTGTGTGTGTGTGTGTGGGGAGGGGGGGGCGGCGGCGCTGAAGCCTCCCTTGAAATTTTGATGAAAAAAAAAATCTTGTAGTACTAATAAGGACGTAGCCTAGGAGAGGGGTGGAGCCGGGGGCGCCTAAACTTTGGAGAAAAAAAATATGTTCTTTACAAAAGGACACAAATAGACGTGCGATGACCCAAGAATTTGACCCTAAAAATAAAAATAAAGGGAGGCTACGCTTGTGAACCCCATTGTTAGTCCTCCTGGCAAGAGAATTCTGACAGAGCCTGTGCTTATACCATTGATAGAGATTACCAAGAGAGAAAAAACCTGGACAAGATTTATCACCAATGAACCGTCAATTCAGAACCAGCTTTTTCAATAAAATTTCGACAAAAATAATTATAACCCAAACCAATTCCATGAAACGTTCAAAAACACACCACCAAAAGTCAAATTTCTTATCACCATCAACCTGTAAAACCAAACCTCAGAATTCAACCAAAGCTACTTGGAACAGAATGAAGGATGTGTGGACTCAGGTGGACGTGTGGTTGTGGAGTGGCTAGGGAGAGAAAAGAGGAACTCAAAATTAAAATTCAGTTTTCTTATGTTCCTTTTTATCCTTTCTTATTTTCCCCTGGAATTCATGACATCGAGGTAATTTAGAACTAATGAGGACCAGGCCGGCCCGTCCAGTAGGCCATCAAAGCCTTTGCTTTAGGCCCCATTAAAAAAAAATAAAAAAATAATATTAAAAAGGGCTCATTTTGAATATAAAAAAAATATAAAACGCCCATTTAGACTATTAAAAATGCTCCATATATAGTTAATTTTTTTAATAATATTTAAAAAAAAAATTTTAAAGCCTCATTTAAAATTTTTGCTTTAGGCCTCTAGATGGCTTGGGCCAGCCCTGATGAGGACAACCCTCAAATAAAGAAAGATATAGTTATACCTGGAGAAATACACTCAACAAGTTAAATTCTTTTTTTGGTCAATGTGGGGTGTCCGAAGCTTAAGACTACGACTAATCCCCACGTGTTGCCAAGGGATACCCTTCCTCTGGCAACTGATAATGTGAGTGCGCCCAGACTCGATCTTGAGACCTCCGGGGTCTACGGTTCATCTTCCGACCACTGGGTTACACCCCGGAGGGTCTCAACAAGTTAATTGAAAGGGACACATTTTAGAAATGAATATAATTAAATCGATAATGTCTTTGGCTTTGTTGTTACTAGAAAAATTGAATCAAGTACTTATTAATGCTCCGTTTGTTTCAACGTAAAATAGGGAAAAACAAATCAATTTCATGAAAAATATTAATTATGTGTGTTTGTTTGTAAGTAAAATCTTTCGTAAGTAAAATATTTTACGAAAAATGAGCCACTTTTCTAGAAAATGACTTCCATTTCAAAAACTGATAGGTCATTTTCTTGTAAAATACCAACCTTTTTAAAAATTACAAAAAAAACTGTTATTCACAATTTTTTTTAATTTATTATTTTTATCATTATGTGTGTTTGTTTGTACATAAAATCTTTCGTAAGTAAAATGTTTTACGAAAAATGAGCCACTTTTTCGGAAAATGACTTCCATTTCAAAAACTCGTAAGTCATTTTCTCAAAAAATACCAACCTCTTTAAAAATATTTTTAAAATTACAAAAAAAACTGTTATTCACAATTTTTTTTTTATTTATTATTTTTATTTCATATTTTATATTTTTATCATTTTTTTTAAAAAAAATTTTATTAATTTTTTTTATAAAAAAAATTTTCACCTTATTTTCAAGAGTGCAACCAAACAACAAAAACTGAGTGAAAAATTCATATTTTACCATAAATGCTTTTCCTTCATAAAAAATTTACGTTGTAAATATTTATACGTGCAAACAAACGGAGCATAAAAGAAAGTCTCCTTGTTAACGGGACAATTGAATCACGTGCTTCAAAAATTCAACCTCATGCATATGTCATGTGAGTTCCGATTCAAAAATTTTAAACTCTCACCCCCAGCTAATTGATCCAACTCTAACTTTTTAAACACTTACCACAGCTAATTGATCTCAACTATATATTCCAAGGTTTAGAAACTCGAAACTCTTCCCAGACACATCCAATAAAATCTCACTCATTGAAGTTCAATCAGTTTGAGAAACCGACAACATAGTCTCACTGTGCAAGGTGTCGAGTATTTATTGTAAGTGTTTAACTACTAGGCTGAAGTTTTTTTATTTTTTTATGAGAGATATTATTTACCTTCATTTGTAGAGTCAGACGATCAGAAATTAGCTTGGGCAATTGAGCTCTTGCAACTCATACCTAAGTGGGATTAGATCCCAGACCTCCTCGATGGAAGGTCACACCCCTACCACTCACGCAAGAGGCGGGGGTAACTCGGCAGGCTTACTCATCAAACAAAAATAAGTTTTCGAAGTTATGACAATATCCGGCTAAAATTTAATAAAGAAAAATAAAAATAAATTTATGAACACTTGTACATACAAACACACAGGAAAACACATACATTGTCAATTCTGCTTGTAGTAGAGTCTCTGTCATCCAATACTTCGTTAGTAACTAAAATCCTAGGATAGAGAGCTCTCAAAAACAAAACAATGTACCTTATTGGTGCAAACTGTATAGTCATTTTCATTTATGTAAAACTGAAGATTCATTACAGCATATTGTGAACTTGCTGAAGTCAAAGTAATTTCTGATGTCACGGACAGAAGATTCGTGTAAATGCAGAACTCAACATAAACAAAAATAATTTTAGCTTTTAGAAAAAGTTGCCCCCAATTGGCTTATGATCACCTTAGCGGTATCCTTAGGTCTGATTATGTGCGTGTGTTTTAGCGTGTGCTACTTGATAGTTGATACCCTTCAAACAAAAAAAAAAACCAGCTGATGTTGGAAGTCCCAAAATAATATTTAAAATTATTATTCGTAGAAGTCATTACATAAACAAGCTGAGTGAGATTCAAGAAGCTCAAGTCCGCGGATTAGAAGTGCTTCAAATCCATCCAGACTTGAAACAATATGAAGTCCAAAGACCATCCTCTATAATTTTGCTTTTATTTGTTTTTTATTGTTTTATTATTTGAATGTTTGGTTGTGGGTTTAAGAGAGTAAGTTCCCAATTCAGTTAAAATGTTAACTTTTGGAAAAAGTTACCCTTAACTAGCTTATGTTGACCTTAGCAATATCCTTAGATCTGACTATGTGCGTGTGTTTAACGTGTGTTACTTGATGCCCTTCCAACAAAAATAAATTAGCTTTTATGTTGGAAATTTCAAAAAAAAGTAGAATTATGTTTCGTAGAAATCAATACATAAACAATCTGAGTGGGATTCAAGAAGCTCAAGTCCATGGATTAGAAAGTGCTTCAAATCCATCCGAACTTGAAACAACATGAAGTCCACCGACCATCCTCTATGATTTTGCTTTTATTTGTTTTTAGTTTTGTTTTCTACTATTTGAATGATTGGCTTCAAATCCATCTGGACATGAAACAAGATAAAGTCCACCGACCATCCTCTATGATTTTGCTTTTATTTGTTCTTTAGTTTTCTACTATTTGAATGATTGGCTTCAAATCCATCCGGACTTGAAACAACATGAAGTCCACCGACCATCCTCTAAGAATTTGCTTTTATTTGTTTTTTAGTTTTCTACTATTTGAATGATTGGCTTCAAATCCATACGGACTTGAAACAACATAAAGTCCACATACCATCCTCTATGATTTTGCTTTTATTTGGTTTTTAGTTTTCTACTATTTGAATGATTTGCTTCAAATCCATCCGGACTTGAAACAACATGAAGTCCACCGACCATCCTCTTTGAATTTGCTTTTATTTGTTATTTAGTTTTCTACTATTTGAATGATTGGCTTCAAATCCATCCGGACTTGAAACAACATGAAGTCCACATACCATCCTCTATTATTTTGCTTTTATTTGGTTTTTAGTTTTCTACTATTTGAATGATTTGCTTCAAATCCATCCGGACTTGAAACAACATGAAGTCCACCGACCATCCTCTTTGAATTTGCTTTTATTTGTTTTTAAGTTTTCTACTATTTGAATGATTGGCTTCAAATCCATCCGGACTTGAAACAACATGAAGTCCACCGACCATCCTCTATGAATTTGCTTTTATTTGTTTTTTAGTTTTCTACTATTTGAATGATTGGCTTCAAATCCATCCGGACTTGAAACAACATGAAGTCCACATACCATCCTCTATGATTTTGCTTTTATTTGGTTTTTAGTTTTCTACTATTTGAATGATTTGCTTCAAATCCATCCGGACTTGAAACAACATGAAGTCCACCGACCATCCTCTTTGAATTTGCTTTTATTTGTTTTTTCGTTTTCTACTATTTGAATGATTGGCTTCAAATCCATCCGGACTTGAAACAACATGAAGTCCACTGCCTGTGATTTTGCTTAGGGTCCTACCAATCATTTCTTTTTTTCTTTTAAGAACAATAATATGGGTCAGAAAACGCTTGTCTCATGCAACCATAGAATAGGGGACAAGTGGTGGAGAAGTCAAAATCATGGGCCCCATGATTTTGACTTCTCCCCACACTATATGACACATGGCGATAAGGTGTCGAGATAAAGGGAAAGAGATATCAAGTGGGTAGAAGTTAAAATCATGAGGAAAAAATGAAATGACTTCTCTTTTTAATGCCACATATCCCTTATTCTATGGTTGCCCGAAAGCCCTTTCTGGCTTCCCCAGAGACAATCCCAAGCCAATAATATGTCTTGTATTGCACCAAGTATAGAAGGCATCCAAGAAGATCATTCTTATATTTCATTTTTTTTTTAAAGAATGCTAAGAAAATGATTTTTTCTACTTCTGAGCCCCCATAAAAAATAATAATTTTTTTTATTATGTAGAAAGGGTGAGAGTAGAATGCTTTGCATTATTCTTCATTTTTTTTTGTTGCGGATTCTATCGAGCACATTTTTTTCTTTAAGCACACAATAATCACTCCACTTGTGAGCCCCTATACAAAGTACTTTGTTTTATTTTGCTACCAAGACATCTTGAAAGTGAATTGTGTTTCGTGAATATAATGTCATTCCTATTTTTCAAATATTATCTCAACATTAAGACAACTAGTTAAATCAGTGAAACCATTTCTCTCATAACGTTCAACTTATATCCAGTCTGGTTTACACCTTTTCAAACATTCTATATGCAATTTTTAATTATTTGAACTAAAAATAGAACAGAAAAAAATGGTGGTCAAGAAAAAAAAATTCATAATATCGTAGTTGCAGAGTTATTTTGGCAACTCCAGTTATAAAATAATTGATCAACCGCGACCTACGGGCCAAGAGACAGTCTCACGTAGTCTGCTTTCCAGCTATAAAGCACCAGTATACAAAGTTTGACTCTACAATATATAGATCATTTTCATGTTTCATTTTATACTTAGGATCACCTCTAATGTTAACCGACGGGGAGCCCACTAACATGAGCTCTAGAGCTGCCATCTATCCTTTTGTATTTTTGACCAAAACAAAGTGTAAAAAAGAAAATTGATTGCTTGTGCACTAGGGTACGTGTTCAATCTCCCTTTAATATTGGTGGGTTCCCCGACGACATACACACGAGGAGATCCCAAGTCTTCATTTTTTTTCTTTTTGGTTTTGGGTCCTTCATGAATGATCTGGAAAAATATGTCCGCTTTTAAACTCAAATGCAACAAGTCTACAAAGCTTGACTTTGAAGACATCAATATTTAATTTTTCCGATTTTTCTTTTTTTGGTGGGTCCTACAACATTATTTTTCCAGGTACATCCTATTACTCAGTTTTTTTTTCTTGAGTTAATGTGAGGTGTCCGGAGCCAAGACTACAACTAGTCCCCACATGCTGCCAGGGGATAGCCTCCCCTGGCAACCGTAAATGTGCTCAGATTCGATGTCAAGGCCTTCAGGTCTACGGTTCATCTATCAACCACTGGGCTACAAGTATAATAATGTCTTCTTTCAAGCACATAATAATTTCTTTGAAGCTGTAATGCACCAAGTATACCTAGCCTCACTTCAAAGGCTTCCCAAAGGATCTTTCTATATTTTATGCAATTGAGTCTTCTTCTATACTTGCAAGAGATATTCTGAGTTCCTTTCTCTTCTGGAAGTCTAGCTAATTAATTGCTCTTGCAATTCATGTCCAATCTTCTCTTACCGTTTTGCTAAAAACTAAAATCTAAGTGAGAAACTCAGATTACTCACAACGATTATTATACTTGCACGAGAAAATTAAGAAAGGGTGGTTGGATAAATTTAATTAACAGCTTCCCACCATGGGGACTACAACAAAGCTGCATTCTCATATATATAATATAGGTTTATCAGATGGAATTGATGAGAGAACCAAAGAATATCGCAAACACGAGCTTGAAGCTTCTGTGAAAGCGAGCTTGAAGCTTCTCATTTCTCTAAGGGTCCATTCTTTTGCTGAGACTTATAAAGCTTGACACTCTGCACTTTGTAAGGTAGTTAGGAAATTTGAGTAACTTTATTAAAGTGTTCAACAAAATTAATTCTTATCATCATATGAGATTTCAAGTCTTATCATTTTTTATGAGATTTAAAATCTTATATTTTACTATATTTGAAGTCTTACGGGAATTATAACCCAGAGAGGAGAATCACGATACATCTAGTTCATCAAAAGAAAATGCATATTGTCAGATAACAAAATATGCAAAGTGCTGGACTTTTTAAGTCTCAACAAAAGAATGAACCCTAAGAAATATACTTTTAACTCCTCTTTGTCAGCAGTTATGTCTAAATTTCAAACTCTTGAAGAAGTAAGTAAATTGCTTAAGAAAAAATTGGAAAAAGTAAAATTTCCCTTAAAGTTCAAGAAATGTGGATGGGTGGTTGAGCCTTTCGTAAAAACCAACAATTTACAGAGAAGTATCCTAATTGCAGAGGGTCTAGGAGTTATTGATGTGGTTGGAAATTTGTTAAAAGGCCAAATAGCCACCAGGCTCGCTACTAGTACCCATAAAAAGGAATGGATCTCCTCATTTACTAAGAGAACATGGTTATTTATCTAACTATTTTGAAATTTATTTGAACTGAATCAAAGAATGAGGTTCCGGACCCAACTCTATCCTTGCCCCTAATCTTATATTATTAAATACTATAGTATATTTTGCCCAAAGTTCAGGGGAAACCTACCCCCCTTGCTCGTTGGCTCCGCCCCTATATACGTTTTGGTTGGCCGTGCTTACTACAAGCTGTAGTGAACTGCCTCTTGAAAAGTTCACACATGACAATTTTTTTGTGATTCTAACTGTTGAATATTAAGGTGGGTCCCCCGAGAAACATAAGACAAAAAATCAGCTTCATCAGACATTTAGAGTTCATCCCATTAGAGTTTAGTTTGTTAGTATTAACCCCCTAGGGTTCATTAGACCCTACCTAGGTTATATAAATGACTTAATTTTACAGGTGTTTTATATTTCCCACCTTTCACCGGTGGGTTGTGGTGGTGTTGGGGGGGGAGAGAGAGAGAGAGAGAGAGAGTGTGTGTGTGTGTGTGTGTGTGAGAGAGAGTGAGAGAGAGAGAGAGAGAGAGAGAGAGAGTGTGTGTGTGTGTGTGTGTGTGTGTGTGAGAGAGAGAGAGTGAGTGTTTTATGTGTCTCAAGGGTCTTTAAAATATGAGAAGAAATTCATGTCTCGGAGCTGAGGGTGAGACATGAATTTTCCACAAAGGTGACAAAAGTTTTTTTTCATGTCTACCTCATTTTCTCGGGAATGGATGACACATGAACATTGGCCTTTCACGAGAATTGACAATATTTCATGCCAATTTCCTGCGAAACGAACACACTCTAAAAAGTAAGAAAAGAGTAAATAATTGCATTGTGTTAGGTGGTGGAAAGGGACGTGCAAAAGAATTTCAACCAACCATAATCGTGGAATGACAAATATCTTATAAAATCATCTCTTACCTGTTTGTGGAAACTAAAACTACTCACACTGATTGTACAAGCAAGAGATACTCAAGAAAGGATGGTTGATGCTATTCTTCAGATTGTCTTTGAGAATCTCAACTCCTTGATCAAAGAAGAGATTGGTTTATTATGGGGTGCTCATAAAGAAATGGAAAAGCTCTCCAACACAGTATTGGCAATTCGCGGCGTCCTCAAAGAAGCAGAAGTGAAGCAACTGCAGAACGATGCAATTAAAAGTTGGCTTAAGCAACTTAAGGATGTGGCTTATGACGCCGACGACATCTTGGATGATTATACAACCGAAGCTCTACAATCAAAAGTTGAAAGCCAAAACAAGAATTGCACCAAGGTAAGCAACTCATTCTTATCTTGTATAACTTGTAAACAACTTATTTTTCGTCACAAGATCGGGCAGAGAATAAAAGCAATTAGAGAGAGACTAGATGAAATTAATGACGAAAAATCGAAGTTTAATTTGAGAGAAGGAGCTGTAGACAATGTAATTGAGGTTAACATTGAACGAGAAACTAGCTCAGTTCTTACGGAGCTGAAAATTTATGGGAGAGATGAGGACAAAGAAAAGATAGTCCTTCATTTGCTAAACAATGTTAACAATCATGAAGAAGTTTCGATCTATCCCATAATTGGGATGGGTGGTCTTGGCAAGACGACACTCGCTCAACACGTCTATAACGATGAGACAATAAAGAAGCATTTCCAACTAAGAATTTGGGTTTGTGTATCTGAACCTTTTAATGTGAAAAGGGTTCTTAAAGAAGCTATAGAATCTGCAGGTGGAGATACAAAGGATCTCAAAGACTTGGCCTTAGACACAATACAACATCGTCTGCGAGACATACTTAGTGGTGAGAGATTTTTACTTGTGTTAGATGATGTATGGAATGATGATCTTGAGAAGTGGAATACATTAAAACATTCCTTGACATGTTGTGCTAAAGGAAGTTCAATTATTGTAACTACTCGCATGGAAAGAGTAGCATCAATCATGGGTACACTTCATGCACACCAGTTGTTGCCTTTGTCTGAAGAAGATTGTTGGTCATTGTTCAAACAACGCGCTTTTGGCGTGGGGAGCGAAGAGAATCCAAAATTGGTAGCCATTGGCCAGGATATTGTGAAAAAGTGTGGGGGTGTACCTTTGGCTGCAAAGGCTTTAGGAAGCATAATGTTATTCAAAAATGAGGAGATTGAATGGGTCTTTGTAAGAGATAGTGAAATTTGGGACCTACCTCAAGGCGAAGTAAATTTAATTTTACCTGCCCTGAGATTGAGTTACAACCATTTACCCTCACATTTGAAGCAATGCTTTGCTTATTGTTCCATATTTCCAAAAGACTATTTAATGAAAAAGGAAGAGCTGATTCATTTATGGATGGCTAATGGTTTTATTCAATCTAATGAAAGAATGTTGTTGGAAGATATCGGAAATGGTACTTTCAAAGATCTACTAGGGAGGTCCTTCTTCCAAGACATAGAAAAAGACAATGATGGCAACATAGTCCGTTGTAAGATGCATGACCTCATGCATGATCTCGCATGTTCAGTTATGGCGGATGAATGTTGTTCTATCGTAGATATTGGTACACCAAAGAATCTTCGTAAAAAAATTCGACATTTGTCATTGGTTGATGATCCATCAATCACTATTGAGCTTCCACTTAAATCTCAAACCATACGTACACTCCTTTTAAACAGTTTTCCTTGGGCACCAATCAAGGTTCCTCATTCTATCTTCTCATATCTGAAATGCATACGAGTGTTAGATTTGAGTGGAACTGAAATTTCAGATCTGCCTGATTCAATAGGTAAAATGAAACATCTGAGATACCTCAATCTCTCAAACACTAAAATGGCTGCATTACCTGAATTCGTTAGCAGCCTAATAAATTTGTTGATTTTGAAACTAAGAAATTGCCATGAGCTTCAAAAGTTACCAAAATACATGAGGAATATGAGAAGCCTCAGACACCTAGACATCTCTGGTAACCACAAATTAACTGACATGCCAGTTGGGATGGGGCAATTGACTAACCTCCAAACGTTAAGCATCTTCATTGTTGGCAAGAAGATGGGATGTGATATCAGAGAGTTGCAGAGGCTAAATGACCTTAGAGGAGAAGTAGAGATAAAAGGACTTGAGAATGTGAGATATCCAACGGAAGCTAAAGATGCCGACTTGATAAGAAAGCAAAACTTGTGCTCATTGGGACTATATTGGGGAGCTGATGGGGAGAATTCAGAAGAGGTGCTACAAGAACTCCAGCCTCACCACCGGAGTCTAAGAAGGTTGAGAATAGAAGGATATGGGGGTGTGAGATTTCCTAGTTGGATGGGAGATTCGTCGCTTCTAAATTTGGTTAAAATAGAACTCACCATGTGGAAAAGATGTGGACAACTCCCATCAATTGGGCAACTACCCCATCTTAAGGTTCTCCGCATAGAGAGATGGGATTGTGTGAAATACATCGGCGGCAACGAGTTCTACGGCGATGGCGTGGTGAAGGGATTTCCGTCCTTAGAGGATCTCTCCTTCTCCGATTTGAATAATTTGGAGGAATGGTCCAAAGAGGAAGCAGGAGAGGTACTCCTCCCTTGCCTTCGCAGGTTAAGCATCAGATTTTGCCCCAAGTTGACAAGCCTCCCATTACTGCCTTCTCTTGAACATTTGGATGTGTTTGCGGGTAATGAAGTAATACTAAGATCATTGGAGAACCTCACTTCTCTTTCTTCCCTTCGTATAGATGGGTTTGATGAGATGACAAGTTTTCCGGAAGGAGTACTACAAAACCTTAGTGCTCTGCAATCCTTAGAGTTCAATGGGCTCTCAAACCTTACGACTTTGCCTAGGGAGATTGAAAATCTTGCCTCACTTACATCATTGGGCATTATGTACTGCCGTGGGCTGGTTTCTTTGCCAGTGGAATTGCGAAACCTCACCTCTCTCAGATCCATGGACATTGACGGTTGCAAAGCTCTCAAGTCTTTGCCGGAGGAGGGGATCCAAGGGTTGTGCTCTCTTGTAAGTTTGCGTATTTCTAACTGTGATAGTCTAACGTCTCTGTCCAAGGAGCTGCGACATCTTACAGCCCTCGAAACACTGAGTATTGATAGCTGTCGAGAGTTGGAACCCCTAGCTTCAGAGGATTTGCAGCACCTCATTTCCCTTCGAGATCTATTTATCATGAGTTTGCCCAAGTGGACGAATTTGCCAGAGGGACTGCAACACTTAACATCGCTTCAAAGTTTGCCCAAGTGGACGAATTTTTTTCAGCCATTGCCTCCTCCCAGGATAGATCTTTGAAGGGAAAATTCTGGGATGATGTATCGGTTTGCTCTGAGATGGAGCAATACACTCCACTAGTTTTCACCGACTTGGTGTCTGAGACTCCTTTGGAGGAGCAAAATTCCGGCGGATCGGGTAGAAGTGCGTCGGAGCTCTTACCGTTGGCTGGCCCTAGGGGAGAAGCAGACTGCGGAGGACTCAGTCCGTCAGTAAGGCCATTATAATAATTCTATTGAGAATTTTCTCTTAGACAATCTCAAAGCCCATTGAACGCCCGTCTGAGCTTCTCATGGTGAGTTCCTTATTGATTATACAAATATACAAGCATACTAGTATATTTAAACGAGAATTATTATTGACCCTATTTAGTTTTTATCTCATTAAGGCAGTTATTACTTCAAACAACATTATTTAGTAGCAGTTTTGGTTTACAACTGAAGAAGTATATTTACAAAATTGTTTTTCTTTGTGGAGGATAGAGTGTCGATAGTTGTTGAGACTTGAGAGTTTAATATTATTTAATTATTCTATTTCTAATATTTGGGTAGAAAACATAAATTTTTTAATTCGTTTGATTGATTATTCGAAATTAGGAATGGGATTGAGCAAGAGTACACCTTGCTCCAAACAAATGTAAAGCGACCTCTGTTTTAGCCTATTGGAGGATATCCTGGTCCCCAGGTAACCTTCTTTGTCGCAAGAGATTATTCTTATTGCTTTGTGATTATCTAGTTTATTTATTGATGCTCAGAAAAGATTAATTTGTATTAACACTACTTACTAATTTTTTTCTATTTTCTTAGTTTGAATACAGACATATTTACATGCTTATAGATAGATTTGTAAACATGGAAGTGCAGGAGTAAATGTAAGAATGCTAGCACTGCCGCTGTCGTGTGCCATGGTTGCAGTGTTTTATCTTCTTCATCACCTTCAACTCTATAATCGTTTTTCAGTTGGAATGATAAGTGGGTCCTAGTGTGAGGATTGATGTTGGAGACCATATTTACAGGTGTTTTAAGATAATTTATATTATTTTTCACCCATTATTAAACTGCATGCTAACCTTATAATTTGTTGTCTGATCTACTGGAGCTTACATTCAGTTTTGTATTTTTAGAACAGTGTGTGTGCACGCACTCTTTGACAGCTCAGAAACACTATGTTTTATCTGAAATTGCATAAATAATTTTACAACTATTCATAATCAGCATTTGTTATTGAATTATCAGCTTCACAGTACAAAGAGCATCCGAGACTGCGAGAGGATGGAGGATATGAAGTGATAAAGAAAGCAATTCTGAATTTATCACCATGCCACAAGGACCACATTGGTGCCTACAGAGAAGGAAATGAGCAGTGGTTGATGGGGAAGCACAAAACAGCCAACACTGACCCCCCTCTTTGGTATGCTCTGAAATATTGGTATCCATTTCTAATCAACAGAAATAATTCAGAGAAAAAAATAGAAATTTATATTTACATTTTTCTTACAAGATTCCTACCAATCCACAGGAGGTTGCTAATCGCGGTTGCTCGATCTACATGGGACGTAAAACTGAGAAACAAGGCAAAATTGTGTCTGCAGGGACGCTTGATTGGTTGAAGGGACTTAAAACATCATCACTTAGGATCAGTCAAGCTCAACCATATCAGGCTCCCCTTTGTGTCCTTATTTCTTTTTTTCAGCTCTCTGGAGATGATCCTTTGTAAAATGAAGGTCCAAATGAGTACATGATCAAGCCTAAGCTTGAAAAAAAAAACTCCAATGAGCAGCACTACTTGAGCTTCTTGATGGCTTGTGAATATTTCTTTTTTCAATTTATGGGAAATTATATGATAGCTGCACCTTTGTTACTTTGGATATTTTAGCCTGTTTTTATAAATATGAAAGGGAATACTAGAAAGACCTCCCCATTCTGGGAGTCCTTCTGCCTGCCAAATCCTCTACCATGATTCTTGCAACAGTGTTCAGGATGCCCTCCCGCCAGACAGTTTCTTGGTCATATTGTTGGGCTAAGTTAGCCAGAAGATCTGCCGTGTGATTTGCTTCCCTATACTATATATATAAGGCAGATAGAAGTATTTTAGAACTCCATTTCTTCTTTGATTAGAAATTGAAGTTCCCATGAGATCTCCACTAGGCCTCAAGTGCAGTCGATGATTATGTTAAGCAGATTCTGAATATGACTGTGGGCATGAGCTTGATGCATTACGTAGTGGCACATTTCTTCACTATGCAATTGTTGAATTACATCTAGTAGGAATACAAGCTACTTTTGGAGTGATTGAGTGGTTTACCCTTTGCACCTTAGAGGAAACCTTAGGTCTGACTGTGTGTGTGTGTTTAGGTGTTACTCTACCTCCTTACCCAAAAAAAAAAAAAAAGAGAAAAAAGAATACAAGGTACTTCTAAATTAAAATAAAGCAGGGTGAGAGAGAGCCACAATTTTTTCTGACTGACAAGGAGAGCAAATTATGCTTGGAGTCCAACTGAGGCGACGAGGAATGGCAAGTCTTTGGGCACAGAAAATTTGAGGTGGAAGATTGGGAAAGAACTTGGTCTCAACTGCGAAAAATTTGGTAAAGTAAAAGGTAGTTTAAAGAGGGTGAATCTCTACCGAAAATGAAAGAAAGGCATTTTGGAAAGAAAACTGTTCAATTAACACCTGCTTAACTCCCTATTTTATAATAAGTTATAGCTGAAGTGTGCCGGAATTTATCTATCAAGGAGAAGCGATCTGTGAGTTCCAACATTCCTCAATCTCTGATATCACCTTTAAATCCCTTAGCAATGTCCTCAAATCTTCAGCATAAGAAACTCCTTAACAGAAACACATCAAATGACAGTAACTCTTATTGAAGAGGTGTCAACTAAAACCATTCCTCAAACTCTCTCAAATGTGATCCTGACCATAAATAAAATAATAATAAAAAATAAAATAAAAAAAGATGACCAACCGCTATAGTAAGAAAAAAGAGATAAAATCTGCTAGTAAATACTAGGATAAAATATACACAACACAATAAAATAAAATTCAAAGGTAGCCCCATATTGTCATATGCAAGAAGCAACATGATGCAGATCATTACCGCCAAGCTGCTTTCCACCCCCACCAGCAGCAACTTGTCAAGTTCATAATGGGTGAATACAGAGGATACATCAAAGTTGCCCAGACCATCAGATCAATCCCAGGGGCACATCCCAAATGAATTTGGAGACACTCCCCCAGTGTGATGTGGTGGTTGCACACTATCAACCAATGAAAATAAATGATGTCCCACAACCAAAAAAAAAAGAAGTTACACCCTTGACGGCACATGGATGACTTGCACTCCTGACATCTTTTCCTTGATCAGTTTGTTTTGACAATTGGACTAGATCAATGCTTTTTTATTACCCATTTAGAAAAGTTGGGTTTTTCCCCCCTTAAACATTCATGGAATTAGTTTAACAAGAATTAAGTCACATATTACAGTAGTCTTCCTCACATGATGGCCCTTCCAAATGCACAAAGTTACTCTACCTTCGATGCTGCGAGACAATCATTTCTACTTGAGTGGATGTGAGCAGACCTATTCCTATTCCGGTCACATATAAACCAAGAGCAGGTACTGCACAATACAAATAAAAGCACCAATATAGCTTTGGTGACAGGCCCTCTTTATGTGTCATCAGTGGTTTATATTAAAGTTTCCAATAATAAAGAAGTAATATAGAAAAAGAAAAAAAGTTGAGATACAGAGAAATATTTGAATACATTATTAAACGAAATGAATATTACCCGATTCCAAGCTCCTCTAATCTGCAAGTACTTTTTGTGATCTTAAAGTTCCAGACAGTATCTAAACTTACTTGCTCTGTCAGGGAGAATTAATCAACAAAAGTAAAAAAGTCAAATTTTACATCCGATCGAGCATTACGCAGTAACAAAAAAAATGATTGATTACGTAGTAACAAAAATGAAAGATTAGTTGATTAATACCAAGCACAAAGTTGATTCTTGATTTTCAATTGACTTCCAAGTTTCGATGCATACTTCAGAACACACAGTATTCAAGGTAGATGGAGAATCTTCCACTTTACTTGGATATAGTCTAAGAAATACCCTACAACAGCTGCAATGTTCATGAAAGTATATCATAGACGGATAAGGTATACTTGATAGAAATAAAATACATGTCAAAGCTTAATCAGAAATACCTGAATCATACACCAGATGAAACCTACAGAAATGCATCTCCTGCATCCTGAATGGACAACCGAAACAGAAGATCAGCATGCCAGATACATGATAAAAGTCACCCAATATTTTAAATCTGTCAAATTGCACTGAAAGGGGAATAATGGTCATTAACAATGAGACAAGACAGAGGATAACAAATTACACATCACATAACATTCTTCTGGATTCATGCACAAGCTGAAATGGCTGTACTGAATCTTGAAGCATGACTAAGCAACCATAACAAGAAATGAGAGGAGTAGAAACTAAAAAAAAAAACTCACAAGAAAATGACAAGAAATCAACACACAGAAAATGCACAATACCTGAAGAGTCACTGCACAATGAAACATGTCTTCAACAGAAACAATGTGATGTACAAAGCACTTCACATAACTTTGGAATTTGAAACACCCTTTTAAGGACATTGCTTGAACAGGAAGAACACCTGTTGTGGCTACTTAACATCTCCAACAACTTCACAAAGACATCACATAGATTTGGGAAAGAAAGGTTTATATCAAGGAAGACGGAAAGAACAATGACAAGAGTGAACTGTGAGCTCACACAACACCCAGGAGAAAAACGAACTTGGGATATACATAAGGGATGTGATAATTATGCTTCCCAAAAAACACATGTTAAAGGTGAAAAAAAAATGTCAGGCATTAAACTGAGGAAACAAAAACAAAATGTATAAAGAACAGTAAACAGCCATGTTCACTCGAGGGAAAAATCAATGAATTAACAATTAATTTCTAAATGAAATTCCATGGTACATAAATTACAATTTACATTGGTGCAGAATACACCAACAATAACAAGTTATAGGGATATCAATCCCACCAGGCAACTATCAGTACGATGGAGTAGCATATATAACCCTTAATTATCACCAACCCACCCCAATTTCCGGCTGATATCACAGTAAATCCCAATACCAAGGTTGCATGCGACTGCACGGTGGAGAATTCTGCTTTCCTTCCACAAGTTACCTTTGACCAATAAGGTTTATTCTGTTTGTTGTCTCTCTTAAGCTGTACCTTCAACTTCTTAGCACCCAACTGGCATCCATTCATCACATTAATGGCAGATTGAGCTGCTGCTGGAGAGTCATAACTGACAAATCCTGCAAATAGAGGCTGATTTGAGGAAGAGAAATACACAGATTTTACCCCAGATCTGAACAATAATAGATAATGTGTTTACCAAAACATTTGCTGACACCAGTGGCTTTTTCAACGAATAACTTGGCACTTAAGACCCTACCAAATGCTTGAAAAGCATTGGCAAGCTCTTCACCCCCCAAATTCTTGAGGGATGTAATAAATAAATAGATTAGTGCCAGGAGGACCTAAGTTCAAAAGAAGAGATACAATAGTTAATTGTGAAACAAGCGTCAACCTTACCTTCAACAGAACCATGAGAATGCCACGTAAAATTTTCACGAACCTTCAACAAGAACCCCAGAACTTGTGCTGACATTTGAAGATGTTGCTGAGTTACCATACAAAAATGCAGGTGGCACCGAACCAGGAGAACTACTCAAAGGCCTGTGACTCATTATTCCACCAGGATAGGCCATAGGATAATGAGGACCTGGCACCATAGGATATGCAGAGCCCAATCCCATATAACTGGCATATGGCGTTGTAGCAAAATTTCTAGGTGCAATGCCGGTGGCAAAATCAGGTGTTATTCCACGTAATGGATTTCCTTGATTTACTGATGAAATCATATTGTGGAAACCAGGTTGATGTTTCATCGGTGGCAGGCGGTACTGCATAAGTCTGTAAATCCCAGGGGCCTACAATGAAAACAACACAATAGCCAGATTCTCGACTTCATTATGCTTGAGAATGTTAAAACAAGAAAGGCAGAGTGGCGGAGTAAAGAAAACAAACATCTACGCTGGAATTTAGTAGAGTTTTCAGTAAAGAATAAGGATAACAATTAAAGTTCCAAGTTCACTTGTGCAAATACAAAGCAAATCCAACATAGAGGCTTATTGGCTTATGAATGGAGTGGAATGACTTGACATGACTTCAAAATAATAATCAATAATGAAACCAACCTGATAACCAATTCCATTATATGGGGAAATATAACCCCACTGGCAGGGCCCCACATAATGAAGGTTGCTGTGTCGAATCAGTATTTGGCACATTAGAAGCCTGGGATTGAGCCTTCCGGGCTTGCCTTTCCTTTTCTGTATCTGCCCACTTGACAACTAAAGGGACACTTGATCCCTACAACAGCAGCCAGATTGTAAATCACAGTATCAAATCAACATCAAAACCATTATATTAGTATTGAAGTTATTGTTAACTAAGGGGTGGTATCATAGCCTGTATAATAATCTCTGTAAAAATTATAATAAACAGATAACAATTTCAGAATAAAGCATAAAAATGTTGAAATGCCAGGGTTTTGAGTCTAAACGACCTCTTGTTTGGTTGACTTTCATCATTATGGAACTGCTTGAATTAAATTCACCAAGGATGCAAGAGTTATACATGGAGATATAAAAGCAAATGAAAGTAATACTCAAGCAAAATAAGCTCAATAGAAATCTCAAGTGGAAGTGTTACAGCAAAGCAGGGGCGGAGCCAGGAATTTTTCATTGGGGGGGCCAAAATACACATATAAGAAACTAATGGATTTAAGGGTATGGAACTTGGGGGTTCGGGAGCGTAGGCCTCGAGAAAAAAAAATTGGGATAATTTTTATATTTTGAGATTTTTTTTCCCGGTAATGTCCTTGAGGTAACCCTTAACTTTGGTTAAGAATCTAAGATTCAAGCACCTATGCTTGGTTTTTTTTTAAAATATCAAAAAAATTTTCAAACCCTAGTTAAAATTCACTAACTCATGAGGTTAAAAACAATTTAAATTTTTTTCTAAAAACCAAGTAGGTGAACCAAGAGTTGGTGAATTTTAACCATAGTTAAGGGGTGTCAATAGGGACATGTGGCAACCTAAAGGGCATAACTAGACTTCATTGGGGGCCCACTATATATATGACAAAAATATTGGGGGGGGGGGGGGGGGGGGCACTATATATGTAAGACAAAAGAATTTTGGGGGGCTAAGTGTACTAAAAAAAAATTGAGGGGCCAGCTATTTCATACTAAAGAAAGAAGGGATTACAAAAATTTTGCTCCCCCCCCCCCCTGTGGCTCCGCCCGTGTAGCAGAGACATCTTAACAGGATTGAATCTCAACCTTGTACCTGCACAAACCAACTCAATCTGCATGCTTAGTATCTGTCAACATAGCTCCATTTCCATGTGTGTGTGCATATAATATATAGGCCAAAATATCCATATCCTGCCCAAGTCCATATAGGGTATGAAAGGATAGATAGAGATCTCCAGCATCCAATTGTATCCGATCGTATGTAACAAAAAAAATTCAGCAATCATACTTGGTTATTATTGTTACTGTGCGATAGCCGGCTTGGGATTTTCATCCTCACACGCTTTCACCCTAATGTGAAAATGAAAATAGAGTCACTACCAACCATGTGATTATTTGGTGTGGTTGGTCACCAATACACAATGAAGTAAAATGCTCTGGATCTGCGATCCGAAGTCACGGGGTCGGGGGTTCGGTTATAATTTGGGAAAGGTGTTAGGCACCCCAAATTATTCGTCAAAAACGACGGTGGCCTATATTTCTTAATTTTCTCAACTATTCTAAAAAGAGGTAAATCAATTTCACTTTTCGAGATTAAAATGCACCCTTCCTCAACCAATTTATCTTAGGGTAATTCTCTCTATAGGAAGATCAAGATCTCTCCAATATCGAAGAAGGCCACCCTTTCCTCGACCAATGCAGGTCGACCAATGCAGGGGAAGCCCCACCTACCTATGGAGGACGAAAGTGATCCCGAAGAATAACAATAAAACAAAAGGAAATCGGAGACTCTTTTTCAAATACTTTCCTTCGCCCGGTTTTTAAGTTCCTCGCATACCACTCAGATGAAACTCTAAACTACCAGCGAAAATTAAAGGAAGGAAATACTCAGAAGTACGTAACTAAATGGTTACAAAAGTCTAACCTTGTTGCAAATCCTCGCTTCTTTGATAGCCTTCAAAGATCCTTTCGCTCAGTGTACCTAGAATGAAATCAACGAAGAAAAGTCCAAACTCCGATCTTCCTCTGGGGCTTGGGGTGTAAGCTCTTATTCTTCTCCAAATTCCACAATTTTGAAGTCCTCAAAAATTCTGGAAAACTCAATGGTTCAAACCGAAATCTAGGGTTTTCTTCGAGACTAATGTTTTTTCCAACTTAGGATTTTCAAGATGTGTGAGAAGGAGGGGTGTGTGGCCTTTTATAAAGGTGATAAAGAGTGGGATTATCTTTTCTAGCCCATGTTGGACTAAACTTTTTTGAAAATATTGAAATGGGTGTCAAGAGGAGACTTTAAAAAATGGACAATCACTAAAGGGGGTCGTTGTTTGAAACAGCGGCCCTAGATTCGGGCTTTTATGTTATTCTCCCCTTGGTCTTGAGTTGGTTTTGGGCCTTTTGTTTAGATTAGGCTTTGCCCATGGCTGTTTGGAGTTGGGATATCTTTGTTGAAGGCATCTTTTGGAACCTAGAGACATTAGGCCGGTCAAGCCGAAGGAATCTTGGTCTGCAAAAATAGGGTGCCTACAGTTACTAATCAAACAAAAAAATCATATGAAAAGTTTTACATAAAGAAACCAAACACGGCCTCAGACCAGGTGAAGAAGCTAAACCGGTTGCGAAATGAGAACAACTTAATTTTTGTACATTAGGGTAACCAAAGAGAAAGAAGCTCTCACAAGGATGAAGATATGAAAGGCTCTAAGACCATATGATATTGCAATTGAAGTGTGAAAATTTATAGGAGAAACGGCAGGCCCTAGCTAACGATATAGTTTAATAATATTTGAAGACTAGGAAAATGTCGAACGCATGAAGGAGTATTGTGGCGCCTATCTATAAGAATAAAGGAGAAGTCTAAAGTTATAACAATTATCGCAGGATCAAACTTATGAATCATACCATGAAGTTATGGGAGCAAGTGAAGGAACAAAGATTAAGACGAGTAACAATGATTTCATATAACCAGTTTGAATTCATGTCGAGGAGGTCTACTATTGTGGATATTTTTTTTGCTTTGACAGTCGATGGAGAAGTTAATCTTCATATGTTATTTATTTACTTAGAGAAAGCATATGATAGATGACCTAAAGAATTAATCTGAGGTGTTGGGGAAGAAAATAATTATGAGAAAATATATTCACATTATTAAGGACATGTGTAAGGGAGCGGTAAATAATGTGAGACCAATTGGTAGTGAGACAAATGAGTTCCTTGTGAAACCAGGTTTATACCATAGGTTAGCTATAAGCTCGTATCATTTTCATATTCAAGATGAAGTATATGATGTAATATCAATTAATGAAACTAAAGAGGGGGTAAATGCAAAACTATATTTACGGAAGGATCACTTGTAATGTAAGAGATTTAAAATAAGTCGGGCCGAGACAAAATATATGAACTGCAACTATAGTAAGAACACTAATTGGGTTAAGGAAGGAATTAAGATTGATGAACTGGTGATACCAGTTCGACTATTCATAATTGCATATGGATGGAGAGATTGAGGAGAATGTTGGCAATAGAATTAGTATTGGGTCACTACTCACTAGTGTGGAGAAGTGCTTCCAAGAGCAATATGATTGATGCAATCTGGTCAAATTAAAAAGAACATTTTTATAAAACATCGATAAGACCAGCTATGGCCTATGCATTAGGAATAGAATGTTGAGTAATCAACAAGCAATATATTCATTGAATTATTGTAGCTGAGATAAGGATGATTGGATTGATGAGTGAAATTACTATAAAAGATAAGATAAACAATAAGCGCATTCGAGAAAATCTAGAAGTATCTCCAATAGGTGAGATTGAGTGGAATGTCGACACTATTGAGAATGAGTGAGTTGGTGCAGATTGAAGGCTCTACAAGGGCTAGGGAAAGGCCTAAAATGATGTAGATGAAAGATAGTGCGGGAAAACTTGATAGCATATGATTTGACCAAAATCATGGCTTTTAATAGAGTGGAATGTCGAAAAAAGATCCATGTCTCCAACCCAAAATATTTGGGATAAGGAACTGGTGATATGATGATGAGTGAATCAAGAGCAAGAACAACACTCAAGGGAGAATCAAAAGCCAACCAATTTCCAACTGTTAACTCACAGATTCATGAATCAAGAGTAAAAATGAGCCTTGGATGGAAAAATATGCTTATAGATTCCAGAAAAGATAACTGCAAATTCAAGAACACAAGCTAGATCAGAACTCTCCAACGTTAAGCTACAATATCAATCATGGACATTCAATGTCAAAGCTCACCATTCATAATTGTGCCTATTACAATGAAACATATGGACATGAACAAGAACAAGAACAATAACAATCATGCAGTAATATTCCTAGTGACACAGGTTTGCATTGCAATGTCTAAACAATGGGAAAATTTTCACTAGTGATATAATAATTATATTTTTGGTTTTAGATCAAAATTGATCTGGAATAAGATTGACTTATCATGTGATGAGCAATATGGTGAGTTAAAGATCCCAACGGATATTTCAAGCTGGAGCAATTTTCTAGCTGCATAAATGACAAATAAACACGAACCTCCATCTTGTGTTTTCCATTGATAGCCTCTAGGGCTGCAAGAGCTTGTTCTTTTGTCTCATACTTCAGAAAAGCACAGACTGCAACAAATGAAATGAAAAGAAAAATACCAATAATTCTCTGTGAATCAAATCCTGATCATGATTACATAGGTTGCAGAAAATCAAGGAACAAGCAGTGGATGACCATAATACAATGTCTGAAAAAACAGCTGAAAGGGCAACCCGTACTTTTGCTTGTTTGCTGAGAACCTCTCAGAATTTGTAGATCTTTAATAGTTCCGTATTTAGAAAATAAAGCAGATACTTCAGTATAGGAAACGTTCTTTGGAAGCATACCAACAAAAATCTTGTGCTCTGGAGATTAGTACATTACCAAGGCAGTCAAAAATTCTTTACCAGAGTACATGAAACTATTTCTAGCACATTAATAAGCCAAAGGAAACATAAGCATGCAATAAAGAATGAGAAATGGCACCATATCAATTAACAGAGTCCATCATAACTCATAAGGACTAAAGTATGTAATGAAACACCGGAAAGATCCCACACCTAGCCTTTCCAACTCGCCATCTGCATACTTCACTTGCAACGGACTAGAAGCCTGAGATAAACAGAAAGAGAACAGGCTTCTAATCACAACAGAGAACAGAAATGCATCACAAAGTAATAAAATGGAAGGGGGGAACATATATAGTGCACACAAAAGAACATTTTTCCTCCTTTCATCCGTTTCTGGCCAAAAAAAAGTATAAGGAAGAAGATCATAATGAAAGAGCTCCAAAGAATCTTGCTCTTAACAGTATAGCACAATGAGGAAGATCATAACGGTCGAGTCGAAGACGTTTGAGTTCAGTAGTGAGGAATTCAGAGACGGCTTCCAGACAAAGATCGTGGAACGAGGGAGGGGCAGTTCGGTGGAGCTGTTGTTGGGGGAACGAAGCTTCTGGTGGCTGCTGCGATGCGTAGGAGATTGCGTGAGGTTAAGAGAGGATTCATATAGGGTGGAGCGGTGCCAATGTTCATCTAGGGTCTTCATCTTAGAACGGAAGCAGATTTCGAATGGAATTTATCTCTCCCTAACGGCTATCCCATTGAGAGGAGGAAGGAGGAAGTGGATCATCTTTCCCAAGGCTAAGCAGGGCAGTGGCTGGGAAGGATGTCGACATCCCTGAATTATATAATCCCGTTGCAGTTTCAGGTAGATTATTCTGGGGCGAAAGCAAGGGAGAAGTACACATCATCGTGGGTCCAGGTTGATACATTCTCTAGTTCCTTTCCCCCTCTGGTAGAGGAGGACCATCTCTTCCCATCGGGGTGGTGGGACAGGGCCATAGTCTGTGCAGGTCTAAGATGGAGGAGTTTATTCATTCCCTCCTTCCTAGTGACGACCACCCCCCATTGATCCCTTATGCCTCTGGCAAGGGGTTAATTGTAGTGAAGAATCAATCCTCAGTGAAGGATTTGTGTGCAAGGGCACCGTGGTTGTTACTGGGAGGGGGGATCCCTAACCTTGCTCAGGTGGTGGCCATCTTCCAATCACTTACCAGAGCCTTTTTTCAGGGCTTCCTTCTGGTTAGGTATTCAGGGGCTTCCCGTGCATCTTTGGAACTCCAGAATCTTTCGGAAAATAGGAGACGCTTGTGGAGGATTTTTGGCCGTTGGCGAGAGTTCCTCTTCTTTCTCGGATCTCCGATACGCTCGAATAAAGATCACAACCTCCAACAGAGAGGGCATTCCCCGTTCCTTGAATTTCCTGGACCGGGGAGGCTTCATCAAGCTCAGGATTGTCGTGCTCTCAGAGGAGGAAGCAGGCATATCCAGCGATCTGAGTGTTCACCAGCGAAGCCTAGCAGAGATTCATTCAAATTTTTCCGAAGAGAGGGCCGTGGAGGGGGCCGTTCCAGTTGGACCAACGACTTCCAATGGGAGCAGGCCACATGGGTGGGTAGCTGCAGCCTGCAGTACAAGGAATAGGAGAGGCAAGTCAGGGGGCGAGGAAGTCAAAAGGGGCATTAGAGTCTTAGGAGGTCAAGAGAGTTGCAGTAGCAGGTTCTGCGAAGGAGGGTGTTGGGTTGGCAACTGGTCAAGGGGCTAATCCCAATTCTTTCACGAATGTGGCCCAACGGGGCAGAAGTGGCAGAGGTCGAAATTCAAACAAGAACCAAAACAGGAATTGGCAAAGAAGAAGAAATCGATGGGAGAGATAAGGATTACCAGGAGAGGTCGGTTCGGCAGGTTTAGATATACCCTATCTTTTTAGTCAAGGCAAGTACGGTTTGGGGTTAGGGAGGGAGGAGGTTGGAGTATTGGGCTAGTGAGCCCTGAGGAAGCCAAGTCCTGAAGTCCAAAAGGTAGTTCTTCCAGCGCCCACTCCAGTTGGGCTTGATATCCCAGGCCTTTGTTTAGGGCCTGGTACTTCAGGATTTAAGTTGGGCGCTGGGTCAGTTCGAGTCAGATTGAGGGAAAGGCCCAGGGACCTACCTTTAGAAGCTCGGGTAGTAGTTCCGAGTCCTAGGCCCACTATAGAGGGTCCAAAGTCAGGAGATAACATTCGGGGGTCTAGTCCGAGGAGCTCAGAATTCGCAGTTAGGGATTCCGAGAGAATCCAGCCAGTGCTAGCAGCCTCTGGTTCTAGGGGAGGGCGTCTTCGATCCAAGTTGACTTCGAGGGGAGATGAGGCAAAATCTTCGGTGGAGGTTCACCCACCTCTCAGTGGCCGTCAATTTGGAGGCAAGAGGTAGGTTTTCGACCCCCTCCCCAGGGACGACGAACCAGGGAAGGCGGAGGGGGCTCTACAGAATTTTTTTCAGCCATTGCCTCCTCCAAGGATAGATCTTTGAAGGGCAAATTCTGGGATGATGTATCGGTTTGCTCTGAGATGGAGCAATACACTCCACTAGTTGTCACCGACTTGGTGTCTGAGACTCCTTTGGAGGAGCAAAATTCCGGCGGATCAGGTAGAAGTGCGTCGGAGCTCTTACCGTTGGCTGGCCCTAGGGGAGAAGCAGACTACGGAGGACTTAGTCTGTGGCTTATCACCGAATGCAACAGGGGAGATTGTTCCAGCGGTATTGGGCACCGAGCAGGGGGTCTACAGCGATAAGAGGCCCATGGCTCACAGTCCATTACGGAGGACGGCATGCTTAAGGGGTGCGGAAGTACAAGGTCAGGAAGGTCGTAACAAGGAGGGGTGTGATTCTTTGCCAATGTTTCAGTCTCATCAGGGGTCAGGATCTGAGAGACAGGGGGAGACTCAGGTGGTGCTGCCTTTGAGGAGTCAGGAGGAGGTCGTTGGTTGGGTAGTGAATCAATTGGAATGCGTAGGCAAGTCCCTGGGGCTCTCAACGGAAGGACATGATTCAGAGGCGAGAAATCTTTTCCAGCGTATTGAAGGAGGGGAGGTTGTGAGAAGGGGATGATCCATAGTTAAACAAAGCGGTGGCCAGAGAGGGGCTTCGGCGATGGAAAAGAGGCGATTAGAATGCACTATCAATTACGATCGAGGCAGGAGGACAAGGGGACTTGCCAGCTCGAAGTCAGCTAAGGATCTTCAAGTGTTTAGATGAATGGTCTCTCAATTATATCTTGGAACATCTGAGGCTTAGGACAGATGGAGAAGAGGGTGGCAATTAATCATTTCGTCACAACCAAGCATCCGGCTATATTATGCATTCAGGAAACCAAATTAGCAGTTCCTCAAGAGTTCCATATTCAAAACTTGTGGGGTCGTCAGCTCCCCGGGTGGTTAGGGCTCCCGTCCTTGGGAGCCTCGGGGGGTATCTTGCTTATGTGGGACAAAGAAAGGGTGGAAGTGATGGAGTCAAAAGTGGGGGCTTATTTGATATCCCTTTTATGCCGCTTGATCGGGGAAGATTTTTTATGGCTCTTCTCAGGGGTGTATGGACCGGTAGGAAGGTCAGAAGATTCAGGGTTTTGGGCAGAATTGGATAATGTTAGTGTTCGTTGGAGTCGGCCTTAGTGTTTGGGGGGGGGGGGGGGGGGGCTTCAACAGTATCCGGTTCTCCTCGGAAAGAAAAGGGGGAAGTGCCCTTACTCCAAAGATGAGGAGGTTTGGAGATTTCGTTTTTAGTCACGGATTGTTAGATTATCCTACGAGAGGCGCTTAATTCACATGGTCTCAAGCTGTTAATATCGGTTTAGCGAGCCGCCTTGACCGGTTCCTCATTGATAAAGACTGGGAGGATCACTTTCCAAATGTAATTTAGTCCTCCCTCCCCAGACCAATATCAGACTATGTGCCTAAATTTTTGGAGACATGGAGCTTTTTGGGGGGTCCTAACCCCTTTCGCTTTGAGAATATGTGGCTGAAGGATGATAGGTTTGGGGCTTAGTAGCTGAGGTGTGGAGCCAATCTAGAGGTTGGGGGTCAGCTAGCACTCGATTTGGGCTCAAACTTAAATCCTTGAAAGCTTGCTTAAAAGTTTGGAATAAGGAGGTTTTCGAGAACATTCAAGTGAGGCTCTCCGGGTTACTAAGGGAGATAGAAGTAATGGATGGTTTGGCCAAGGAGCGTGACCTTTCTCGTTTAGAGTCCAGAGAGAGAGACAAAAAGAAGATGGAGTATGCCTCTACCCTAAAGCATGAAGAAATCAGTGTAGTCAAGGCGCCTAGGCGATTTGGTCAGCCTAGGCGAGGCGTTGCCTAGGTGAGGCCTAGGCGATAAATATTATTTAAATATTAAAAATTTATATGTATATATATATATATATATATATATGTGCATATTAATTATTACATAAAGAGATGTATAATTAGCTTGAAGTTTTAAACCTAATTTATAATACTTGAGGTAGTGTTTTAAACTTGACAAATATAAGATATTAAAAGATTAACACTATAAACAAAAGATTATCATCAACAAAAAATTTATATATCAATTATCCTCCACAATTCCACATTCACATTGCACCCCCCAAAAAAAACAGCAAAGTATACCAAATAAAAAAACCAAAGTATATCCCCAAAAAACAACAAACTATATTATAATCATTCATCATCTTCATCAAGGAATGAATTTAATAGAGCTTCATCCTCTATCTCATCATCATCCCCATCTAAATCATTGTTATCTGCCTCCTCTATGTATTGTTCTTCTTCATCTGACTCCGTTTCATCTGCTAGTGGCTCATCATCAACATCTCTTTGTAAGCTTTGTAATCTAGACCTAGTAGGCCGTACACGACGTTCATTTGCACCCGAAGCCTATGCAACTTGATCCCATGTCAAATCATCTTCCTCGTGTACTAGTTGCTCTTCTTGCATACTTCCAATAAGTCACTCATTGCAATCATCGATGTCACGCAATGTAATAGGGTCTAAGGAATTCCTTGCTTTGAACCGCTCTACCAGTTTTTGATTATAACGAACATATACCAGATCATTCAATTTGTTTTGCTCTAATCTGTTTCTCTTTTTTGTGTGTATCTGTAAAATAAAAATTTATATCATAAATTAAAATAAAAAAATAAGTAAATTATAAATAGTGAAAAGTAAAACACCATACAAATAAAAATAACTTACATGTTCAAATACACTCCAATTTCGCTCACAACCACTTGCACTGCAAGTTAAGCTAAGGATTCGACAAGCTAGTTGTTGTAAATGAGGAGTTGAAGCTCCGTAGTTATCCCACCATTCAGCTATATGATTTTAAAAAAACAATATCAAAACATAATACTATTAGAACTTTATGAATAAAAGAATTTAAATTTTAATTAACCTACTGGTAGTATATCCCTCTGGCGGATCACTAAGGTTCTCCCAAATAGGCCTTCAGCATTCTTATAAAGTATCAATTCTCTGCTTATCTTTTCTTGTATCTCCACTTCTGGGATTAGCCTCTCAATGACATCGTACAAGCCTGACATAACCTCTTCGCAAGATACTAACGGTCTGTTTTTATAAAAAAAACTCCGGATTGAGGTAATATCCGGCTGCATGAAGAGGTTGATGGAGTTGTGCATTCCATCGTCTATCAATAATATTCCATATCAACTTGTACCTATGTTAATTAAATTAATAATATCAATAGAACACTTTGAAAAATAAACTTAAAAAATACATAACTTACTAGTGATTACTTATATAATAAAATTAAAAACTTACCTCCTCTCATTCCTTTGGCCACCAAGTGCTTCTTTGATTGCTTCTTTAGCTTTGTCCATAGCCTCATAAATGTACCCCATAGGGGATCTCTTCTCTCCGTCAACCAATCTTAGGACACGAACGAGTGGAGCTATGATCTTCATTGCATATATTATGCCCTTCCAAAAAGAAGTAGCCAAAACAGTCTCCATTGCCCTTTTCCCCTTCTCATCACGAGGCCATTTTGATTTATTCCACCCATCAGAAGTAAATATTTTCCTTAACGCATCTTTCTTCTTGTAAATACTTTGTAAAGTAATAAAAGATGTTGCAAATCTTGTGAGTGCCGGTCAAATAAGATCACTATTTTTTGTATGGGTCCTCATCAAAGTCAACATGAACCCGTGATTGTAGATGAATCCACTCAGACTTATTGCTTTCTCCAGTAACCCCTTTACTCTAGGAAGCTCGCCAATGTCCTCTACCATAAGGTCAACACAATGGGCCGCACAAGGTGTCCAATATAAATGGCACCGCTTCTCCATTAATAGTTTCCCAGCTAATACATATGGAGAAGCATTATCAGTAATAACTTGTACCACATTTTGTTCACCAACTTTCTCTACATATGAGTCTAGCAACTCAAAAAGTTTTTCTCCTGTCTTTGCATATGACGAGGCATCTACAGACTCCAAGAACAAAGTACCAGAAGGACTGTTCACTAAAAAATTTATCAAAGTTCTATTCCTCCTATCTGTCCAACCGTCAGACATAATACTGCAACCAAAGATACCCCATGACGCTCTAATAGGTTGCAATAATTCATTAGTGTATGCAACCTCTTTCTTCAGCAATGGCACCCTCACCTCATGATAACTTGGCGCCTTCATGCCAGGTCCAAATTGGCCAATTGCTTCAACCATTGTTTTGAAACTCTTCAACCGCAGAGTATTGAATGGAAGTCCCGCTTGATAGAGCCAACGTACAATGTATTGACATACTTTCTCTCGCTCGGCCTTCTTTGTCACACTCTCAAGTGTGACTTGCTTTACTTTCTTCTTCTTGTAATCCTCAGGATCAGGCTTTAGAAAACTATCCATTGGACCACTCCTCTTAGGAGGCCTTGCTCCTATACCGTCTCTTAGATTTACAGCTTCAGGTTCTTCAGTATCTTCTTCCAAACAAATTTTCTCTCTACCATTTGTGACGGATCCACTTCACTTGCACTCTTCTTATTTTTAGCTAGATAAGCTCGAATCTCATCCCTTACAGCTTTTGGACATTTCTCACATTTGACTATGTTCCCGCCAAATTGAGCAAGGTGTATCTTTATCTGGTAGATGTCATCCTTGTAGGGTTTGTGGCAAAAATTGCAATTAACTGTATTTTTATCATTTGGGTCTTTCAAGTAAGCATACTTCCACCCTATGTCTTTCGATTTCACTTGAGACGTCATCTTTAGGGAATGATCTAATAACAAAATCAATATTTAATACATATTTGATTTAATACATATAAGTGCTAAAGTGCCTATAAGATGTTCTATTGTTCTACTGTCATTAATTTCAATAATAAATAATTGAAATGAGAATTTTGAAATGATTGTATAATTGAAATAATTATACACTTGACACTTCTAATATAATTCACTGATGAATTAGAAATGATTGTATCTAATAAATTAAAGAATGTGTTATCTACTAACCTCTATTGCAACTTTGCAGAAATATAAGAATTTTGAAATAAGAGGATGCCTTGGCGTTGCTAAAATTTTCACATTTTCAGAGCTCCTTAATCTGAAAAAGATTTGAAAAGAATAACTGAGATATTATGCAACAACCAATGCAAAGAATGGCTGATTCACCGGAAAAGAATAAGAAAAATAAAATCCCAATCTTATGGCTACTCTAATGGATTTATAGGTTTGTGCAACCCATGGATTTATCAAATAAGTCCATGGTTGTTTGAATAAATCCCATCCTATGTGCTGCCTGCCGTAATTATCAAATAAGCCCAATGTGAAGAAGCCAACCTTAAATTATGTTCTCAGAAAGGCATGATCCAACTTCAATAAAAATTCCAAACTTGCATTTGGCACTTGTTATTTAACAGGAAATTTCAGCAGACTTGCATTTGGCACTTGTTATTTAACAGGAAATTTCAGCACAATTCATGTCTGGACTTTATTCAATAAAGGTAAAGATCAAAAATCAATAATTTTACCCATTGTGGCTTCTTGCAATTAAAAAAAGGGAAAACAGAAACAAGAGCATTTAAAAGGCTGATAAGAGTTGGGTGGCCATCTTTAAAGTTTCTTTAAAAAAAAAAAGGAACAAGCTGCCACAGTGGTGGGACCATCTTTACAAAAAAAATTGACAAAAAAGGCTGATAACACAGTGGACCCACTGTAAAAATTTTACAAACAAATAATACAGTGGGTCCATCTTTGAAGTGAATAAAGAAAAAAAGGCACAAGCTGCCAAAATCTTACAAAAAAGAGGCACACGCAACAGCAAGGGGGAGAGGGGCCTCTATTATAAAAATATAAAGAAGAAAATAAAGAGGGAGAGAAGTAACTTCTTCTTTCATAAAGATAAAAAGAGAGAAACATCCTATCGAGGGAGAGAGAGGCGGTAGTAGCAACAAGAAGGGGAGAGAGAGACCGGCGGCAGCAGCAAGAAGGAGAGAGAGACCGGCGGAGGCCGGCAGCAGCAGCAAGAAGGAGAGAGAGGCCGGCCTTCTTCAGTTCTATTCCTTTTCTTTTTCTTCGGTTTCAGCAATTAGGGTTCTCTTCCCGTTCTTTTTCTTCCTTCAACATAAAACCCTAAAACTTAAATTAAAAAGAGTTTATATAGTAAGACAATTAGTAAACTCATTTAAGCATATTAAAGCTTAATTATCTTGTTTTTTTTTTGGTAATCTAAGGTTAGCTTAGGTTAGTATACAGTATAGAAGCTAAAAAAATAAGCAAAGAAACCCATTTCAGTAAAGGCATGCCTAGGCGACGCCCAACCCCAAATCACATAGGCGTCCAGGCGACGCCCAGGTGGCCGCCTGGCACCCATCGCCCGCCTAACCATCCGCCTAGTCGCTACACCCTCCGAAACGCCTGGGCGGTCGCCTAGGCGACACCTTGACTACACTGGAAGAAATAAATTAGAAGCAAAAAGTAAGGATTAGATGGCTTAAAGAGAGGGATGGTAATACAAAATACGTCCATAGAATGGCAAATTTCAACTGAAAAAGAGCTTTATATCCAAGTTGAAGGTGGATGGGAGGTGGTTAGAGGAGAAGAGAGAGATAGAAGACAGTGTCATCTCTTATTACTAGGGTTTGTATTGCGAGAGGGAGAGGTGGAGGCCTAAGCTGGATGGGCTTCATTTCGCAGAACTCTCTTCGGATCAGAGGGCAGCCCTTGAGATTCCTTTTGAGGAAAGGGAGGTAGTGGAGGCGATGAGTGGTTTGGCGAGCGACAAAGCTCCCGGCCCCGATGGGTTTACTATTGAGTTCTTCAAGGGTTGTTGGGAGATTGTGAGGCGAGACTTTATGGAAGTGATGAAGGAGTTCTTTGATATAGGGCGATTCGATAGAGTTCTGAATAATACTTTCCTTGCATTGATCCCCAAGAAGGAAGGCGCGGCGGAGCTTAAAGACTATCGGCACATTAGCCTTGTAAGTAGCATGTACAAAATCTTGTCTAAAGTGTTGGCTTCTCATATTAAGAAAGTAATGGTCTCTCTCATCTCCCCTCAGCAAAGTGCGTTTGTAGGAGGGTGCCAAATTTTAGATGGGATTCTAGTGGCTAATGAGATTATAGACTCCAGGGTGCGAGTAAAGGAGCCGGGTATTCTATGTAAGGTTGATTTGGAGAAGGCCTATGATCACGTAAGTTGGGACTTTGTTAATTACATTCTACGTAAAATGGGTTTCGGTAGGAGGTGGAGGCTTTGGGTGTGGACTTCTATTTCGTCTGTGTCTTCTCCTATCCTGATCAATGGAAGTTCTGTGGGGTATTTCCCGAGTCCCCGGGGGATTGAGGCAAGGGGACCCTCTCTCTCCTTTCCTTTTTCTTCTTGTTATAGAAGCTTTGGGAAGAATGTTGACATCAGCAGAGGGGACCTTTTTCGAAGGATTTAGGATTGGTCAGAATGGGCTGAGGGTTTCCCATCTTCAGTTTGCGGATGATACTCTCATATTTTGTCGAGCGTCGAGAAGGGATATCCTAAATATCAGATGCATCCTTAGATGTTTTGAGGCGGTGTCGGGCTTGCGAGTTAATCTAACCAAATCAGAGATCATGAAGGTGGGGGAGGTACCCATACTTAGTCACCTCGCCATTTGCCTAGGTTGTGGAGTGGGGTCTCTCCCTTCAGTGTATCTAGGAATGCCTCTGGGAGCGAAATATAAGGCGAAAGCTGTCTGGAATCCAGTGTTAGACCGCATAGCTCAGTGATTGTCAGGGTGGCGGGCATCCTACTTATCGAAAGAGGGGAAACTTACTTTGATTCGGAGCACTTTGCAAAGCCTTCTAACTTACTTATGTCGTCTCTCGCCATTCCCCGCTCAGTGGCATATTCCATAAAAAGACTGTAGAGGGAATTTTTATAGAATGACAGAGAGGACCAAGCGAAGTATCACTTAGTAGCTTGGTCCCAGTTGTGCAGACCTAAGGAAGATGGAGGTTTGAATATCAAGCTGCTCATTAAAATGAATAAAGCGTTACTAGGGAAATGGGTGTGGAGGTTTGGAGAGGATAGGGAAAGTTTGTGGAGGGCTGTGATAGTAGCTAAGTATGGGGCGTTATCTAGCTGGATCCCTCGGGAGGTTAGGGGTTCTCATGGTTTGGGGTGGTGGAAGGGCATTATGGCAAATGCAGGTTTGGTAGTACCTTTCTTTAGTTTCCGGGTGGGGAGAGGGGGCGGAGATCAGGTTTTGGAAGGACAAATGGTTGGGATCCACCTGTCTCAAGGATGACTTTGGCAATATGTTTGTTCTCTCTACCGATAGGGATGGATTAGTGGAGGAGTTCTATGAGAGAAGACGCGATGGAGTGGTTTGGTGTCCATGGATGAGGCGGGACCTCAATGATTGGGAAATCAATGATTTATTGAGACTTCTAGAGCGTCTATCCTCGACAGTACTTTCCCCTAAGATAAGGGATTGTAGGATGTGGTCCAGGAGTAGCCATGGGCGTTTCTTTGTTAGACTTCTGTTTCAGTCTCTGCTTCCTCCCGCAGGGAGATCGTATCCGCATAGAGTGGTGTGGAATCCCGGAATACCTTCTAAAGTTTCTTTTTTCCTTTGGACGGCATCTTTGGGCAAAATTCTAACTGGAGACCATTTGTAACACAGAGGATGGAGCATGACAAACAGATGTTACATGTGCATCCAAGCGGAGGAGACAACGGATCACCTCCTTTTGCATTGCCCTGTAGCGTCGGAGGTGTAGAACTTCTATTTATCCCGCATGGAAATGATTTGGGTGTTCCCTTCTTCGTTTCGCAATCTCCTTGAATGTTGGTCAAGGGACAGAGGAGAGAGAGTTTGGACGAAGATCTGGGGAGCTCTTCTGGGGGCTATCTCTTGGTCTCTTCGAAAAGAGAGAAATCAAAGAGTTTTTGAAGATACTTCGTCGACAGTGGTACAGATTTGCGCCCTCATTAGATTGGTAGTTATGGAATGGGTAGGGTTACACTGTACTCGGGAGGACATTCAGGACATCTTATATTAGCATGGTCGTTCCCGGGGGGGTGGGGCACTCAGTACCTTGGTTGGCTGGGGTCGCCTTTACTTGCTTGTAAACTCAGCGGTCTTTTGTTTTTGTTCTTGTATGCTTCTTTCCTCGTAATAAGATGAGTTATTGATAAAAAAAAAAAAAAATGTCAAACGTGACTGCAAATACACCAACTGTAAATATACAGAAAAACACAATTTTTTTTAAAATTCATCTTGTACAAAAATAATTGCATATAAATTCATATAACTGTTCCTTTGATGAATTGGCACAAAATTATAGATAACTCAACAAGTAGTCTCAAGGCCCTATTGAGATGAAAGATGCACGTTCTTCATTTACCATGTTACAGAGAAAAGTCTAATTAGGGAAAAACAAAGATAATGAAATATTCATAGAGAGAGAGCTGGAAACTAGCATATGGTTTCAAGCCTAAACATCATGCTCTAAAATGGGTTTCCTTACGAATGGAAGGGATGCAGTCTATCTCAAGAGAAGACAAAAGATAAGATCACCAGAGAGAGAACAAGGAAGTGGCACGGAAGCCAATTTTTCTTCGAGTAGCAGATAACACTGACAGGGTCACCTTCAATTTAGAACAACTTCTTCGAAAGAAGTTGGCATAAAGAAAGCAAATGATTAGTCCATAACTAATTATTAAACCATATACACCTGGCTCATCCATAGTTCCGTATGCTTAGTAAGCCAATGGGTTCACGGTTTGCTAGTTTTGAAATAATGTTTTTAAGTTTGGGTGGGCTTATTTGGCTCCGTTTGGTTCTTTGGTCCACTCTAATCACAAGTGTCTCTATAATCAAAACTAATTGTCTATTAGAAATTCTATTGACCAAATGGTTAAAATCATTTGATTGAGGTAATGGGCCAATGGTAATACAAGATGTATCGTCAATTGGATCGTCTATATCAATAAGCATGAACACCATGTTTGAAGAGGAAATTGAGAACACTACAATATTTTGATTTTTGTAGTAAGGATCATTTAATAGAATAGCCTGAGAAGTAATTTAAATTAAAGCAGAGAAGAAAACTACGTCGGGTTAATTAAATTACTTTAAAAGCATTCAAATTTTAGTCGAGCCAATTATGGGATGCAGCCAGTCATGCTACTTATGGAACGTTAGTGTGTCTGTAAGAGGAAGCCAGCGAGTAAAGTTTGATAGAGGGAAAGAATCATTTCAATAACTTAAATCACTTTGATAAATTACTCAGTTTGATTCTGTAATACCTAAATTAGAGTATCAAACTTTCAAGGAGTCTCAAACCCTCTGACGAGATACCAAGAGCTTGAAAAGATTCCTAGTTAAGTTGGACCAGCCAAATTTAGTTCCAGGCCGAGTAATTCAACAAAACGGTACAGATTCATGATTCAGAGGCAAATCAGGCAATCCTCAACAAAACGGTACAGATTCATGGTTCAGAAGCAAATCAGCCAATCCTGGTACATGTTCAACTGGCAAGCTCAAAAACCATGAAGTTAAGAGTACTCTTTATAAGTTGATAATCATCATCATTGTCCAAGCCTTGTCCCAACTAACTGGGGTCAGCTACACAAATCCTGTTTCACCACTACATTTGATCAAGAAAAATATATTCCATCCCCGTCAAATGGAAATACACGGTATATGTGTGCATATTATGCACTTCATAGATTTATTTATCCATTCAAAAGCTCAGAAGGATAGATAGATAGATAGATACATGCATAATTTCATACATACTTGTGTCTATATATATTATATATATTGTAAAGGGACATTTTCGGAACTAGCGGTACCTTACAGGGGAGAAGGAATATAGCAAAGCTCCAATTGCTGATTGCTGAGGGGGCGGGTGTACACCCTGAAAGACACTCCGATGCTAAAGCCAATATAAGGCACAGGCATATAAGCATGATAGTGTAGAGATACTTATCGTGAGGTCATTGAGCATTCGGCAGGTCAGTGCGAATGTGCTTGAGGACGGGCTCTGGCGTTGTGCTCTAGAAGACGAGCGATAGAGACGTAGAGGACGTAGCTCGGGTGTAGAGAACATAGCTTGGGTGCAATAGAGGACGTAGCTCGGGAGGCACAGAGGACGTAGCTCTCGGACAATGCAGCTCTCGGCAATGCAGCTCTCGGACAACTTAGCTCTCGGACAACGTAGCTCTCAGCAATGCAGCTCTCGGACAATGTAGCTCTCGGACAACGTAGCTCGGGAGGCACAGAGGACATTCATGTTGTCAATGAGACAACGAGCACGATATCATGAAGACAACGAATACAATGTCAAGAAGACAATGGGCACGTTGTGGCTAGAACAACGGATACGTTGTGAACTAGACAACAGGTACAGTTAACAGCGGAGAACGTAGCTCGGACAACGTAGCTCAGGTACAGTTGACAACGGAGAACGGAGCTCGGACAACGTAGCTCAGGTATAGTTGACAGCGTCAGGCATGAGTTCAAGTATGAGTGCACTCAGCAGATGATCAATTACGAGGTTGTACAAGTGGCAGTGTGACCTTAACATTTCAACAAGTAGATAAACATGAAACATCAAATATTGATAGAGTGTAAGGGTACCGTTCATGGAGAACATCAGGCGGACATGGCCGATTCAAGAGAGCATCTAGTGGTCATAATCGACCGTGAGGCCGTGGAGAGCATCAAGTGGTGTGGATAACATCCAATGAAGAGGAGTGAATCAGGTGGGTGACTATCTTCATAACCCTTTGGGGTTGGGGTGCGAACGACTCAAGCCTCCCGGTTCTCCTTCTTCTTCTTCTTCTTCTTCTTTTCTCTTTTCTTACTTTCTCTCTTGTCTTCAGCATCATCCTCTTTTTCTCTAGTGATTCTTACTTATTTATAGGCATTTGAAGTCATCATGACTTGTGTAGTCATGATGAGGTCACCTGTCAAATAACACTTAATAGAGCCAGCACATAGCCCAAGTGGACTTATGTCGGCTAATTTGTTAGAGTAGGAAATTCTCATTTTACCGCTTCTTTTTACGAATTTTTCCCATTACATATAATATATATATATATATATATATATAGAGAGAGAGAGAGAGAGAGAGAGAGAGAGAGAGAATTGTGTAAATCTAATATCATATTGCAGTTCTGCATTTGTTAGCTCATTTGCTCTAAGTTCCTCTGTTGGTGGTCACAACGACCACCTCTAATTCGGATCATCCGGCTTTTGTATAGAAAACCAGTTAAAAAAGGCTACACATGCCATTTAGCAGACTCTTGAAATTCTGCTTTGAAGAGATGACTCTTCAACTCTCTTCTCCTCCTTTGGCTGGATGGGGAGCCTTTTCCTTTTGGGAAAACCAAAAGAACCCTTAGCATGCGTTCGGTTTGAGGGTAAATGAATGAGGGAAAGTAAAGTAAAAGAAAGTAAAAGAAAAGTGCAGTTTCTCTTGGGTGTTTGGTTTGAGAGAAAAGTGAGAGGAAAAGTTTCATCTCCTTTTATTTTGGGTGTTTGGTTTGAGAGAGTTGAATAAAAAAGTTATATGAAAAGTATGTGTTTCCAAAATTGCCCTTTCTACCACATGTCAACACATATCCATTTTAGTTAATATTTATTAATCTTTGGCGTTCAATAATATAATTTTGATTTTTAGAAAAAATATTATAAAAAAAATTAATTTTAATGTTTAAATTTTTTTAATCAAAGTAAAATATTTTTTCTAAAAACTAAGTTTACATTGATGAACCCCAAAGATTAGTGAATCTTGACCACACATAACAGGGTTAAAAGAAATATATGTTCACATTCACATGTGGGTGCGATTGAACTTCAATCAGGAGAGTTCAATTACAATTGTGGGTGGCAAAGTCTCGTTTACAACAAAAGGGCAGTTGGGGTAAGTGGGCCCCTTGCTCTCTCAGGTGGTAGTGCGTCTACAAAGAAAACACACAAAAGGGGTAGAAATGAAAGGAGACTCACCCTCGATTTATGTGTCTTTCTTTTCTCTTACTATTCCATTGTTTTGATGGAATTAGGAATAGGTGTAAATGGGAGTAAATTGGACACTATAGAGAAACTGGTTTCTAGAGAAACCATCATATTCTCCTACACCGAACACGGGATAAGTTGGCTTTTCTCCCAATTTCTTTCACTTTCTCTCACTTACCCCTTAACCGAACACAGCCTTAGGGGCGAGAGTTGGGATCATCCCTATTTATAGGGTCCCAAAATCCTACCCATCAAGGATTCTAGTCCACACATCACATGGTGATTATGCCATTTTAAATATGACACACTAGGGTGTGTCTAGGGTGTACCGAGTCCAATGTACTTTAATGATCACCACCGCATGATCGGACTTTTGCCGGTATGCTTCGATCAAACGAGAAGATTGATCCGGGGTTTTGAAATCAAAACCCGTGATCATTGTGTGACCACAGGATCTTGTGTGACCACAAAATCTAACATTCTCCCACTTGGTCTACAATGATCACAGTGACTCATTTATTTGCAAATCATTTTAAAGAAAAAGTACCCGGACGAAGACATTTTAAGGAAACATGACGAGTGGCCACTCTTTGAGACAAAAACTTATCTTCCCAGTCAAGATCGCGCAACACCCAACAACTTGGTTAGAAAAAATACCGCCAACATTGAATTATGGCGGTCATTATATTATCATATCAACATAAGACCTTTCATAGTCACAATACTGATAGAATCCTTTGTCCAAGTCACCACATTGGCATAATCTCTGCAGCATGGAACCATCATGAAACCTTATGATGATCAACTCATGCTTATCCATAATTGATCCTTGCTTCACACAGTTTCTCATGTGTGTCTTTCAGATGTTTTTACGATTATTACCGTCATGCGACTGAGACCCGTCGCCCTTCACATCTGAAAGTTGTAATGTCCAGTCACATCTAGCCCAAGCCTTTCAGAGGATCCAACAACCAACTAGATCTCCCTGTGAGCGCTTTTGAGTCATTATGCTCACCTAGTGGTCTAGATACCTCTGGGGACATAACATTCTGATATATATAAATAGAGCAACATGCAATATGATTATCACAACAAGTGTCATGACTATCTCTTCAGCCAAATAGATTAAAATGATCTACAAGACCCATCTGAGCAACATGCTCCTGAAAAACTTTAGGATTCAAACCCTTAGTCATAGGATCGGCAATCATTTGCTTTGTACTTATATGCTCTACTGACACTTGATGGTCTTGTACCTTTTCTCTTACAACAAGATATTTGATATCAATATGTTTAGAACCGCCAGAACTCTTGTTGTTCTTAGAAAAGAAAACTGCTACTTGATTATCCCAGAATATTCTCAACGGCCTAGAGATTGAATCAACAATCTGAAGGCCGGAGATGAAGTTACGTAACCATATTGCATGAGTAGTAAATTCATAACATGCCACAAATTCTGTCTGCATGGTGGATGGTTTGCTTTACATTTTCCATGAAATGGCTCCACCAGCTAATAAGATGTATCCAGTTGTGGACTTCTTGCTGTCAAGGCAACCAGCGTAGTCGGAATCTGAATAACCATCACCTCAAGATGATCAGACCTTTTGTATGTGAGTTTATAATCTTTAGTCCCCTGCAAATATCGCATTACCTTTTTAGTTGTTTTCCAGTGATCCATACCAGGATTATTTTGATATCTACCCAACATGCCAACTGCAAATGCTATGTCCGAACGGGTGCAGACCATAATATACATTAAACTTCCAACTGCTGATGCATAAGGAATGTGTTCCATCTCTTTTCGTTCAAGGTCGTTTGGGACACTGAAACATGTAGAATTTATCACCTTTAACAATCGGTGCCACTCTTGGAGAACAATGCTGCATATTAAAACGTTTTAATATTTTATCAATATAAGCTCTCTAAGACAAACCAAGAAGACCACGAGATCGGTCACGATGAATTTCAATTCCTATAACAAACGATGCTTCACCTAAATCTTTCATTTCAAAAATTTTTGACAGAAACTGTTTGGTTTCAAACAACATACCCAAATTACTGCTGGCTAGCAATATATCATCAACATAAAGAATCAAGAAAATAAACTTAATCCCACTGATTTTCAGATATATGTATTCATCCGCAACATTTTCTTTGAAACCAAAAATGTAATCACCTCATCAAATTTCATATACCACTGTCGAGAAGCCTGTTTTAAACCATAGAGAGATTTGTTTAACTTGCATACCAAATGCTCCATGCCTTTCAACACAAACCCTTCTGATTGTTCCATATAAACATCTTCATGTAAATCACCATTAAGAAAAGCGGTCTTCACATCCATTTGGTGCAGCTCTAAATCAAAATGAGCAACTAATGTCATTATGATTCTTAATGAGTCCTTTTTAGAAACTGGAGAAAAAGTTTCCTTATAGTCAATGTCTTCTTTTTGAGTAAAACTCTTTGCAACCAACCTGGCTTTATGTCTTTCAATATTGCCTTTGGAATAGCGCTTAGTTTTGAATACTCATTTACAACCAACTACCTCGATGTCCTTTGTTAATTCAATAAGATTCCAGACTTGATTCTTTTCCATTGACTTTAACTCATTATTCATGGCATTGATCCATTCACATGAATCAGAATTGTCTATAGCTTGTTCAAACGAAATTTGATCATCATCTAAACCAATATCAAAGTCATTTTCTTGCAATACACTATATAGTCATCAGGAATTGCAGACTTTTTCTGTCTTTGAGACCTTCTCAATGGCATGTCAATAACAGGTGGAACAATCATAGTATCCACTTGAGATGGTATGAGATCAATTGTCTAGTCATTTGAACTGCTACCCTCGACATTGGATTGAATAGTTGCATTATGTTGAATAATAGATAAAGGTATACTGATGCGATTTTCTCCAAAAACGATCTTTCTTGTTTTGTTGCTCCCACTGATCTCACCATCTTCAAGAAATTTGGCATTTCCAGACTCAACAATTTTCGTACTGTGAGAAGGACAATAAAATCTATATCCTTTGGATCTTTCTGGATAACCAATGAAAAAACAGGTAATGGTTTTGGGATCTAACTTCTTTTCATGTGGATTATATATTTTGGCTTCTGCTGCGGAACCCCAAACTCATAAGTGTGCTAAACTAGGTTTTCTCCCAGTCCACAACTCAAACGGAATCTCGCTTACTGCTTTACTAAGCACTCTATTCAGTATGTAGCAGTCTTCAATGCTTCACCCCATAGAGATTCTGGCAATGACGAGTTGTTTACCATGCTTCTGACTATATCTTTAAGAGTGCGATTCCTTCTTTCAGTTACTCCATTTTGCTCTGGAGTTCCAGACATAGTATACTGAGCAACAATACCATTCTCCTGTAGGTAGTGTGCAAAAGGACCTGGATTACGACCAGATGCATCATATTTGTCATAATATTCTCCTCCTCTTTCTGATCTGACAACCTTGATTCTTTTGTCAAGTTGATTTTCAACTTCAGCTTTATAAGTCTTGAAAACTTCTAATACGTCAGATTTTTCATAAATGAGATACACATAGCCATGTCGGGAGAAATCATCAATAAACGTAATGAAATATTTCTGACCACCCCAGGAGGGAGTGGGAAAAGGTCCACATATATCAGTATGAATGACTTCTAAGAGACCAAGACTTCTGGTAGCACCTTTTTTCTTCTTCTTTGTGTGTTTGCTCTTAATACAGTCAATGCAAACCTCAAAGTCTGCAAAATCAACAGGGTGAAGAATATTCTCTTTAACTAATCTCTCAATTCTTTCTCTAGAAATATGCCCCAAACGCTTGTGTCATAACATAGAAGAATTTTCATTTATTATTGGTCTTTTTGATCTAGAGTTCTCACATATATATGTGGATAAAAGAAATTGTGCATACACACGATCAATATTGAGCTTATAAAGGCTATCACACAAAGAACCAGATCCAACAACTTGAGCTTTATATAACAAAGTAAAACTGCCATTACAAAAAGTGAACTGAAAACCACTAGAATCGAGCTTTGAAACTGACAAAAGATTGCGCCTCATACTAGGCACATATACGGTGTCAGCTAAGTCCAAAACAAAACCAGACTCTAAGACTAGCCTAAAAACACCAACAGTTTCAATTCTCGCCTTTTCTCCATTTCCCATTATCAAAGTTCTTTCTTTGTTTTCTACTGTCTTTCTTCTTAACAGACCCTGCATAGAATTGCATATATGAATAGTAGCACCGGTATCAACCCACACCAAGTATTGACTGGATCATCTATTAAATTGGATTCAAAACACACAAGAGACAAATCTTTACCTCTCTTTTCCAACCAGTTCTTGTATAGATAACAATATTTCTTCATATGTCCCTTTCTATGACAGAAGAAACAGACAAAATCTTTAGTCTCTTTTATATTCTGTTATTGATTGGGCCAGACTCCCTTTCCTTTAAAACCTTTCTGATAACCTATTCTACTACTTTCTCCTTTAAACTTTCTTTTAAAACGATTCTTACTAGTCAAATAAGCACTCTCTAGCCTACATGTTTTTATTCTTTCTTCATCTTGAACGCACATAGCAGTTAACTCATTCAAACTCCACTTTTCCCTTTGCGTATTATAAGTGATTTTAAATTGTTCAAACTGTGGAGGAAGAGACTGAAGTGCAAGTCGTACCAAAAACCCTTCAGAAACCTCCATATCCATACCTTTGAGTTGGGCCGACATATCAGACATTTTAAGTATATGCTCTCACACATTACCAGAACCATCATATTTTAAATTGACCAGTTTGGTCAATAGAGTACTCCCTTCTGCCTTGGTAGAACTCTTAAATTGTTCCTAAACTGTAGTCATGAAATCTTTGGCATTTTCAGCATCAGGAATAGCACCTTTGATGGATTTCGAGATGGAGCTTTTTATAATCATCAAACACATTCGATTGGATCGTACCCACTTTTCATAATTAGACCGTTGTTCAACTGTGCTCTCAATGGTGAGTTCAGACGGTTTAACATCTCGGATCATCCGGCTTTTGTATAGAAAACCAGTTACAAAAGGCTATACCTGCCATTTAGCAGACTCTTGAAGTTCTGCTTTGAAGAGATGACTCTTCAACTCTCTTCTCCTCCTTTGGCTGGATGGGGAGCCTTTTCCTTTTGGGAAAACCAAAAGAACCCTTAGGGGCGAGAGTTGGGATCATCCCTATTTATAGGGTCCCAGAATCCTACCCATCAAGGATTTTGGTCCACACATCACATGGTGATTATGCCATGTTAAATGACACACTAGGGTGTGTCTAGGGTATACCGAGTCCAGTGTACTTTAACGATCACCACCGCATGATCGGACTCTTACCGGTATGCTTCAATCAAACGGGAAGATTGATCCGAGGTTTTGAAATCAAAACCCGTGATCATTCTGTGACCACAAGATCTAACATCCTCAACCTGGGTCGGCGTGTCATATACCCAACTAGATAACACTCAACTCTATCAATTTGATTATGCCTCTTTGTTTATGATTCTTAGGCTTGCTGTCTCATCCTAAGTTATTGTTATCTTCCAATATCACTAATATGAAAACAGTGTGGCAAACATATCGTCAATGTGCAATAGATAGAACAAATATTCATCCCCAGTTTCAAACCACAAGAACAAGCCCAAACAGTACAAGATCAACAGCAAGACTTCCAAGTTTTTTTTTATCTGACTAGACAAAACATCAGTACATCCTATAAATCAACATTCCAGACTAAGTACTCTCAAAAGATAGATCAAACTCCAACTAACCCCGGGAAGCGTTCGCTTGTAATGACAAGCATTGACTGCTTTATCTGTTTCCTGCCTCGACGGACATACCAGAAAGCAACATCCTGTGAAACCAAATCACAAGAACGAAATTTAGGGTTCAAAACAGACAAAGAGACATTCCCAATTCCAACTTCTGCAACCACATAGAAGAAATCGCTCGGATCACACATTTCCGATTTGTGAAAAACACAGAGCAGAAGAACAAAATGCAGATAGAAATCGAACAGCGTGATATCAAGTTGAATTTACAGAACCTCGTGAAACCTCCTTGTACATGGAAAGGAGCTGAGCCTCGGTCATATGTTTGGGAACCTGACCGAAGAAGAGCTTTACGCTTTCTCCGCTAGATTTTACGGTCTCTAGCTCTTCCGCCATTAATGCCGAACCTTTCTCTATTTCGAGCTCTGCAACTCGTTTTGATCGATCCTCTCTTGTTATTCAACACTAGTCTTTGCTAGTCGAAAATTTTCTTTCCTTTGGGGAAATGAATTGTTTACGAAGGGCAAAATTGGAATCGGAGATGGTGTGTATAACTATTAACTACAACCGGTTTATTCGAAATTTCGGCCGGTTTATTCGAAATTTCGGTAGATTTCGGACGTCCCATTCGAAACGAAATTTTTCGAATTTTCGGAATTTTCTCACCGAAATTATATTTAATAATAAAATATTATTCTGACATTTGATTCAAAATTTCATAAAAATATTCCGAAATTTTGAAATATTCTGAAAATTTTTTATATTTTCTTTATATAATATTAATTATATATATTATTATTTTATTTTTAAAATTAAAATATAAAATTTTCGAAATTTCACGAAATTTAAGTAATAATTTCTAAATATTTCAGAATTTTAATTAAAAAATTATTTTAAAAAAAAAAAATCAGATTTCGGTCGAAATCTGATTTCCGAAATAAACCCAGTTTCGATATTGGTAGGGTTATCCAAAACTGAAATTTTGCGAAATTTTCAGCGAAATTTCAACGAAATTTTAAACCATGACTACAAAAAAAAAAAAAACCAAAAATGAACATTATGATTTGGAAATAGTTAAAAACACCCCCACCTCTTGCGTGTGGTAGGGGTGTAGCCTTCCAAGGGTGGAGGTCTGGGGATCAATCCCCCCAAGGTAAGGGCTGCAAGAGCCTCAATGTCAGCTAGTTACTGACCGGCTGACTCTACTAACGTAGGTAAATGATATCTGCCTTGTGGGGTCCTCAAAAAAAAAAATTAGGAAATAGTTAACGTGCACAGGGTTCCATTTTATAACAGAATGGCCGGTCCTCTTTGGTCCACACCCTAATTTTAAATACTTCCCTACTATGGTTAAGATTCATTCACCCCTAGATTTAAGCAACCCAACCATGGTTTTAAAAAAACACGAGGACACGGCGGGTAAGATATGAAACGGACCATGGGTCCGCTAAGCACTGTTCTTACTACTATTACGAGCGTTTATTTGAAACTCAACTGAATTATGTCCCGATTTGGATCAACTCATCATAAATAATCAAGAAAATAATTGGTGATTCCATAATTTTGTGAGGGAGTTATTGTAGAACATGACCACCTATGCCTACTAAGACTGAAAATTATCATAAGTACCGAAATTCACACAGAGGAAGGCCTACTACAAGATCTATTAAGTTTTAGTGACAGTGCTAACGGTGGTTCTTCCAGACATTGACATGATGGACTACTTGTTGCGTCTAACCATTATAGGTTGCTGTCAACCAAAAGGAAGACAAGATGGCCGGTGAGAATGGCGATGAAAGGTTCCCATATGCCCAAAGTTTGTTGGCATTTGGGAGGCTTTAGCGTGGATAATCCCAGGTCATCCTTTCATGACCTTTGATTTCGAAACACAAACCGTATTTTGGTCCTCCGCTTAGCCATTTGCTTTCTTTGGTCTTGATGTCCAAACACCCTTTACTATAGTCCTTGGGTTACTCTGAAAGAAAGACATAGATCGCTTCGTTCTCTCCTCATTTTGAATAGTTGAGTGGGTTGGTCGTGGGCGAGCGATATTTCATTGTCTCACTCAATGGCCTTCACATTTACATATGCTGCCAACCTCCCATCGTCGTGTGGATTTGAAAAGCCCTTTTATGGTAGCTAGCACCCCTATAGCTTAAGGTTACTAGTGAAGGGCTTTTTCATCTTGCTCCGAGATTTTGAAAAATGTATCCATCTTGAACAATGGGGGTTTCGGTTCGGAGGTTATAAAATGTGATGCGGGTCAACTTTCGTGACCAGTTGAGGTTCAAGGGAAGGGTGATGAGGGGACTAAGACTTTAACTCTCCATCAACCGATAGTGATTCACTTATGTATGTAGGGGAGTTGTTAGCAGTTTCCTATCCTAAGGCGGGGAGGTTCTATCGTTCGTCAATGGCTCAACGCTTCATTGATTGATACGTGTACAATTTCAAGTCTGGCTGCAAGGCATAATTGAGTCTCCCTGTTCAACCGTTTTAGAGAAATTTCTCAAAATATTGTTTTAAAATAAATAAAATACTATTTTTTAAAATGACTAGTTAATTGCTTATCCACAAGTGTCAACCAAATAAGATTACAATTATTTGCACTCATTAACAACAACACTATAATCATGAAAGTGCTTATCAGCATAATCGCTTGTGCCTGCAATAATCTAAAACAAATGCACTTAATGATTTGTTTTCACAAAAATGACTTAATGGTTGTGTATGTTTATAGCCTTATAGGGGTGTCAATGGGTAGGGCTGACTGAACTCGATAAAAGGCTCTCTATTACCTATATTTGTGTGCTAGGGCTAGGACTAGGACTGGTTCAAATTTCAGGCCCAAATTTATGTGTTGACCGATGGTGTGTTACGCGGTGTGGGCCTCTTGCTAGCCACACACAATCGGTCATAGGTTTGCAATTGGAGAGTGGGCCTCTTGCTAGTCACACGCCATCACTCTCCTTTTTGGAACCAACACCCTGCCTCTTGCGCCAATGTTAGGGTGTGGCCTCTCTCATTCGAGAGATCTTGGAATCCATTCCTCTAGGTAATGAGTAGCAAGAACTCCGATCCCCATTCTAACCTCTAACCCTGTATTAACGTAAGTGATATCCTCCCGCAAAACAAAACAAAAAAAGATAACCATGACTTATGTACCCCAAAAAATAAAAAATGCATCCAAGCTAAAACCTCACATGAGAGCACTTGTGTGGGCTATATCGCCCGATAGACGAGTAGAGTTGGTCGAGAAGATCATCTAACTTTGTGATTGAACAAACTAAATTGAAAAATGGTATCTAACAAGGCCACCATCTTCTGCTTTGCCCTTCTGGCCAAAAACAAAATTCCATTATGAACTTTTTTTAAAAGTTGTAGCAATTAACATATAAAATTAAAAATAAAAAACATCTCATGTCAACCTATCCGGGTCAACCCTGTCCAGTTCCCAAAAAAGGGTTCCAACTAAATTTAGGGAAATTTAATTAGCTAGTTTGAATAGGTAATGTAAGCACCCAATTTTTACACCATGTTTAACTATGGTTAACCTCCGTTAATCATGGTTATTCTAGACCAAACAATAGTAGCCCTAGGTAGGCCATAATCCAAGCCTAGTAGCCCTAGGTAGACCCTAATCCAAACCTTATTTAAACCCTAGAAAAAATTTAGAATTCAAATGAGTTCAAGGCTCATTTCAAGTAAAATCCCTAAGTCCTAGGTAATACCCTAGTCTAACCCTAGGCTAACCCTACCTAAACCCTAGGACTAACCCTAGGTAAACCCTAGACCTAACCCTACGTCTAACCCTAGCCTAGCCCTAGTCCAAACCCTAAGCAAAGCCCCATGGGCTCAAGGCCCGTCTCAAATCCAATACTCCAAAAAAATAATTAATTAAAACCTTGTTCGGGCCCAAGCATGGGCCCACTTAGCCCGACCCAAGTTGGGCGCACTTGCTTTTTCAAAATTTGAATTTGGGAGCCAAATCCAAGTAGGGTAAAACCCTTTTTGCTTTACCCTACATAGGTGAGGGTAGGCCCAAAAACATGAAAAACAAAAGTTTAAAATTCAAAAAAAAAAAAACAAACTCTTCCCAAAAATAAAAAAATTAAAGAAAAAAAAAAATTGATAAGGGGTTTGATTTGGGCACCGACGATATGTGGCAAGACCCACATACGGGTTGGGCCCAAGCAACCAAACAACAACCAATCAAAGAAAAAAAAAATATATATTTCAAACCCTGCATTGTTCATCGTCCCTGTCAAAGGGACGAGTGAACAGGCCAAGCGGCCGGACTCCCCTGCTCCACTGCCACCCCTCCTGCCTTATCCCTCCACGTCCTCATCCTTATCCTTCCACCATCCCCATCTTCCTCTTCTCCTATAATACACCTTAGTAGCCACCGTTTAAGGGGGGGAAGTTTTTGGACAGTGGAAGAGTTCCACCTTCGGCCAGCCCATTCATCCAACTCCATACCTTACCTCCACCTTAGGCAAGCCCTTAAAACCTTCCCAAGCTCCACGACCTCCCCTAAACCACCACCCGAAACCACTGTTGCAAGAAGGGAGCTTTTCAAAAAAATTAGAGTCACACCTCTCCTTTGTTTCAGCATTCATACCACATCCCTTTAGGTCCTAGGTCACTCCCTAAACCCTCCCCAACCGATACTGCCACCACTACAAGTAGTCACCACCGCAAACAGAGGAGTTTTTTTGTTTTCAAAAAAAATACAGTAAAGACTCCCAACTGGAACCGAGCTGACCCAATCACTCCCTTGTCCAGCCCTCTACCTCAGTTTAGGCAGACCTCAGGAGACTCCCAGGCCTCCCTTAAACGTTGCTCCACCGTGTAGCACCCCCGCACCTCCACTGTACCATTCTCCTTCTCAAAAAAAAAAAAAACAACCCATACTCGAAACATTGCTTCAACCTCCTGTTTCAATAGGCCATCGAGCCTCACCAGGAGTGCTCAGGTTTCCTTATCGCTAATCCGCAAACCTCCACAACAGCCACCACCGAAGCACTCCGCCGAGCTCACCACCTTGCGCAATTGCTGCCACCGAACTATCAGAAGGTATAAGGCCATCCCCTTGGCTTCTTAGCCTAATATTCTCATTGTAACGGACCCCTGGTCCCATTCCAGGGGTCCTATTCTGTTTTTTTTTTATTTTCTATTTATTTTACAATAGCAAAACAGTGGGCAGGGAGGGGCCTCCCTTTGATGCGTGGCCACAGGCACCACCACTCCCCCACCATGGCGGTCTTTCCCGGAGGTCTAGGGGGGTCCTCAACTCATGAGAAAACCCCTTGGACTCTCAATGGTCAAGCCAAACACCCCCAACAAAGTTCTTTTTCAAAAAAAAAAAAATCCTGAAAAATAGTTTCAGCCGGCAGTATTTAACCCCGGTCTAACTATGGTTAGACCTGGCCTTGGACGAAACCGAGACCATGTTAGACTCCCCACATACCCGGCTACCCCCTGTAAAATTTCAGCCTCTAACTTGCTCATTAACCAAGGTTAAACGGCCCCCAAAGTTTGGTTGACAGAGTGTCAAACAGTGCGATGGGGCAACTTTGAACCTCTGTGGGGCCCACATCTGGCCTCCTCTCAGGCCCCACAAGGGCTCAAATCGTTCCCCTCGTGGCAGGCTTCACAACGATGGCCTCAGATCCCCCGGGGGTTGAGCCAATCAGCAGCAAAATCGCCGCAAACTTTGCCAAAAATCTGTTGGGTTTTGTTTTAAAAAATCGTCATTTTAGGTGAACTTCAGTGAGGCAACTTTGGGCCTCCGTGGGGCCCACCCACGACCTCCTTTTGGGCCCAAATTATTTCCTGTGATTCAGACTACCCATTGGTAGTCTCGGATTCTCATGATTCTTCAGTTAACCATGGTTAAACCCACGTTAACTATGGTTAAAAATTTGATAAAATGTTAGGTTTTTTCGCATTTGCTGGACTTTGTGAGAGCCTAGGCCGGGTAGGAGGCCAGTCTAGGTCCTGCCATGAACCTTGGGCCCACGTTTGCCTCATTCGGCCCCTTAACCATGGTTAAACTCACTCGTGGTTAACATTTAACCATGGTTAAGCGGCCCATGACCTAGCAAAATTCCAGAAAAATGCTCAAAAAATCTAAACTATTAGGATAAACCCAAAAATGGTCTCTTTTGGCCATTTAACCATGATTAGTACCCCTAACCATAGCGACCTCCCCTCCTTAACCACGGTTAAGCATCTTTAACTACTGGGAAAAATCTAGAAAAATCCAAAAAAAAAATCATAAAAATTCAAAAATACCAAAAACACTGACTTTGGACTTGTTAACCATGGTTAGCACCCTTAATCATGGTTAATCCCCTTTTTTAACTCCGATTAGCAACTCTAACCCTTGATTAAAACACTCTTGGACCTACCGGGCCTAACTCAGGCCTACCGAGCCAAACTAGCCTACCGGGCTTCACCCTCGGCTTACCGGGCCCAACCCTAGTCTACCGGACTTAGCTTAGGCTTACCGGGCCCAATATCAAGCACTTGACCAACTCGGTCAACCACCCCTACCCTCCCGGCTAGACCCTAAGTCACCCTTAGTGCGCGCACACACACACATCTCTAGCTTTGGCACGAGCTCATGTGCCAGAACTACGCTCGGTCTGATCTCACCCCTATGTGAGTACGTAGGCAGCCCAATCCGGGTTCGACCCTAGTCTAGGATTTTCTCATTCTTAGATTAGTATTATCATTAAACACTAAGACATTCGATTAAAATTAAGATTAATTTGCCTTAACCCTAGCAAATAGGAAACCATTGAAAAGTGAAAGTGTCAGGCTGCCTAACCCCTTCCCCGAACTTAACCGAACCTCGTACCCTAATCTCAATCGCAAACCAAGACCTTATCCAAATCCCGGGGACTTATCCTTTCTGAATGAATAGGTGACGACTCTAAACTCACCCCGTGAGATTCAAACCAGGGTTTCCCTGAAACCCGCGCTCACAGATAAAGATGACAATCTTTGCTAAAAAGCATAAATATTATCAATCTTTTGGTTCTTAGTTACATTCATGACAATTACTTGGAACAATAACCAAAAATCCCCTTCATAGGGTATTTTACAACAATTCAATTAAAACAATAGACCTTACATCTAATTGAATCCAACAGACTGAACCCAATTTGGATTCAACTTCCTCTAGAGAACCACATTTTATATCTAACTCCCCAAAAAAGTAAAAATAAGAATCATACCGGATTTCATTCTCTTGATGGAGACTTGATGGCAAGATGCCAAGATGTTCAGCATTTACGAAAAAAAAAAAAATTATCGTCGAGTATGAATCAGATAGCATGGGCAATTGTGGATGGAGAATCCTGGGAATCAGATCACCTTCAAACCAGCAAGTTCCCGCAGCTTCTCACAGAGTATAAAGGTTATCATGGTTTGCGGACCCAATCTCGCAAAGATTGCAAAGCCCCTGACAAAATTTTAGAGAGTTAAACATATAATCTTAAACAACATATTGGAGTGAATCAGTCTACTCATATCATATGCTTAATTTTCTCTAACTATCCAAATGGGATATTATGGTTTCCTCTTATGCTTCGTTTGTTTTGATGTAAAATAGGGGAAAACAAATGAAATTCATGGAAATGTCAATTGTCCTATAAGAAATACACACGAAAAATGACATTTTCGGTGGAATTCTTTTGTTTTCCTCTACTTTACATCAAAACAAACGGAGCATTAAAGAAATTGCAAGTAGAACCAAAATAACATTGCGTGCCCAATTTTTACTAGAGATTTTTGGATGGTCTCAAACAAGTAAGTATGGTTACAGAATTTGGGTAAATCTTAACCATCCAGTCACAATGGCTAACCATAGACATGCAGATAAGTCTATGGAAGTGCAGAGAAGTAACATGCCTACACCCTCAGATTGTAGGTGAGTGTCCAGAATCTCACCCTTTGTAAAGTGCCCTAGGTCCTTCTGTAAGCATGACCTAAAACCACAAGTTTGAAGCGTGTTAGATAAGAAAGTTGGCCAAAGTCTAATGCCCACGACGTTTATCTTTTAGCTCTATCTAAAGTGCTATATAGAAAAGATCAATGACATAAAAAGTTCTTCATAGTGAAGTTTTCAATATTTGAAATAGATGTAGAAGTTTTCCTTAAGCTGCAACCCCAAAACAGATACAACAGAGAACTGATTCTTAGAACTATCTTAGAATAAAATAACAGATTCAAGAACTGTTCAGTGGAAAATGCAGAAAATGAGGACTTTGTCAAATCAACTAGAATGGGAACCTTAAAGCAAAGGGAATTTTGAAGATAGCAGCCGAAGCAATCCTCAATGTCTAATGTATGATCACTTAGATGGATTAATCAAATCAAAGTTTTAGCATCTCATATGGTATCATCTAGAGGAAGAAGAACAAGATCTGAATCAAGGAATCACATTTTCCCACATGAGATATGAAGTTTGTACCACACCTACCATATCAAGGACAAAAATGTAAAACACCACTCATTTTGTTCATTTATTCAGATTGCAAAACCTTTCTTACTAGATCAGACCCTAGCTGTCATCATACTCCTCTTCTCAATCCAAAATATGTGGACCCTCCCTTAAATGTCAAACCTAACCAATGCATGACAACTTAAGTAATGGGTGTTGGTGACCATGGTAATCAATGTTGTGATTATGTCAATGAAGAACAATAAAAATAAGGTAAAACAAGAAAAAATAAACAATGAAAAATAATGTTAATAGCTAAAATCATATTTGCATGCATGCCATTAATCAATAAGTAGTGTCCCTTTTTAATGAATTATATGTATCACAAAAACATTATATAATACTGATATACCTGGTATGCACAATGAAATCCATTTTGATAGCTCCCAACTCTTTTAGATTTTTGTTGCAACATGAGACGGGTTTTAATCATGTCCATGGGTGCAGTTACGAGGGTGCTGACAGCCCCAGCTATGGTACTTGAGCTTCATTGGGCACAGATTGCAGTTAGTTCTCTCTGAAAGGAAGAATTTGGCATACTTATTGATTCACAATAGGATACAAAGTCAGACTTGTATCTAATAAGTATATAATTGGTTAATATTTCAATTTCTAAAAGTAGCCAACACATTTGAAGAAAAGGAAAAGCTAGGAGCTGCACTGTACATGAGATGCAGATAAAATCCTTCTTTGAGAGGTGTCCAACTAATCAAAACCTACATGAGCAAAAAGTAGATAAGATCAATCTAACAGTTGGAAAAAAAAAAAACTATAAAGTAGCCTAAAAATTTCTTACAACTCAGACTACAGAAATTGTAGAAATTACTTCGTATTCAAAGTGAAAAATAGCAGGCTTAGAATTTGACCCGCTTGGATTCATCATAGGTTGCCAGCTGTGATGCAGTCAGAGCAGCAGCTCTAGCCATAGCAGGGCCAACTCCCTTCCAGAGGGCTTTTATTCCCTCTTCTGAAGAGATTCTGCACATTTCTCCAATTGCTCCCCCTTTTATAAAGTTTGAATTCATCTGTAACCGCACCTGATCAAAGAAACCCATTTTGTAATAGAAAGTCTAAGTAGATAAATACCTGAGCTTTATACAGCAGCATTACTAACCTTTATAACTTCTGTCGGATTGGTCAACGCGGTTGCAAATGCACCAGAGAATGCTCCAGATGCAATTTTCAGCAAGATATTGGTGGATCCAAAAGCCCATTCACAAGCATACTTTGATGGTTCATACAAGCCTAAGCGCAGACCACCATAGATAACTGATCTTGTCAGTGCAGGTGCCAATCCCAGATACATAGCCCTAATCCCTTCAGTTTTCACTATTTGAGCAGAAAGTTTTCCCTGTAAATGCCCTAATTTCATAAATTCACTGCAATTGAATCAGACTAACTATATCATCATGATGGAAACATCCAAAATTTTCTGATATTACCATTCCAGTTAAGGGACCTCTCTGGCCAACAAGCTGCATTTGCAATCTAACTTTAAGAACATCTACAATCAAAGTTAAAAAGTAATGAATAACTATAGGAGTCTAAACTAAAGATTATGAGGTAAATATACCATAAAAATATGGAAATTGATACGTACAGGAGTGAGAGTTATTGGAGAGAGAATTTGCATTGTCTTTGGTAAATTGCTCAAAATTTAATCACCACATCACCTTCTAAACTAACGGCTAGAATCTTTGTCAAGCCATATATCTTAGTTTTTAATTCTAAATGTAATTGTTTCTTGCCATTATTTTGTCGTGCGTATTAGCTTAGCATAAGCTTATAAGGACACGTCTTCTATATCAATGCCTTATTTCAGCTATTTGGGGTAGGATACATGAATTACGCTCCACGATTATAGTTTTACGTTTCATATCTTCGGTCAAAACTTGTGTTCTCGTATCTCTTCTCACTATTTCGATCCATGTCCTTCACCCTATCAAACAGCATTGCTATTCATTTGCGCACAAACTTGGAAGAAGAGAACAAGAACAAATAAAATATATGGTATTGGCTTGGAGGAAATGTGACGGTTAAATGTTACATTAAATCCATGGGCAAATCAGCACACATAAATGTTCTTAACATGACAAAATACATGAGGACTTCATAAAGTAACCGCCCGTTACGGACCAATTTGTACCATATTTTACCTTAAGAAACGCCACTAGGCTGGTTTAGTGCACATTGGTTTAACAATAAGAAATCAAAATCGAGAAATCGTTAGTAGAATAACAGGAATAAATGATTCAGAAAATGAACAGTTGAAGTCAATGACTTTGGCTTGACTCAAACTCTGAAAAACAACAAATTTAACATTTTTTTCCATTATTCTTGCTAACAATCTTTCTCAGCATGAAATCAAAATAACATTGTATTCAAAAAGTAAGAGAGAAAAACCTAAAGGATGTGTTACACTGGTGGCAGTGGCAACAGCAATTCCACTAGTACCGAAGTGATAAACAATATACGACGCCGAAACCGCAGATTTCTGCTTCTCCTCAACCTTCAAAGACCCTGAATATGTTTATTTACTTTCATCATGATTCAAATTCACAATATGGCATGCAAACATATAAATTCAAAAAAAAAAATGCAAGAACTGTCTCAGGTAATAAACAATCACAAATCCTGATAAAGCAAAATGAAATGAAATAAGCATGAGACTATAATAAAATCAGTAAACCCTATAAAATCCAAACAATTTCTACTCCCAAAAAAAAAAGACTAAATTGAGGTATCATAAACAACCATGAAGAGCTTGAATTGCGATTTGGAAAAAGCTTAAAACCTCTAAAATTCACGACTTTGATTTGAGAGAACGAAAGCGAAAGTACCTGAAAATAGGGTTTCATTGGACGACGAAGAACTCTTCATATTTCTTTCCTTGGATGTTTGTTCTTGGTTGAATAGTGCAAAAATAGTAATTCGCCCAAATGTCTGTCTGTGACACGCAAAAGAACCACTCCAGAGAGTACAGCTCAGCAGCGGGCCATTGCCAAGGAGGGAACCGGTTGGACCGGCCATGATAAATGGATCATCAAAACCGAACTCTGACCCGCTTATAAATGGAGACAAACTGAAACCTCTCAATCTAGTATTGGAACCCACATGCCACGAGGCCACGACCATGGTAACAAAATTCTCCCCCTTTTTTTTGATTTACAAATTTTAGGTGTGTAAAATTATTCTCGGAAATATAGGTTTTCCAAATTATTCGTGGATATTACGAGTTATTCCAGAATTTCATGAATTATTCCCAAATTTTGTAATAATTTATTTAGTTAGACAAAATAAACTAACTTATTTGTATATTATCTAATCAAATTGGTGGATCTGTTTTTATAATTACTATTTTTTCTACTGAACTTCAAATTTTTTCCGAACTTGACCCTTGTTGAATTATTCCCGAACCTGACTTTATCACCATGGCACAACCATGACCCATTTTAAAAAATTATTATCTGTGGGGGAAAAATACCGGAAAGGACACGCGTCAGCTACAGCTTCTCCCATGCTCTGGTTTACCGGTAGAAGGTTGGAGCGGAGGGTGTGACACCCTGACCTGTACTCCATCGGTAAAGTAAGTAGATGTAGAAGCTGATGAACAGTAAACACTGAAATAGGCACTGAAAGTTACGCAAGGCTCTGGGAAGCACTGAACAAGTATACTCTGAAGTACGGCCAAAAACGCGATAAAAACGTGTTCAAAGCGTGATAAAACGTGATCCCCAGCACTAAAAATCACAGGGTATTTATAGGGTAAGGTTGGTATGGCCATCGATGACCATGGATGGCCATAGGTGTCCATACCACGTGTTTTGCACTCATTGCCAAATATATCAGACATATCTGTCACCTGTTGCATCACACGTGAGAGCCTCCTATGAGTCCAATCGGATGGGATCGGACAGTACGCAGAAGTGACCAGCATTAAATGCCAAGACAGTGCTTTCGGCACACAACAGTGTTTTCGGCACGCCTATCAGAATTATGGATCGCCTCCTGATCACTTCCTCCTACGAGTCGGTCTCGTTGTTGACTCGAGCTCGGTTACGGTGTAGATGTCTTAAAACACAGTCAGGACATCGTTGTCGGTGAGACAACGGACTCGTTATTCATGTAACGACAAAAACGTTGTCAAGAGTACAACGGTTACGTTGTGCTTCAGACAACCGAGCACGTTGTCAAACCACAACGGAAACGTTGTTCTACAAGAGAACAAAGGCGTCGTAATGCGCACAACGTGAACGTTGTGCATCAGACAACATGTGATCCCTCTATTTCAAGCACGTGACCCCAACTCGTGTCCACGTGTCACTTTCGTGAACAAAACAACAAAAACGAGCTCGTTCTCCAACGCTAGGTTGATTTTACGAATTTTATCCGTTACATTATCCAATAACCATATATTATAAACTTAAATTTCTAAGTAAGATAAACCAAACCCCATAGTGACAGAGGTAATCAGATGCCTATGTTATGGGAGGCTAACATAAACCAAACCCCGTCACACCGGTCAAACTTCGAACTTGTAGTTAGGGTTTCTATTATTGTACATGTTTTCCATTTAAGCCCGGATCTTGTCCAATTACGATTGAACTAAGGAGAGCCCCTTTAACTGGAGTTGTGATCCTATTCAATCGCAATTGAATTCGGGAGAGTTCAATCGCACCCACATGAAGGGGTGTATTCGAGCCGAATTGAGCTGAGCATGGCCCAGCTCAGCTTGGCTTGAAATGAGTAGCCTATAGCTCAGCTCGGCTCGAAATGGTGCTCAAAAAATAGGCTCAAATTTAAATAGCTTGGCCCAAGCTCCACTTGATTTATTTTAAAAAATAATTTTTAAATAAAAATAATAATACTTTACATTTTTTACATATATATAATAATGATCCATATAAATGTCATTTTTTTATTTTTTTATATAACATTCAAGCCAAGCACGAGCCTCAATCAAGCCGAGTCGAATCAAACAGTCCTTGGCTCGAGCTATGCTCGAACACATATCAAGCTTGAAAATCAGCTCGACTCGATCGAGCCAAATTTTCGAGCTTGAGTTCGACTTGTGGGCACCCCTACCCACAGGTCAACATGTGTCCCTTTTGTTAATGGAAGATTTTGGATACTACCACATATCACCATCTCATTGCACCCATAATCTCTTTTTGTTGAATGAATATCTTGAATGTGTATGACCCGCCTTATAAATACTTAACTATCTCTTTAGAGGGTGTTCTAGAACTTATGGTCTGGAGGGCACATAAGACTGTGTCAAATGATTATCACTGATGTTTGTCATCCTTCTAGATAGTTTAAAATGCCATAGATCGACTTTTATTGAACCTATGAAATACATTCGTTTATGTGATGCTTATTACGGTTTAGACCATAATATCTTAAGACATGTTATAACATAATTGCAAAGATATGATTGGATGAGTGAGATTTGTATCAAGTCAAAATTTACCAAAATTATAGTTAGAAACAATAATAACATAATGAGAGTTTCTCTTTGGAATCCTATAAATAGATAATTAACCCCATAAATGAGATCATTTTTTGTTGTTAATGAGGTAAAATAACAGCCCAAACACACGCGCGCGATCAAACCTTAGGTTAGCTCTAAGGTCTCATAAGGGTAATCCCATTCAATTTACTCTAAAAGGGTCCGACTAATGGAGGATTGTTGGACCCTTATACACTCATGCAAAGTCTAGTACCCAACCGACAAGGGACCAAACAGTAACAATGAGAAGCACATGAAGAATATAAACTCTTAGCATTTTTTTCTTCTTCTAATTCATCTCTGTAAACACATAAATTGTATTTCATAGTTCATATCGCTTACGGATTGTAGGGTATGTCTCCTTGAGTACTCCCACCATGCCTCTCTTTTTTGAGAGGTGTGTGTGGTTGTGGCTTCGGTTGAGACTTGGTCTGTGTGTGTATCTTAACCTATCACCAAAAAAAAAAGGACTTTGCTATTGAGACCCCATTAGGGCCGAGACCACCTGAAATCCCATACTCTTAGAGCATGGTCTCAGTGGTCTCAACCCTAAGGGGGTCTCAGAAGCTTTATCTAAAGAAAAATAGTTCATATCTCTTTATTTGAATTACATTGTCCATCATTCTCTCATATTTTTAACATTTCCTCTTCCTTCCCTTCCAAGAATTTATTCTCTAACAATCTTCTTACAGTGTAGCATCGTTCGTATGGTAGGAATATCCATTTTAGATGGGTGATGAGATGATCTACATCCTATGGATGGAGCTACCCTTACCCCAACTTTTTATGATTACACCCCACACTTAAAACAACAACCAAAAATGACAATACTGCCCCTTTCCTCTTCCAATGGTTTGCAAGCTAAGAAACAACAGCCATTGAGTTTTTGAACGGTATGTCTCCTCGACTATCTTCACTATCTTTCATCTGAGTTTTCATGTTGTTTTTAAGGATCACGAGCCAAAGATAAAGATAATAGAGTTGTTACCTTAAGATGATAGGCTAAAACCTAAAAGAGGGATTGCACTGTCCAAAAGAGACCCTATCATCGAATCTGATCGTCGTCATCATCAAAATGTATTGTCCGTTCTGTGACCTGGTAAAAGAGTTGTCGTAGTTGGGAGCAAGTTACAAGGTTCTTGAATTGATGCTGAGAAAACAAGGATCATGCACAATGAAGAGAATCTTGTGCCATCACTATTCACTAACTGAAGTTGGGGTTGTCGCTAACATTCTTGCTTAAGAGAGTTAGATCGAATAGTTAATGTGTAATAACCACATTATTAAAGGATGTGTAGTTGTCTGTTTACCCAGGTGACGCTTCGAGCATCTTTCTAGTCCAATTTAGATTTATTTAAATTGACTTTTAAAAAAATATATATATATATATAAAGAGAAACAATAAAGCTATTAAGTGGCATGACAAAACCATCCATTTCAAAGACTAAGTAGATTTTAATGGAGTTCTCTTGATTGGAAAAATAATGAGCGGAAGAAGAAGAGGGTATTATGGTCTCTTTCTTTTATTATTGGGAGATCTTCTTAATAAATTAGTCTAGGGATACTCCTAAGGTGTACTCCCAAATCATAACCGTTTATCTCAGTTGTTAAACGGTTAGGATTAGAGCTGATGTGGCATTAGAAAAAACAAAATAAGCTAACTCAAATCCTAACCTTTAGTGGTTGGTTATAAACGGTTAAGATTAGGAGTAGATTTAAGAGTATATTTGGGAGTACCCATAGACGGACTCCTTTTTAATTTGGGGTGTAGGCAGTAAAAGTTGGGGTGCACCTAACACCATCCTAATTTTTTGATATTAATAATACATTTTAACCTAATTAATTATGATTAAGATTCACTAACACTTAGAGTTCAACAATCTAACATCATTTTTTAAAGAAAAAAAACATTAATTTTAACTTTTAAGGGTTAAAATTATTTAACTAGAGTTAAAAAGGTGAGTTAAAGGGCTATCTGAGTGCAATTGGACAGGATCCAGTCTCCTTTAAATGTCCTTTTTTAACTCTCGTTAAGAAGATTTAACTCCTAAAGTAATTTTTTTCCTTAAAATCAAGGTTAGAATGTTGAAGATAAGGGTTAGTGAATCTTAACCACAGTTAATGGAGGTTAAAATGAACACGTGCTGACTGTTGACCTGTTGGTGCGATTGAAATATTCTGAGTTCAATCGCGATTGAGAATGATCCTAACTCTCTCCATTTGTGTTCTAACTCGAGCTAGGGTTTTTACTACATAGCATCAGAAATAACTTTGATCTCATCGCAGAAAATTCCCTGCAAATTTCAGATTTCTTTTTCTTCTTTCTGGTAAGTTCTTTATTGATTTTGATGTTTGTAGAATAACTTGAGAATTATTTCAGAGTTCACTCGCTCTAAGCTTTAATCGTTTTTTTCCCTCTTTAAACCAATCAGTAATCCGTTTCTGTATAGTTTTGATTTCCATTAAAGCTGTTGCGAGTTACTCCATTAACCCTATCGTTCTAATCTGTGGAAGGCTTTTAAAACGTTTAGGTCTAAGAAATCTGTCACTGCTTATTGCAGGACCATTGAATTTGGATTTTCATCATGCCCAGGTAGGAAGATATTATCTCTCTCTGAATTTGATTTCCAGAACGTAATAATTTAATAATTTATGTTAGTTATTATATACTAACCCTTCTCCCATATTTCCTCAATTATCAGGTATTATTGTGATTATTGCGACACTTACTTGACACATGATTCTGTGAGTTCTTGGCCTTCTATCCCCCCTCTAGTCCTTTAAGTTTGTTATAATTCCGTTTTCGTAGAATATGGTTAATTGTGATACAATGTCAATTTTTTTTGAATTTGCATATTTATATTGATCTTGAACGTTGCTTGGCCACCATTTAGTCATAGAATGTAGTGAAGTTGTTCTTATATTTAACTTCCATACCCATTTTACTGATTTTGTTTTGATTTGATTTAAAGTCAAAAAGAGCTTAATATGTTCTGTATTGTAAATCTTATTGAGAAATTTGTGACTTGGGCATACGAGTTTTAACCCTCATGGGATTGCTGCTAAGAACTCTCAAATATGGTGGATCATCTTAAAGATCTTGTTTAATTTAGAATTCACTGAAATATGGAACTCTACAAAGCAATCAAATTTTATTATTACTTTAAGAGGGAAATTCTCGTCGTGTATTTTGAACTCCTCCTTAAAGTTAAAACTCCCCTGTTTTGGAGAAATTAATCAGTAATGCTGATTTCATTCAAGCCCCACCTTTTGTATTCTACATTTCATGATTAACATGCTTACTCCAATAGTCCTCACACTAAGCTGTACAGTTTGAGTTGCTTTGTGATTTTGGACTACTTCGGATTTTTTTACCAAGTCATATCTTCTTTGTTATTGGAGAAGCAGATGAGGAGTTGCTCCTTTAGTTGATTACCCTTTTGCAGATTGGATGTAGTTCAAATTGGCATATTTCCTCTCTCCCTCTCCCTCTCCCTCTCTCTCTCTCTCTCTCTCTCAAATTGACATATTCCTTCAGTTGATTACAAAAGTTTAGAAGGAATAATGTAGTCAATAAATGATGCTACCAGATAACTTTGTTTCGTTGCAAATCCTTCTTATTCATTGAGGTTATTCCTTTTCACCAACGGGACCAACGACCCAAACAGCTTCTTTGCTGATGTGGCTACAAAAATCTTTGGAACTTATTCTTATATTGTTCCCTTGCTGCAAGCTCTCAACACGGTAAAGTAAACATCTGAAATTCCAAGCTCCATGGCAACATTGTGTTCAGGAATAGTACAACATATGTTAGTAATTTATTAATATAAAGACTGAGTTGGATGGCGCCCCATGTTTGCATCAAATCAGGGGAATTAGTATATTCCAATAAAGATTTTGATTTGAAGAAAGAGGGTGATGTAAACTAAATTAATGACGGGTTGAGCAAGTTGAACGGGATAATTCATTGGTGAGGAGGCTCATCCGAATCATGCATAGGTAAGCCAATACATTAATCCTGTTTTAACTTTTAACAGTGAAATTGGAAAGAAATTAAAAAGACCCCAGTTATTGCTATCTAGATGGAATTGTTGCATATTTGGCAGAGAAGGGATCAGGCAATTCTTTTAACTCAATTAGTGTCGGTCGTTTCTGTTGTTGTTCCTATTACTGTCTTCACCAGTGGGTTAAGGTGTGAAGTGTGAACCTTGACCAAAGACTGTGAAATGCATTGTCAAGTATCGTGGCATGGAGTTTTAACCCAACTCCATCTGGTAACTGTTGCTTATGTACCAGAGAAAGCATTGCCTCTGCGATTTCGTTCATGCACCATAAACTTGTTTCTTGATTGGTTCTAATCTTGTAGATGTAATAGGTTATCTTAGTACTGAAACCTAATATGACACTTCTTTCCATCCTACCATTTTTTGGTCACGTGCAATGTCTTTCCATTATCTGGTTTCCATGGGATCACTTTGTTTTCTTTTCATTTTGTAGCCTTGCATTACCTTGCCTTATTCTCATGCACAGTAAAACACTATGATTTTACTGGCATGACTGTTGTTTGTGTGAGTTTCTTTGAATATTCATTTTCTGAGGCTGGCTTATGTTTAACTTAAACCTCTTTACGACTAAAAAATTGAAAATAATGACAATTTCATATTGCTGGCCATATCTTCTTGGATTGCAGCCTTCTGTTAGGAAGCAACATAATGCGGGCTACAAACACAAGGTATTGTGTAACATATTATGGGTAAAAACTTTTTAGGTGTACATAAACCTCATCTTACAGTTGCTTGTATGCTGATTCTATACATTACTCCAGGCAAATGTGCGGTCCTATTATCAGCAATTTGAGGAGCAGCAAACACAAAGTTTGATTGACCAGAGAATCAAGGAGCATCTTGGGCAGACTGCAGCATTCCAGCAAGTTGGTGGAGCTTACAACCAACATCTCGCTTCTTTGCAAGGCAATCCTCAAAGACCCCGTCTGCCAATTCTGCCAACACCTTTATTGCCGAATACAGGAACTGCACAGTTACCCATGTATTCACCATTAGTCCCGGGGATGAGGCCTCCTGTTTTTCCAAGACCTAATCCTGGTGTGCCAGGTAAATTGAAACATTTATAAATATTCATTAGCTTCTTTGCTGATACTCCATTTAGATGATAACTTCCTGCAAGATGCATGGTTCAGCAGTAAGCCAGTAACCAAGGTCCATTGATATGCTCTACTGGTTCCCTCAATGCATGACAAGCATGCAGATGGCATTACAACACTCAATTTTTTTGGGCATGGACTCAGAGTTCAAATGTAGGTCCATTCATCAGATATTTAAGGCCAGCCAGCTGGTTTTGGCTCAGCCGCTCAAGAAATTACCCCCCCCCCCCCCCCTACCCGATTGAATTGTTTACACCTTCATATATGTCACATGGAGGGCTGATTGAGGCATGGAGCATAAAATTTCATATTGTGCTACATCAATTCAGCCTCTTTTCACACTGGTTTCATGACAGACATGACACTGCTTCATTTGGATGCCAACCATTATAGACAAAGAACTGCCTAAAATTTGAAGCATTATAGAATGAATGGATGATATTGGAAACTACATGTGACCTTCAGAATTTTCTGCTTTCGTACCTTGGTAATCATCTACCCATCATAATTTTTTTTTGATAGGTAATCAAACCATGATATAAATAAAACACACCAGCAAAACAGTAATCTAATACTGATCAAAGGTTCACACAAAATATGAATCAAAGACTGAGCAAAAAGGAAATGCGAAAAAGAAAAAACATATAATAATCAAAAGCGCTAACTATGAAGAAGAAAAAATATGCTACTGGAGCCTATCTAACCACCCCCCATCCTTGATATCATTTTTTATGGCGCATCAAGCTAGTAGTAACTATCTAGCTTTGTGGTACTCTCGCGCCCCAACAATCTCACCTAACTTAATGTGAGACTTTGGCACATGACTTAATCATTAAATCCATAACTTCCTGTGTAACGACCCGGAATTTTAATATAATAAAATTATGTGTTTATGGGTCCTTAATGAAGGTTAATTAGTTAATTAATTGTTAAATTAATAAGAATGAGATTTTGCTCAGGGTTGAAGTGCACCGAGGAAATCTCAGTATCATTTGGCAAAAATTCACACACAGTGTGCCGGTCGACTGCCGGGACACACCCCTACCGTATCGGTTCCGTCAAGTATCATTTCGCGGGACCGCGGGGCCATTATGTGATAAAATTGAGAGAAACGGGAAATTTCCATATTTCCAGAAATTAAGTGGGACCCAATATCTGTTGGAGATCCTAATAGAAATCCGTGCGGTTAGCACTAATGCGTGTCGGTCGGCCGTGGGGACTAATGTCTGTCGTCACGGCAGTTAGTTATCTCAAACGAAGAAACGGCGGCCTGTTTTGTGTTCGAAATCAGGAAATTAGTGGGTTTTGCAATTTTCTTCCGGACTAAAGTGTAGCTGTCAAAACTCAGTATTTTTCCCCGAAATTTTTACAGTAGGTGTCGAGCTGTCCCAAGTTCGGTCACCTGAAGTTTCATCACTATCAGGCGTTATATAATAGGGTTTCAAAGGATATATGCATGAAAAATGGGAAAATCTAGTCAAACCGGTCAAAATAGTCAAAGTGGTTGACTTGGTCAACCACACCTTTCCACACCAAACGGATCATGTGCTTTTGCACATGATCTAAACCCCATTTAAGGTTTATATAAATGAAGGTCAGCCCCTCATTTGCTCACGGTTTAGAGCTGCAGACACAGTATGCTGCCCCAACCATTTTAGAGAGAGAAAGTGAGGAGAGAGAAAGGAAGAGAGAGAAAGAGGAGAGAGAAAGGAAGAGAGAGAAAGGGAAAGGGAGGTCTCCTTGAGGTTTTTCGACGTCCCCGACGCGTTGGCGGCGTCTGATTTTCTCTCCGGCGTCTCATTTTGCGTGTAGAGAGAGAAAGAGAAAAAGGTAGAGAGAGAAAGTTGAGAGAAAAAGTTGCATGCGCTCTACCTTGGGGTTGATCATCCTTCCGAGCGCGTTGGCGGTGTCCGTTTCGACTCTAGTCGCCTCGAAACGCGTGAAGCAAGTAAAACCCTTATCTTTTCTTCTCATTTTTCCGCTTATTTTGCTATATTATTTCATGTGATGTATATGCATGTCTTTTGACGTGAATGAAAAAGGGGCGGAGACCCCTATGTGATGTTGCGATTGTATGTGGTCTCTCGGAGAGCCCAGATCGGGTCCCGAGTAAATTGTATCGCCACCCTAGGGTGACGAAAAGTTGTTTTGCATGTCTTGTAAGGCTATGGAGACATCCATTAGCTTGAAAACGTTCCCTAACGGGACGGTGTGTTACCGGAGTTGGTTCACGGGCGCGAGGCCCAAGTATTTCAGTTAATCAAGCGAGGCTTGGGTTAACTGGGGTTAACCTGTGGTTAGAAAATCTAACCAGGGTTCAGTATAGTCCGTAGTTCCTCTTTGACTAGGTCAGGAGAGACGGTGCCTAGTAAGGCTCGGGGTTCCTCCGTGACTGATAGTCGGGAGATGTCGGTCTGTTTGTCTAGGTCGTCCGTGGTGCCTCTTGGACTAAGTCAGGAGTGGCGGTGTCCTGCATGGCTCGTGGTTCCTCCGTGACTGGTAGTCAGGAGATGTCGGAGTCCTAGGGAGTTTAAAGTGGCTAAACATCAGATAGTGTATAGTCCGGGGTTCCTCTCTGGGTGGGTTAGAAGATGTCGGCACTGTATCTATCGTGGTCCCTTCTTGGTGGAACGTCAGGAGATGTCGGCATTGGTATAGATGTCGGGGTTCCTCCGTAGACTAGCCAGAAGATGACGGTAGGCAGGTTGGTCGGGGTTCCTTCATAACTGATACCCAGGGCGATGGCGGCGAATACACGGTAGATGTGGCCAGTCAATTGAATGGAAAAATATGTCCTTATTGGGTGAATGCCCATGTTGTGTGTGTAAGCTTCGGATACGAAGTGGTCTGAGTTGGTATACTCAGAGTTGGTGTATTTGTTTGAGTTGGTGGACTCATAGTTCGGTATGGAATCATCGGATTCCAGGTGAGTTGGGTTGGTATACCCAAGGTTTTGTCATGTTCGGGTGAAAGCCGGAACAGCGTGTGTGAGTCTAAATGACTCAATGTATTATGGTTATGATTTAGAGACTTTAAGCTAAACATTTGTGGGCTGTGGCCAATTAATAGAGTCTTAGGACTCGAAATGAAACATGATTGATGATTGAAACGATAATTTGGTAATATAATACATTCATAACTGAACCTCATAATTGGAAAGTAATGTGAGGTCGGGAACCTCTGTTAGGGTGACGTAACCCTAAGTGACCTTGGGTCACAATTTATTATATACTGTTCTATTTTACTGTAACATGCAAATTGAACTGCTTATTATATCATTATTGATGCGTGTTATTATGTGGAAAATAGTTTAGAAGGATTGTGGTTTTGTTGGGCTTCATAGCTCACTGACTTTTTGTGTCAGCAGATCTTGGAGCTGCTGACCAGTAAGTGAAAAGTCTATCTGGACATTTTGGAAGCTTGTACAAGTTGTACCTGGCGTGATAGAGGCGCCTACTTTTGTAAAACAAACTTGATGTAAATAATACAGGTATATGGTTTGTATGATGGCTATTGTGATGACAGGTATTATTTGCTTTTTGGGAGCATCTGATAAATGTTTAAATTTCCCGTATTTTTGCGGGTAAAGTCTTCCGCTTGCATGATTTGACGAACGGACACGCGTCTCGGAACTTGATTCCTTAGGTGCGGGTTCGGGGCGTCACATCCTGTCATAAAGCATTTAAGGCAATTCTAAAAACATGGACCTAAAATATTTTTTCTCTTCAAATAAAAGCTAATCAAGTTCAATTTCTGAAATAAATCCTAAGACATTACAATCAATTTAAAATCATCCTCTATGAATCTCCAATCATAAATTCAAACTAACTATAAATCCATAATTAGTCTATTACAAAGTCTAAAATTCAAAATCTAAAATACTAGTGTTCTAATGTCCAGTGTATGGCCAGCAATCCAAATTTCATTCTCCCTCAGGGTAATCACCTGCTGACTCTTCCTGTTCCTCCTCGTACTCTTCTTCCTCCCAATGTCCTGGAGCACTGGTATCAAAATTATAACCTGCCGACAATAACAGTCATCGGCTGAGTAACAAGTTACCCAGTGTATATATAAAATCATATCTAACAATATAACGAGAATTAATACAAACATGGTTTAAGATTTACATATCATGTAAACATGTAACAATTCAGAGTGCGGAAGCATAATTCAATTTTGATTCTTACACATGATCACTTGTGCTTATTTCTCTTGTTTATCTTGCTTATTTTCCTGTTCGTGAATTTATCCAACAATATGCAAATGTACTAATTTAATATAACTCTACCCCATATATCGGGTAGAGACTAACATATACCCTACTTTCCGAGGTACCACACAATATACACATTATTTGGTGTATACGGCTTGTCTACACATTATCCGGTGTATACGGCTTGTCTACACATTCACCGGTGCATACGGCTGATCTTGCCTTGATCATAGGCCTGTGGGTACTCAGTCAGTGCAAAACTTAATCATGCATAATGCTTGTGTCCTTGTGTACTTGCATAATACTTGTTATCTTGTTTATTCTCATGCTTGTTCATGTTTAGGTTTTGTGATTCCGTGTGAGTGAATCAAAAATGCTTGTAAATCATGCATGCATTTACACATATAGGGGTTCTCATAAATGACCAATATAAAACATAGATTTGTCAAATAAAATAAGGGACAATTTTATTTATCGTGTCTAGATTTTCAATGCACAATCATAATCAAATAAATCTCACGGAACTCTAATTTTTATAACACATCATGATCTCAAGCAAACCTATAATAGTTTCATCAATTTTGAACATCATCCCTTTCCTCCATTCTCATCATCCATACACCACAAAATCAATCATTTTCCCCTTGTTGATAAAAATTAAAATCATGAAGAACATCTCTCACAATTATTACTTTTCACAAGGAAATCACCATCTAGAACATTTTGAACATCATCCCCTTCCTCCATTCTCATCATCCATATACCACAAAATCAATCATTTTCCCATTGTTAATAAAAATTAAAATCATGAAGAACATCTCTCACAATTAATACTTTTCACAAGGAAATCACCATCTAGAACATTTTCTATTCATCATATATACCATCCATAAAAAAATCAAGATCTAAAAATTCCCTAACATCATATATAGATTTTTCAAGGGAAAATCATGATTTAAAACATCACGAAATCATTATATATATTTTCCATGGGAAAATCCGGGTATAAACATCATAAAATCATCACATTTATTTTCCATAATAGATTGAAACATTAAAAACATATTTACTCTTGTTGTTCTTGCTTCAAATCTATCACTTCATCATATTTATATTGAAATCCCTATATTGATAGGAAGAAAGTCATATTTACCTCTCACGATCGCTTCCCTACGATCACGCGCTTGCGAATGGGGTTGATCTACGTTTTTTCACCATTTCTCCTTGAAAATCCTTTAATCTCCCCTATTGGATCTCTCAAAAATCTCTTCTCTCACTCTCTTTTAGGTTTAGAAAGCTTTAGGAACCTTTCAAAACCCTCAACCTTCGACTAAAAGGGGTATATATAGTGTTGGGAGCCCTAGGGACTCCACAAAAGAGAGATCGCGCACTTCCACCGCCTAACGGCGTTTTGGGCGAGCGATCGCCCGCCGGCGGCGATCGATCGCCGGCGGTATTTTTTTAAAACTCTTTTGCTACTTTTTTATTTTCTTTCTTTTCATGCAATTAAACCTCAAAAACGACTTGAATTTAACGTTTTATTTGGGTTTTAAAATCACTACATTTCGTATTAAATTTATAGGCTTAAATACATTAAACAATTAAACACATGTTTTCATAGCATTTAATAAAGTTCACAAACATTAAGAATAATAAATTCGGGTTTCTATAGGTTCACTCTACCTTCAGAAGAATCAATGCCATCAAACTCTTGCATGTTACTCTCTTTCCATATGGATCACCCTATGGCCCTTGCCCAAACCACCGATACTGGACTCTCCAAAGTGATCCAAAGCCAACCTGATAAGGAACTCTGAAGGGAGCCAAGATCTCCAAAGTGATCCAAAGTCAACCTGATAAGGAATTCTGAAGGGAGCAGGAAATATCCAGATGATACCCAATTGGCGAAGAAATTGATCCCAAATGGCAAAAGCAAAAGGACAATGGAGAAGGAGATGGTCAATCGACTCCTCCGCCTCAAGGCACATAAAACAGGGACTGACCATCTTCCACCCTCTGTGTTACAAATGGTCACATGTGAGGACCTTATCATGCGTGGCTGTTTAGAGGAAAAAAGATACCTCTGATGGAATTCCCGGATTCCATACAGCCCAATATGGAAAATGTGAAATGGGATAGACCTGCAATGATTATTAAAAAGATCTCACAATGAATTGTCTTTTGTTGTCCTTTGACCAAACTCTAGCGTCCCTCCTATGTAAACTTTGGTTGACACAAGACACACGGTTGGACATTCTAAGGTCTTCTAATTTTCAATCATTTAGGTTGTGTCTAAACCTAGGAGACCAAGCTGTACGTTCGCCGCTCCCTTGAACGCAAGAAGCCATGGTTAGATTTTTGTCCAAAGCTAAGGAGAAGAGATTCTCACCGCTCCCTTGAATGTAAAAAGCTATGGTTAGATTTTTGTCCAAAGCTAAGGAGAAGAGATTCTCGAAGTCCCTTTGAAGGGAACTCTGCCCACACCAAATATTTTCCCGAAACTTGACCTCAGAGCCGTTCCCCACCCTATACCGAATGTGTTGGAAGAAAGTCATGAGCAAATTGATGATGGCTTTCCACAGGCCAACCCCATATGACCCTTTCAAGTTTCACCACTTTAGGCTCCTAAACTGAAGCTGCCTTGTATCTCGCCACTACTACCTTTCTCCAAAGACTATCCCTTTTCTTTCTAAACCTCCGTAACCATTTACCCAACAAGGCCTTATTCACCTCCACCAGGGTTTGGAGATTCAGCCCTCCCAGTTTAATTAGATTAATGACAGATTTTCATTCCACCATATGATATTTATGTTTTTCAACTCTATCGTTCCAAAAGAATTTTTTCTGTAACCTTTGCAATTTGACTGCCACAGAGGCAGGGATAGTTAAGATAGACATAAAATATGTGGGGAGGCTACTAAGGGTGCTTTTCAAAAGGGTGAGACTACCACCTTTTGATAGGTACACGGATTTCCACCCCTATAACTTGTTTGTAAACCGAGTTATAACTGGATTCCAAAACTTGATAGATTTGAATCTAGCTCCAAGAGGCAACCCTAAGGAAGAAGCGGGAAGGGTACTAGATGTACAACCCAACATCGATGCTAGTTCACCCACATTTGGGACATCACCCACTCTAAAAATGATGCTCTTCCCAAGATTAATCTCAAGACCAGAAACTGTCTAAAAGCACCGGAAGAGACATATGAGACAAGTCAATTGTCTAGACGATGCATCGCAAAAGACTAACGCGTCATTTGCAAACTGAAGATGGGATATAACCGTCGAATCTGACCCTGTAGAAAAACCCTCTGAAACTGAATCTTCCTTTCTTGCAAACACCATGATAAATAAGAACGACGATAGAGGGTCTCCTTGACGCAAGCCCCTAGAGCTCTTGAAGTAACCAGCAGGACATCCATATACCAAGACAGAGAAGGAGACTGACGAGATACAATGTCTAATCCATCTATGCTATCTAATACCAAAACCCATTCGGCCCATAATATACTTGAGAAAGTCCCAATTGACATGATCATATGTCTTCTTCAAATCTATCTTGCAAATGAGACTAGGGGAATTCCTTCTAATTCTCTCATCCAAACATTCATTCGCTATTAGCATGTCATCCAAGATCTGTCTACCCCTCACAAATGCCATTCAGGATCTTTTTACCCCTCCATCATAATATTGGGAATCATAAACTCTATTTGGGGCTTAACGAATAAAAAATAGAAAGAAAAGAGTCCTCTGTTAGGGCCTATGAGTTGTATACTACGACTTGCTTGAGATTTATGGATCTCATATGACTGTTCAGATCTAACAAATTTTTGGCCTTCTGGGTGCAAGGATTATACCATTAAAGGCCTTGAAGGATCAGACTAAGCTGGGATTCTTGCAAGTTCTCTTGTTACCAATTCAGCAGGCAACGTAATCTGGCCTGACTTCTCGAAGTCCCATAGCCACAGAAAGAACTCTCAAGCCAATTATCTGACCTTGTGTTGACCTGACTAATTTGAACATGGTCCTGTGTTTTTTTTTTTGAAGGATTTGCAAAATATTTTTGAGAGACAAGGAGACCCCCACCAAGAAAGGCTTTTTAGCATTTAAAAGTGGAGGGTTAGAAACACAAAACATTAAAACTCTTGCTCCAATACACCCAGCAAAAGGAAAATGCTTTTCCACTTGAAACTTGCTGGTTGTGTTACTGAGGACATTTCTAGCTTGCAATGTGGACAAGTCAATCTACTTTGTGTTGGGGTACATCAATAGATTCAATACAATCAATTCTGATAAAAGCAACATAAGAAAACAAGATGAAGTAACAGATTGTCCCTCATGGGCATAGTTTGGGGTTCGAGACTAATTTTCATGGTTCAAATTTGAAAACAATTGGAAAAATATATATTAATAATTATAAAAATATTGAAACATTATACTAATTAAAATTATCTAACAATTTGATTCCTAAAAACCCAAATTTATTCAATTTTGTAGGGAATTTAGATGAGTGTAAACAATGGTTAATGATAATAATAAATTAATAATTACAATGGTCTAGAAAAAGTCATAAAAACCCTCTTATCTACAAAAGGGAAAAGAAGTAATTAAAATCGAACCGGCTCTTGACTTCTTCACTTGTTATATAATTTGTTGGAGCTTTGTAGTTCATTTTTTTAATAAGTAGATTCTTGAATATCCATAATTAGATATGTAATTCGCAAATTTCTTTCCGCACGAAACAAATAAGTCGGTGAACCCAAAATTTGCGAATAATTCACGAATTTTCCAATAATTCAGCAATTTTTTTTTACCTAACTTCAAAATCTTTTATGCCCGGCCATACCAACATGGGAAACCTAGCTTCAGTCCCTGATTATAAGTTCTCGTTGACCACGTTCGATGGGGTGGCATTTGGAAGCGATAAGATTATTGAGAATGCCTTGATCATAAGTGGGGCGAGCATTAGCCCTTTTAGTCTTTTACTATCCTCATGGCACATCCAATCCTTTCTACTCTACTTTAGAAAGGAAATTTACCGTTGCATTTTCTTCTTTGTACACATGAAAGTCCCAACTAGTGGCGGTGGATCAAATATTTTATTGGAGATATGGACAGACACCAAAGAGGAAAGTTTTACAAAATCCAAATATATATTTATCCTACGGCTCTTCTTCTTTTGCTATTGTATGGATCTGACTTTGAGTCATTGAAGTATTTAAATGCATGCTGTTGCTTGAATGTTGTATTAAATGGTTGCAAGAATTGGAAAACTGAAATACTTCCTTTGCATCTGCTGTAAAAGTACATGCAAAATAGTTAGATCCATGTTTCAGTGAGTCCCACCAAATACATCTTGTTTGAATGATTACCATTGACGAGTAATTTTTTTGATCATCCAATTGGGTTCATCTTCCATCCTAAGTCTTTCGGGTGGGACCCTTGCATTGGTGACTCACCATATTACCCCCTCACCACATTTGGGTGATATATGTACGCCATAAGCAGGATTATGCTTCTTCTCCATCCCTGACGCAATACTCCGCATTTATCGTGCATAGATGTTTGTACTCCAAGTTCTTAACACTCTGAATATCTCCCTCACCATGTTAGTACCTGTGGTTCTTCCCATTGCACGAATGATAGATTGCTTTCTGTTGGCTTTAGCAGGTTATGGGGCTGTTCCAACAATGCCATCAATGGTGGGGCCACCAGGTGCTCCTTCTTTACCAATGCAAGTAAATGGTCTGCCGGGGCCTCCTACTATGAACGCCCCGACAACAGTTCCTGGGGGCACGGAAGCCCCCACTTCTGACGGTGCCCCCACTATGATTACACCAGCAATGTATCAAGCTAATCCACCAGCACCAACAAGTGGAGCCTTTGATAGTTTTAACATTAATTCTGGTTCAAGTTTTCAAAGGGCAATGTCAGGTGGAACCCCTGCTCCTTCAGCTTCCACTAATGCTTCACAGGATGGCTTTACTTATGCTCAAGCTCCTGAGGCTAGGCATTAGTCTCGTCAAGCTGGTATGTCTTTCAGTTATTCTATAATTTTGCATTATTTTATTGTATATGTAATATGAAACATTAATTATATATTTGTTTTCAATTAGGTGAAATTTTGAAATTATAGTTATTTTATGAATACTGGTATATTTTTATTTTATTTTTTCCGGTGGGTAGGATCAATGTTATGGATGTTGACATGTTATTGATAAGGCACTGATGATGAATTTTTTTTTTTTTTTTTTTTTTTCCGGTGGGTAGGACCAATGCTGTCAAAGTCGAATTGAAGCATAAAATGGTAAGGGGGTGAGCTTGAATTGAATTGCAAATCGTAGGAGTGGGATTTTTTTTTCTTCTTTAAAGTTGACAAAGATACTTATTATTTAAAGATAAACAAAAATATCCTTAAAATCTTCCACAATCCATCTCATAAGTCATAACCCCATATGTTTGTCCATTTCACCATTAAATATTAAAATAGATATCATTGCATTAACTTTATTTTATATGCAATAAAGTCTTTAATTTTAAGAAGAAATTATCATCAACTTGAACGGCTTCTCAATGAAGCAAAAGAAAAAGTTTCTTATCATCAACTTTTGTAACTTTTTGTAACTAAATAAGTTTTCAACAAAGTCTAAAAAAACCATATTGTTAACTTAAGTCTAGATTTCTTAAAATCCAAAACAAAATTCTCAACTTCATCAACAAATGATGTAGACATTCAAATATCTTTCATTTTTATTGTCCTTTATATATGTAAACATTTTCTTATTTTGCGTTTAGTTCCTATTGTTCACTAGATCCTTTTGAATTTCATCACATTATACATACATGCATGTAAGGTGCACTGAGGCAATGTAATCTTTTGGATCGGTAGGTACTATATCATTTTTATCTTCCTGTGTATATGTAGACATTTTCTTATTTTGCATTTATTTCCTATTGTTCACTAGATCGTTTTGAGTTTCATCACATTGTTCATACTTTCATTAAGATGCAATGAGGTAATATTCATCCTAAATTACTACTATGTAGAAATCCCACAATCACAGATTAGTAGATAAGCTTTTTTATTCATACATGCCTAGGTGCAAAGTTTCAGTTAATATCCACTTTTAGCTCCTTTTTTTTATTAAAAAAAATCTAAGAAAAGAAACACAAATTCCCAAGAATTTAGGGTTCATAATTTCACTCGAAACAGTCTTATATTCAATGGGGACTGTAGATTTGATAGGATTTAAGATTTAAATCTTGAATCAAAATCATAGGATCCTTTTCAAACACAGGATTCTAACTGTGTTAAGATTCTTTTAAATTGCAATATTTGAGTTGTAAATTAAGATTATAACAACTATGGGCAGGACGACATATAAATGATGCAACTATGCATGTAGCACAATTCTGGCAATGGGCATGCTTGTGTGGAGGGGTTGAGGAGGAGGGAATTGACTATTCAGCTGACAGCATTGTAGATTTCTTTTTAGGAGTATTTGCCCCTTTATTTTGACTACCAAAAGAAATTGTGAAGTTTTTATCAGGTTGGACATTGATTTCTGGCCTCTACAGAGATAATTCTGTTGATGGATCTGCAACTTTGCATGTTGTGAAATGTTTTTCTTATCTTTTTTTGATGTGGATAGTTTCAGTCCTATTAAAGAGTCCATACTTTTTAGGGTCCTTACCATTAGATGGTTTTTGAGATATGTGATGTGTATCCTGAGGACTATCAAGGATGTGGACCTAATAATTGTTGTTTGTAATAAATCCCACTTGCCAACTGATTTTTTTTCTTCTGCATTGATCTTATGGATCCTAGTCCTCAGTGCTTTCCTTTGACCAGTGTTATGGAAACTATTTATCTGTGATCTTACTGATAATGCTGTGCTACAGGTTACAGCCAGATGAGTAGACCAAAAATATCTCTCACTGCGCAACTCTCCATTGTGGGATTCTGTCCATGGTCTAGATTTTAGTAGTATGTGAAGTGTGTCCGGAGCTTGTAAAATGGTACTGACTGCTGAGAGGATAGTGATATAATTTCGCCACTGGGGCAGAATTTTTGACAGATTAAATATCATTGAGAACCATTTAGCTTTTGCTATACTATGATTTCTTTGCTTTTATTTCAAATCTCGTATGTCTTGACTCCTTGCTTGAAATATACATCTAGAAACAAATATAAAAAGTCCACTATAAGATCTTATCTGGCATTGATAGTGGAGTGAGTGTGTTCCACAGGGAGTTAGCTGGTTTTGGTTGTTGTTTATGGGATTTGGCTGAACCTTGTCTTGATCTACGCCTGAAACTGAGTGTGGATCATTTGTGCAAGTCAGCACAGTTTTCGTGCCCCCAATCCACAATGCCCCATGTACTCATGTGCATGCATGTTGGTAAAAATATATATATATATCGATAAGAACAGATTCATGTCATGAAAGTGAGTGTATTTAGTACGAATTGTGGATTGGAGGCACATGAATTTTTTGCAATTTGCACACAATAATTGGATTTGCCTGAGAATTGTTTCTTTGGTTGTGCTTAGACCATCTTTGTGATTTTCTTTTCCGCGGGGGGGGGGGGGGGGGGGTGACAGCTGTTCCATTTTATGCTATAGTCAAGCTTTGGAACTAGGCTGGGGCAAATGCCAGAGTCCCTTTACATGAGAAACAATGTTGGAAATGTTGATTTTGGGGTTTTAGCCTTGGGACAGGAGAGCTAGATTATCCATGATTTGGCATAATTTTTGGTGCCTTTTAAGGCTTTCAGAGCTATAAACATATCCTATTGGTTCTACTAATGCGTTGTTTGATTCAAATTATTGAAATCACAATTGATTCTTGTTTGGTTAGCACTTTGAGCAAATATCTAGTCATTTTAAAAATATACTTTGGGTACTTTATTACAGAAATGAATACTCTCTCAAGCTTAAGAGGCTTATAAGCTGTTATTCTCACCCATAATCATCCCTTGGCAAAATTATGGTTGATGTGATCACCAATGAATTCAAAATTTATTACAAGCTGATATGAAAAGCTCAAATAATGTCAAGTTCCATCATAGAAACTTCAACAGCACAAAGAATGGAAATGAAAGAATGAAACATTACAAGATGTTTTCACACACATATACCTTAGATAGCTCAACCTGAAAACCAATAAAAACTTCTAACATCTTCATATTTTATACAGAGCCCGTCACGGCTTAACACGACACCTCACGGCTAACACAACAATACCTAAAAAGATACAGAGAATTGGAGCAAAAATGAAAGATTTTTTTTCCAGTCATAATTATCTATTGGCGTTTACTGACTGGAAGAAATCGATTGCCATCTTTTCTCAACCATATTGTGGAGCGAGTCCTCTTAACATGATCCATGAAGATACAATGTCTGTCATCAAGAAAATGCAAAGCGAGTTAGAAAAGCAAGTAGCTTATGCTGTTTTTAATTTCTGGAAATGAGAAATACCAGTCAGTATTTGCCAAGCAAGTGAACCCACCAAGAACAGAAATTAGGCGAAAAATCATTTTTTTTGGAACGGGCAAAATAAATAAGTTGTATGGTCTATAGATTGGATGGTTAAAATCATCTAGTTATGTCGCCTTTTGGCTACAGGAAACCTTGGTGAGAACCACAGTTGGGTCCCAATCCAGATTGAGTGTATGACTAATGCAAGTAATAGTATTCACCGATATGATTTTGTTTCTATATTACTACCAACCTCTCATACTCCAATTTCTGAGTAACTATTCCATTCAGTAGAAGCTCTGAACAGTAAACTGCTGCTCCTGCAAGTATAACACCACAAAGTTGTTATCAGCAAGTATTTGACCAAGGTGGCATTTGGTAACACTAATCTAAATAAGTAGAGCTTATTTGAAAATTGTGCTTAGTTGGACTTTAAATTATTAAGTTGAAGGTTAAGTGGATGTCTACATCTTTTTGAGGTACTTTTTTTAATAAGAAGTAAAACCCCTACTTCAAAAAGATGTAGATATCCAATAAACCTTCAACTTAACAATTTAAAGTCCAACTAAGCACAATTTTCAGATAAACTCTACCTATTTAGATTAGTGTTACCAAACGCCACCCAAGTGTTTAGAATGATATTCAGTTGATCTTAACCTTTCTCGAGGAAAGGCACGCAAATCGCGTAATCTTCTTCACAAGATAGAATCAATAAATCATTCGGAATTTTGTCATCCTTCATTGCAGATCTCCCAATTCTTTCCACTGCCTGAGAAGAAATTCAACAGAAACTCAGTATTTTAATGAGGATATGTATGATAAATAGCATCTTGGTGCATTGCGAGATTCAGATGAAGAAAATGAAAGATAACAGACCCTGTTAATCAGAAGTGTAACAGCAAAAGATATAAGAGTAATTGGAGGCAGCATCATTAGTAGTATAGTCACACAAAGTTGCTTACCTGAACACTTGTAAATGAGAGCCTTAACTGTGTGAAATAATTAGTAGTGGAATGTAATATTCTATGAAAAACCCACATATTCATAATCTTTACTATCGCTATGGAAGAATATCCATGCTCTTAGCTAGATCAAGTCAATATAAATTGAGATAGAGATAATAAATAAATACATGTATTCAATTTATAATCTGGTAGGAGTCAATGCCAAACTTCCACCCCCGCTTCTGGGGGTGTTCTACTTAAAAAGAAATAATATAAAAAAGATTAAGACTTCAGAAAAATATATATAAGAGATAAGAGAGTTGTAACTTGAATTTCCTGATTATGATGCCCGGGAAAGGAAGAGTTTACCAGAGTTTAAAGAGTTCCAGAGCAGCTTCATAGTTTGTTCTGTGTGCTGCTGATTCAGCCTCTATTAAACATGTAGAATACCAAATGTTTGGGTGTGTTTGTTATGAAAAATGGCAGTCTGCCAATACATCAGAGACTCAGAGAGAAAGAAAAGAGATGCAAAATTTTGGGTAAATCCTGTCATGTCAATCATCATATATTGAATGGTCAAAATTTCATTTCCTGAATTCCATCTCTCCCCACATCAGCTGGGAACAAGACTTCGCAAAGGTGTACAAGGGTCCACACCTCCATTAGTCAGGCCCTTTTGGATTGAGTGTTTGGGTTCCCTTACCCATACCAAAAAAACTAATCCACTTGCGGCTGGGTGCTACTGTCCCCTTATAGTCCCACATCGGCTGGGTACTAGACTTCACAAAGGTGTATAACGGTCCACAACTCCTCCATTAGTCAGGCCCTTTTGGAGTGAGTGTGTGGGTTTACTCTTATGGCACCTTGGCGTTTACCTTAGGTTTGATTGTGTGTGTGTGTTTAGTGTTCCCTTACCTATACCAAAAAAAATAAAAATAAATAGTCCATCTCTAAAGTTGTAATTGAGGCCAAAACAAAGTTTGTGTGTATAACCTAGGGGTGTATTCAAGCCGAGCCGAGCTGAGTTGGGCCAAGCTTGAGCTCGGCTTGAACCTGTTCAAGCCAGGCTCGAGCTCAATTCAAGCTCATCCGCTCAAAGTATTGGCTTGTCTCGAGCCCAAATTGATTCAAGCTCAAACCAATGTCGGCTTCAAGCATAAAATATATATATATTATATATAATACTAAAACGATAAAGCATTATAAATATTATTAATAATAATATTATTATCTTATAAATATGTCAAGCCTCAATTGAGCCGAATCGAGCTGGGACTGGCTTGAGCTTGGCTTAATTGTAAATTCGAGTTCGAAAAAAAGCTCGGCTCACTCAATCAAGCCAAAAGGCTCGGCTTGATCGAGTCGAACCTTTGAGCTGGCTTGGTTTGAATAACAATTGAAACCATATCAATGACCTGGAATCCAAATCTAAAGGTCGAAATATACTTAATGGAGGCTTATAACCATCTAATCATGCTACTGAATTCAGAGGAAGCAAGCATCCATGATGACATTTTATTTGGCAAAACAGCAAGAAAGTGAGATGTCGTTCACAAGACATTCGGACTAGACCACAATTACCTAAATCTATCAGCTTAATCAAGACATGGCACTCTTCTCGGACACCATTTCCGATTTTTTTTTCTTCCCTTTTGAATAGAGGCTTGTGGTTGAGGACAGGCAACTTAAGGAGCAAACCAAGGAAATGTACTTATTGCACACACTTGAGATAATTGTTGGGATCTACATGTCCACCAAATATTAGTAGTAAGCCTTCATGCCAGCAATAGTATCAATGATGAAATCTGATATTAATTACAGCATATCTCCATGAAGCGTCTCCAGCTTCCTGGGAGTTGGGCTTGGGCTTCTTAGGGCTTGTTTGAATAAACTCCTCCGAGAAGGGAAGGACTTCTTCGGAATAACTATTGAGAAAAATAATTTTTAAAATATTTTGGGACTTCCCACGAAAGCTAGTTGGTGGCAGCTTCCTCTAAAAGCTAACAGTTTGATTTTTTATGACTTTTGACTCGTGGAGAAGTTACTCTCTTAAGGGACGAACCAAACGACATTTTAACCAAATTGACTCTTCAAGATCCAGAAGTCACAAAAAAGTCAATTTAGAAGTGAAACCAAACACTACCTTAGTCATTTTTAGGATACTTCCTCCACTGGTCAACTTAGGTACTATTCCAAATTAGTCCATGCATCTGTCTCATCTCCTATATCAAACTTCTTAGTACCATCACTGAGAAATGGACTTGATGAAGAAGCAAATTTAAGGCCTTAATCAATGATACCTAATAGAGTTAGAATGTTTTCAACTATACCCTTCCCATCCAATGGACTGTGGAAGCAAAATGAACCAAAATTTCAGGCATATGCTACATTGCTACTAGGGATAGACTATAGCTGTGGAAAAACATATTCTGAATTAATTACATACCTGGCCATGAACTGCCTTCACCAAGCTTGCAATCAGTTCTTTACCAGGTTTTGTATTAGGAGTGATCAAAACTCTTTTACCCTACAGAGAGGTTTGCGGAGGGGCACACAAATTATAAGGTATTGAACCATTATATGCAAGAAGCAACCACCATAGCTCTGCATAAGTCCATACAAACTTGGAAGCAACTCAGTGCATCTGGTTAAACCATTGCAAGATTGAGCAGTTACCTGTAAAAGTGGACATCGGCATGCTTGCACCAATGAAACTGGCATGCTGAAGCCAATCTCCTTTTCCTTTCTGGCATCCCTCAGTATGTAATTTTTCTCATTAATAAAACTGCTAGCTTGTCCGCAGCTCTCAAGCCATAAATGTGTTACCACCAGTTTACCAAGAGCAATTGCTTCTAACATATTCCTTGTGCGCACAAACTTATCTGTTACAAAGTGTGTGGCGTCTGAAATAGAGGATGCAATAGAAACACCTAGCCGTGCCAAAATCTGTGAAGAAGAGACCAACAGTTAACACCTAGTGAATAACTGCTCGTGTTGTGGGAAAAAAAACAGAAGAAAACACAAAAACTACCTTTTTCTGCTGCTTTATTATATCCTCATCCAAGTGGTGGCTGAACAAGACTCTAACATGAGTCATATCTCTCGTTCTTGTCATATCTTTCAATGCAGGAGTAGGTACTGCTTCAGTGGCATCTACTATGTTAAGTTGTTTCCTAAGGGATGGTCTTGATAGATTTCTCTTGTACGATTGTTTGTGATATTCATTACCCATACAAACAGGTGATGCCACATTTATGGGCGTAGTACAGTTAACAGGTGTAGAACATACTAAACCAGATGGTTTAACTTTTCCCTTCGGTGATACTTCTAACTTGACATCCGCTTCTGCACTTTCAGCCATTGGTATAGTATCTGCATCACCTTTTCTGCTAGAGTGCCTAGAGGCCTTGGTTCCAACCAAATTACAGGTAACATTAACCGGTGAGCCATGTTCATCTAAATTTTGCTTTAACAAGCTTCTCTCAGGATTCTTTTCTGAAGTAGACGAAAGAAGATGAGGATATACAGATGATCGTGTTTTTCTCCTCGTATCTAAGTTAACAGAAGTGCTTCCAACATCATTTTTCAGCTTTTTAGGCCTTGTGATGGATTGTACATTAGCTACTTCCCCATCAACTAATGTGGATGGACCATCTAGGTTACCTGCTCCATTTGAGTGACCTGACATGTTTTGATGTGTTATTCTCCCTCTGGGTAAACATAATGCATCTCTTTTCCCGCAACTGACTGTAGCAACCATCTTTACAACAGCATTCACTGAACCTGGTTCATCTTGATTTTGCTTTAACAACCTTCCCTCAGGACTCTTTTGGGAAGAAGACGAAAGTGGATGAGGGAATGTAGATGATCGTGTTTTCCTCTTCATATCCAAGTTAATAGAAGTGATTCTCACATCGGAATTCGACCTTTTATGCCTTGTGTTTGATTGTCCATCAGCTTCTTCCACATCAGCTACCATGAAAGGATCATATAGGTTACCAGATCCATTTGAGTGACCTGACATGTTCTGACGTGTTCTTCTCCCTCTAGGATAGCTCAATGCATCCCTTTTCACACAACTGGTCGGAGAAGCCATCACTAGATCTGGTTGCTCTTGTTGATTCAGTTTATTGTTTATAACTTCCCCAGTTTGACTGGAGCGCAATTTGTAACGTTTTCCGACAAGACTCGATGCTGTGAGTGCATTGGCACCTATGCTACTCCCTTTCCTTTTGTCTTTCAGGACACCAAGTTCTGTTAGACCATTTGTCCCTACACCAGAATCATTTGCTAAACTATCAGTCCTTTTCAGTGGATTTACTGCTGAGCGCTGCCTAGTCCGATGAGCAATTGGTGTAAAAATCAAATACTCGTCTTCTAATTGTTCTTTGCTAAATGAGAGATGTCCATTTGTTGTTGATGAACTATGACATCTATCAACCTCTTTGATGCGGTCCTTGTCCACTGTTTCTGCCTTTTGTTGCTCGAATCTTCTGCCTGAGCTTTCAATCTCGTTGGCGGAAGTCCCGCTATATAATTGTTGGTCAGCCATCAACTTGGCCTTTTTCACTTTTGCTTTTACAAACTCTGGATCTAAGCCCCCCCTTGGTTTTTTAGAACGTTTCTGGAACGAAATGGAAGCTTCATTACTTAATTTGGTATCAAGCCTTTTTGTTCGCTTGGATTGTCTTGTAATGCCTCTTGAATCAGAAGAGCACGCCCTCTTTTTGGGAGAAACACGCTTTAAGCAATCGTTATTCTTTGTTACACCTTTGGGAGAAACTCCAGGCACGTTCTGTATACCTTGATAAGCATCTTCAGCATCGTGACTGGCAGGGCCCCCACAGAATAAGGCTTCAGTAGAATCAGCAGCAATTTGAGTATCAAAACCAACATCAAGTATGCCCAGCATATCCCTGCTAACACCACAAGCTTCCAACTGCTGCCCTGACGATTCTACATTTAACTGTTCATCCAACTGTTTGACAAGATTCTTCTTTATTTTCATTTCCGATACTTGTACTATCTTGTCATTCTCTTTTGAATCGTGCAACATTAACCTTGAATCTGAATGGATTATACCCATCATTTTCTTATGGAGGTTTAAGCGCTCTCCCTTCACTCTGATCTCATCAACTATGCCTCTGCCTCTTTTGAAGTCAAGGCTCCTGGGCTTCTGAGGCTGAGTAAAAGATCCCCGCCCATGGCCTCTGCCATCGAAGAATGCCGCCTTTCTTCTACTAAACAAATCTCCCCCTCCTTCATCTTCGCGACTGTCTACCCAATCAAATATTCCTATTCCTCCAACTGGGTATCTAAGATTGGCTCTCCTGGCCAAACTGTGAGTCCCCTTTGCACTTGAGAAAGGAGGTGACTTCCTCCTGGTAGTTTTTCCGGGGTTAACTTCTTGAAATAATTCCACATTGTTAACTGACAAAAACCTATCCACAATGTCAAGTGCATGGGCTTGTGATAATTCTCCAGGTTCTTGAGACTCGACATAATCTAACCCTGCAAACTCATGATCGCAAGCATGGAACTTAGGCAGATCTCTTCCGTCATCAGTGCTCTCAGCATTGCTTGTTAATACTTTATTCTCAGCAAGTGTATCCTGGGTAAAAAGTTTTCTCACTGTTGAATTACCAACTCTGCGCTTGCTTTCATCCCAAGATCCCTTCATGCTCCCATTGCACTTCCAGATATCATTATCCCGATCAACTTCCCTTGTTTTGATGCCAATTGAAGATGGATCTCTTATACCATATGCCCCATTATCCTTAATAATGTGCTCTTTCCCCGACTGAGTATTTGTGGGGATAGAAACTGACTCACTGTAGGTTTCCTTAGGAGTCACTTTGTGAGCAGCTAGACCAGACGCCCGTAATGATGCCACACGAATTGAAGTAAACCCCCTATATACAAATCCTGAGTCAACAGGATGATAATTAGTGAACTGCAGATTAACATAACAGCTTCTCACCTACATGTGGGATTAATATTTGTTAGAATAGCCACTGCATATATATGAAGCTTTTCAAGAATGCCAAAATAAGTGCCACCAACCATTCTGTGAGTCTGACTAGAATAAATATTCTAAAGCTCAGTTCGAGTTGGAACTGTTCTGGGGGGTGAATTTGATTTGTTACAGTTAAAAAAATCAAAACTACATTAGAATTCAATAAGCAGGATCGTGTACTTGAATTTGACATAGCCACAAGAATGTGACTCGGTGGAGTAAGCCTGATGGCTTGCACAAATTTCATAAAGACCTAGCCTAAGAAAACTATTGTTTTTTTAAAGGAAAAAGAAAAAGTGTGAAAGTAAAATAGATGAACAGTATTTCTGACAGAAATGGAAAGATAAAGTCAAATAATATTAATGATGTCTCGTAATATAAAACAAAAATTATTTTTAAAAAATGCAGAACACTGTTAAACATTAAATAAAAATAAACAAATTATGTTGAATTTGAGCTAGAGTTTTTTTTTTCTTTGATATGTTATGAAACTAATAGATTCATCTGAAATATCTTCAAACTTCCGTGTCAATGCATATAAAATAAATAGATGAATATTAAACGTCAAAATGCTTAACTGTAGAAGTTCTCACAGCACTGTATTGGAATGGTTTGCTCTTAGCATTAAGGGCATAGATTAATGTCTTCCCATGCCTTAACAAGGTATGTTTATTGTGGTTCAGAATTTGGTTAAACCTTTATTTGGTTGTGTTTGACCCTGAAGGTGCATAACTTGAACAAATTGAAAAGGAAGTGGCTAGTATTGTACATGAATTGTCACATGTCTAGGCAATTCTAACTATGCAAATTTCCAAATGAGGAATTCAATAGCCATAGATAAATAGTAGGAAAAATAAAACAACTGAAGGACCAGACATTTTCATCCAGTGAGTGAATTATATCTTAGCTGAGTCATTGATCTATTTGGGAAATTTCTCAAAGAAACTATCTATTAATAACTTTTGCAAAGTTTGTGCCTCATGCCAAAACTAAGTTCAGTCAAGCCAAAGAGCTCTTGGAGAGAATATATACCAGGTCTTGGCTTTGTAGCAGCTTGGTGCAACTGTGGTGCAGTAGAAACATGGAGTCCTGAAAGGCAAGAAAACAGAGGAAGGAATAATGCCTTATTATTAGCAGATGATAAAACAGAATAATGAAGACAGCTTACTGCATACATATGAAGCATGAATAAAATCAGAAATTGAAAAGATTTTAAATTTTACAGGCATTTTCCAAGGAAAAAAGGGATTTAGTAAGTTAAGTCATTTCAGTGGAATAATAAGGAATGTATCGCTTGCATCGGGGAAAATTTTGCATTTCCCGAAATAAAAAATAGATGGTTAGAAGCTACATTTAAATGAGGTATCTCCGCAAGATGCAACCACACCCCTATTAAGTTGGGCATAACAGACTGCAACTAGTTTTGGTATCTTTAAACTATACAATGAAACCTGGCTTATTATCCATTATTAAATATAATGTTTAAAAGCAATAGAGACCCTTGTTATCTCATCTAGGTTTTATGGTTTGAACAATAGATTGGCATTCACTCATTGGTAAAACTAGATAAATTTTTTTTAATGATTGACAAGATAAACAACATTTTCTCTTTTAATTAGGGAAACTTTAAGAAGAAACAGAAGCAAAATATACTCAAAATGTACATAAAGCAATAGAATTGATATTGTTCCTCCTCATTAAGTACTAAGATTTGAGTAATGCATATGATATACGAATATAATTTCATTATTTTTCTTTCACTCAGTGCAATGCATATGATATACAAATATAATTTCATTATTTTTCTTTCACTCAGTGCATCATTCATATTGCTGAGGACTAACAGGAACATTAATACAATAGTGAGTCAGTTTCAGACAGAAATAATGAAATACCTAAAAGTAACAATTAAGATCTTATTCCTCAAATAAAATCCATGACAAACTGACCTGAACTGTGCCTCTCATTAGAAGAGGCATCGGAATCCATTACAAAATCCTTCACTCCTTGTGTGCAAAGAGGATTATGCTGCAGCTTCTCCAAATCCACAAAATCACCTCCAACTCTTCTTGCGGAGTCATCATCAGATAACCCATCAGCGTCACTCCATACTTCAGTTCTATCTGTTCCTCCACTACCACTGTCAGTGACAACTTCTGTCTCGCATTCATCTGACAACCGGGTCGTCACATTTTCAACACAATCCAGATTATCAAGTACTTGGGTGTCACCATCAAGATTCATCAATTGGGTTTCACATAAGGAATTTTCAAGTGGAATGGTGTCGTCAAACGGTACAGTATTTTGCAACAAGTGGAATTCATCAGTATTGCCATCTTTGAGATTCTCACCTGATTTTTAACCAAATGGGGAATCTCATCAGTGTTTTCAAAGATTCCCTAAAAAAAACCTTTCTTTGGATTGCAAATTATGGTTAAGGATCTAAAATAGTCCTACCGAGATATAGGTAGGATCCTTCATAAAAGCCGTGCTATACATATCTATATTGATGCATTGATTGAATCAAGATTTCTTCTTTATCTTTTCGTATATATTCAATCAATCAAAGAGAGAAAAATAAAGATTAACGATCATTACCGGATGACAAGGAGGACGGAGATTGAGCGTCAAAACTCTGAGTCTCGGTATCCCTTATATCAGTTATGGAATTCCTTGCTAATGAATTTGGTTCCTCATCATCTCCAGCAGAACCCATTTCAGAATCACCAAATCAAACTGAAATCTACCCCAAAAAATTGGATTAAAAAAAAAAAAAAGACCGAAAACCTCATAATCATGGCCAAATTAAAGATTAAAAAAAAAGATTCAAAAATAAGGAAGAGATTGTCGAAAAGATCAAGAGATCTTACTCTAACGAAAGACGTAATCAGGAGAAGAGAGTAGCAGAGCAGGTGATTGAATCATCGATCAGCGAAACGGGCAGAAAGAAAATATTAGGGTTTGCAAGATTTAAGTTTTGGAGGGAAAAAAACAGAAACGAATGATCCAGTCACAATTTGGAGGGAAAAAAAGAATCCTTTCTTTTATCTTTGAAGAGTTTGTTTTTATAATTAAATTAATTTTATTTTTGAATGTACACAAAAAGGGCATTTGGTCTAGTGGTATGATTCTCGCTTAGGGTGCGAGAGGTCCCGAGTTCAATTCTCGGAATGCCCCTTCCTTTTTTATTTTTCCATTCCTTCTTCTAACCCTATAGTTTTCCGCATAGAAAATTTTTTTAAATAAAAATATGACTTTAGAAAAAAATAAACAACAATATTTAAAAAAGGGGGCATTCCGAGAATCGAACTCGGGACCTCTTGCACCCAAAGCAAGAATCATACCACTAGACCAAATGCCCACGCACTTGTTATGTATGATATTCAATTTGATTTTATTTATATTTGTACACAACATTCTTTTCTTTTAATAAAGGTTATATCCAAGGAAATGAAATATAGAGAAATGATGATCTCTATAAACGGTAGGGGACTAAATTGAAATGCCAACCTTGTATTTATCTATAGTCATATAAAATCAATCTTGGGTCGGTTGGTTGGTTGGTTCACGCCCCGGGTTTCATACTTTGGGTCGTGTGTTCAATGCACCTGCTCCTCGACTTACCCAGGTGTCCACATGGGAAACATCCGTGTGGGTCGATCCTAGCATCATGCCCTAGGTAACTAAAGCGAGAGCAGGAGCGAGAGCATCAAATTTTAATTGAGGATAGCGTCGAGAGTGCCTTCGGAGCGCCACTATATTTCTTTTATACTTTCTAAACAATAAGAAATAATTATCGTTCAAATTTGTAGTCACAACAATAAGATATGACTATTGATATATTAAATATATCATTCTAAATTCACTTACAAGATTACTAAGAATTAACAAATCTTACATGAATCTTTTACCTTATGAATCTTTTTACCTTACAAAGGAAAATGATAAAATATACGTCACTTAACATGAAAAGTTGTGATAAAAATAAAATTTTACACAAAAAAAGCACTCTAAGAGAGTCTCGAGGTAAGAGCAGGAGTGAGTAGCAGGTTAGGAGGTTTGGGTTACTAGGGTCATGCCCATGATGGGATTGTCATCTCACCGATGATGGCGTGGTGCCCTGGAGGCTTTTTACCTTTCAAAAAAAAAGTGTACTATAAAAAAAACCTTCCAAAAAAGAAAGTCTACTAGATAAATATTTGAACAAAACGATGAATCACAGAATATGAAGCCATTTTGCATGATCAGAAGCCGCATTAGCTTCAGATCATGTAATGCAGCTTCTGATCATACCCACCACCAGCAATCTGTTCTTTTCAATAATCACCTCCTCACTGGTGCAGTGAAGGAAAGCGTCTTGTCTCCCTTTTTCTCACCACGTGTCCTCTTTTAACTCTCTTTAACTGTAGTTAAGACTCACTAACTCTTAAGGTTAAAATATCTAACCTTACCCTTGTGTCACGTGAAAAAATTTCAAGTGGTGCAGATGCCTGAAGGGACTAGTCCTTGCCTCAAAGGGTTTGGGACACCTTCTTTACTGATATATATAACCTTAGTTTTTAGAATTTTTTTTTCAAAAAATGCAACCACAGGCCAAAACTTGTTAACCATAATTCAAGGGCAATTAAAGGAACTTTGAGGGTGAGCAGCTATAGTCCGCTCCTGGCCCAAGGAGAAGATTATTGGTCTTCAGGAGACAAAGATGTTATGAAGCTCATCTAAACCTTAGCACAATTCACACATGCACTCTCTTTAAAGCCCCAAACCACACGCACCTTTAGTGTGAGGGTGAGAAACCTATTCCATGAATCTCTGAAATCCCTGCAAGTCAAAACATGCAGTACCTCAGATCCTGAATCCAGAACAGACATGCCGTGCTGCTCATGCTCAATTATCTACAGAAAAGGAAAATGACCGTTGCAAATGAAGCTCAACTGGGATACTGATGTGTACTACAAATAAGAGATCCCAAACTTAGGCCTCTCTCTCTCTCTCTCTCTCTCTCTCTATATATATATATATATATATACATATATATAAACCAGAGCTTGTCAGGAGAATTACATCTTTCACAGTACTCCGGCCACGAAATACACAAACGGTTCAGTAAAAAGCTTGAACCCGATATGTTATTGGCAAGTATAAAGTAAAACAAACTTTTGCATCACGCATTAATGCTGCACTGGATGGGATAAAACTTACCACCCTGTGACTTCAATTCAAACACGATATATGACCCGGTAGTGATGCAGGATGGAGCTTCCAACAGCCTCTGGTTGCCATCTTTCTTCTCCGTCAGCCGGAAAGCAGGAATCTGATGTGAGAATCTAAGCATCTCGACAAGGGGATCTCTATAATGCCATAATGCACTCTTTGAGCCTTGAAAACTGACGTAAAACCATCCACGCCTATTAGGACCAGCACCTTCTTCCCCATATTCACAATTCTCCAGGTCAGTACATGTCCATTCAACATTCCAGTTCCTGCATAATGCCCAAACCTCGCCTTTAAATGGCATAACTGTTCTCACCATTGTGTTCTGCTTTTAACTGATGAGAAAAGGAAGTGGTGGCAGTATAGTCCTTGGATTTACCTTTCCTAAGCTTAAATGTTGCACATCAAGCGGGAGTGTCTTTGTCAAGCCACTGAATCATGGCCTTTGAAGGTAAGCAGCTTTGAAGTCCTGCAATTTGATATCTGGTGGCTGAAAACCTTCTTTATCTGAGTGTAGTACTTAGGCAGGCCATCCTGAACACTGTTCAATGCCCAGATCTGACCAGGCTAAATCTTGACAGGGGATTTATCAGCATGGAAGCTGTAGAATTCTGCTTCAGGAATTAAATAAGCTTCTGGAGACAATGCTGGCACTTCCGAACATGTAGGTGCACTTCCTACAGCCTGAGTGAAGTCACCAGGGCTGCTGTCTTTGACACCATCAATACGATTTGCCACACTCCTCCTCGGCTGCACATTGACTCAAAATGATAATAATTAGTATAAAGTTATCAGGGCAGCTGTCTCTCTTATAGATTAGAACTAGAATAGCATTAAAATCTGTCATAGTTCTCAGTCTTAGATTTAGTTCAACAAGATTAGATTTTTAACATCATATCACCTCTGAGATCTATCCACACCGGATTTAGATTCTGGTCAATTAATCATCGTGATTACAATGGTGGTGCATTACTGGCACAGAGGGTTTCTTCATGATGACAATAGTGGCACATGGGCAGATTTAGATTAGGTTCTCGGGTAGTGGATAAGTTTATCATGTGTTTTGAAATTAGAATGGCTGTATACTCTAAAATGAAAAAACACAAATATCGTTTGGGTAAGATGCGGGTGTTCCTAGAAAGTCAACGAAACAATAGCAGAGAAACTGAGTTAGGTCCATCCAGAAAGGGCATGCCTTAATGCTCATACTAATGAATTCTCTACAGAAAAGGAAAATGGCTGTCATACTCATGAATTCTTACCTCTTTCACAATACCCCACCCACAAAACAACCAGCCAGTGGGCAAAAGGCTTGAACCTGATATGCATGCATGTGTCAAAGAAAACAAACTGCAAAATTGGGCCAGATATCGAAACTAGCACTAATAAACCTCATAGGACATCATTTCCAACAAATTTCTGTGACTAGACAAAAATGGATTCACATAAGCACCATTAAAAGGCGGGCATTCTGTGAATGGGAGCAACTGTAGTTGCTGAAAGTAAATGTGAAAATTAAGCATGTGGGGGGCATAATCTGGATGGGATAAAACTTACCATCCTGCAACTTTAATCTGAGCAAAACAAATGATACGGCATTGATGCGGGATCGAGTTCCCAACAGCCTCTCAGTTGGCCATCTCTCTCTTGCGTCAGCAAGAAAGCAGGAATTTGGTGAGAGAATCTAAGAAGCTCGACGCAAGGTATCTCCATAGTGACAACAGATTCAACTTCTCTTTGAGCCTTAAAAACTGACTTAAATCCTTCCAGACGTATTAGGACCAACACTTTCTTCCCCAAATCATTATCCTCAAGGATTTGCACTATGTCAAATTTGCAGTTCTCCAGGTCAGAAAATGTCCATTCGGCATTCCAGTTCTGGTATAACGCCCAAATCTCGCCTTTCCTAGGATAGATGGCATATTTGTTCTGGCCCGCGGGTTCTGCTCTTAATTGATGAGAAAATGAAGTGGTGGCAGAATAGTCCTTGGATTTACCACTTCTAAGCATAAATGTCCCACAGCAAATGGGCATGTCTTTGTCAAGCCACTGAATCATGTCCTTTGGAGGTGAGCAGGCGTCGAGCCATGTTATGTGCAGTTTGAATTCTGTCCGAGATTCAATCGTCTTTATCCGAGCATAATACTTAGGCAAGCCATCCTCATCACTATACAACGCCCAGATCTGACCAGGCTGAAACTTCTCCGGGGATTTATCAGAATCGAAGTCGTAGAATTCTGCTTTAGGAATTTCATAAGCTTCTGGAGACAAAGCTGGACCGGGGCTAACGTCTTCGTTGACACTGTCAGAACTGGTATCCATGGCATCTAAATGTCTCTCCTTCTCATCAGCTTGATATGTAGATGCACTTCCTCCAGCCTGAGTGAAGTCACGGCTGCTGTCTTTAATAACATCTAAATGCTTATCACCCTCCTCCTTGGCAGCGCATTGACTTGAATTTGCTAGACCAGGCATCTTATAGGACCCATTCAATTCCCTTAGAGACCGGTTTTCGCTTTTCAAGTCCCCTCTTTCAAGGGTGTTCCTATCGTCTTGGTCTATGCTCTTCTTGGGTGTGTTGGGCCTCTTAAACCCCATCATGGGTTTCACTTCATCTTCCAGAGATTTAGAACCCAAATCATTGACTTTAGCATTTACACTTTCAGTGTTCACTTTCTCATCTTCAGGATGAGCAAACTCTTTGAGGTTGGTAGGTAAAGAAGCAGGATCAAGTTCGAAAGATCCCTTTGGGACATCTTCTCTTTCCATACCAGTCATTCTAAAAGAAGGAACTCTGTGAGAAAACCTCAATAGTTCACTGGGTGGTATTTGAAATGGGACCATTCCTTCCTTTGTCATTTGTCGGAACAGGCTCACAAACCCTTTCATCTTACCCAAGTACACGACATTAATGCCAACTCCCTCAACATATTCTGATAGGGTTTCTACAAATTCAAATTCACATTGTCTATGATTGTCTGGATCAAAGTTCCATTTGATATCCCAATTCTTGAAAATGGCCCAAGTTTCACCCTTCCGAGGATATATCATGTAAGAACATCTATTGCTGCCTTGTTTCCAATAAACCAAATGAGAGAACATAAGGCGATCTTCAATGTTTTCGGAGCTCTCGTTTCTGAATTTACCGCAAGCAATAGGCAATTTCTCATTAAGCCAATTAATCTTGTCCTGATCATCTGGATCGGGCTCTAGCCAAGTGACCTGCAACTTGAATCCAGGTGAAAAGACTTTCCTGATCCGAGCATAGAATCTAGGCATGGCATCTACAGTATCATAAACAGCCCACATCTGCCCAACTGCAAAACATTCTCCTTTCCTATCCTTGTCAAAGTCGCTAAATTCTGGATCAGAATACACATAGTACTCCAGATCTGCCGAATCATTGACTTTAGCATTTATGCTTTCAGTATCCACTTTCTCATCTTCAGGATGAGCAAACGCTTCAAGGTTGGTAGGTAAAGAAGCAGGATCAAATTCAAAAGATCCCTTTGGGACATCTTCTCTTTCCATACCAGTCATTCTAAAAGAAGGAACCCTGTGAGAAAACCTCAATAGTTCACTGGGTGGTATTTGAAATGAGGCCTTTCCTTCATTTGTCATTTGCTGGAACAGGCAAACGAACCCTTTCATCTTACCCAAGTACGTGACACTAATGCCAACTCCCTCAACATATTCTGATAGGGCTTCTACAAATTCAAATTCGCGTTGTCTAGGAATGTCTGGATCAAAGTTCCATTTGATATCCCAATTCTTGAAAAGGGCCCAAGTTTCGCCCTTTCTAGGATATATCTTGTAAGAACATCTATTGCTGCCTTTTTTCCAATTAACCAAATGAGAGAACATAAGGCGATCTTCAATGTTTTCGGAGCTCCCGTGTCTGAATTTACCGCAAGCAATAGGCAATTCCTTATTAAGCCAATTAATCTTGTCCTGATCATCTGGATCGGGCTCTAGCCAAGTGACCTGCAACTTGAATCCAGGTGAAAAGACTTTCCTGATCCGAGCATAGAATCTAGGCATGGCATCTACAGTATCATAAACAGCCCACATCTGCCCAACTGCAAAACATTCTTCTTCCCTATCCTTGTCAAAGTCGCTAAATTCTGGATCAGAATACACATAGTACTCCGAATCTGCTGAATCGTTGACTTTAGCATTTATGCTTTCAGTATCTACTTTCTCATCTTCAGGATGAGTAAACTCTTCAAGGTTGGTAGGTAAAGAAGCAGGATCAAGTTCGAAAGATCCCTTTGGGACATCTTCTCTTTCCATACCAGTCATTTTAAAAGAAGGAACCCTGTGAGAAAACCTCAATAGTTCACTGGGTGGTATTTGAAATGAGGCCTTTCCTTCATTTGTCATTTGCTGGAACAGGCATACGAACCCTTTCATCCTACCCAAGTACGTGACATTAATGCCAACTCCCTCAACATATTCTGATAGGGCTTCTACAAATTCAAATTCGCGTTGTCTAGGAATGTCTGGATCAAAGTTCCATTTGATATCCCAATTCTTGAAAAGGGCCCAAGTTTCGCCCTTTCTAGGATATATCTTGTAAGAACATCTATTGCTGCCTTTTTTCCAATTAACCAAATGAGAGAACATAAGGCGATCTTCAATGTTTTCGGAGCTCCCATGTCTGAATTTACCGCAAGCAATAGGCAATTCCTTATTAAGCCAATCAATCTCATCCTGATCATCTGGATCGGGCTCTAGCCAAGTGACCTGCAACTTGAATCCAGGTGAAAAGACTTTCCTGATCCGAGCATAGAATCTAGGCATGGCATCTGCAGTATCATAACCAGCCCACATCTGCCCAACTGCAAAACATTCTTCTTTCCTATCCTTGTCAAAGTTGCTAAATTCTGGATCAGAATACACATAGTACTCCGAATCTGCCGAATCGTTGACTTTAGCATTTATGCTTTCAATATCTACTTTCTCATCTTCAGGATGAGCAAACTCTTCAAGGTTGGTAGGTAAAGAAGCAGGATCAAGTTCGAAAGATCCCTTTGGGACATCTTCTCTTTCCATACCAGTCATTCTAAAAGAAGGAACCCTGTGAGAAAACCTCAATAGTTCACTGGGTGATATTTGAAATGAGACCATTCCTTCATTTGTCATTTGCCGGAACAGGCTCACAAACCCTTTCATCTTACTCAAGTACACAACATTAATGCCAACTCCCTCAACATATTCTGATAGGGCTTCTACAAATTCAAATTCGCATTGTCTAGGATTGTCTGGATCAAAGTTCCATTTGATATCCCAATTCTTGAAAAGGGCCCAAGTTTCGCCCTTTCTAGGATATATCTTGTAAGAACATCTATTGCTGCCTTTTTTCCAATTAACCAAATGAGAGAACATAAGGCGATCTTCAATGTTTTCAGAGCTCCCGTGTCTGAATTTACCGCAAGCAATAGGCAATTCCTTATTAAGCCAATCAATCTCATCCTGATCATCTGGATCGGGCTCTAGCCAAGTGACCTGCAACTTGAATCCAGGTGAAAAGACTTTCCTGATCCGAGCATAGAATCTAGGCATGGCATCTGCAGTATCATAACCAGCCCACATCTGCCCAACTGCAAAACATTCTTCTTTCCTATCCTTGTTAAAGTCGCTAAATTCTGGATCAGAATACACATAGTACTCCGGATCTGTTGTGGTCTTGGGGCTCGAACTTGATTTAGAATCGTCAACAACGTTGGATTTTTCCTTATCGTCATCCACGGTGGCTGCTTCTTTTTCATTTGCCTCAAATTCCATAGCTTCATCATTTCCATTCGGTACGCTTGCTTCAAGAGGGGCTCTTCCTTTTTGTTTCACCTCTATCTTCTCTTCTTCCAAAACAGCAGCGAAACCAACTGGCTTATCAGTTTTAGACCCCTCTCCTTTAAAAGATGCTTCGGCACCTTCCTCTTCAGTGACACCGGACAATCCCCCCCTTGACCTTTTTTGAGGGCTCACAAAATCATCATCATCACTTGCATTTTCGTTAGAAGCACCATTTTGTTTTTGCCAATTAGATCTCTGGCCCGCGGTGAATCCCGAACTCTGACCAGCAGGAAGAACACCATCTTCTTCAGTGTCAGTGCTGCTTCCAGTGTCACAACTGTCACTGGCTTCCACTAAAGACTTTCTCCCTCTCTTCCTTCTCCTGCTTCCTGAAGGTTTCAATTCCGTCTTCCCCTCAAACATTAGCATTTTTTCACCCTCCATATCCACTTTACCATCTTCATTACGGTTGGTCTTAGACTGGGGGCCAACCTCAGAAATGCTTCCCATCTTTGGGAACGGATCTGATGACGTGTTCCCATGGGAAAAATTTCCCATACTAGTGGGGGGGCTCCCAACAGTACTTTGTGGCTCCACTTTTTGAGCTGCCTTATTGGGGACCTCTTTCTGTTGGGGGAACGCAGGCTGACTCCAGTTGGTTCCTGATGGTTCACCTTTAGCATCTCTATCGTAGGCAACATAGGGCTTCTTGCAACTTTGACAACGCAGTGCTTTGTTGACCATATCTCTGTCATACAGGTACCTTGTACGACAAAAAGGACAGATAGTCCAGAACGTCTGTCCGCCATTAGTGAACCCGGGTTGGGTCTTCTGCCGCTGTTGGCGGTGGGGATTCAAGCTTGTAAACTGCGAAGTAGAATCGTTATTGTTCTGAACCCCAGATTGTTTCCAGACATAAGAGTTAAAAGTGGGCTGCTGAGATGGCTGCTTTGATGCGGCATTTCTTAGGGGCACTCTATGCTTCATGTCATATAGAGTCCGTTTTGCTTGGTCCGAAAGTACCCTATGTGCTTCTCCGATTAGCTTAAAGGCAGCTTCTGCACCAGCAAACTTGTTCTTATCAGGATGAAGTAGGAGCGCAAGCTTTCGGTATTGCTTCTTAATGGACGCCTCATCCGCTGTTTGCTCAATTTGAAGGATACTGTACCAGTGCATCTCAGACCCGAATATCGTTTGCTCAGAAGAACAGTGTACATCACATACAGTTATCATCTGGGAAATGTTCTCCAGATCAGGACAAAGTTGTAGGGCCTTAAGTGCCATCTTCCGAGCTCCCACAAAATCCCTGTTTTGCATTTTGTTCTCAGCGATCCCTTTGGCCCTGAAGGCCTCTTCTTTGTTACTCTCCATCGCTGATCCGAAATCTGAAGAGTACCTGGGTCAAATACCCTCATGTGAACTGCGCGAGCCAGAATAAGGTATCTTTCTGCCTCATGCTTGATTCAGTGAAATAACATGGCCCCAATTCATGTCCTGTCTTGACCATTCAGATTTCTCCATCCAATCACCCAAAATTTCAACTTCACACCCACACCAATCCAGCAAATTTATATCAAACTTCCCCAAACTCAGAAACCTGTTTGCAACCAAGTAAAAGTGAAAAGATAATACTTAAGCTTAAGTATGCCAAGACACAACAGAATCTAATTTTACCCAGCATTCCAGTAGTAACCATTAAAAATTATGCTAAAAAGATAAATCCAATATGGTTACAAGAGACAACGCCCTAATCCTTCATAGAAGAGAGCAGAAATTACCAAAAGGTTCCTTGCAGTCCCGACTTCTCTGAGGAACCGAAACCAAAACCCTGCATTCAAAATCTGCAACACAAAATCATCTTTCTACGCCTCACAATCATTTATTAGAAGAGAGAGAGAGAGAGAGAGAGAGAGAGAGAGAGAGAGATGCCAAAGAGCGTGGAGGTTCGAGCCCATGAAGAATCGAACATTCAAAAAGAGAGCTTAACCCAACCACATGATTGCAAGCAAATTTCTCTAAATCGTTATCAGACCAAGGTTTGGCCATGTCAATATCAACAGGAAATCTTGCCCCATGAGCCCAAGCTCCTAGACATGAAAGATTATGATATTATTTTGGGAATGGATTGGCTCACTGATTGTCACACCGTAGTGGACTGTAGCAGTAGAAATGTGACATTCAGGAAACAATAACAGATTGCTCATTTTGTTAGCATGAAGAAGTTTCATTCATGTTACGATGATTATTGATCATGACAAGAACATAAACCTAGGAAAATAAAACTAGTGAATAGGCTTCTTCTCTACCTTCCAGCTACATAAGGATAGCCATTAGGGTGTCATTGGGGGTGGTACACCTTGTAAGCCAGAAACAATGGAGATCATGCTTCTAACAAATTCAGTGTCCTCACTGACATCTTCTAAGTATTAAGTACTAACTATTAACTTAGTGTGAATGATGCATGTATGAAATTGTTATGTTTATGTATCACTTTGAAGGAAAAACAAGGAACAAAAATGGGAGTTATAGGGAAACCTCCCACTCGTCTTAAAAGTACAACAAGAAATCTGCTAGACCGAGAGAGAGACAAACAGTAGGGCGGGGGGGGGGGGAGGGGGGGACAGTGGGGACTGAGAGAGACGAACAGGGGAACAATGAGAGAGAGGGAGTACAAATGAATGGGACTGCGAGCTTTGCCCCGAAACTAAGATTCCCACTCATAGAGCCGCTTTCCTGCGCGTAGCGGCTGAAAAGCCTACACTTTCAGTCTTCGAGATAGGTTGAGGTAATAAGATAGGGTTCAGTAGAGTTGGTTTCCATTGTTTTAGATTTTCAAGAGGATTCCGTTCCTAACTACTTTTCTAATTCAAAGATTCAAGGTAATGTACGAGATCCATTTATCTGTTAGAGAGAATAACCTTCTGTTTTGAAATTATGTAGTTTGAGCTTAAAAGTTAAATCCGATAAGTTGCTCAATGAATCCGTTGATTCGGAATCACATAATGGGTAGATGTCACAAATGATGAATCAATCTTTTTTTTTCTACCTCTGTCACTCTATCTTTGTTAGTGCCATCTATAATGATAATGAGTCATACATAACATAGAAATAACACTTGGAAAGGGTGTACAATTAACTATAGCAGTGGACGTAGTAGTGAAACTGATTGCAAAATAGGGTAAATCGGTCATTAAAATTACCTTCTAGGGAGGTCCGTTTGATATCCAAAAACTGCTCAGCAACAGTCGTACAAGTGGGTAATGTTGGGGTGAATCAGAAAATCAGAGCCATCAATTTAAAGAAGAGTGAGCAGTGCAGATTGAGTGTTGATTCAACTATTTCAATTCAATAAAAAAAACAGTCTCGTGTATATGGCTTGGAAAGCGAATATGTCAGAGTTAGAAATAGAAGCAGACATCTAACTTAGATGCATAATTTAACACTTGGAAGTATATATCTATTTTTATCCCTCACATCCACTTTGGATTACAAATTGTTTGATTCGAGGTACTGAGAGAGAGAGAGAGAGAGAGAGAGAGAGCTCAAAGCATTGAAGATTTGATCTTCATGCAGAGACTATTAACAACATCCATTAACACAACAAGAGGCTCCACATAAGTTTCACCATTCACACCTCAAGTTGAAATTCAAATCTCAATTAAAACAGAATGACAAACAAACAACTTCAGAAACCAAAAATAACCATCCAAACCAACTGCGTTTGTAAGAAAACAGAGCTAACCAGAAAAATCTCTCCAAAAAAAAAAAAAAAATGATAAACAGGAACCCTACTTCTGCCCAAACATAACAAAACCACTCAAAAACCTAAATTCTCAACACCCCAAAATCCAAAACCTAAAAACATCAAACAAAACCAGAATAAACCCACCAAATATATCAAAAAACAATCCTAGAACGAGAAAATCCAGATGAATTGACATGCTTCTCATGTAACTACAACTTCCCAACATAAATACAAATTTAAACAATCCGAAAACCCTAGAAATGATGGATCGAAGAAAACCTAGCAGACAGAGAACAGTAAGTTGATGAAACTAAAAGGCAAGCTAAAATGCAGAAATAGAACAGAGAAGAGAGATTTACTTGTTTGGTTATGACGAGAAACGAGAAACGAGAAACGAGATCTCGATAGAAAACAAGATCTGCGAACAACAGAGATGACGGAGAGAAGCTCACTAATCCTACATTCCTAAATCCTTCCCAGAAGAATCCTTTATTACGTGTTCTTTTTTACCATCACGATTGAACTCGGGAGAGTTCAATTGTACCCACAGATCAACACGTGTTCTTTTTGACCCTTATTAACTGTGGTTAAAATTTATTAACCCTTAAGGTTCAACAATCTAACCTTGGTTATTACGTTTTTTTTTTTTTTTCAAAAAAATTAACACAAGAGCTCAAATTTTTTAGGGTTAAGTTTTTTAAAATATATATTTTTTTTAAAAGCCAAAGTTAGATTGTTGAATTCTAAGGGTTAATGAATCTTAACTGTGGTTACTAGGGTTTAAAAGGGACACGTGTTAACTTGTGGATAGGATTGAACTCTCCCCGAATAATTCGTGGTTGGCTATGATCTCCTTGGGTTTTTTTTTTTTTTCTACCGATATTATATACCTACCTTAGTATGGTTAGTTGTCTTGCGACTCATTATCCGAGAGGATTGGTCTCATGACCTCTCTCAACAGAGAGGCCACACCCCACCACTAGCGCAAGAGGCGGGGTGTGATTAAATCTCCTTGTTACGAATGTAATCTGCAAATCATATCGACGTAATTTAGGGATTTGGTTTGCCCCTCGCCAGACCAAAACCACTTGGCCTCACTCACAGAGCCCATTTAACTGCCCATAGGCGTGCTAGACTTAAAGTCAGGCATTCTTTACTCTCAAAAGAAAAAAAAAATTACCCTGTTAAAGCAAGAGAGGTGTTGCTTTTTGACTGATAACAAAGGGTGCAAGAGAGTCGAGCTAGGACGGCTCTAAAATGTATGAGTTGATACAAATTAAAAAGTTAAATGTTAAGAAAAACAAAAAAAAACTTACCAACCACATTTGACAATATAGTCAAATGTGCGGCCCTCATTGGTCATGCCCCATTTTTGACACCCATAAAGTGTGGTTAAGATTCACTTACTACTAAATCTAACCTTGATTTTTAAAAAGAAAACAAGCAAAAATATTTATTTTAATTTTCTTAAACTTAACCATAGTTAAACAAGTATTAAAAGGGACACGTGAACACGACATTTAACTACATAATCAAATGTATGGTGGGCTACTCACCGCCCTACTGAAAATTTGTTACGAATTTAGTCTGCTACTTATAATTTATAAAACAAGATTGAATACAGCCAATCACGATTGAACTCCGGGAGAGTTTTTTTTTTTTTTTTTTGGGTAAAGAGAGAACTTTCATTCCATAACAAAACAAAATCAGTGCACATCAACAGATTCCCAATTGGGCCTGTGCACTGGGACAATTTGAGGGGTCTCAAAACCCGCAACAGGAAAATGCCTTAGAAAGGCTTACAGAAAGGCATTGTTGAACATTGGAAATGTTAAAAAATGGAAAAATATATCTACTGTTTTTTTGTACTTTCTACTTTCTTTCTTCCACCGATTATCTCGGCAATTAAACTGGTGTAATACCATGTTTTGCTCTGGAAATACCTCTCATGGCCCCATTAGTGGCCATTACGGTGTCATATTACATACCGCCTCAATGCTAACTTATTGGATTTGGAAATTATGATGTCATATAAAGAAATGTAGTTCTTTTTCTTCTTTTTTTGTGTATTTTAGAATTTAAAGATATCCAAAATATATTTTTTTCAAATATTCTAACACCTGCAAACATGTATGTTTGAAGTTTGAACAAATGACTACCTCAAAAGCTATGTTATTTTGCACTGGACTAGTTTTAAATACAGTTATCAAAACCGTGTATTATACCCGTATAATATTTTTAAAAGGGGTCACTAATTAGAATTACGTATTTTTGCCGTATTACATATATGTTTAATACGTGAACTTCATATTAAATACGTCTAATATACATATTTTTGTCATACTTTTACCGTGTTAAAAGCATATTCCGTGTTAAATTATTGTTATTAGTTAATATCACGATTCCTATTTATTTATAATTATTACTTTTTAAAAAAAATTCTATATTTTTGTCGTGTTTTTACCGTATAACACCCGTACTTCCCAAATAGACCATTGCTGTATTATAACTATACCCGTACTTGATAACTATGGTTTTAAAGGCTTAATATTTTTTTAAAAAATAAAATACTATCTTCCATGACATTTTGGGCATTTGCCCAAACATTTCAATATATCTGAACCGAAACCACTTTTAAAGTGAGATTGATTCCATACATGCCATGAACTAGATTTTTTTTATTTTAAATTTCAAATATTTGATGAAAATAAATGATATTCAACAAACAGTATTATCCTTCTTAAACATGGAAACCTATGTAATTCTCAAACCAAATAGTACTTAGATTTCTCATTTCAGATTCAAGAAAGTTCAAAATCTTACATATTTCTTCCATGTATGGATGGGAATGGTTCCCTGCTACAAAGCTCATCACCTTATTTCTCACTTCTATCCAACTGCAACCAGGCATTTTTTTCACCCCTTGCTCCACCATTGCCTTCCTTACCTTCTCTGCTTCCTTCCACTGCCCGCTCGCACAATACAAGTTCGACAAAAGCACATAGCTAACTTCTTTCTGAGGCTCCATCTTCATCAAATCCTTCCCCACATTCATCCCGAGCCCTGCATTCCCGTATGCAGCACATGCCCCGAGCAGAGCCTCGCATGAACTAGTCTGTAGATTAACCATCTTTGAGTACTCCTTAAATAACTCATTCGCTTCTGTCAAGTACCCTCCTCGGCCGAGCATGTCCACCATGCATGACACATGATCTGCCTCATAGGAAAGCCCATAAATTGACTCCATTGATTTAAAAAGCTCCCTGCCTTTCTCTATTAGCCCTGAGTGGCTACAAGTCATTAACAAGCCAATGAAGGTCACCTTATCTGGTCTTTCCCTGGATGCCACCATGTCTTCATAAAGCCGCAGAGCTTCGATAGCCCGACCATGCAACCCAAAACCAAACAACATTGCGTTCCAAGAGACCAAATCTTTGTCGAGAATATCGCGAAATGCTTGGATTGATCCCTCTAGGTCCCCACACTTAGCGTACATGTTAACTAAGCCATTGCCCACATAGACATAAGAAAGGAAACCATAATGGATTATGCAACCATGAATCATCCTACCATGTCCTAGGACTGCCAAGTTAGAACAAGCATGAAGTATGGCTCCGAATGTAAAATCATCCGGTTGGAGAAGACTTTTCATCATATCAACGAAGAAGCTAAGGGCCTGTTCTCCATGCCCATTTCTTGCACACCCTGTGATCATAGATGTCCATGAAACAATATTTTTCTCAGGTGCTTGCTGAAACACAGCAAAAGCTTCATGAACGTCTCCAATTTTCATATGGGCATCAATCATGGCATTCCAAGAGACCTGGGTTCGAGTCTCAATGGACTCAAACACCTTCACGGCATCATCCCGGCAGCTTAATTTAGCATAAAAGCTTAGAACTGAGTTGTTAACCTCCACTGCAGAGCTCCAACCACTTTTAATGATACACCCATGCATCATGAGTCCATAAAAAGGTTCTGGTAATTCAGCACAAGCAGTCATGAGGCCACTGAATGTCCACTGGTCTGATGTCCAAGCAGTCCCTTGCATCTTTTTGAATAAATCCATACACAATTCGATCTCCCCGCATCGAGCATAGCCAGATATCAGTATGTTCCAGGCGATTTCTATCTGATTGGGCATACTATAAAAAATTTCCAAGGCAATATCAAACTGACTACATTTTACATAAGCAAATAAGAGAGAACACCATGAAACCTCATTCCAACTGTTCATCTCTTCAAACGCTCTTCGCGCACTAGATGGATTCAAACACTTCCCATACATATCTATAAGTGAATTGCCGACGGGCAATGAAGATTGGTATCCCAAATTAACTACTAGTGCGTGAATTTTCCGTCCATGATGGAGCTCCCCCGCGACTGTAAATGAACTCAAAGCTGCGGTAAACGAGAAATGATCGGGATTCATGTTGGAAATTCTCATGTGGTAGAACAGACATTGAGCTTCTTGGGAAAGACCCAATTGAGAATAGCAAGTAAGCATTGCATTCCAAGCAACTAAGTCTCTCTGAGGCATTTCATCAAACAGTTTTCTTGCCAAAGCTATCCGACCTGATCTAGCAAGAGTAACGATCTTAGATGTAATATGGAACAGATTTGAATGCATGTCATTCTCCTTTACAATTCAAATATACCCATCAAAGTATCCAAATCCTTTAAATTCAATGTATGTTATCCTTAGATGATCACAACCATAATATGTAACAGAATGCAAGTGATTCTAAAGAAGATACTCCCCTGAACTGATATTCCAACTATTGCTTATATGAGCTAAACCCCACCTCCATCCGCATCACATATATCTTCCGGGGAGTGCTCGCAGCAATAGCTAATCAGGTACAGTCAACACACCTTTGGTAGAGCCTCACCTCACATGAGAGCGGATCACAGCCAATCGCGATTGAACTCGGGGAGAGTTCAATTGCACCCACAGGTCTAACACGTGTCCCTTTTAAACCTTATTAACTGTGGTTAAGATTCACTAACCCTCAGACCCACAGGTTCAACAATCTAACCTTGGTTTATAGAAAAGTATTTAAAAACATTAACTCTAAGGTTAAAAACTCTTAACTCTATGGTTAATTTTTTTTTTTTTTATTTCTCGGAGTTCAATCATACCCATAGGTCAACACGTGGACCTTTTAAGCCTTATTAACTATGGTTAAGATTCACTAACCCTCATGTTCAACAATCTCACCTTGGTTTTTAGAAAAATATTTTTTAAAAATTAACTTTAAGGTTAAAAATTCTTAACCCTATGGTTAATTTTTTTTTTTTTTGTAATTTCTCCTAGTTCAATCACACCCACAGGTCAACACGTGTCCCTTTTAAGTGTTATCAACTATGGTTAAGATTCACTAACTCTCATACCCTCAGGGTTCAACAATTTAACCTTTGTTTTTAGAAAAGTATTGTAAATAATTAACTTTAAGGTTAAAAATTCCTAACCCTATGGTTAATTTTTTTATTTTTTATTTGGTTAATTTTTATTTCTAAAACCAAGATTACATTATTGAACCCTAAAGGGTTAGTGAATTTTAACCACAATTAATAGGATACGTGTTCACCTATGGGTGCGATTGAACTCCGGGAGTTTAATCGTGATTGACTGTGATCCAATCTCGCCTCACATATAGGTGTCAACGGATTCATCTACAAATTTGTTTGCCAAGATATTATTAGATACGAATTCGAATATTAATATATCTGATTGGATAAATATCCAACCGATTATATCATATATTATAAATTTCTTAAAATGTAATAATATATCTATTTTTTAAAAATTTAATATAAATTAGATTATTATTTTTCATATGAGGAAAGAATATAATTTATCATTTTTAAATAAAATTTCCTGGTAGCTAAAAACTAATACTTGTCATTGCTTTCAATCGAAAACCAACACCTATCTTCTAGGACTAGTGTAGGGTTTTGGTTTAAGGTAGGGTTTGCATGCCTTTAAAATTTATATTTGTTTGCATTTTTGACATTTTTTTTCATTTTATTTTAAAATTTTGAAAGTAATTGGCCACTTAGAATTTTGAATCTGAGTCGAATACAAATACCCACTCGTCAAATATTTAATAGAAAACGTATACTCAGATATATATATATATATATAAAATAAAAAATGAATTCAAATATACCACCATTCCCTTCGAATTTGCTATCCTCAACTTAATCCAGAAACTTTGATAAATTTGCTCTCCTCAACTCAAATCCAGAAACTTATATATAGGGGCCAATGATAAGTGTCTGAACTCAGACGATTTGGGCTAGTGTTTTTAGGCAAATGATTCAGTCCTAATCCTACGTTTAAAAGTACACCTAAATGCAATCCATTAAATATGAAATTAATGAAGTCACAAATCTAATCCACATAATCCAATGGCTTACATTAACGTAGCAGTATATATAAGCGTACTACCATCATATCAGCTTCAGAAAGAGACTTTTTTTTTTATGATAGAAAACGAAAAACGATCTTCAGAAAGAGACTTATGGGGCATTTGGATTTGATTGTGTAGAAAATAATGGTTAAATAATCATTTCGGAATTCTGATAAAATTGATTGTGTAGAAAATAATAGTCAAATAATCATTTTTCCAAATAACAGTATTCGGAGAATATGTATACGTAGGTGAGTTTCTCAACTTCATATTCTCCAAACACTATTATTTGAAAAAATAATTATTTGATCATGAATTTCTACACAATCAATTTTATGAGAATTGATTTTTGGCTACAAAAATCCAATCCAAACGCCTCCTTAACGATAGGTTGAGGAAGGTTTTCAACACTCTCTCTCTATAAACATGTTCTGGACCATCTGCTAAAGTGCGCTGGAGGGGATACATTTATCTTGCATCATCTGCTAAAGTGCGCTGGAGGGGGATACATTTATCTTGCATCTGATTATGGCAAGTACGTGAGTGGCCATAATCTGGTGGTGGATGGAGGCTTCACCTCTTTCAAGAGTCTGGGGGTTCACGAGACCCAATGAGGAGATGAAGTGAAATATAGCCGTTGGAAAATTTTGAATTTCAAAGGGAAATAAGCAGGAGTTTTACTGATAAACAACAATACAGGAGTACAGGACTATAGTAATCCATGGTCTGATAAATTATTCTTCTAGTAGTGATGAAAAGTTGCAGCAACTTTCCCAAGCAAAATTCTTGTGAAGATACAATACAATGGAAGAAAGAAAAATGGCCGTTCCATTAATAAAAATGGAGATTAGATGAAACACCAGAAGAAATCAACAGTTATTACAATAATCAAAAATAAAATTACATAAGCTACAATCGGAAACAGGGATCCTGCCGCAATTATAGATTAATGAAAGAAAACCCCTTTATGTGTTTCTCGCCATGATTTCCCTAAACAGTTCTTTTGGTGCTGCACTTAGACGACGAAACAAAGCCAAAAAAAAAATCAGTATGAGCAGATAGGTAGAGAAAAATTCAAAGGGCTTGTTGAGACTTGATAAGTTTGTTGTGTCAATCTTACCAGGCAGACCTGTGAACCTTTCAAATTGCTCAAATGCCTGCCTGATGAACATCTCTGTTCCACTAACAACAGTGGCTCCAGACTCTTCTGCTTCTCGCAAAAGTCGGGTCATTTTTGGTGTGTAAACGGCATCAAAAACCAGGGAGTAAGAGCTCAGAGCTTTCTGCAAAATCAACGCAACTTACTTCTCACATTTGAAAATCAATACAGGACTTGAAATCATGAACGCTTGGTGCATTTTCTTTGAGATTGATTCATTAAACACGAAAGGTGAACCTCTGATATACTACAGTCTGCACAAGCAAAGTAAATTGACCATTTTATACATGCCAACTCTTAAAAATAAGTTCTTCTTTCATTCAAACGAGGCAATTGCATGTGTGGACCTTAGCTTGGTATATCCTGGGAAGCTGTAATGGCTAGAACCCTTCTGTTGTTAATTGATTGTAAAAGAGAAACTTTGTCACAAGAAACAATATTTACATATTTACAACTATATCACACGTACCACTATTCGATTCGATTCAATTTATTATTTTTCTTTTTTCTAAGCTCAACTCGACACGCAACCTCTTGGCTGCATTTATGATTTGTTGATGTTTGAGGTGGGTTAACAGTGTGAAATAAAAAAGTTTCTGAAACATTTACAATGCTTCACATCATATATTGTCCGGTTGTATAATTTTTTCTTGAGAGGATTATGTATTTTTGATGCATCTAAATGAATTAAACCTAGAAAAAAGAAGAATTCAACTCCAGTCCATACGAAAAGGAGCTAGTAAAATGATATTAATTTTATGTGTGTATGTATATATATATATATATATATATTATTGGCAATATAAGGTTTTATTAATGAAAGGCGAAACAAAAAGGACCCCAGAGTAGGATTGCCGTATAGTAAAGATTTCCAATTAGATACGTAAAAATGAAAGTTGATCTTTTAAATTATTTGAGAATAGAGGACCAATAAAATAGCAATACCTTACTCTTTTCCTTCACTGCACCAAAAGAAGAGGAGAATCACTGCACTAAAGATCAAACAAAATTTCATCTAATCCCCATGACACTTTATACATATGATCTTATAGAAGTCATTATAAAGATTAGTAAATCCTCTCCATATACTAGCTCCATACAGGGAGAAGACTTGGTTACTATCCCAATAAAAATTCCTGCTATCACACTTAGATGCAATGATTCTCCTCCATAAATTTCCGTTGCTCGCCAAGTCTACATAGCCGCTTCCCAAGAAGAGCTTTGCTCATCACCTCTTACTAGCTTTTTAGGATTCGCATGGTGTGAACCACTCTACAAGCAATTATTATTATTATTTTTCATTCATTCAAAGTTCAAACCCTCTCAAAGTGCATCTTTTTTGAGCTTCTCAATATGTGGCGCCATGGAAGGCGGTGTAACAAATAAGGATAAGAAGTTGGGTGAGATGAAAGATCCAATCAGAGTTACCTGCCCTCCTTTCGATAAATAACCCTGTTTCAATACCTTAATCTCCTTTCAAATTGCTCCATAACTGGATCCCAAATAGCATAAGAACGATGCAAGAGAAGAAGGAAACCGACCCACTTTGTAATCTACGGACCGGCCAACTCATCGAATTTACAAATTTGCTGGGTCCAAACACTTGGTGGTTAATTCAAATGCCCGACACCTCTTCGAAACAACATTTGGTGCATCTCAAGTACCCCAAACTTCCAAGAGAGGCCTTGCAAAAAAAGGTCATGTGGTTCACAAATTGGAGATGAGTAATGGGCTGTCCAATTTGGGCAGACGAGAGCCTTTAATGAAGCCACCCATTTCCATCATCTACATAAGTTTGCTCAGTGTTTCCATACAATAATGAACAAGAACGGAGAAAGTGGATCACTATGTTATATACCCCTGGAATTGCCATATAAGAACCGAAGGGAAGCCATTGACATGCACTTCATATAATTTCTATTTTATGCCAGAACCCATCCTCTTGGAACAATAGTCAAGAAAATGCCAATTAACATGGTCATAGGCCTTCCATGACAATTTTGCAAATGATACCCAGATGCCACTTCTGAGCCTCGAATCTGTGCACTCATTGACAATCAACACCTCATCCAAACTTTGTCTATTGTAATAAACAAATGCATCTAGTGGAGGAAAGATAATGAATCCCAATGCTATCTGAAATCTCAAATCAAAGATCTTGGCGAAGATTTTATTACAAGCAGCACATCAAGCTGATCCGCCTAAAATCCTTCAGCTTTTTAGCTCTCCTTTTCCCGAGGATTATTGAGGCAATGAATTTAGCGTTGAAACTTCTATCAAATTTGGACTTCTTGTGAAACTCCATCAGAACTCCCAAAACGTCAGCCTTGATAATGCCCCAACACTTTTTGTAAAAAGCTAAAGTAAAGCCATACAAGGGATCCTGTACCACTTAAGTAAAATCTTTAAGATTGATGTGCTCGTTCTCATCTAAGATAAAGTGATCGATATTACTTCAAATAAATGCACTCTCTCTCTCTCTCTCTCTCTCTCTCTCTCTCCATACATATATATACAACATAGTTACCAGAGTGAGAAGCGAAAACGAGAAGTAAAACGAAAACGAGAAGCGGGAAGCGAGACTCAAAAAAACCTTAGGAAACGGGAAGCGAGAAATGAGATATAGGCTCCTCATTCTCATTATGCTATTTATGGGTAGTTATTCCTTTGATTTTATCTTACATGAGATTTTTGTAGAAAAGTAGGTGTCTTAGGTTTCAAACCGACGATACTTGCTTAGAGTCTACACTCTAGGCTATAGAATGTGGTTTACCACATCACTTCACACATACAACTTTCTTTGACTACTAGATGAGACGTGATGGAAGCGAGCTTCCTAGGAAGAGAGTCTGTTCGAGGAAACGAGCTTCCTAGAAAGCGAGTTTGTCCAAGGAAGCGAGTTTGGGAAACGAGCTTCCCACCTTATACATAGTTTCCCGGCAACTATGAAATACAGGGAATCTGAGAATGGGATCTAGTTAGATTTATTTTCTGGGTTTTAAGGTAGACCATTTTTCTGGGACTCCACAAACATGGAGGGAAGCTATGACGTATCTGCCCATGTTGATATTTCAATGTCCGAACCTAAAGTATAATGGAGAGAAGTACTGCAGAGGGCCTAATTTCTTCATGGTTGAATGGTAATCGTGGTATGTTATTGAAGTTTGTAAATTGCATGGTAAACAGCCCTCATATTGTTTACCCTCATATTAATCAGCATAGAGAGCAGCCTGCATGACAAGATATAGCTTTCTTGTGTGCTGATTATGACTGGTGATGTTTAATCTAACCACCTATCAAGAACCTTGAGGTGGAATATGTATGTTGCAAAATTGAGATCCATTATTGAAACTAGGATGTGTATGTTACACAACAACTTGAATGGAGATAACTGAACATTTGCAACATCCGAGAAAGTTGTTAAACACAAACTGAATTTTCTTCAGATTAAATACCCCACATCCTTTTAATGATAAGCGCATCTGCATGTAGGTAATTATTCTAGGTAAGAAATGCTAAGGAATATTGGCATTTAAAATCTTGCATCGGAGTAGCAAAGAATGCAAAAAAAGAAGGGGGTGGTAGGCAGCAAACCTTAGATACGGGTGTCTCCTCAATTTTTGGCTGCATTCCTATAGAGGTTGTATTTGCAAGTATCATTCCATCCTCTGGATGGAAAGTATCTAATTCAGCAAGAGTCAATGCATCTCCTCCAACTATATCGGCAAGTTCTCTAGCTCGATCTTGCAGCCAGAAGAAAGCATATATCATATTCCGTTACAAGGTGTGGACAAATTAATGTTCATATGAAATTAGGAATATTGCTAACATGTTATGCCACCCAAAATATGTCACACATGGATACAAGGTGTTACACATCTTGACCTCTGAATATTCTACATGCTGACACATCTTTAGAATTTTCTAGTAATATAGAAAGACATACTGGTACAGATGTTAGTTCATAAATGCATAATATAAAAGTTGTGCATGCATCCACATTTCTAAAATATATGAGAACAATATGTGTAGTCTATTTTATAGCAGAAGAAAAGAAAGAAGATAGTGCATCTACATTTCTAAAATATATGAGAACAATATGTGTAGTCTATTTTATACCAGAAGATAGTACTATCTCCACACTAGCAGAGTTGACACGTCTCACATGCATATCCAGAAATATTCGAATAAATTAGAGTGTCCTTATTACGTAACTAACATATCATTCATTTTGAACTTTCTTTATTCATGATAACAAAAAAATAGAGCAGAATGTTGTCCATAGAACTAGAGTTGGGTGAACGAAATGGAGATGTGCTTCCTAAGTGCTACGAGATCGGCAAATACTTAGATAACTGAGGAAAAATGTTACTCCAAGGGCAGCAATGAAACTGGTGATGCTCTACAGAACAGAATGTTGGGCATCAAGAAACAACATACTCATAAACGAGCATATCCGAGATGGCATGTTGATATGGATGAGTGACAAGACCAAAGCAGACAAAACTAGAAATGAATGCATCTGTGGCAAGCTAGGAGTAGCCCCGATAGGTGTTGAATAAAGGAGAGTCGATAAAGATAATTTGGGCATCTGCGACGATAATCATTAACGACATGTTAACACCAATGAGAATGAGTGCTTTGTTGTAGGTTGTACACTTAAAGGGTAAGGGGAAAGCCGAAAAGGGCTTGGATTGTAGCTAGAAAAGGTTTGAATATACACACTTTAACAGAATATATGAACCTTACTCAAGGTTTCGGTAACACCCGAACCAAAACAGGTTAGGTGACAAGTTATCTAGGGTTTCGTTTACATACGTCCACTAGGACCACTACGACATTACAAATTAGATAAATCGTTACATAAAGGACTTTATGTAATGTCAGACAATATATATATTACATGCCGTGAGTTTTAGGAATAAATTTTAACTCACTCTTTTGAACGTTTTTCACTTTCTTCCCCACTCTAGATTAGAAAACAACCACTTCATCTTGGTTGTTGCATCAAAAACAAGATCTACGCTACGAAATGACAGATAAAAGCTTCAAAATCCACTTTGGGAAAAGTTAATTTGGCGATTTCTGATTGGGTAAGATTTTGCAACTTTTTCCAATTAATCCATGTCTAGAACATAAATTCATAATATAAGCACCCAATTTTGCCCTCGTATAGAGCCTATAAGTCTTTGTGTGATCGGCTAAGAGAAAGTTCTCTGAGAAACCCCAAAATACCCCTAACTTTTGCAAAATACCATTTGGTGAAAAATTATCAAAATGTCCCAAACCTGCCAAAATGTTTTTTTACAGCCTGCTTTTATATATATATATCATCGAAATTCAACTTTTTGTGAGCTTAAAAACATTGCTAAAGTTTGAACTATTGAGAAATGTCTAAATTAGAGGAGGCATTTGGAATTTTGGATTATCTCTAATTTTAGCCTATTTTTTAGAATTGAGGCATTTCAATTATCTCCACACTAATTTTAGGCAATTTTCAGTGTCAGTAATCCAATTACCACAACTATAAGATTTTAGAAATTACGGTGCATTTGGATTTATGAAATTGGCGGACATAATTTTCAATTCTGTCCCTGAACTCCGATTTGTCTTTGGGAGTGTATGAATTGAAGCGCCTATTTTATAGGCTACATGAGCAGAATTCAATTCCATTCTTGGAGGTGTTATTTGACAATTTCTCACTACTGCGGAATTGATGAAAAGACGTGAGCATAACGAAAATCCCTCTCAACACTTCGACTCTTATCTCTTTCAACTCTTTGTTGTCTTTGCCATTGGATGTCAACTAGGAGTGTCAATGGGACGGGTTAGTTTCGGGGGTGGGTAAATATATCCTAACCCAACCCAACCTGTTTCTAAATGGGTTAACTTCGACTCTTATCTCTTTCAACTCTTTGTTGCCTTTGCCATTGGATGTCAACTAGGGGTGGCAATGGGTCGAGTTAGTTTCGGGTTGAGTAAATATATATCCTAAACCCAACCTGTTTCTAAATAGGTTGAAAAGGCAAAACCGAACCTGATCCAATAAGGGAACCCTTAAAATGAACCCACCACCTAAATTGTGATTTAAATGAATAATAATTTAATATATAAAATAATAATACTTATAAATTATAATAATATTTAAATTAATAAATATATTATGTACATAATTACATATGTTTATTAATATATTTGAATTTTAATTTAAACTTACATTAAATATTTACTAAACATCTTATGTAAATAAGTATAAATGTCATTATAAATGTGTTGTGAAAACAAAACACAAACCCAGGCCACAAGTTCCATCCTAACCTTTCAAAAGTTGGACAGGTACAGGTTGGTTTGGTTTTGGGTTGAGCAAATATATCCTAAACCTAAACCCAACCCAAGGCAAACCTAACTCGACCCAATAAGGGAATCTTTAAATTGAACCCACTGCCTAACCCATGAATTACACGAATAATAATTATATATAAAAATTAGGGGGAGAGGAGGTTGGTAACACTACTATATGCTAATAAGTACTTTTTAAAAAGGTAGATTTGAATTTCTTATAAGTACTTTTTTTGGGTCCTAATATTTAATAAATTTATAATGTACACAAGTATATACGTTTATTACTAAATCAAGTAGGTTTTATGAATCGGTGGTTTCGAAAGCTAAACCCGGCCCAATTATAAATGGAATGTGAACACAAAACTCGAACCCGACTCCAAAACCTCAACACTAACTCGTGAAAAAATGGACGGGTTCACACGGGCTGATGGTTTGGTTTAGAAATTGCCACCCCTAACATCAACCACCACTGTTACGCTTGCATAGACCCAATTATTAATGCATATTTTCATATAATTTTTATTCATCCAAATTCCAAACAATGAAATTAAAATTTTTGCAATTCAATTGCATCTTAATCGGTATTTGGTAGTGCATCCAAATGGGAAAAATTCGGAACTCTGTGGAATTCGATTCAATGGTCTTCAATTGCTTAGAATTTAATTTTTTGGGTCAATTCCAATTCCATAGAAGTTGTCAAAGCATGAAAAATCACTTGGATTTGGAAATAATTGGAGTTGGTAGTAATCTAATTACCGCCAACTTGAATTTTTGGCCGATTTGCGTAGTGTCGATAATTATTCTACCAATACTATGCACATTTTCCTCATTTTAAGAAATTTCTACATTATTTCTTAGCAACTTTTATTTTTCTCCCACCCTTGGGTCTATTTAAACCCCCTCAAGGTCCAAATGAAGGACTTCAACGCATCGACTCTAAAGGAACTCTGGAGGATTTTAACACTATTTTGGAGAATTTTAAGAAAAATTTCTCACTCCTCTACTCTCCTTGTCTCAAGCTTAAGATTGAAAGATCTTTTCACATATTTGGTGTGGATAACGTTTCGTCTCATAACTGTGGCCATAGGAGAAGGGATATCGATGTAAGTATACTATCTAAAGTCTAAACCCTAGTCTGCCCTCATTCAATATTATTTTATATCTCTTCTTCTACTATTTTTTTTTCATTATTTATTGGAGGATGGGAATCATCTAACAAGTATGGGAGTGTGGAATGCATAAATTCTGATTTTGGAGTGCTATGGTGTGTTAAATCATGGACTTTAGGGTTAGCTTTACTCATAGAATCAATTGAATAATTTTCAATCCTGATAGACAACCTAGGTCGCCTCCAGGCTCCAATTTGGTCCTTGGACCCGATTTCAGTCAAAGATCAAATTTGACCACGACGATTTTCGATCGGGAATGTCTGCACCATTGATCGTGTCTTATGCTGAATTCTAAACTTGATGCAGTGTGAACGGGTTAACAGATGAATCAATTCCTAAAATTTGGTATCCGTGGGTTTTTAAACATTCTGAGATCAACCATAGCCTCTTGATTTAATTTTTGAAATTGATTTATGGCACTTGTAGTTATAGGACAAAACCTATTTTGGACCTTAGGATTACATCTTTTTAATAATGTCCCCCATATTTTAACAATAAATTCTTTATTATATTTGGACTAAGTAGAAAAAAGCCGAGATTGATTTAGATTTCAGAAGTAATTTCGGGAGAGTAAGTAATGGCCAAAACAAGTTTTTGGACATAACTTATAAGTAGTGTGATGAAAAGCACTGTAGCGAGGAATTGTAGCTGGCGATACAGACATTATCGCCAGTTACTGCTTTGGCCCTTATGCAAGTTGGCGGCATAGAGACTACTGCCAACATTTTATTACCTCATTTACAGATTGACGGCAATAGCTTTACCACCAACCTGCTGTGCACTGTTATGCCTTATGTTATCTCGAATTCTAAGCTTTTTTTTAAAACAATCATCCTTTTGAATGCACTAGTACACATTAGGTGATTGATTTAAGCTTGCTATGTTCCATGCCTGCATAAGCCTAAATTGCTAATGACATTTAAAAAATATCAAAAAATTCAAATATTACAAAAAAGAATGCTTTGTTAGATCTGTTTGGAACTAAGCGTAGCTTGATATCACTTTGGTGGATACGTAGGCAACCCTGAGCGAGTCCAGCTACCCTAGGTAGAAAAATTAGGTGGTTTCATATTTTATAATTTACTCTATTTTGTGATTATTATTTTTAGACAGTTTCTACTTTGGGTCTAAGCATATTTCCATACCTGATAGCATATTACTGTATTTGGTGAATGATGTTAGAATTGCATTAGCATGTTTTCAATTTAGGTAAACAACATATTTCCATTTTAATGCATGATCCTATAATAGCATGTTATTCAATTTAATAATTACAATTTGGTTACCAAATCAGTCTAGAATGGGTTTTAGAGAGTATGTGCTATCTTTGACGGCTCTCTAAGAGTGCCTAACGCATTCCCTTAGCTCAACCAAATCTCTTACACATCTCTGTTTTAGACCAGTTGCCTTAACCATTAATAGATTAGGGTTCCTGTTCTCCCCTAAAATTAGAATAGGCAACGATTCTATTTTAATGATTTTACATTATTCCTTATTTGAGTTTTCTCGATTTGGAATTGTGCTAAATCCCAATGCCACTCATGGATTTAGGTTAAATCTATTAATCTATGATGATTTGGTTATGTACTATTTTCATTTCTATCTCATTGTGTTATTTAAACTTGTTAAATTATCATTTTTTATGCATAATAATGCATTTAATGTCAATGTTATGTTTGTTATCAATTTAAACATTTTCCCACGATTCTATAATATTTTTTTTGGATTAAAAAAAAAAACCTACTCCTTTATCTAAAACCAATCAAATGCATTATACATGCCTAACCGTTCTTTGAAAACTTGCCCTAGATAGATTGGAATGACCCAAAAAAATTCATCCTGCCATCCCCAAACAGTTGAGATAAGGTTTGAATCAAATTAACGGTGCTGATGATGATTCATTTTCTTAAATTCAACGCTATATATTTGGGAGAAATGAGGAAAAATATAGATAAACCCCATTTAAAACAATATATACTGTCTTTGCTACAAACTTTCCTCGCTTTCTTTAAGTAAAAAACCAAAGGAACCCGCAATAAACAATACACTCTTTTCCTTTTATTTTCTATGGTCAAACCTTTTCTTTCTTTAGTTTGTCTCCTCGACTCTATTCTAATCTCCGAATTAATTAATTTTTTTTAAAGTTTAAATTTTATTGTGTTGGTGTTTGTCAATACCCAAACAGTATTAAAGTGATAGAAAAGAAAAATAATCTAATGAGAGTAGGTGGTAGATTTGCCACAAGATACCTTATTCAGTTCTGATGGACCTAAGGGTATTGAAGTGTTTGAGAAGATAAGAGAGAAATCAACAGTCAACTTTCAGCTCAATGTCAATGGACCATAGAGTACATGGATGATGTCATGTAACAGTTTATTGATCATGGAATAGACTAGGATCAAATGCAACAACAAAGCTAGAATCTTACTATATGTGAGGTAAGGTAAAATCTTACTATAAGTACGGTTGGCAATTATAACTTTTGCTCCCTTCTCTTTTGCACCATAGGCAAGTGCCTTACCAGCACCACCAGCTCCAATCACTACAAACAGTTTACCAGCTAAGGGTGAACCAGTTCCATCGCTTGTATTATGTGAACCTGTAAAAGAACAGAGTGGGGTCCAGAACACCTTTAGGAAAGAATGTCTAAACAAAATTCCGCACGGCTTGCAAAACACATGAGAAACCTCTTAGTCCATCTTCGATAGCAGAAATAGCGCCAACATAGTCGGTATTATACCCAATTAACTTCCCATCACTCGGTCTCCTGATGATGCAATTAACAGCTCCTATTGACTGCAATATGTGATTTAAAAAAATAATCATGCATGGCATTATAAAAAAAAGGTGACTTCTCTTCATGACTAAACGAATTTAAAGTTCTTGATATTCAATGGAAACTAATCCAACAGGAATATGTCAATTGAGAGTTGAAAGTGAATAGATCATCAAATACCTTGGCAATCGGATCGACCTCATCGCAGCATTTAAGTGCAGCCTCCTTGTGAGGAATTGTACAACTGTATTTCAAATTAAGTCATGTTATGTAATTGTTCAAAAGAAAATTATTACTGGGAATTCTCAGCAGCTACAAGACACATACGCCTAGTCTAGAGTCTAGACTAATCTCGCAAGCATATTTTCCTAGTGGCAATGCATATCAATTATACTCATAGAACAACATAATTACAAGAATAAACAAAGAACAAAGATACCATAAAGAATGGCTCCCCCAACCAACCCACCCAGGAAAAAAAAGAATCAAGGTTCCCACAGAGCGAAAATAATCTTGGCAATCAATAGCCCAAAATACTTGATATATAATATGCATCATATTTAAATCATTCCAGGAGGAAATCGAACCTGAATCCAGCAAAATCAGTGGATGAATAGGTGTTGAAAAATTCTTCGACTTCATCCACCAACAAGGGCACATAAACTCCATTAAAACCAACTGACTTAAATGCTTCATTGTATAAAAGAGGTCCTTTGCTGTGACCCACGGGCTTGCCAATAATACCAAATACTTTTGTATCAGGTCCCAACTGTCTGAAATTGTATAAACACAACAAATCCTTGATTGTTGGTTGCCCAGGAGCTGATACTATTCCCGCTTCAAGAGCACCAAAAGTGAGAAGTCCACCAAATTTGGGGCAGAGTAACCGTGAAATTAAACCCCTATCGCTCATAACCAACCCTATCGTTGGAACCTGAAATTTCAAGCATGTATCATCAGTGAACTGTAAAAGAACTTTAAGAAGACATAATAAGATAGAATATATAAAGTGAGGTTCTGATCATATGAAGAATCTCGAGAAACATAGTTATCACTAAGTTTCATTGTTACCAGTTAAAACTAATGGTAGATGAGTGGTTGCAGATAAATGTTTTTCTGCTATAAAAATAAACACTGTACTCCTACTAACAGTTATATTATTATAAATGAAACAATGAAAAGTACAATGCAGCTAAATTTATGTGGAACACACGAGTATGTGATGTTCTTCTATTGGGGCATTTTTTTTTCAATTTAATATGCAAGAAAATGCAAGACAGCATTTTCAAGTTCAAGTATTTTACTTTATCGATAACCTTGCATGTTTACAAAATAGACAAAAGGATAATTACATTCTAGAGAAAAGAACAACCACCAAACCAGCTATAGTCCACCTAATATGAGAGGAGGGGATGTAAAGTGTAAACTGTTGAATACTGCTTTGGTCTATTGTACCTTTATGGTATAGTAGACCTTTGGGTGTTACTAAGTGTAAACTGTTGAGTACTGTTTTGGTCTATTTTACCTTTATGGTATAGTAGACCTTTGGGTGTTACTATGCTAGAGTATATGTAGCAATGTCATACTTGTAATATTCATTTCTAGATGTTAAGTATATAATCTAATGAATGAGACCCTACCCCTAAACTAAACTAATTAAGTTAACTTGGAATCAGAGCATCTCAAGATCTAAAGGGCCATACGGTCAAGGTATGGATGACCTAGATTTTTCTCTCATCTAATGAGCCTTGATGTGTAAGGATTTATGGTATTGATTTTAGAATTTTTGAGGCATGGAGATGGGAGTTTCGTGAAGTTAGTTGGTTGTGTTTTAGGAATTTCAAAGATTTGGTTGAGGTCTCAGGTTGATTGGTGGAATATTGAAGCCCCGGTAAGGATTTTTCTCACTAGTTATTGTGAAAAAGTATTTTTGGGATTGTTTGGCAAAAAATTTAGATGACAATGTGCATAGGAGATGGTATTTGGTCTCTCTTGAAGGTGGTGTGTTAGTTGGGTGCCCCTAAGTGTTTGAGAAAAGTCGTGTACGAGTGAAAAGTGTTCCATGAAGGTGATGTGCAAATTGGGTGCCCTCCAAGTGTTTGAAGAAAGTTGTGTGAAGTTGAAAATGTTGTCTTGGGCCCACTAAATGTTTGAAAAAAAATGATTGAAAATGAAAAGTGTTCCATGAAGGTGATGTGCAAGTTGGGTGCCCTCCGAGTGTTTGAAGAAAATTGTGTAAAGTTGGAAATGTTGTTTTGGGTTGTGTGAAGTTGGAAGTGTTGACTTAGGTTGTGTATCCATTTGTGCCTTTGTGATGGTAGTTTAAGGACTTGATTTGGGCAAATCAGTCCTCGAAGTGAGCCAAGACCCCTCTAACCCTATGACTAGTGGTTGGAAAGTGCACCTTGGACATGGGAATGCCCCAAATGTGCAAATCACTACTATTAAGTTGAATGGTAGAAATTTCTTAGCATGGTCACAATCTGTTATGTTGTTTGTGAAGAGAAAAGAAAATATGGGGTACTTAAGGGGTATCATTCTTATGCTTGAGGAGACTGATAAGGCCTTTTACAAGTGGGAGGCAGAGAATGCAACTATCATGTCTTAGCTCCTTAATTCAATGTAGCCTGACATTAGCAATAGCTACCTGTTCTTTTCTACGACTAAGGAGATATGAGATGTTGTTACCCAGACCTACTATGAGGTGGGGAATGGAGCTCAAATGGGCAGATTTGGTGATAGTATAGGAAGTCGATTTGGTGATAAAAGTCACTCCAGTGCTCATTTTGTTATCTCTGCTGCACATGCTCCTATTGCACACTCTTCAAACGGTAGTACATTCTCTCGTGATGAGATAGAGCATATTCGACGCTTTATGGCTCAATTAGAACCTTCATATGCACCTTCTACATCCTTTTTTGCCCACACAAGTACTTCTATCTTGGCCCTCAGTGTCTCGGCCTCACCACAATCTCACCCCTGGATCATTGATTCAGGTGCATCTGATCATATGATTGGTATGTATTCCCTTTTTACGTTGTACCTTATCTACTCAGGTAAAGATAAGGTTTATATTGCCATGACACTTCCTCATCCATTGCTGGAAAAGGCAGTACACCTGTTACTCCTTCTATGCCTCTATCATTTGTTCTTCATGTCCCAAATTTCGCTTTAAATCTCCTTTATGTTAGTAACATCACACAATTGTTAAATTGTAGTGTTCCCTTTTTTCCCTCTCATTGTATTTTCTAGGATTTGGAGATGAGGAAGATGATTGGTACGGGATATAAGGAGGGAGGACTGTATGTGCTGGACCCACAGCCATATGTTGCATTACCTGTCTAGCAGATCGCATCGGGTGCTTGACATATTACTACTCAGGAGCAACTGCTACAGTGGCATCGTCGTCTTGGTTATCCGTCTTTTTTGTTACTTAAGCGTTTATTTACTCAATTGTCTATTTCCAGTTCTCTTAGTTCTTTTCAATGTGAGTCATGTGAGTTAGCTAAACATTGTAGAACTTTTTATACTTCTCATGGGAATAAAAGTGACTCTCTTTTTGTTGCGGTTCATTTTGATGTATGGGGTCCTTCCCCAGTCCCCTCATGTCTGGTTTTCACTAAATTTATTAACTTTGTGAATGATTTCTTACATGCTACATGGGTTTACCTTCTTAAATGTAAAAGTGAGGTCTGCTCAGTCTTTAAATCTTTTCATGATTATTAATCAGTTTGATGCGAAACTTAAAATTCTTAGATCTGATAATGGAGGGGAATATATGTCTGAAGATCTTACCTCTTATTTTAATAGTCATGACATTATTCATCAGACCATCTGTGCCAATACTCCTCAGCAAAATGATGTAGTTGAGCAAAAAAACCGTCACTTGTTGGAAGTGACCAGGTCTCTGTTATTTGCTATGAATGTTCTGAAGGTCTTTTGGTCTCATGCTCTTTTAACTGCAGTGTCTCTCATCAATTGCAAGTCATCTCGTATTTTGGATTTCCAAATCCCTATTCGGGTGTTATCCTCCTCTATGTGTTTTTTTCTCATTCCTCCCAAAGTGTTTAAGTGCGTGTGTTTTGTTCATATCACTCGCTCTGACCGTACAAAGCTTGATCTCAAGGCTCTCAAGTGTGTATTCCTTGGGCCTGCTTCGAGTCAGAAGGGCTACCGATGTTATCATCATTCTTCTCGTCGGGTATTTGTCTCTATTGATATGACATTCTTTGAGTCAATTTCCTTTTATTCTGAAAGGAAGACCTCTCTTCAGGGGGCAAGTATCAGTGAAGAGATGTTTTTTGAGTTTCCACTATCAGTTCCAGCTTCATTGACTCCTGATAGTGATAGTACTAGACATTGGGAAATTGTTCCTACTTTGAAGGTATATGAAAGAAAGAAGAAAGACAGTAAAGAAAACTCTCATGCTTCCCTCCAAGAAGTCTCCTCCAATCCATCATTCAAAGGTAAAGTCTCACATTCTAATCCTGAGTAAATTGATGATTCTTCCCTTCCTATTGCTCTAAGGAAGGGTGTTTGTTCTTGTGCTCATCCTATCTCTAACTTTGTCTCATTCGTATCGCTCCTTTTGCCTTGTCTTTGTCTTCTGTGTCTATTACTCGCAGTGTGACAGATATTTTATATCAGACAAGAGGCAATGGAAGAGGAGATGCGAGATCTTGAAAAGAGTGACACTTGGGATGTTGTTGAGCATCCTAGAAGAAGAAGGCCAGTGGACTGCAAGTGGATCTTTACTGTAAAGCATCTTTCAGATGGCTCAATTGATAGGTACAAAGTAAGGCTTGTTGCCAAGGGATACACTTAGACTCATGGTATAGACTACCAGGAGATCTTCGTCCCCTAGCCAAGATGAACTCGATAAGAGTGTTGTCCCTTGCTACCAACCAAGATTGGCCCCTATTCCAAGTTGAAGTGAAGAATGTCTTCCTACATGGTGACTTAGAAGAAGAGGTGTACATGACACCTCTTTCTGGTTTTATAAGTTCCTTAGCCACGGGGACAGAGTGCAAGCTAAAGAAGACATTGTATGGCTTGAAGCAGTCTCCTAGAGCCTGGTTTGAGAAATTTTGCACTGTCATAATGGCTACAAGCAGACCACACACTATTTATCAAGCATTCCCACCAGAAAGTTACTATCCTTATTGTGTATGTGGATAACATTGTGGTGACCGGGAATGACTATGATGAAATGGGAAAGCTAAAGAGTAAGTTGACAGCAGAATTTGAGATCAATGATTTGGGCCGTCTAAAGTACTTCCTAAGGATGGAAGTTGTCAGATCAAAGGAAGGTATCTTTTTCTCTCAAAGAAAGTATGTGTTGGACTTATTTGAGGAGACCAGGATGATGAAGTGTAAACCCAATGACACCCCTATTGATGTGAACCACAAGCTTAATGAAGACAGTGGGGAACATCTTTCAAATTCAGGGATATACCAGAGACTTTTAGGGCACCTAATTTACCTCTCTTTGACCAGGCCAGACATTGCATATGTTGTCAGTGTTGTCAATCAGTTTATGCATGCACCGACCTCAGGACATCTGGAGGTAGTGTACAAAATACTCAGGTATCTCAAGTCCACCCCTGGGAAAGGGTTAATGTATACTAGTCATGACGACTTACGGGGTAGAAGCCTATACAGATGCAGACTGGGAAGACTCTATTACAGATAGGCGCTCCACGTCTGGCTATTCTTCATTTGTGGGTGGCAACCTTGTGACATGGAGGAGCAAGAAGCAACCAGTAGTAACTAGATCTAGTGCAGAAGCAGAGTTTAAAGCTATGGCACATGCGATCTATGAACTTCTATGGCTTCGATTGCTACTTTCAGAGATTAGGGTTCCTGCTCAAGGACCCATTGAGTCTATACTGTGACAACAAGGCGGCAATCGGTATAGCTCATAATCCTGTGCAACATGATTGCACAAAACATATTGAAGTTGATCGTAACTTTATCAAGGAGAAGTTGAGATTGGGCGACATTTGCACTCATTTTGTGAAGACTGAGGATCAACTAGCGGATGTTTTGACCAAAGGATTGGGGAGATCTCAATTCATCAGTATTATTAGCAAGTTGGGCACGAGAGATATCTATGCACCAACTTGAGGGGGGGTGTTAAATATTGTTTTGGTCTATTATACATTTATGGTATAGTAGACCTTCGGGTGTTACTATGCTAGAGTATATGTAGTAATAGCATACTTGTAATATTCATTTCTAGATGTTAAGTATATAATCTAATGAATGAGAGAGAATAGCTAAGCTCTCTATTCTTTCTTCTTCTTCTTCTTCCTTCTTTCAAACCCTAACCCCAAACTAAACTAAGCAAGTCAACTTAAACTAGCTACACAAAACAACGAATATAGAAGGGGAAAAAAAAAGAGCAGGTTACAAATCTCAGGAGCCAACATCAACAAACAAGCTATCCCTATAATACCTTCTTTCGCTACCAAATCAGCTTCAGCATTCGCCAATCTTGGGATCCATGAGAAAAAGATGTTGTTATGAATGGATAGATCATGAATCTCCCTAATGATGCAAGTGAGCGTATCTCCAAGGGCCTAAAGCTGTCCCGTTGTCCGAGTGATGGCATTTCTCGAGTTCCCTTTAATAACAATTAATGATGGAAGAAAGGCTAAAAGGGATCAATAGAGCGACACCCTCCCTTAGCAACTGAATCTTTGCAAAATTTGAGGAATCAACGCCAACAGGACCCACATATCTAAAGGCTTTCCCTTCACACTCTCTAATAATCCCACATACCCAGCCAGGCCCGGGTGACCCAAAAGAGCCAGTGGTGGGAGGGGAACAACTAGCCATAGAGGTGGAGAAGGAGGGCAAAGACATAGCAACCACAATCCAATCTTTGATGATCTCAATACTACCCACGCCTCTAAACAAGGGGAGGAGGAAGCCCACAATGCAACCCAACTTTAGACTTTATCAATCAAGGCGAGGAGACTTAGGATGACACTGTTGAGTATCATGTTATTCCTCTCGTCCTAGATCGACTGCAGTATAGCTTGAATGTGGCATTTCCACATGATTTTATTTCTCATCCCTATACCACTACACTTCCATTGCCCTAATAGATCCTGAACATCATGAGGAAAAACCCAACATATGTTTGCCAGAGAGACAAAGGAGTACCGGATCCCTCACACAACACTATAATGAATAAAGAAAGGACTACTCATTTCCTGTCAGTTCTGCACATCATAGACCTGGGGAGAGAGATGGGAATTTTTCTTTCTACTCTGAATCAAGTCACAGGTATTCACCATATCATGAACAAGGGTCCAAATGAACATGTCAATCTTAGGAGGAGCAAGAGGCTTCCTAATATTCTTATCAGGAAAATGGGTAGAGATCTCCTTGCTCTCAACCATTTCGGCAAAAAAAAAGATCTAGATATAAAAGATGCCACTCGACGTGGGGGGGGGCAAACTCTAGAGTAGTAGAGTCGGATACTGATGTAGATATATATACATCCTTAACAGAGGACAAAAGGTTTGACAATTCTTGGCTCACACTCTCTAAGGGGTCTACAAAGAAGAAACTTCCAGGATAATCCCGAGGGGAATGAGGGAAACTCAAATACAAAGGAGACTCCTCCACCAAAGGTCCAAAGGTCTTCCCTAAATCAGCATTCCATCCAGTGAATCTAATGAAATTGGAAAAAGAGGACAAATAGCATAGACAAATTTCTAGGGAAAATGCAAGTTAACATATTTAACAATTTTTGAGTCCCAACCATTTGGATCCATACCATATTTATTCCTTATCATTGTGATCCAGGTGCTATCCTGCTCCAAGGGAAATCTTTAAAGCTACTTGCCTAATAAAGCAATATTCCTTTCCTTCAACCGACCAATATTGAAACCTCCCTCCTATTTGGGTTTGGAGACTATTTCCCAACTTACCAAGTGATCTTTTTTGGTGCCTTGCCTATCCCACAAAAGTTCCTTTGAAATTGCTCTAGTTTCTTTATGATCTTATCTAGGGCTTTGCATAGCGCATACTGAGAGGTAGTACACCAGGAGGTTGGAAAGCGTGGATATGATCATAGTCAGTCTACCTTCTGGTGATATGTAATTCATTTTCCACTCAAAACTATTTCTTATCCACTTTTTCAACATCAGGAGACCAAAATTCCTCCAACTTTGGATTGTCTCCAAGAGGGAGACCCAGATATTTTAAGGGCCATTTCGACACTCCAAACCCAACACACCAGCAAATTCAGAAGCTTTCAGCTCCAAGATATTTATCTTTACCAGACAACTTTTCTCCATGTTTATCTTCAATCCAGATACCTTTCCAAAACATTTCAGAATATACTTGAGGTTGGACAACATGGCTGATTCATCTTCACGCAATAATATAGTATCATCCGCGAACAAAAGGTGGGATATACTCTAGTTACTCACTTACTCCTACCCATTTGGAATCTTCTAATGAGCATGCTAGATTGAGCTTTTGATATCAACCAACTAAGGATATCTCCCATGATTGTGCAAAGGAAATGGGAGATGGGGTCTCCCTGCCTAAGACCTCTAGTTGACTTGAGAAAACCTCTCGCTGATCCATTTATAAGAGCCAAAAAGTGAACCGAGGACACACAACTCTGTATCCACCTTCTCCATCTTGGGTCAAAACCTTTCTTTTCGAGAGATGGTCAAGGAACTCCCAATCCATCATGTCAAAGATTTTTTTCCCAGATCTAGTTTAATCACTACCCCTTCATGACCATCCTTCCTTCTACCTTCAACAGACTCTGTAGCAATATGGTACTAATGAAAAGATTTATGAAAAAATGAAAGCTTTTGAGAAGGGCGCCCCATATGGGTTGTACAAATAAATTCTACATGTTCTATTTTTCTAATCAAAAGCAAATGCCCAGCCATAAAACTACAAAAACTGAAAACAGGCTTGTACTAGCCATCAACAGAAACCAGTTTTAGTACCTGATTACCGTTAAATAATTCAGTTACACTTAAAGAGTTAAGAGATAAAGTTGAGGTTATATCATGGAAATCAAATGAAAAAAAAGAAGTAGCATATACTTGTGAAACTCTTATATGGATATTAAATGCCACACGAGGAAAAACACGTACCCTGTCTCTTTCTTCAGTTAGTTAAAAGATTATATACATATATATAGCTAACTACACATGAAAAGTCAAGTACAGCACATAACCCTACATATATTAATTCATGCAAATTGCAAAGCCTAGTCAGTTCTAATTCTCCTGTCTCACATCCAGGTGACATACTCTTCTTCACAAACTACTCATCTACCACACCTGAGATATTCATTGATTATGGACAGCATAGTTCATCAGAAAGATAGTTTTCAACATTCAAATATGAAAGCCATCCCTCATTACTTATCTTTCCCTTGAGTTTGAGCTGATCATAATAAACAAAAGTATTTAGTTGTTAGTCTAGGGTTTGTTTGTTTTAAATTGTATTATATATCATCTATTCATCAGTGATTCATGTCCTATTGCATCTTCATATGATATTATCATATAAACCATTGGCTCAAATTTCATACCACAGGTGAGAGAAATTCATAGGTGAAATAAATTCTATGTTTATAAAGAACTGGGACAGTATGTACATTGCTTACTTGGGAATGCACTGTTATTTGAAAGACGCGTGCAACATCAGTGATGTCCAAGGCAGTTGTCGCAATCTTCACTATGTCAGCTCCAGTACCTTGTATTCTTGCCACAAGATTACCAATTTCCTCAACAGATGGAGTCCTTTGATAGTTGTGAGAAGAAACAATGACTTTGGACTTTTCAGGCTTCTTTCCGCGTATGGAATTGTTGAATTCATGAGCAACCTTCAAAGACAATGAAGAGTAGAAGTCTAAGTTGTTTGATTATTGAATTCACGCAGCATATATCCATAGCATATTCAATATGAGAACAACACAAGCAGACTATTTGGACATCATTATTCAAATTTCAAATTACATATTAAGGGTAGCTTTCATGAACATGTGGGGCATTTGCTTGTGATTGCACGTGGAAATTGCTCACCTTTTTTAAAATTTAATTATGTACTTCTTTGATGATAATTCAATTTGGTTAGTAATTTCAGTTCAAAAACTATAATTAGAACTTGAGACATGTTTCCTTTTTTGAGAAATGGTTCCTTGACAGAAGTTGTTCATCAAAACTGTTATAGGTTTAATTAGCATATGAAAAACTTATGATCCGAAGTCCCAAACTGCATTTAACTTATTTATGAGGAGAATAGATTAGAATCGGATATTTTTTTTTGGTAATGCGGGTGTCCCAACCCTGACAAGGAAGGACTAGTCCCTTCGTATAAATGCAATTACCCGCAAACCACGTGCATCGGGTAAGCCCGGGAGGAGTTGAACTCAAGAACTTGGGGATCTCTCCCAAGACCCGAACCAACTGAGTAACCCGTGCATGTAGGTTAATAGACCCTAGAATGGCTCATGTTCTATTACTGTTAATGATGCAAGAGCATCTCCACACTGGGGTGGGGCCCACTGAAGGGTGGCCCACGAGGTGGGGCCCGAGGTGGGATGGCCCATGGGGTAGGGCCCACTTGGAGGTCTCGATCGGGTTGTCCGGGCTACGAGATAAAGGGATTTAATCTCGTGCTCCCATCCGTCACGACTTTTGTGGGTGAGAGGGTGTATGTTGCTGAGTGCCTGGTAGCGGGTGTGCCTGTGAGCCCGGACCGGGGCTGCATCTCCATAAGGGGTAGAGGGGTGCTTGTTTCGGGCCTTAGACCTGGGCTATAAGGCACCAGATTGCACCCTTCCATCAATCATGACTTTTGGGATCAGTGGTTGCGTCTGGCTGCATCAAATGGTATCAAAGCAGGTATTGGGTTCGAGTCTCCTCATCGGTGTGGGTGGATGATGCAAGAGCATCTCCACACTGGAGTGGGGTGGCCTACGAGGTGGGGCCCACTGAGGGGTGGCCAGGGGGTGGGGTCTGCTGAGGTGGGGTGGCCCACGAGAAAACCTAGGAAAAAAACATCGTGCAATCTGCTAATCCAAGTAACTCAAAAGTTCATAAAGGAACTCAAAGAAAAGTAAAGATTAATTCTCATTCAATATTTCTAAAGTTTCTTAACACTGCTCATATAACACTAGTTCTAATAATAATAAAAAAAAACCCTAAAAATTAACTTATAAGCTAAGCAACTAATCTAAACCCTACATCTAAAATAACTTAAGTTTAATTTTAAAAAACCTAATATATCCCTAATTTTGTCACTAATTTTACAGCCAAAATCAAAATCAAAACTTGATTTTGACATTCTAAATACTAAAATCTTGAAAAGCTTCATGAAAATAGTTGTTGTAAATCTCAAAAATTCATTTCCAGTGCATTTGAAAGATTCTTGATCCGATATTTGAATAGAAAGTTATGAATTTTTGAACATTGACTGTCAATCAATAGAATTTGAAAAAAAACGACCCCTTTTCCGGCGTCCTTTCGTCAAGCCTTTATTTGAAATTTATGTCCCGCATCACAACGCACGCTAAAAATGTCCCCCTACAATGCTCTTAATTTTACTACCATTTCTATTCATATCCCAATACGTTTTTTTATAATTTGAATTATCCAAACTAACATTAATACTGATATACTAAACCAAGCTTTAAACTTGTTACCAACGCATGTTGAAAATGTTCACATACAGTGCATCCTATTTATAAGGTATTTTCTAGTTGTTATAGGAGCTTTGTCTCCATGTCTCATTCTTAAAAAAACAAGAATGTGAAAGAATCCTCAGCTCATTGAGAGTAGAAAAAAGCCATAAAGAAAGAGATCGATGCCGTAAAGAAAGAGGTAGCTTTATGTGAGTGTAGCAGTCTTAACTTCATAATTGTCACAAATATTGAGAGGATCTATTACTCCCAATCGATCGCTAAAGCATACAATTTGACTAAGGGTTTTTAGAACTGCATAAACAGGCCAAGAATATGTGAACACTAAAAAGACCAGCTCTTGAATAGTGCGATCAATTATCCCATATCTCCTTCACAACAACATGAAAATCCAAGGACCGTGTGTCTAATAGATTGTTGTGTAACTGGCAGGCCTACTTGCATTTTAGATTAAGTTTCAACATTTTGAAGGAATTCTGAGATTTTGTTCCGAATTACAAGCCATTTCAAAATGTTCAGCATCTCATCTTCCAACCCATTTCAGTTTTCTGTCTACATATATTCAAGTATCAATGAAAGCTTAAAGAAATATCAAAATTTTGAGATTTCATTTTGATTTTGACCAGGAAATAAATTGACTCCAAAACGAAATTTAACTTTGTTAAGATGCTCATCATGCCAATAGTTGAACTGTTTGAAGGTACATTGACAAGAAAGTAACCTGAAGCTCGACATCAATATAATCAGCTCCCAAGTCCATAGCTAACCGAAGTGTATCCAGTCGCCTGTTATCATCACCTTCATACTGACCACCTTCCCATGATGGTCTAGAAAAATTCATGAAATTATCAGGTTTTTATATCAGGACATTCTTAAAAAGGTTATGCAATAAAATGAAAATACATAAAATGATTCACCATGAGCTGAAGAAACACTTGGTATCTCAATTGATGTCTAACATGAGAAGAGAACTTGAGAATCTCCAATACTAAGAAAAGTAAAAAGCAGTCAATAGAGTCAAAACCACCTCTTTTAGAATATAATTGTAAAACACTCGGGTATATTGTAAAGAAATCTTTGAGCAGAAATTTCTCATACACGAATCATAAGATAGTAAAAGTTTGAAAACTTCTCTCTGCCTTTGTGCTTCAGTTTTCTCCATTATGTTTGTGGATTTTTAAAGTCTAAGACAACATGTCACATAGCAGGCAACTTTCAGTATTTATATCAATTATTTTCCCTGGGATAAAGAATTTCTGGAGCATGTTCTGTCAATAGACAATATTCTATGAGATCTTATGGACTGCCAATCCCACAATATGAACCCATTCAATCAATGGACCACCTCTTTAATGGGAATATAGTGTACCACTAATAATAGAATAATCAGATCACATTACTCTCAAAACCATTAAAATATTTTATCACTCTATTGGATCCAAACTAAGAATTCATCCCCAGCTTACCTTCCAAAAAAAATAAAAATAACTAAGAATTCATTTAGCTAAACACAAGAACAATGTTCTTGTTGCATTAGCAAGACATTATCAGAATGTGATGTCTGTATGCGACAACTAAAATTGAATAACTAGAAATTTGAAGAAAAAAAATTCAAACAGAAATCAGAACTACATAAAAATCAAGATTTGCTTGGGTGCTTTGGTTTCAAGTTTCAACAGCCATGAGGAGTGATTTCCATTCATTTTTAACCAAATGACTTTGTGCATATAATTCAATAGCAAAAGTAAAACCCGTCTGAAATCCTTTCCCAAGGACACAAGTCATGACAAATCTTCATAAATAAGGAATTAGAAGTTAGAGCATATGCCTCAAGCCCAATTGATGACAGATATATAACCTCAGAATATGTACGGTGATGGTGCATGGTTTTGTTTATTATTCATGTCCTCGTTCCAATTCTAGTTATCAATTTTATAGGAAAATGGATTCCCGGACCTAGATTTGAGGTTCTATGGCTCTATCATTACACTAGGTTTGATAAAAAGAGAATGAATAGAGGATTCAAGATGTCAACAACCTTTGTCATTAATATCAATAGTAAACCAATTAAAATTTTACCTCTCTTAGATAAACAAATTTTACCTCTCTTAGATAACAAAATTGTACTAATTTATTTCCTCCATCAGTCCCAAAGACATGTCCACATTATAGCATCTCTAACAAGTAGATACCTCATTTGTAAAGGGCAAGATAAAGCAACAAGTCTTCATACCCCCAACAGAAACCCTTTCTCTGATGATTGTCCTCAGTTTTCCCACTAAATTCTAGCCTTAGTAGGTGAATAGTTTATTAGTTATTTTCATATGTTAGTCAATGCATCAAATGCTACATTGATAACTTTTATCACTAAGAATTCCTTCGGTGGGCCTTGATTTCTGTAACTCATGCCTTATTGTCTTGTGGGGTATCTATAAGATTTTACAATGGCTTTGGTTTGAGAATTAAAGAGATCATAATGCCATTTGTAGTGCAAAACCAATGTCCTTTCAGTTAAAGCTCGAGTTCTATGCAGAACTCTCATGAACAAGAAGTCAACCAATGCAACACATAAAAGCAAGAATGTCAGTATGGTCAGTACAAGCTGATACTGAGAAGGCTTATGACTTATCACCGCGTCTAATTTCTCTTTCGACGCAAATCCTTGATGGGTTTTAGACTCAAGACAGAAAACAGGTTTGATAGTGTGTCAGCTGTAAGATTCTCAATTCCAATCAATTGCAGGTATGTGGATTACTTAAATGATTCTCAAGAACTGCACTAACTTACCAAATTGTTAATTCCAAAACATAAGGAATGAAAATTCTTGTAATTCAAGATTATCCAAAGCCAGCTACTACTACTACTAATAAGAAAAAAATTGACTTGGAAACTGCTGGATTGCATACAAAGTTCAATCTAATAACAAACAAACAGACGATTCCTACCTGTAAGTGATCAGAGTCGGTAAAGGACACTTTTTGATGAGGATTTCAAGATCTTGACGAGGGCTGAAATTCTTTATAAAATCCAGCCGAATTTCGACAAGATCAGCACCACTTTCCTTCGCCTTACCCATGTCGATCAACATCTGATCGACGGATTCCCCCATTAAAGGAGCACAAACTAGAGTTGGATTCCTTCCCATTCCTCTGCTACTCATTTCAAGATCCAAAGAAGCCAACTAAAATTTAAAAAATAAAATAAAAAATCAGTGGTGCTCGAACAGATTTGCATAAACAACATTAAAATGGAAAAAAAAAGAAAAGAAAGAGAATTAGAAATCGGAAAACAGAATTACCGAAAGGGGGCCGGTCTCCATTGCACTGGTGGTGGAGTGGCTGCGGGGTTAGGTATATATATATAGAGAGAGAGAGAGAGAGAAGTTTGTTGGAAAGTAGAACATCTCCAATTGGAATTAATCGGCAACTCCTCGGTACTTCAAAAGTCAAAATCACCTTGCAAGTTGCAGGAATAGGAGTATGGACTCGGGTGTGAACGAGCCGAGTTGAGCCGAGCTAGGTGCTGCTCAAGCTCGGCTCGTGTGACATATATATATATATAGGGGTGTATTCGAGCCGGGCTGAACCGGACTTGGCCCTGCTTGGCTCCGTTGGAAAGTTTTTCATCTATGCACGAGCTCGGCTCGGTTTGAAATTTTTCCATCTATGTTCGAACTCGGCTCAAATTTGCCCGGTTAGGCTTGAGCTTGGCTCGAGCTCGAATTGATTCAAGCTCAAGCCAAACCCGCCTTGATTTGAGCTTGGATTGGATTATTAAAAAATAATTTTTAAATAAAAATAATAATATTTTTAGTATACATATAAATATATAATAATTATATAACTTATATATAAAATAATGATATATTTATAAATTTAATATTATTTTTTATATAATATTCAAACCGAGCCAAACTCGAGCCGAACCGAGACTTAGTCGGGCCGAGCTTTAAGCCGAGCTGAATCAAAACAGGCCTTGGCTCGAGCTTAGCTGGAATACATTTGCAAACTCAAAAAATAGCTTGGCTCGACTCGATCAAGCCTATTTTTCAAGCTCAAGTCGGGTTTTTTGGGCCGAATAGAGCCAAACTTTGAGCTAGCTCAGTTCGAATACAACCCCACATATATATGAGCTTGTCTCGAGCTCTCACTGCTAGCTTAAGCTCGGTTCATCTATAGATAATCAAGCTCGAGCCGACTTGCGACCTTGTCCTACATTTTTTGCCTGTATTTTCTTAATTTTTACAAAAAAAATTCAAATTAAAATCATAAAAGTTGAACATGTTTATCAAATTCTTCTTCCAAAAAAAAAAACACTTTAAGAATTGAATAATTACTCGTGAGTCTAATAGGAGAAACATGATATAGTGAATCTATAATTTCTGAAAAGGATAAAGTTAACATTTTAAGTTTTATCTCAACAAATTCATATTTAAGTTTTTAAACTTTTATGTGAAAATTAATATTATTAAGGTATTATAAATAGCACAGTAAAATTAATCGAGCCGAACCAAGTCAAGTTATTAAGCTTGATTAACAAACAAAGCTTAATCGTTTAGCTCAGCTTGACCCAACGACCTCAAATACCAAATTCAACCTATTTTGAGACGAATCGAGTCAACTCATTGCTGCCCAGTATGGACTATGAAGTATCGTCTCTTGCTACAGCGATCGGCAATGTCTCAACACATCGCAATTTTGGCTGGTCGGGCCGTAGAGTTGGTAGGGAAAATATGAATTTTGGTACTTTTGTCTTCTTTTGATTTGGATCTATTTTGACATTGCTAAGTCATTCTTTAGTCCAAACTTATTGCACGGGCACACCCTTTTGGACCGAGAGTGTGGCCTTATCAAGTTTTTTTCTTGCTGAAACACGTGAAATGGGTGACCTAACTTTTTTTTATCGGCTTAATTTTGCGTAGGCATGGTATCATAGAAAAGTGCTCGTGAATATCTTGATTCGTTAAAAGCTCGAGCACGTTGATTTATTTAGTAAACAAGCTAAATTTAAATTTGATCTTCGAACTCATTTAATTAGTTAATATGCCAAGCTTGAATACACCCATACTCAACTCATTAAAAGTTTGACTAGATTATATATAAAACTACTAAAATATCTAAATATACTTATTTCATATGAATTTTAAAGTTAAGTATATTTATTATATAAAGTAAAGATTTATAATATATATTTCACATAATAATAATATATTTTATAAAATAATGAACTTTTCTAAAATTTTAAATAATGTAAATTTTTTTTTACTTAAACAAGATTAATAAAATAAAATTTAAACTTAATACATAGTTATATCTAATGAATCAAGTTGTTCGTCAACTGCTTCAACTCGTGTGTTAAAGCTTGAGCTCGTTTATATTTAATATTTAATAAACAAGCCAAGCTCAAGGTTAATTTCAAGACCGTTTACTTAATAAGCAAGCTTGAACGCCCCGCCACTTGGCTCAGCTCGGCTCGGCTCGCTAACACCCCTAATTGTACGCGTGGATTTAAGGATAAATATTTTTTTTTGGGTAAAGAAGGCTAGGGTGTCCAAAGCCTTTGAGCCAAAGACTAGTCCATTTGGATATCCACACCGACCCATTATGGATACGAGGGTAAGTAGAGAAACGGGGGTTGTAAAAATTTAACCCTAGAATTAAATTTTTTTAACTTGCGTTAAAAGGACAGTGAAAAGAACTCTGTAACTGTGAGTGCGATAAGCTGATAGGACATGATCCAGACTCCAAGGATTCGCGTTGCATAATATTTTTAACTCGAGCCAACTCCAAGGTAAAATGCAAACAGTCATTTAAGATGAGTTACGTACTCTTAATGAAAATGCTTAGCTGAGCTTATCGAAATAGCCACTCCTCATTGGTCCACGGCCCATTTTTTTACACATATCAATTGTGGTTAAAATCCACTCACCCTTAAAGTTAAGCAATCCAACCTTAAAACAAAAATCTTAATTGTAATTTAGTTAAACTTAGTGAGGGTTAAAATTGACATGAGGACACAGCAGTAACTTAACGAATCACTATTGGAAGGGAAATAATCCCCTTGAAACTATTAAAGGGAAGTTACATACTTTTTTTTGATAACGTGGGTATCCTGGGCCAAGCTCAGACTAATCCGGCGTGATGCATAGAAAAACCTCACCCGTACATCCGATATTGAGGGGAGCCCAAATTCAATCTCGAAGCCTCCGAGTTTACGGCTTGTCCATCAACCACTAGGCTATACACCTCGATGATTACATACTCTTAACTTTACTTTACGTGTATTTGTCGAGTCGTTCATATTAATAGGGGAGGGAATGTTGATAAACATTACTTTTGCTAATTAAATTGTTTAATTATGTTACCTAACTATCAAATCACCCTTTAAATCTAACTAAGCGGGTATTAGGCAGCTTAACACCGCCAACTTCAACTTGAATGTACCCGCCACAAATTCACGAAAAAGTTAGATAAAATGGCAGTTTGGGTCAGAATTCACAGCCCTAGATTCGGTCAGAGCTCTGCTGCAACCAAACAAAAACGGCTTCGGATTCTCTCTGGCCCGTGCCAGAGAGATGCTCTCGGGCCACCACATTGAAGCGACAAGTACAGGGGAAGTCATTTCATTTCTCCCTCATTTTTGATTTCTCCCCATTTGATATATCACTCCTTTTATCTCACCATTTTATCACCATGTGTCAAATAAAGGGGGGAGAAGTCAAAATCATGGGCCCCATGAAATAACTTCTCCCTCCACTTGTCGCTTCAATGTGGTGGCCCGAGAGTATCTCTCTGGCACGGGCCAGAGAGAATCCAAAGCCAACAAAAACTGGCTTTTGATTACATTGGATCTAAGGCATTCATACATCATTGGACACATGACCAATGATGTGTGGATACCAGAGGTGGGCCACATGACCAATGATGTATGGATACCCGAGGTGGCCGAGGTTCCACCTCGGGTATCCACAAGAGGTAACCCGAATTCAACAAAAAACCCAACAACCCTTTTTTTTTTTTAATTTGTACCCTGTAATGTATGAAAAAAAAAAAAAAAAAAAGTCTTTTGGTGCACATCATATACTGCACTCTCCTCTTTTGTTTTTGGTTTAGAATGAAATATAACATACACTAGGCTTCGGATTTTCTCTGGCGGTGCCCAAGGTGGGTGCTCGGTTGTCCACACATCAATGGACATGTGGTGATAAATAGGGGAGAAGTCGTTTCATTTTCTTTTTATGATTTTGACTTCTCCCTACTTGATATCTCTCCTCATTTTACTGCCACATGTCCATTGATGTGTTTAAATATTAATAACTATGTTTTCCCCCTAAAAACCAAATTTATATTCATTAATTCTAAAGGTTAATGAATTGTAACCACAGCTAAAGAGGATAGGCGTTGAGCAAAGAGGCTTAGCCCGAGTATAAGGCCAGAGGAAATCCGTTGCCAAATGCAAATGCCATCTTCTAATAGTTGGATCAAGTTGGTCTCACCTAAGACTGGGAGATGTTCAAGTGTCTATGAACGGAGCCTCCACCAAACTAAGAGACGAATACAAAATCTACAACTACTTGTCATTCCACCTTCCCAGTTCCCTCTTACCAACTACGGCACACTATCTCTTATACGGTCGTCACTGCTTGATCCTCACCTTCCATTCTCACCTCTTTACGTGAACTGCTAGCCATCCATTTGCGTAGAATTGTTGGGGAAAGTAGGATTTCAGTTAACCATACCTAAACCTCGTACCATACCCAGAAATTAGGTTATCTCAACCAAGTAAGCACGTGTTCAACTGGAACCTGGGCCATTGGGTTCGAGATACACCAAAACCAGTTGGGTTGGTAGACTTGGTTCACGGATTGCCAGCCTTTGTCATTCCAAGCCACACATGATTCATCAGTTCGTCACTCTAGAGTGAACCGGTTCAGTAGAGGTAGGTTAGACGCACTTAGTGGATTTTTTTCAGAGACAGAATGTGGGTGCAACACGTAATGTTGTTATACCTTATAGCAGGAGATGTGCTGCCACTTGTTGCCAACACCTTGCATCTAGGGAGGCCTGCAACCCTTGCTAGCATTTTTGTATATATGTAACCATTTATCATCATAATATATTTAATAATCTATATACAGTTAAACCATTTATCATCATTTACTTAAGCATGTAAATATATATATAACCATTAAAATGTTTTTTATTATATATTTTATAATACTAGTAAATGTGCACGTGCTTTGCACATATTAATTTCTTTTTATTAAAACATAATTATTTATTATAAAAATAATAATTATATATAAAAGTGTTAAGACCCCAAAAATTAAAACAAAAACAAAAGAAAAAGAATATATATATATATATAGAGTTCATGCACCATATCATGTGGCCACACCGGTCACGGGACTCTGGAATGTAGCTTAGTCTCTCCACTCCCAGATCAACTTGGATATGATCTCGTCATATTCTGGGACATAATCATGGTATACAAGAGAAGAAAATACTCATATAGGATTGCTTTCACCAAACTCTGTTATCAAATCATTAAAACCAGACACATCTTTATCTTCTTCCCCAATCCCTTCCTGCTTGAACTCTTTGATTGTATATCTGTAGTACCAAAATTCCCAAGAAGGTCATCCTTCAGAACACTTTATTTATTTTTTACAAAATAGTTTTTACTGGTTCAGAGAAAAAAATTGTATGGAAATATTGACAGTCAATCACATAACTCGCATCGCCTATTTATGACTATGGAGAGTCACATAACTCGCATCGCCTGTTTATGACTATGGAGAGACATGGTCAGAACATTTAGGAAGCCTAAAAAAGATCAATCTTTAACACTTTTCTGGTTTAATGATAAAAAGATGTTCTAATACACTTTTCTGATTTAAGGATGAATAAGATGTCCTAATAATTATGAAATCGGATGTACTTCCTACTAATTTAGCAAGCCTCAAGAGGACACTGTTATTTGACGCTCATTATATCAACTACACCAATAAAAGTCCCACAAAATAAGGACTGAAGATAATCAAATCTTACGATAAGGACCAACCTCCGGACTTCACTAAGTAGTTTCCTTTTTTGATCCCAATGAATCCAAAGGACACCTTCACACAATTCTTGTGTAAGTTCAGATTGATCCTATGACTTCTCTATTGCAAGTTTGTAAAACATGGATCAGAACCAGTAAAGAGAAGGCTAGAACCCTTGGTAGGAGGAAGATGACTTTCACTTAAGAGTCCTCCATAGAATATGGCGATTGCCTAGCTAGTTAGGAGACGTTTGTGAACAACAAACCTTCTAAACTCACATGTGTATATCTAAAGACTAAATAGAATGAAGTTTTTTCATCACATGTGCATACGTAAATAGAATTCTAATTTAAATAGGATATTGTTAATAGAATTCTAATTTGCTCATTATTTACATAGAATGACATTAATAAAAAATTTAATGACCATACTATCCCTAAGAACAACTATAAAAATTATTCATAAACTTCTCAAATTATTTATTAATATAGTGTTTACTTTATCAACAATAAAGTAAGGTGAAGGTTAATTATGTCTACATAAAGTTTAGGTTACTCCTTGTACTTTTATTAGTAGAATGATATTTGGTAAGATTATGTAAATATATTATAAATACTTATTTTAAAAACTATTAAAATTATCTTTTTATGAGCAATTCCCGAACCCAAAAGAAAATTTTGCCGCCGAACCCAAAGAAAAAATTCGCCTAACCAAAACTATTGGGTACAATTATGGGATTCATTAATTTTCATGAACCGTACTGTGAACTAGTTTGCTTCAATCCGGTTTTCGGTTCAGCATAGTAGACAGAGAATTGGGTAAGGTGGTGTTTGTTAACACTAATTTAAAAAGAAGTGCTTATTTGAAAATTATGCTTAGTTAGACTTTAGATTGTTAAGTTGAAGGTTAATTGCATGTCTACATTGTAGTGAATTTAGACATGCAATTAACCTTCAACTTAACAATCTAAATCAACTAAGCATAATGTAACGCCCCAAAATCCCCCCTAGGAGTTAAGTGGGACTTTAGACATTATTGTCATAACCTGTCAAATTATCCTGCAAAATGTACAAAACATACTATAGTGGAAATAAAATAATTGCGGAAGCGAAACCATGCGAAAACATGAACTCAATATTTCTTTCTATACATATGACTATATTCCAAGTTTGTACAATAATAAAACCAAAACAAGAGTTGACAAGCCCACACATCAAAATACAACATGATCTCTCCCTCCCCACTCTCACCAATAATCTGAATAGCTGCCTATTCATTGCTCTATCATCCTGATGATAATGGTCCATGGTGGGTTCTGGCTCGAAGTACTCCTCCTCAATCCAAGGCTCAAGAGCACGCTCGTTAACAAGACTTGCCGAAGTAATAATTTCGGTTGAGCATGAAATACTCAGTGTCTACAAACCACTAAATAATATGTTGTAGTATCACATGATTTTATATAGGCAGTTCATAGAGTACACATGCACGGAAACACATACGAAAAAACCTCTTTTTAATTACACGTGTGTGATACTTTGCAAAACATGTATTCTTTTCTCATATCATTTTTCACATGGCTTTTTACACATATCTTTTGCATATGTTTTTTTTTTTTGTGGGAGAGTACACTTGCACGAGACTAATGCCTACCCTATAAGGAGTAGAGGCCACTAACGTACACTTGTACTTGACTAATGCCTACCCTACAAGGAGTAGAGTCCATTAGTAATAATGTCTACCCTGCAAGGAGTAGAGTCCATTAGCTTCACTTCTTTTTTCATTATCGTTTTCACATGGATTTTACACATATCTTTTACACATATCTTCTTATGGGAGAGTACACTTGCACATGACTAATGTCTCCCCTACAAGGAGTAGAGGCCACTAGCGTACACTTGCACTTAACTAATGCCTACCCTACAAGGAGTAAAGTCCATAAGCACTAATGTCTACACTGCAAGGAGTAGAGTCCATTAGCTACATCCCACATGCACATGAATCATTAAGCTCTTTATTGGTATAATTGCACGTACCGGTTCTTTTTGGGACTGAATGACTAATGCCCACCCTACAAGGAGCGGAGTCCACTAGTATCCTCCCTCGTGCACACTTAATTTCTCACTTGTTTTACACGTATACTTATTACAAAACTCAATCATACAATACACGTGCGCATAATCAATTGTGAATAGCATGGTAGACAAAAGAAACACTTTACATATATCCCATATGTCACCCTTTTTATCCATAACAATAGTCCATATACACATAGTCTACATAATTCCATTTCATTGAAACATATAGTTTTCCTCTTGGAGTTTCCTCAAGACTTATGTATTTTAACATACTTTTTCTCTTTGAATAATAATATACACTTTTCATTCTTTATTATAGGGCATAGAAGCATCACAATGTAGTTCACATCACAAATCTCTTGTTTTATCTTGATTTCTAATTATGTATTTTAACATGCTTTTCATCTTTGAAGGATAATATACACTTTTTCTTCTTTGGTCTAAGGCATAGATGCATCACAAAACTCACATCACAAATCACATGTTTTATCTTGATTTACCTTATGGTTTATGAGAAACTAGGTAGTGAAGTGTAGTTACCTTAGGAGATAAAATCCATTTGATCTAAGGCTTGAAAAAGCTTGAGGAAGCTTGTAGAAGAGAAACCCAAGCTTGAGGATGGAGATCCAAGCTCCAATGGCGCGTGGTAGCGAGATCCAAGCTTGTGGAAGATCCCCAAACCTTGATTAGGCTCCACTTGATCTTCAATCCAAAGCCCCTCTTTTGGAACCTTAGATTTCCTCCCATTTTTCTCCCAAATCTCTTCTAGGTCTTCCTCTTCTTCTAAGAACTCCCTTTAGGTTTAGGGTAAACCAAAAACCCCAAATCAACTCCTATTTATAGGCAAAGGGGTGAAAACTCCAAAAAAATCGCACAAAAAGTTTGGTTCGCGCGCCTACGATCGTCCGTAGGCTTCCTACGATCGATCGTAGGTTGCCCAGGAGGTTTTCAGCATTCTGGGGTATTACGATCGATCATTGTGCCACTACGATCGTTCGTAAGGTCCCTACAAACGATCACAACTTTTGCATAAACTTTTCCAGATTTTGCACTTTCGTATTTCGGTCATAACTTTTAATTCGCTCGTCAAATTTTGACGATTCAACTTGCGTTGGACTTTTCATTCGAAGGAGAACAACTTTTATGTTTTGCACAAATTCTAATTCTTCTTTATTCTTGGATCATTTTGCCCCTAAAGCTAACTGATCTGAAATTGGGTTTCAGCAATCCAGATTTTCAACTGACTCGACTTCAGAAATCCGTCTTTTAACATAACCCTGCCTCAAAACCGGGAAAAATGATAAACATGAACCTCGAAGATGGTTCAAATACCTTTCCAAAAATTCAAGAATCACTTGATTATGATGAGAGACGAAAAAACTAGAGCTCCCACAAGTTTGAGGGAATTTCAAGACATCCCTTTTTGACCCTTAGCACATTTCAAGTGCTTTCATACTCTCTTACCTTTGGTCCAACACCCTACTCACACCTCATTAATCATTCCCCCATATATTTTTAATCATTTTAAATGATCATTTAACATACACCAACATGCATGAGAGGCCCCGACCTCTTTATGCCTTGCACACTGGCACTATTCACCGCACTATTCACTTACAACCCTTTAAGCACTTAGGGTATTTTATACCCTTACTTTTACCCACTTATACTATACTTATACTCTCTTTTTGAGACTCAAAACATGTACCTAAAACCCTCATTTGACTCACCATGATACCAAGAACACAACGGAAGGCTTTAGGCCTTTACACACCATATAAGAATACTATTCACTGACACTATTCATAGCATAGTGAACTCGAATTCTGGGGTTCTATACATAATTTTCAAATAAGCACTTATTTTTAGACTAGTGTTAACAAACGTCACCCAACTCTGCTCTTGACAGTGTGCCTAGGACTCCTTGTACTGCGTTTTGGCTTGCTGGACTACACCAATACCACACACATATCCTTCTGGCAGAAATCTATGCTCTTCTGTCAAGCAACTAGCTAGCTTGAGATTTTGGCGTAATACCACACACACATCCTTCAGGCAGAAATCTCTGCTCCTGTCAGGCAACCAGTTAGCTCGAGATTTTGGCGTTCCAAATCTTTGGATCGAGGATGATTCGCAATACACAACCAAGTTTGATCTACCATCTGCCTCAGTGCTTTGGAGAGTTCCAAATTTTCCTACATAATATCAAAAGTTTTTTGGTGGATCTACCATATCTACAAAGAAACAAATCAAGTTGCAGACCATCTTGCTCATATTGGACATACAATACAATCTTTAGCTACTTCAGTGTCTTCATTTCATCAGTCTGAACTTAAAATTTGTTTGGGATGACCTTTTGGGGCTTACCTGTTGTGCTGACAGTTTGGCTTCTTCAATATATATTTCTCAATTACCCAAAAAAAACAGAAACAAGCCACACAATTTATGATCTGAAAATAGTTCCATCCAAAAAGAAAACATGGTTCATTCTTTTATTCCAGAACAGATGTCTTACTAGTTATCCAGCTCTCTCGGGAGTAAAAAGGTAAACAGCACACTGACAGCAAATGCTTAACATGAGTCACAAATAGCAGATTATCCCTGCAGGCCAATAACACCTGCAAAAATAAAATTAATAAATAAAGCTTGGCATAAATAATTAAAATCTGAAACCAATGAAGTCAAGTCACCTAGGCAATGAATAGCTAGGTGACTACCTTGCCTTGTCAGGACTCGCGACTCTTAGCGCTTGCATCAAGGTCTAGAGGCACGTTTTTTGTTTTTGTTTTTTTTTAATAGCTGATTAAGCATCATATTACTAGAAAAAAAGTGATAACAAAGATTGACAAAGAGTGAACAAAAGAGAAGGTTGAAAGTAGCAAACTGCACAAACAGAAAGCGATAAGAGCTACAACTAAAGATGAAAGCAAACCAAACACAACTCCCTTTAGGTTGGAATATATAACTCCTCCCAATCAATTGTTGCCCCCTGGGTTGAAGCTCAATCCCCTATAAGCTTACAAACCCGCTTGAGCATGCGTCCTATCGATAAAGCTGAGTCATCAAATATCCACCTGTTTCGCTCTTTCCAGATGAACCAAGTGATAGCCCCTGGAAGAAGAGCCCAAACTAGGTCCCAATGAGGGCCCAACACACTTAGCTGCTAGCAAGATAAAAAACTCTAGAAGGAATAGAAAAAAACCCATGCAACGTTGATATGAGCTAATAAAGAAGTCCAGAGTCTTAACACAAATTAATGGGCAGTGCACGAGTAAATGATCCACTAATTCCTCTGCTGCCAGACACATCACGCATCTATTTGGAAGATTCCAACATCTGCTTTGAAGGTGGTCAACCGTTAAGATTTTATCCAAAAAAGTTTTCCATAGAAAAAATGATACCTTGGATGGCAAACCCGGATGCCATACCACTCTACTAGGGAATGCCAAGTGCGGGTAGTCACTCCAAACCCGTAAGAAAGATCTAATAGTAAATCGACATCTATTATCCCTAAACCAAACTCGAGTATCCTTAGAATTGGGGTTAGGTTTGACGGACTCTAGATGCCTCATTAGGCTAATAAATGAGCTCACTTTCCAATCCTGGAGAGATCTCTTGAATCGCGCGCTGGACCCAAACTACCAACTCTCCTCTCCTTTCAAACAAGGATGCCACCGACCCTTTTTGCTCTCGAGCTAGCAAATACAACGAGAGATAGTCTTGCTTTAGAGTATTAGGACTACACCATAGATCGGACCAAAAATGCCTCTCTTCTACATTCTCGATTACAAATCTTGTATGAGGTAGGCACGTTAAGATGCAGTTGCTTAGTGGCGCATAAATGTCATTGCCTAAGTTTTGAAGTGATAATGAAAAGGAAAAGCTAGTGAGCGCAAAGAATCCTAACTCGCACCCAAGCACACAACTCTCCTCAACAAGTCAGCATTAATCCCATAGGCTTAATGTATATCTCATAGGGTCTAGCGCTAATTGCGTCAGCTCTTGATCAACACTTAAATGGCAAACTCAAACCACTTTTGGATGTAGGCCCCATCAAAAAGTAATTTAAAATTTTCATTCAGGTGGTGATTTAAGGGTTGACACAATTGGCACTAGCACTCCCCTTAGAAGGTTTGTTGCGTGCGTGCAAGAGTGTAGGTTAGGGTGTGCAATTGCTAGCTCATAATGTAAAAGGCGTGCATGAGTGTGGGTTAGGGTGTGCACGCTTGCTAGCTCATAATGTAAAAGGCGAACACTGGCATTTTTATTATAGTTGTTATCCTTTCATTCACTTGTCGGTGAACCGCTTTGTACTTTATCTTATTACCAATATATTGGTCTTATTTACTGATTAGAAAAAATACGGTCACCTAGACCAAATAAAGTTAATTATTTTTTAAAAGGGGAAAAAAACACATTTTGCTCAATAACAGGGAAATTAAAGTTTTCCTTGATAAAAATGAAAAATGAAAAAATAAAATAAAAATGTTGATGGCTTTGAAGAGCTTTATCTAAGATTTCTGTGTGTGTATATATATATATATAAAATATTATAAATTATACTTTATCATTTATAATTCAAACATGAAAAAGTATAGAGATAAGATACATGCAAGCAGTTTAGCAAACTAAGTGACTAACCTACGACTAAATACAGAAAGCCTGAAATAAAAAATCAATTAACTTAAATTTTGAGAATATAAGAATTTCAGTTAATTCGGACAGAAAATAGAAGCCTGAGTTTTGATTCTCACTAAAAGCTTTAAATATTTACTCACCAATAAAAAATCATATACCACAACTAACTTTGCTCCTATTGAAATAATACAACACTCTAAAAGAAACCTTAAGAATTGCTAAATGTAATTTCTCATACGGTAACTTTGTGTTTTATCTAACCACAATCTTTAGACATTCCATTAGAAAAGAAAATAAAAAATTAGAAATAAAATTGGAGAAAAAAAGTAATTTAAATTGGATCATCAACATGAGCATGCACAACATGGCATTGAGATAATGTAATATAAAATAACAATACGAAACTAAAGTACACAAAATAAATCAAATAGACAGATCTATAAAAAATGTATACAACGGCAAAAAGGTGAATATTGGGAACCGATCCATTGTTGATGAAAACTATGAATGAGTAAAGAGTTTGAAGCGCAAAATTTCTTCTTTTGATGTCTTAGGATCATTTTTCTCAATGCCCGCAGGTGAAGATATTCGTATTATTCTACTCTATCTAAAGACACATAAATAGTAATGAAGAGTGAAGAAATGCTAAGATGAGGGGAGAGAGAAAGTAATTTAATAGCCATTTAAGGGAGAGAGAAATGCTAAGATGAGGGGAGATGGAGGGTCTAACATTTAGAGATATTTAATTTAATGGACGTCTTATTATTTAATTAATTAAAAAATAATGGTTTTAATTAAAAAAAAAAGTTTCTTATTAAGTGGACGATCAATTAATAATGGAGAAGGAGGGTCCAATGTTTAGAGAGTTGGGGTAGAAGAAGTACCATATAACGCATTTAATTAAATGGATGTCCTATTATTTAATTTAGAAAAAATAATAATTTTAATTAAAGGTTCTTATTAAGTGGATGTCAATTAAGAGAATGTGTCATGTTAACATACATGTGGCGTTAACCTGAAGAGAGAATGAAAGATATTAAGAGATGCCCCAGGGAACCAACCAGCATATAGTATATATATATATAGTTTTTTTTTTATGGCACAACCATTATTTGTCAATCCTCACTTCACTCTCAATAGTCAACTATGTTATTGTTTATATTTTAGTGACATTTTGGTCATATTCATGCTTATTTCTAACTTTTAATCTTTATTTCAATAATGTATGAATTCTTTAACTTTTATAAGTTTAATAAACAAAACAAATTATTGTTGCCTAGGCGATGCCTGGCCTATGAAACTCCTATCTCATGTCATATGGATGCTTTGATTACACAAGGTAAAACTCAAAAAATGGATGTTTGGAACATGGTTAGCAAAGCAAAAGGCGAAGCGATAGCAAGAAGTGGGGAACATGCTCAAAAAATCTTTTAAAAATAGGAAGCAAGAAATGAGATATATGTGCCTCATTCTCATTATATTATGATGGTCAGTCATACCTTTCAAAAACTTTGGGTGTGTTAGTCCCACATCAGATTGTTATCGGAGCATGCTATCCCTTATAAGTTCCTTAGCGTCTCCAACGGTTAGTACCCGTTTTGAGAAGCTCTTGGGTGAAACTTATTTGGGCTGCATGTGTGGTGTGTGTGTGGTTTGCATGGTGTGTGTGTGTGTGGTCTGCATGAGTGGTGTGAGTGTTTCCTTGTCTTGTCTTCAGTAATCACCTTGTGGTGTTATTGAGTTTACCAAAAAAAAAGTCATACCTTTAATTTTATCTTACATGAGAAATTTGTGGTGAACTAGGTGCCTTAGGTTTAAATCCAACGATAATTGCTTAGGATCTATACTTGTCTAGGAATTAAATTTGGGTCTATTTAATCACTTCCTACATATATATATCCCCATTTATCACTAAATAAGGCATGATGAAAGCAAGCTTCCTAGAAACCGAGTTTGGGAATCAAGCTTGCTACCTTGTACATAATTTCCCTGTAACACTGCAACTATGGTTTGGAAGCTCATATATTCATCTTTGTTAGATAAACAAGACAAACGAGGATAGATACCAACTATAGCACAATAGTTAATATAATTGAGAATAAATAAAACCAATAGGCTTACCGCAAGCTACTCTGCCACCAGCATTTCTAGTGCTCTTGCTGAGTTCATGTCCCCCTATATAGATACAAGCAGCAGTTATTGCCTGATTAGATGGAGCAAAGAAGCTCAAAATATAAAGAAACGAGTTAACCTTGTCTCTTAATCTGCAATAGTTACGATGCTCTACTTATTAGCACATCCTCAAGGAAGTCATTTCAGGCGATAAATACTAATCATTAACTAGAATAGCAAGCCCCAAACGATTTGGGTAGATCAAGGAACAAACATTAAAATAAAGGGAAAAGATTGAAAACCTAGAAATTTGCATCAAAGTCGATTACTCCATTCACAAACCACCCATGCAGTTAGTTCCAGAGTGAGAAAAAAGAATCCCCACCAGAAAGACCACCTTGTTTATCCAGTTTATAAAATACAAACTTGAGTCTATCTTGCAAGACACTGATAACCAGAAAAAAGTCCATTTTACTATCTATGAAGGAACAATGGCCTCCTTCAGTTAACCAATAACATTAGACTTCTTGTACCACAGCCTCAATTTGTATTCATTCTTCAGTCCATTTTTCTTGCCTCACCCATCCGATAGTCATATAGCCATATTGCCTCCGGAGATGCAACCATCAAGAGCAGAGCCAAGATTCTTTTGCTGGGGCTAACAATGCGGGGTTCAGGGGCAGAGCCCCTGAAAATTTGTTTTGAGGGCCAAGTTCATGGGTCATCGCATTTGTTTGTGTCCGTTTGTAAATAATATATATATTTTTTTGGAAGTTTAGGGGGGCTAAGTCCCCTGTCGCACTGGCTCCACCCCTCTCCCAGGCTTCACACCCCTATTATTACAATTTATTTATTTATTTCAAAATTTCAGGGTGGGGGCTGCCCATGTGGCTCTGCCCTTGGCAACCATTGCACCCAGAACGCAAGAACCTCAGTTGATATATTAAGCAGTATAGGCCCCTGAAATTTATCAGCCCATTTTGCTTTTTCTTAGCTTGATATTTAGGGTTTAGGCATCTTTGCACAGTGAGATGACATTCAATTTCACACTCATGCATGTTTCACGGGGCAATTTTTTTTTTTTAAAAATAATGCCACTCAGTGAGAGTGGGGGTTTGGCAGACCCCTACTGTTTATTAAGAAAAAGTAATGGGGGACATAGAACCTTACTCCTATAAAAATCACAAGAACATAAGACTTTACTAAAAACAATTCTTAAATTACCAAATAATAGAGCTACTCCTTAAATCGAGTTGGTTTCCTACGGGACAATTTCTTGCTTCGGTACTGTAGTTAATATTCCCACCAGAGAAACATCCATAATCTGGAACTTAAAAAGGTAAAAATTGATTGTCTAACTTTTAACAGTAATTACTTCCTTCCACTTCAAGGTTTCATGGTTCATTATAAACTAACCTTTGTCATTGATTATGACAGATCATTCTATCTTTTTTCCTTTAGACTCCGTTCTTTTGGTGGAACTTTTAAAGTCCGGAACATTAATATTTTAGAACAAGAGGCAAGTGTTTTAGAGGAGAGGGGAGAAGGTTTCTAACTTTTTTACACAATGGCATCTTAGATTTATTAGGTTCAATTTAATTAGAAGTTCCACGTGGATGAAACTTAAAACATCCAAATTTTTTGTTAGAACTTTTGCAATCTATTGAATATTATAGTTCTAAACATTAAGTAAAATTATGCATGAAACTATGAAAGTTCTAGACTTTAAAAATTCCAACAAAAGAACAAACCCTTAAAGGTCTTACGCTGCCAATCTCCGTTCTTTTTGTGGAACTTTGAAAGTCTAGAATTCCTATTGTTTCATGCCTAATTTTACTTAATGTCTAGAACTATATTATTTCATAGAGTACAAAAGTTCTATAAATATGAAACTTTTAAGTTCCACCAAAAAATTGGATTTTTTAAATTTCGTGGATGTAGAACTTCTATCTCAGATTTATGGAGCTCAAAAAATTGGATTTTTTAAGTTTCATGGATGTAGAACTTCTACTTAATTTGAGCTCCATAAATCTGAGATACCATCATGTGAAAGGGTTAGAAACCCTCTCCCCTCTCATAGAGTCTCTTGTTTCAAAATATTAATGTTCCAAACTTTTAAATGTTCCACCAAAAGAATGGACTCTAATGCTGTGTTTGGTTGTCGAGAAATTCTAAAAAACGTAGAGAAAAGAAAAGAAAAGGAAAAAAAAAAGAAAAGAAAAGAAGAGAAACTTCTAAATTTTCTATCGTTTGGTTGTGTAGAAAATTAGTGAAAAAATAATTTTTCTTATGTTTGATTATTAAAATAGGAAAAAAAAAAAGATAGGGTAATTCCTTAAGCAAGTCTCTTTTGGACATTTAAACAAACATGTGATGTGCACCCCACTCACAAGAGCAGAACAGTTTCTTGCTCGTCTCTATGTCGTGAAATCATTCTAAGTGCCTCACAAGGTTAGGACATTATAGTGGGGCTGATCGCCACGATACACAGACTGCATGAAACCAAACATCATCTCCACCAAATCCTATGGCAGTTCTTCCTTGATGGCCAAAATACATAAACTCGTATATATTGTTTGCTCATGCAACAAATCACTTTCAAACGTAAAAAAGAAACACAAACAAATGACCATGTATTTTCACGATTTATCATACTAGAGCAATGAATTTTCTCTTCACCTACCATTGAATTTTAGTTTTTAAACGACAACATAAGAAACGAATTAACGAACAAAGATATCTGATCGCTCATCTCCAATAACCCCATTTTCAGAACTAAGTCCTTTGGGAATGGAATGCAGTTGCCGAAGTGCAGTCGCCGGAGTGTAGTTACTGGAATACAGTCGCCGGAAAATAGCAATACCGTAGGAAGAAGAAGAAGAGGAAGAGAGGTAAAAACGATACTTTTTTCTTTTCTTTTCTCTCAGTGCAATCGCTGTAGTATAGTTAACGGATTACAGTCGCCGGAAATAGCAAGACTTGAGGAGGGTTGAAGAAGAAGAAGAGAGGAGAGCCCGACAATTTTTTCTTTTCTTCTCTCTAAAATCCATGGTTTATAGTGATCAAAAAAAATAAAAAATCCATGGTTTATTTTAAGATTTCAAATCCATAGTTTATGAGAAAATTATTTAAAATTTTCTCCACTTTCTTTTCTTGCTTACACTTTCTTGGCAATCAAATAATGAAAAATTAAATTTTCTTTTCTAACCCTATTTTTCTCAGCAACCAAACAAAGCATAAAAGGAAACAGAACTGATGGTAAATGAAATTAGAGATTACCCCAAGATCATCAGGGTCAGCATGGACAACAACAGCCCTTGCAAGTTGCAACAATGGAATTTGGTCCAGTGAGAGGAATCTGCAAGCATATCAATACTTTAGAAAACAAACTTAAGTGGGAATTTGAGTTATAAAGGAAAAGTTTTTTTAAAAAAAGCGAAGCAATAAACCATATCACCTGCTTGTCAATGATAAATAAAATCACGTACCTAAACCACAAAAAACGTAAGGTTTTAGAGGCGGATGAAACCTTAAAAAACATAGTCTGACTAGACATCCATTGAGACAATTCGTTCTCATGATATGGCTTCATGGATGCTGAGTTGACTTTATAAGTAACAACCACCAAATGTTTTCATAACAAGACAGCCTTCAAACCGGCTGGGTGACTGTTCCCGATTCGACCGGTTTGGTTCGGCTATGTCTTTTTTTAGTCAAATATTTGTTTCCCTTTTTTTGGCCCGTTCTTTTAATTTTTCCCGATTTTATCATTGGTTTTCCAAATGAACCGGCTGGTTCTTCCTGCCTGAGTTTTAGGGTCGATTTTTAAAACAATCCGGTTTTGGGAGCTAGTTGACTAGTCAGTTCCTAGTTTTACAAGTTCAACCGGCCAGGTCAGTCTGGTTTTCAAAATCTTGCAACCACCATAACAAGAATGATGATGGTAATGAATAATGATGATGAGCAACAATCATGAAGATAGCATTGATCATAATAGTATTAATAGCTAAAGATAATATTGATTATGAGAAAATGAGGGGGCGTTACCCCTTTATATAGAGGAGGGAAGGGAGTGAGTCACCATGGTGACGTGTCCCCTTATGATGTCATTGATGACATCATTGTGTGATGTCATCACACTTTGACTTCTTGACCAAAATTCACGGTTTCTTCGATTTTTGCACGTACGGATCTCGTAACTTTGCGAGACGACGCGTGATGGTGCTGATATGATAGGTGATCGTACTCAGGGCAATCCGCCACCCGCTGCATGAATTTTGGGAAAAAATATTGAAATTTGACAGTAAACACTAAGTCCGAAAGTAAATTATAAAACTTATAAATTTCTTGATTTTGGGCACTAAACACGTCGGGGTTTCGCGGTTCGAAATGCTATAGAACTGAAACGGCAGACATTCGCCCAAGTAGTTGACCGACACATGGTGTGCGAGTTTCGGATGAAAATACTGGATTTTACTGGTAACAATTGAGGACCGACACAAATTCGAATTCTGCAGATTTCTTGTATTTTAGATACAAAACGTATCGTGGTTTTGCGAACAGACGCGTGATAGGACCGACACGATGGTTAGTCGTCCAGATGGTGGACTGACAAGTAGTACGAGAATAACAAGTGGGTGTCTCTGGGTTTCACCAATAATTATCGGACACCGAATCCGATAACCAGAACCCACAATTACACTCAAACACTTTCCCGGGATTCCACGGTTCCAATTAGGGAAAGTGATACCTTAATATTTAAGATTACTGATCTTTTAATTAATTTTACTTAATTAGAGGTCATCCTAACCTCAAGATTTTTTTCCGAAAATCTAGGTCATTATACATTTGTGTAATCATGCAAAACCATAGAATTCAAATCATACTTACCAAAATATTATCATTCAACACCTGATTTTCACTCACATGCTTATCAATTTATAGTGGATTTATAACCAGATCAATATATCGAATCTTTCACGATCGCTTCCCTACAATCAATTGCTTGTGAATGCTCTTGATTTTGATCTCCAAATTTTTCTCAATTTCTAGCAAAATCCTTTGCAAAACTCTAGGTTAAACTCTCTTTAAGATTTCGAAAGCCCTTAGAATATTTTGAAACCCTAAACTCATGAATAAGGACTTTATTTGGATAATAATTCTCGGAATCTTAATTTAAAAATGAAGTTTCTGGGAGAAATGTTGTACCTGATGATTGTGATTCAAAATTAATTAAATAAAGAAATTAAATATTAATTTATTTAATTTTATTATAGTCATTGAAGGCTTTAATGGTGGGAAACGTTTTAAAGGTTTATTATCATAATTATTAGTCACTAATGTGACAGTTTTATAATTTCAAAAACCTATTTAGTTTTCTATATATATACTATATAATGTTTTCTCCATTTGTAAGAAAGAAGATTAGAAAAGGTTTTTCCCTACTTTTATGTTTTTCTTATGTTTGAAAAGTTTTTCTTTTGAGGGATTGCTGGGTAAGAAACAGAGTAAGGTGTGCGACTATAAGTCATGCACGCTTATAGTCAGTGATAGATTTGTGTGAAGCTGTTGTATCCTGGAGGCATCGTGTCTAGCAACCCAGTGCATCTGTGGGGGGCGCGAAATGTCTTAAAGAAAGCGAAGTATCCGTGCCTCACTTCACACGAGCTATCAATTTTCTAACAGTTTTTCAAGTGCAGGAATTTCTGTAATAAAAGTTGTTGTTTTATTCGATTATTCAAAGACTGCAATTTTTGTTGGATAGCAATTTCAGGTAATTTGCCCCTATGGGAACAACAAGAAATTCTCATCGGGTGGTCCACCGCTGATCAAGCGGTGGACCATGTGCGATCGACTGGTGGACTTCCCACTCTCAGCCAAAAAAATTCATTCATTTTTTCAACCATTTTTACACTATCGGTTGACCGGCCTCCCCTGTTTTGATTGGTTTTGGATGATTTTAACTTATTTAAACATTTGATTAAGGCATAATACAATTTTAATCATAGAAAAACACAATTTACAGTATTTTGACACAAATTCCAACATTAAAATTTTAATTTGCACGAATATCAAGACCTAAAAATTTTGGATCTCTACACTAACACAACAAGCCTAAAGGCTAAAAGTATTCCCTTAAGAATGATATTCCCTTTTCCCTTAATTAAGTATGTTAATTATGTACTTGACTTTTATCAAAAAATAAATAAATAAAAATAAATATATATATATATATATATATATATATATATGTATGTACTTGACTTAAGCTTTTAACTAGCAATGTAATGGTATGTTCTGAACAAACTTGGCTTTTTTACTAAATAAACAAACGAGCCTGAGCTTTTAACAAGCGGAGCTGAGTGTTGTTGATGAGCACCTTGATCATTATTCACCCCTACTCACAAGTCATACCTGCCTCTTGTGCTTGGATGAAAAGGTGCCCTTAAATCCCTCATTTAAGGGTGAGTTTTTAATAAATTGAAAATCCCTCATTTAAGTGTGGTTTTTCGAAAGGTCTCGGATTATCTATGGCTTCTCCCCTTTTTAATGTCACATGTCCCTTATTCTATGGTTGCCCGAGAGGCCTTTCTGGCTTCGCCAGAGACAATCCGAGGCCTTTTCGAAACTACTTACTGGCTGACTCTACTGACGTAGGTAAATGATATCTGCCCCTGTGGGGCCTCAAAAAAAAAAATGAACTGATAAAAGTTTCCTTTCTAGACTAAATGTTGCATTCAGCAGTGAGTTAGCATAACCCAGTAAAACTTCTACCAGTTTATTAAAAATTTTAAAACTCAATCCCTATCAAACTGTCATCGATCTAGTCAACGGTGAGTCATAGAGATTTCATGGTTCAAATGTTTAAATTTTGAATAGGGAGTTCTTGACTCTTTTTTTTTTTGGGTAGAGACACACGGTTAGGCCGCAACTCGGTTAGTAGTTAGTATTTGTTCTAAGTTAAGGGCGGGTGGAGAGAAGGGCTGTATTCAGGCCGGGCTTGATCAAGCTCAGCTCAGCTCGGCTTGAAAGGGTTTGTTCTAGGCCCGAAGCCCGGCTCGGCCCGAAATCAAGTTTGAAAGCTCGGTCCGAATTCAAAAGCCTAGCTCAAAGCTCGGCTTCAATACTTTTTTTAAAAATAATAATATTTTGTATTATATATATATATATATATATATATATATATATATATATATATATATATATATATATATATATATATATATTTGAGCCGAGTCAAGCTCGGGCCGAACCAAGCCTCAATCGAGCTGGGCCGAATCAAACTAGGGTTGGCCCGATGATTGGATTAATTTCAAGCTTTTTTTTAGGTTTGGCTTGCCCCGATCAAGCCTAAAATTCAAGCCCATCTCAGGTTGAACCAGGCCGAGCCGAGCCGCACAAACGGGCTGATCGGGCTTTGTGCAGCCCTAGTGGAGAGCACAACACTCTCCCCCTCTTGGGGAATAGATCCCGGAACCTCCCTCCCAAGGATGGGATACACCTACCACTGGGCTATTCCTAGGGTGTGCAGGGAGTGCTTGACTGACTCTGCTTTAATTTCAATATCCCCTATACAATCTTGGTAAAACACTCAAGTGAAAGATGAGAAGGTTTTTTTTTGGTTAAAGTAAACACAACACACTCACACAGACCAACACACACATGGACCGAGAGAAGTTTGAGCCCAACACCTGAGAGTTTACCTACCCGTCGGATGGCCAAGTGTGCCTATCTCATTAAGGATGGCATCATTGGAGAGGAATACATCTCTTAAATAATGTGCTAGGAGACTCAATTTTAAAGATAGGTAAATGATGTTTGTACCCAAAAAACTAATAAATAATAAAATCATGGCTCACAAATGTTTTAAGGTGCTAGGGCTTATACTTTTTTGGGGGTATTCTAGTTAGTGGTATTAGCTGGTTTCAAACCTATCATTGGAAGCTGGCCAAACTGTAAACATTGCAACTGTCGTACTTGTGGATCCTGGTCACCCAAATGTAGGGAGACACACATTGTCGTACTTAAAGAGAGTGAGACTCTGATCACCCTAATGTGGGGATACACACTGCCACTGACACAGGATGGCTAGAGCTTAAACCCTAAGCACCTCAAAACATTCACGTTGAGCATTTTAAGAGGTTGTCAGATGTGCAATTATTCATGAGCTTTAGTGGTGTCAATGGGTCGGGCTTAGTCCTCAATTTTTGTGATTTCCCAAACCGTTTACAATAGGTTTTTAAGGCTCAGGCTGTTAACAGCCTAGTTTGCATGAAATAAAAGAGACCAGCCTAGTTTGCATGAAATAAAAGAGACTATATTTGTTTTTGAAAGGTTGCAAAGACCTTTACACTCGGGGTTCCATACATTGTGGGGAGAAGTCATTCCATTTTCTCCCCATGATTTTGACTTCTCCCCATTTGATATCTCTCCCCCTTATTCTCATACACTTATCGCCACATGTCTTAATATGTGTGGAGAAGTCAAAATCATGGGCACCATGATTTTGACTTCTCCACAACTTGTCACATATTCTATGGAACCCCATGACAAGCCCTTTCTGGCTTTGCCAGAGACAATCCAAGGCCAGGGTGAAGGACTCGAGTTGTTGAGGGTGTAGTGGTTGTGCGTTTGTGTGTGTGAGTGCATGTGTGTGGTCTTCTTTGCTGGTCTTCTTTGCTCTTGACTGTAGCTTCGCCTTGTAGTATTGTTAACTTAACTGGAAAAGGAAAAAAGAAGGGAATCGAGTTGATGTGAGTTCATCCTGGTTTGCATAGTACCGCTACAAACCTGACTTTGATATGTATGTCTTTGTATAATCTTTGTATACTTTATAATATTATTAGTACGTATTCAATTAGATATTGTTTCTCGAGGTTGCTTATTGTCTTTTGCGTCTACATGTGTTTGTTTCTAGTTGAGAGTAGTAGTGCTAGCACGACTCTTTTAATTATCCCGGACAAACTGTTTATCAATGATTGAAGAGTACGAACTTTATACCTATGACTTTTTTTTTTTTTTTCGAGAGAGATATACGATTAGGCCGCAACGCCGGTTATGTGTTAGTATCTATTCAGTTAGTGGGTGGGTGGAGAGTATATACAAACTCCCACCCTCTCGGGAATGGACTTCACCCCAAAGCCAGGGATACACTACAACTGAGACAAAGCCCTGGTGTGTATATCTATGACTATTATAGATTGAATTATAATTAAATTGCTTTAGTCATTTACCAAATTTCCGTAAATGGAGACTATTCAATTTGTATGAAGAAAACAAACTGTACGGTTTTGTCATGCACCGCCTTGAGAAGAACATGGTTTTTTTTTTAATCATTTATTTAGGTTAATATAGTTTAATGTAGTGATTTGCTCACCCCACATTTGACTACATAATCAAATGTCTTCCCAATATTTCATCTCCTTTAATCATGGTTAAACTTAATCAACTTAAAGTTATTATTGTTTTTATTTTTATTATCTAAAAACCAAGGTTAAATAGATGAATCTTAGGGGTGAGTGGATCTTAACCACAATTAATGTGTATTAAAAAAGTGAGTAGGAACCAAAGAAGACCGGCCATGTTTTTCAATTTTTCTTGTTACTGGGTCGCTTTTGGAATGAAACACAATATTTATGACCACAATGAACCCATTACAAAAAAATTAAATAAATAAAAGAAATCCAGGGGCTATGCCCCCCTAACCCCCAAGGCCCCATTGCCCCCCACCCCTGTCGGGAGCCAGTTAGATCTCCCACCTAACCCACTTTATTCACTATTGTGCCTTTGCATAGAGATATGTTCGAGAGAAGATCATATGGTAATGACTTGTAATCTCGGACCCGACTCTTAGATGTTTTCCACAAGAGTAATGCTAGCTACACATTCTTTTAAACTCAATTTCTTCCTAGAAAAGACATGAATTATTGTTTTTCATTAAGAGAATGACGCATGTTTTGCACCCACACTCGCTCCACTCATAAAGAGAGTGTATTAACAAATAGAATATTGAATGTTGAAGACCAAATCTATATCCTACAGACATTGTTTCTCCCTGTTTAGGATGAAATTATGTATGGTATGTATTACAAAATATCTTTTTTTAAGTTAGGAGGGCACCTGCCCCTTGCTCCATGGATATGCCCTATTATAAAATATTTATTTTTTTCAAAAGTTTAGGGGTAGCCACCCCGACTTCGCCCATGCCATGGCTATGCCCAGTTAAATCATTAAGTAATATATATAACTTTCTTGCAAAAGTTTAAGGGGCAGCTGCCCTTGGCCCCATGTCCCAATGACAATAAAATATGCAATGCTACGAATTTTACCCTCACAATTGATGCTTTTACCAAGTACCAACACACCCAGTGTAGTGTTTGGGCACACAAGATCTGTACGTAGCATAAACAAGAACGAAGTCCAGAACCTTAGAAACTCTTAGTAAGATCTTGTCTGTTATTGTCTATTTCAGACAACTCTAGCCAAGATATATCTGTAAATATATCTACAAGAAACATATATGTAGTCAGTAAATTCGTTTAGCAGAGCACAATAATAGTCATAGCCTTTTTTTGTAAAACTGTTTGAAAATATAATCTTATTGCATCTTATCGAGAGACAGTTGATGTCATTAAATTGATTTTCATTGGGTAGGCTATTCAAACATAAATATATGTAGATTATTCATCAACCATTATAAATTCTTCATTCATAAACTTGTAATTTTTTATTTTTTAGAGTAATAATTATAATAATAATAAAGGGACAAAATGTAAATAAAAATGACAAAAATCTACATTCCAAACATCTAGCCACAAGATCTGAACATTTTTTCAAAAATTATCAAAAATATGAACTTTAATTTTAGACTAAGATGTTTTTTTTTTTGTCTTTTTTATTCTATAGCAAATAAACGTGTTATCAATAGACCCAAAATTTAGGCATTGCAAACGACACCTAAGGTGGTTTGTTTTAAGGAGCTCACTCAATCACTTGCGGCGCTAGAAGCATCGTTTTTTCCCTTGTTTCTTATTAGGAAAGAAGATCTACTCTCCTCATCAAGATCCACAATCACCGACTCATCACCTTAATATACTAGTTGTATATGTCAATCTTATTCCTTATTCTTAGGATTTGTACGATTGACTTTCCTCTTTCTGGCTTGTATATTTTGTATAAATATATGCTCACAGTATCAATGTAATCACTTCACCATTTTATTCTCAAACCTGCTTTGGCTCTTTATGGTATCGGAGTATCACAAGCTCCCACGAGTCCTCTAAAATGATCCTAAACCTGCCCTCTTCTTCATTGAAATTCTTCTCTCATCATGACAGAAAAGAGCACAGCCACATCCTCCTCTCCTAGCCAAAGAAATCTCATTGTTCTCAACTCAACACATTTGTCTGTTAAGTTAACTCCAGAGAACTATCCTTCATGGAAGGCTTAGTTTGATTCACTGCTCTTTGGCTACGACTTGCTTGGATATATCGACGAATCAGAGCCCTGGCCATCTGCTGAGTTGACAGATGAAGGAAAAAAAATTCCCAACCCGAAGTTCACTCTATGGCAAAGACAAGATAGCTACTTTTTCACGGTATTCTCTCATCTCTCTCTGATTGAGTAATACCAATGGTCAGTTCGTCAAAAACTGTTGTTGAGGCGTGGAATCGCCTTGCAAAATATTATGCTAATCCGTCATCCTCTCGGGTTATGGGGCTGACGGATCAACTCTCTAAAGGACGAGGAATAAGATCTATTGCTGAATATCTCGGTTTCATTTGCGGCATCACCGATGAACTTGCCATCATTGGCTCACCGGTACCAAACCCCAACCTCATTCCTCATGTTTTGAATGGAGTTGGCCCCGAGTTTAAGGAACTCGTTGCTGCAATTAGAGCACGAGACACTGTCATAGGCTTTGAGGAGCTTCATGACAAGCTTGTGGAATACGAATCATTCCTCAAGCGTGAAGAAAGTAGCCCCATTATTATGACTGCTAATGCTGCTCGTTTCAATCAGCAGCGATAGGGAAATCAATCTAAAAAAAAAACTCTCACAACCGCAACAACCAAGGTGGTCAGCGCTATGCCAACACCAACAATAATCAGGGAAACAACTCCAACAAAGGCCCTACAGTGATCTATCAATACTGTGAACATAGAGGTCACAATGCTCGTGAGTGCTACTCCTTGAAATGGCAACTCGGACTGCCCGTGCTGCCTAGAGCCAATCACACAACCACGGATGGTGGTCGTGGCTCAAGCTCTAACTGGCTTCTTGACACAGGTGCTTCTCACCATGTCACCTCTGATTTGAACAACCTCTCGATTCAGCAGCCCTACGAAAGACCCGACAATATTATAATTGGTGACGGTACAAGTTTGCTTATTACACACACTGGAAAATCCACTCTTACCACTCCTACTAATTCCTTTTTACTTTCAAATGTTTTATGCGTTCTATCCATGAAACGGAATTTAATTTTAGTATCCCAATTTTGCAAAACAAATAATGCCTCAGTTGAATTTTACCCTTCTTCCTTTTGTGTTAAGGATCTAGCCACAGGGACACCTCTCACTCAAGGACGGAACAAGAATGAAGTGTACGAGTGGTCAAGCACCAGGGAGATCCATCTGGTGACAAAACAAACGTGTTACTGTGTCAAGACTTCTCTTGATCATTGGAATGATCGCCTTGGTCACCCATCATCAAAAGTCCCTAGTCAAATTGTGTCATCTAATAAACTCCCTGTGCAATCGAGGCAGAATCTGTCAAAAATGTTTTCTTGTGATTCTTGTCGTTGTAACAAAAGTCACAAACTCCCTTTTGGTGTGTCAAGCTTAAAAAGTCGATGTCCTTTGGATCTATTATATAAGGATGTTTGGGGTCCATCCCTTATTCGTTCAATGGATGGCTATTCTTATTATGTCATTTTTGTCGATCACTATACAAAATATTCATCGTTATTTTCTATGGCAAATAAATTTGATGTCTTCTCTTTATTTCCAAAGTTTAAAACTATGATTGAAAATTTCTTCAAAACCTCCATTAATACAATTTATCCTTATGGTGGCACAGAATACTAAGGTTTAAAAATCTTGTTCGCAAATTCTGGGATTCAACATTTGATCTCTCCACCATACACACCACAACATGTAGCTTCCGTTGAACGTCGTCACCGTCACATTGTTGAGACATGCCTTACACTTTTACATCGGGCATCTCTCCCTCTATCTCTTTGATCTTATGCTTTCAATGCTGCGGTTTATCTTATTAATCGACTTCTTACATCGATACTTGATAATAAATCGTCATTTGAATGTCTATTTAATAATTTACCAAATTATTCCAAATTGAGAGTTTTTGGGTGTCTTTGTTATCCATGGCTTCGGCCCTACAATAATCATAAGCTCGAACAACGGTCAAAGTCCAGCATTTTTCTGGGTTACTCAAATGTTCACAATTCTTATATTTGTTTTGAACCCACAAATCACAAAATTTATTTTTCCCGGCATGTTCACTTTATTGAAAATCATTTTCCCTCTTTGTCTCCCTTAAATGAGCGTGACAAAGTGAATGATTTCACTCTTTCCAAATGGGCAGCGATCTCTCCTTCCCTTACATCACTTCTTTTTGACAACACTTCCCAAACTGTGTCACCAAATTTCCCTCCTTCTCCTTCCCCAAATTCGTCACCTTCCTTTTCCAATTCCACACGTTTTTCTTCTCCACCAACCTCATCCCACAATCTAACAGACATTACCCAATCAGTTCTCCACCATCAACTCAGCATAGAAATAGTATCTCATCCCCTACCCCAACTCATGCTACGTCAAATCCCTCCAGATCATCCCCTTCAATGCATCAACTTTCCAAAAACCAGCATGACTCCTCTCAATCCCATGCCAGACCAACTCCTTTCCATTCCAAGTCACTGACGCCTTCCCCTTCATCTTTGTCCAGGTCTGATGAATCTTTCCACTTCTAGTCTCCTTCTATTCCTAACATTGTACACGCTGACAGCATTCCATCGGTTGTGGATCTCAACTTGGAAAATTCTCCAAACGACGTGTCTCTTGCTTCCTCTACGCATGATAGTGCTCCAAGGTTTGATACCTCTCCATCTTGTTACTCCCATCACCTCCTAAAAGTCGTCGACCCTCCCAATATCCAAACCATGACCACACGCACCAAGAACAATATATTCAAACCTTTAACCAAATTTTCCTATGCCATCTCTAAACATCCTCTTCCTCAAACCCTAGAACCTACCTCAGTTTCTCAAGCCCTCACTAATCCCAAATGGAGAGAAGCCATGTGTGAAGAGCTCAATGCTCTTATTCAAAATGGAACCTGGGAACTTGTTCCCCGCTAAACCAATCAGAATATCGTTGGGTGCAAGTGGGTCTTTCGAGTTAAGCGGCGACCTGATGGTAGCATTGATCGCTACAAAGCTTGACTTGTTGCAAAGGGTTTCAACCAATGTCCTGGTATTGACTATCATGAAACATTCAGCCCCATTATCAAACCTACTACTATTCGCATTGTTCTCACCCTTGCTCTTTCTCATGGCTGGAAAATTCATCAGTTGGATGTAAACATTGCCTTTCTTCATGGGCATTTATTCGAGGAGGTGTTTATGTCTCAACCCCTAGGCTTTGTCAATAGCACTCGGCCTCATCATGTTTGTCTGCTTCACCGCTCCCTTTATGGTCTCAAGCAAGCGCCTCGTGCTTGGTTTCAAGAACTAAAGAATTTCATCATCACTCTTGGTTTTTCCAACTCCAAGAGCAACACCTCCCTCTTTATATATTTCAACAGCAATCTCACTGTGTACCTTTTTGTTTATGTTGATGATTTATTAATTACAGGGAATTCTTCAAACTTTATCAGAAAAATTATTGGGGATCTCTCCAACCGATTCTCTATCAAAGATCTCGGTTCCCTTCACCATTTTTTGGGGGTTGAAGTTCCCAACAGCCATGGAGTATTTCTATCCCAGCATAAATACATCAGTGATCTTTTCACACGCTTCAACATAGAAGGCATGAAGGAGTCCGTGACACCAATCAGCTCCTCTACCCACTTGATTCTTTCAGATGGTACACCTGCCACCGTCACCACCAGCTACCGCAGCTTGACTGGTGGTATGCAATATCTCTCACTATCTCGGCCTGATATTGCTAACACCGTCAATAAGCTAGCTCAGTTCATGCATGCCCCTACACAAACACACTGGACTGCTGCCAAGTGTCTTCTTCGCTACCTGAAACACACAATCTCATATGGGTTGGTTCTCCGACGCTTACAACCACTCCGTCTCACTGCTTACTCCGATGTCGACTAGGCGGGCAATCGTGATGATTGCACTTCAATCTCTATTTCTGTTATTTTCCTAGGGTCCAACCCTATTTCGTGGTGCTCAAAAAAGCAGAGAACATTAGCCAGGTCTTCAACTAAAGTTGAATATCGCTCCGTCGCCTCTACCGCTACTGAGCTAGCTTGGATCACCAATCTCCTTGGTAAACTTGGTGTTTATCCTACTCAGCCTCCACGTCTCCTATGTGACAATCTTGGTGCTACATGCTTGTGCGCCAATCCCGTCTTTCAATCTTGGATGAAGCACATTGCCCTTGACTACCATTTTGTGCGTGATAAAGTTTCCAATGGATCCCTTACTGTTGCTCATGTCTCCACACACGATCAACTTGCCGATGTTTTTATGAAGCCTTTGGCCAAGTCATGGTTCACACTTCTTCGTTCCAAGATCGGTATTTCCGATGGAAGCAAGATATCTTACAGGGACATATTAGGAAAGAAGATCTACTCTCCTCATCAAGATCCACAATCACCGACTCATCACCTTAATATACTAGTTGTATATGTCAATCTTATTCCTTATTCTTAGGATCTGTAGGATTGACTTTCCTCTTTCTGGCTTGTATAATTTGTATAAAATATATGCTCACAGTATCAATGTAATCACTTCATTTTATTCTCAAACCTGCTTTGGCTCTTTATATCTGCTATGAGTAAAACACATTGAAGATGAGAGGATTTGTGGGTGCACTTGAGGTTGGGTGTGTGTGTGGGGGGCCGCAAGGGCGGAGCTAGGGGGGCTGAAGGGGCACATGTCCCCCCTAAAAAAAAGGGATTTTTTTTTTTAGGCATCTATATATGGGCCTATGGCATATCATGGGGCTTGGAGGTGTGGATGGAGATTAATATTCACAGCCAATTGCAATTGAACTCGGGGAGAGTTCAATCATACCCACGTGCCAATACATGTCCCTTTTAACCCCTATTAACTGTGGTTAAGATTTACTAACCTTTGAGGTTCAACAATTAGTTTTTTAAAAATTATATATTAAAAAATATTAACCCTAAGGGTTAAATCTTTTTTAATAACTAGAGTTTAATTTTTTTTTTCTCAAAACTAAGGTTATATTGTTGAACCTAAGGGTTAGTAAATCTTAACCACATTTAATAGGGGTTAAAAGGGACACATGTTGGCTTATGGGTGTGATTGAACTCTCCTCAAGTTCAATCGTGATTGGTTGTAATTCAATCTTAGGTGAGTGCCCCTCAGCTTTTGATATATATTTTTAAATAATATTATTTAATAAGGATTTAGAATCCTCTACTGTTTTAACCGGACTCCTTGAAATCGGTTACAACCCACAGGTCAACACATATCCCTTTTAATACCTCTTGATTGTGATTAAGATTCATTAACCCTTAGGGTTCAACCACTTAACATTGATTTCTAGAAGGAAAAATAACTCAAAAGGTTAAAGTTGTTAACTAGAGTTAAAAAAAAAATTGTGTTGTAACTAGACTCCAATGAATTTGGTTATAAATGTAGAAGATTAGTCATGAGGCAATTGTCCCATTGAATTTTAAAAAAAAATCTTGTAACTATTTTATTTAATTATTTAATGAAACATAATCATTGAACAAGAGGGCAATTGCTCCCGTAAACAAGGAGAAACAATACTTGTAAGATATGCACAAAATATATAAATGAAATGACCCACAACTTAGTCATCAAAAACAAAATTTTGGAGGCTCCGCCTTGAACCTCCGTCCCCTGAACCAACTGCGGCCCCCTTACAATAAATTCCTGGCTCCGCCTGATAGGGAGGTGTGAGTGTGTGCATGTGATGTGTGTATATGGTGTGTAAGTTTTTTTTTTTTTTTGTGGAAATGTTATCATGTAACACACACTCTAAACTCACTGTCTGTGAGTTAATTTGTAATTAAAAAAAAATACATTGTAGATGTCTTCGTTTTTTTTTTTTGGTTTCTTCAGGCGGCTCTATATGAGTAAAATACAGTTAAGGTTCACGTGCAGAGAAGCTCCAAATTTCAATTACTCACTACAGAAGTGCTAGCCTTAGTAGCCTAAGTCCGGGGAGGGTAGACTTTGATATGAACCCCGTGACTTGCACGGGCATTCCCGTCATTTTAACATTGTTCGTCTCTGTGTGTCTAGTGCGTAGGTTAGTCAACATGCAGTAGTCACACATGAGCTGTTATATGGTGTGTCATTAGCATACAATTGATTTGTATGTGAGAGTTCTTTGGTGATACGATCACCATACGTGCCTCCGCTATATTGGCTCAACGGCCATATTTGCCTGCATACGGATCATACGGTGGGTAAATGAAACACCATATCATCTTGCCTTTTCTTTTCAAGAAAACTAAGGTTTTGACATCTATAACAACCGCCAAAACAAAACAAAACAAGCACTGAAACACCCATGTTCTCAGTCTTGTCTTTTAGCCAAACATGCCAAGCTGTAATCCTCCTATCACGTCCAATAATCACTTTCCACGTGTCACTGGACCCCACTCCAAAACTTCTCACCATCTTTATCTTTTAGGAGATGTTACCTCATTTTCTCTCTTGGCTCTCTTTGCAGTCCACTTAAATGTTGAAGCTGCTTTAATGGTTATGAGAAAAGCAAAACAGTATTTTTTTGGGAGGTTTTAAATATTGATTTTTTTTTCTTCTAAAAAACAAGGTTGAATGGATGATTAAGGGTAGGTTAATATGTATTAAAAGGGGGGTTTTGGACCAATGAGGACCAACATTTCGCTACGTAACACGTTGTCCATTAAGCATTTTTTTATTTTGATTATCTCATGCCTTTCTTGAAGTCAATCAATAAGGTTGTAAACCTTAAATTGTAAATTAATAGGAATAAAATTGCAAAAAGCATCCTCCCTTAACGGCGTCAACTTGACTTATTTAATAAGAGAATGCGGTATAATTTCAAAAACAAGAAAGAAAATTTCTGCAATTACACCAAACCTCAAGGGAGGGCTGTGTAATTTTAAAAACTAGAAGGGAGGTTTTTACAATTTCGCCAAACCTCAATGAATGACTGTGTAATTTCAAAATCTAGAGGAGAGATTTCTACAATTTCATCACACCTAAAAGGAGGTCAATGTATTTTACCCATTTTTTTGTTTTGTTTTGGGTACAAGTCATACGATTGTGTCGCAACCTCGGTTAGTAGCACGGCGAGCCACATGGGGCTCAATGGGGCTGAAGCCCACTTTGAAATTTTGGGACAAAATTTTACTATAGCCACTTGAAAGAGAATCATGGTTCCACCCCTAGTTAGTAGTATTAGTATATATTTTATATGGCCTTGGATTGTCTCCGGCGAAACCAGAAACTAGTCTTGGGGTTCCATACAATGTGCGACAGTTGGCCAAAAAATGAGGAGAAGTCATTCCATTTTCTCACCATGATTTTGACTTCTCCCCATTTGATATCTCTCCCCTTATTCTCATAGACTTGTCGCCACATGTCTTAATATGTGTGGAGAAGTCAAAATCATGGGCCCCATGATTTTGACTTCTCCACCACTTGTCACCTATTCTATGGAACCCCGAGACAAGCCCTATCTGGCCAGACAATCCGAGGCAATTTTATATTAATGAGTTAATGTCTAAGTATTTGAAGCTTGTCAGTGTGGATGTTACAACCATACAACCCTCAAGAGACTCGATCTTGAAACCTACCGAAATAGGCAGCACACTACCACGAGGACAAGCTCATGGTGTGTACTGTAGAGAGTTAGGATTCACGAGGTAGAAACTGGGTAGCATTCTCCAACCTTTTAAGGCCCATCATATATTCTATCATCTCTCTCTCACACACAGTTCTCAAAAACACATTTATTAGAGTCCCCAATAAGGGAAAAAGAGGGATTGATTTCTATCATCATTTAATGGCCTCCTTTTGGTTTCTCCTCCCACTTTTCATGGCTTTCACAACCTCACCTTCACTATCTTTATCTTCTCATCTACACTTAGAAACCTCCACTATTTCAGCTGCACCTGCATTCTTACCAACGTCTCCTTTATCTTCTCCTCCAAATCTATCTCCAGACATTACTCCCCTATTTCCTTCCCCTGGTGGTGTTTTAGCACCATCTCCATCTGGTTCATCAGCCATGCCCACCATTCCCTCCAATCTCAGCCCTCCAAATCCTGACGAAATGGTCTCACCTGGCCCTGATTCTGCAATTTCCCCATCTGGGTCTTTGCCAGTTTCTTCCTCTTCTTCTCTAGATTTTGCTGGTTTTCTAAATTCAGCTGTTCTTGTGAGCTTGTTAGCGTACTGGGTTGTGCAGATTTTTGGTATTTGAGGTATTACTGTGCTGGATGGGAGCTTCAATTATTGTTGTTAGTTCCATTTTCTGTTCTTGTCTGTTTTTTTTTAGTTTTTTTTTTAGTATGTAATGTAATTAGTGGTTTTTTTTAGTATGTAATGTAATTAGTGATGTTAGAGAAGCAAGTGAGGTGTATGGCATTGTTGTAATAATTGGCTTTTTTTTAATGGAATTTGATTTAAAGGAGATGGAAATTGGTTTAGAGAACTGAAGTGCTACAATATCAGTTGTTTTATCAGTTTATTTTGTGGTCCTCTGTTATTCTTGTTCTTGGGATTTTGATTTTTCAATTTTTAATATGTTATTCTCTTTTTTGTTTGAGTAGGTGACTGTAGAAGTTAGAAAATGTTGGTTGATATGATTCCCATCCATTAGACTCCAATTGGTGGGGGCCACCAGAGGAGATGCTACCTTCTGATGCGATTATTTTTTGTGCATGTGCTATGAAAAGAAAATCGTATTCTGGCTAAATAGCTGTTGAATCTTGTTCTCTTCTTTGTGTCTCTCTTTCTTTTCTCAACTCACCCCACTAGAAACTTCTCTCATTTCACTATCAACTTGAGTATCTCCTAACCAACGAGGGGTTGGGCTAAGTGGAGGTCATGAGTTCGAGTCCCTTCCCCTTATTGGCCACCCTTTGGAATTTATCATAGCTTTCTTGGTTGTGTAGTACAAGGGGATCTGCACAGCCTGAGGGACTTAGTCGGGTACTTCAAGAAACCCGGATACCCTCGTCCCCCCCCCCCCCGCCAAAAAAAAAAAAAACTTGATCATCTTCCCTAGCTCAAGATCACCAACCTCAGACTCACCCAGTCAAATGTCTGGAAATAGTTTTATATATATATATTTTTAATGAGGAATAGAGTATTTACTTTAACCAATTACACGAATAACTAAGTAAAAACAATAAAGATTAACTATCAACATGAGCTCCGGTAGAGATTAACTATGGACATGAGCTCCGGCGGGAGCGATCCAAAAAAGTCTTGGGCAGTGGTAATTTGTAATTAAAAATACAAAGAAGGGTATTTTCTATTATTAATTTTTTTTCCCTACATACCCCTTCCAAAGGTTGAGTTGCAATTATCTGTCCAACCGGTGCTCCTCTTCATTAGTTAATCTCAAAATTTATCATTCTCTTGAGTTTGTATTGAGTGATCGAGTCTAGCATTCTCGTACGCCTCATTGCTCCTGTAAAATAGTCTTTTCCACCAAATTATATTTTGTTAAAAAAGACACAACTTTTCTTCAGGACGATTTAGTATAAGGTAGCGTTTGACAAGTATAAAACATACACTTCATTTATTGTCTAAAGTCTAATTAAATATGAGTTATTGAAAAATATAGAGCATCGCCAAAACTCTCTCAGTAATCTATGCATGCAGTTAGTCAGAGTGTTGGCAATGGATCAATGCTGACTTTTTGTAAATTCAACTTTGTGAGGTGATGAGAGAATATGATTGAATGATTCTATCACTAGCATTTCTTTCCACACCATAAGATGCAGCTACAGAGCGAGAAATAGCTAACTTGAAAAGCAGCCCCTCCCAACAGATCGATATTTCACCTTGTATACCCGAGCAAGTTGCAAGGGGGGATTGCGACCTGCCATTGAAAAGGTCTAGCAAAGACAGCTCCAGGATCTAATCAAAGTGAGATGATCTCAAGGGATTTCTCCTAACCATCTCAGGACAGGTACATACGTTGATGTACAAAGACCAAGAAGCTAAGAACAGGCTTAGATGTTCAAAAGATATATCTAAATAAAAATTTAACAGATACAAGAGATTTATGGTTTCTGTTTAGATGACATAAAATGGAGAAACATAGAAAACCTAGCTGAGATGAGCATAACAGGAAAGCTGGAAACTCCATACATAACAGTCTAATAATAAATTAAGAGCTCAAAGTGAAAAATGGAACTGAAGAGGACCATTCATATAGAAACCTCCATCCCTGAATTTCCCTCTTTCTTCTTCCTAAGCACTCTTCTCCCCAGCAAGCTTCTCAATCATATCAGCGGCATCTTGAACGGTCAAGATACTCTGGGCACTGTCTTCTTCCACGCTGATCCCAAATTCCTCCTCGAGCCCCATCACAATTTCAACCTACAAGGCATGCATGCCCAATAGGGAAAACAAAATAAGTCACCAAGGAAATATTTAATCACAAAACACTCAAAAAATGTGACAAGCTTATGCCAGGAAGAGAATATTGAGACAAGTCATTGCGTTATTAGGAGACAAGACTCCCATACAATGGCAGTTCACAAACAATACGAGCATGTTGCATTCAATTCTCATCCAAAAATGGCACTTTTTGTGGGGAATTGAAGGTAAGAAATCATAAATTCTGGGAATTGTCAATTTTTATGTTGTTCTTTTTCTTCTCATTTCTCTGGATTATAATTCCTGTGAGACTTCAAAAGCAGCAAAATGAGGGATTTGAAATCTCATCTAAAAATAGGACTTGGAAGTCTCATGATGGCAGGAATTTTGATTTATCTAGATCTTGCCTTGAGTCAAAAGAACAAAAATAATGCCAAATGACGAGACTTGCAAAACCCGGCACTTAAAGTCTTGAGACTTGTAGAGTGCCAGGCTTTGTTAAGTCTCAGCAAAAGAAGGGAACCTTACAAGAAATTGGGTTTTTACTGTGTGACATCCCACCAAAGAAACAGATTTTTGGGAACAAAAGTAAAGTGGCATAGAAGAATAGATCAGTGGAATGGTCTTCAGTATAGCAATTTCTAGTAAGATCAAGAGGAGTATGGGGCCGTGCAGGGGGGGGCTGTCTAAACTGATTAAAAAATTAAAAGTATTTTATCGTTAGAATATTATTCAAAAGAAGAAAATGAAGCACAGGTTGCAATTTAATATTCTTATCTACATTGATTAAATTTATAGACATCCGTCTCTTTTTCTCAGTCATGACTACATAATTACCTCAGAAAGAAGAATGAGAAAGATTTTTTTTTGGAGAGGGGGAGGGGGGTAGTAAGATATCCATTTCAAAGCCTAATGTATCATATTTTAAAGAATAAAGAGAATGAATTTGACATTCCTGAAGTACTTTTTTTTGTCTTTTGTTTTCCATTAATTCAAATATCACTTCTCGAAAGGAGAAACAAAGCAAAAAAGATTCTAATAAATGGAATAGAATAACAATATAATTAGGAGCCAGTGTATCCACAATGAAAAGCTACAGGCAAAATCACCAGGGTTATTAGTTGTACCAAGAAAAAAATGATATAGGCAATAAAGGTAACATGTTTTAAGCATATGGGTATGGTGTTGGGTACCGTATCGAGAGAATCAGCTCCAAGTTCTGCAAACTTTGATTCTCCAGTGACCGCAGAGTCAGCTGGTAGTGCCAGCTGTTTCTTCACTATTTCACACACCTTGTTCACCGTCTCCGGTTTGGCCTGCTCAGAGACATTAGCATCTTTATCACTGGTTACATCATCACAGGTTCCTTTAGGATTAACAAGCATATATGCATGCATGACTCTATATATATATATATCTGGTCGACCCGGAAAAGTAACTAAATTAGATAGAGCTTAACTACGATATTTTGAGTAGCATTATACCCTTCTATCCTCCAAGATTTTTGAGGAGATATAGCTCGGAGCATGGGTGATGTATCCACACCAACACCTCCTGGAAGCTCCATATTGCAAAGTCACACCATTCAACTTACCCAAATCACCCAATTAGTAAACATTTTGTAGGGTTGCACATGATTCTGTTGACCATCCACAAGAAAGCAAATGCTATGACTAAGATTGCCCAGTAAGTGCACTTTCTTAATTTTGAACCATCTGGACAGATGTTCAGGTCACCAAGGAGAGCAAACCATCTTCAGTAGTGAATTGCACCATGACATTTTTCCTTTTTTGAAAAGTGGAATGAATGTACTGTTTTACCCGGAGATGGGATGCATGACTTACTTAGTAGCTGGATTGACCATAAATCCATGTGCAGACATATGCAAATAAATGTTCATAATTTTGTCATCTTATCATATTTAGAGTAACTGAACATTTGATATGGACTTAAATGCATTGAACTGAGGTAGCAAAACATAATAACAATAGGAACAAATCACATTCTCAAGCTTTTGTCAAAATGGCATTTCTGCAAGAAACTTTGCAAAACTAAAATTCTGTCACTAACAGTTGTGCACACCAAGGAGGAAATTATAATGTACTAAATATGAAAACAAAATCAGGGTTAGAGAAACGTACGAAACAGGAAACCCGGAAGTGAATTGGCACTGGATGCAACCTAAGTGACAGGAAGTTTTTCCTCTGAATAGAAAGTGAGACCGACTTCAGACTAGAAATCCTGGTTGTTGCCTGCTCAACACATTCAACCATGTGAACTTGGATCGTTATTTGATAATAGAAGATAGCAGATAACAAACACATAACACAATCTCCAAGGCAGCTAAGAGTTCCTGAGTAACTTCCTCTCTTTTCTTTGTTAAGAGAAGGCTATAATAGGTTACAGTTACACCATGTTGTGCTGCTACTTACAATATTAACTTAGATAACTGTTAAATGTAGCATGCCAAAATGAGTAATATAATGAAGCTCATAATGCATAGAATCACTAAAGTTTGAATTTCATATTGTGACGCCACCATTCAAGATTCTTTCCAAGAACTCAAACATAAGATTGAATGCTACCATTACCATGTCACCATTAAAGCAATACAGCCCAAAAGCCAAAAAGTGAAAAAAAAAATACAATTAATTAGGTGACAAAGCTTATATTGAACAAAACGAGGAAAAAATACCACCGTTTCACAATGAACTTTCCAATAATTGGTGCAATGATATTTATTTTATCTTTGTAAACCCAATTGATGAAGATAAACCCATGGGCCTCAAAGTATATAGTCATAGGCCCAAGAAAGCCCATGGCTGTCCATTAGACCCATAAAATGGGGCCACTAATGAATTGAAACAGCAAGAGCCTTTTAGAGAGTCAAAGTACTTATTGAAGTTTGATGAGTTTTCTAGAGAGTCAAAAGTCTTTATTAAATTTTGTTGTCATTAAATGAGTCTTCTAGAGAGTCCAAGAGTCTTTGTTGGAAGTTATTACCTAGGAAATTTAAGTCATTTAAACATCCTAAGTCTTAGCATCTCTGGTCATTACATGGAAGGTTTCATTCAAAACCATTCCTACAGAGGTAACATCTGTAATCTTTTGAAGCTCTTGCACTTGTTCCATGATGGACTTTCCATCCACCATCTTAAATTCCAAATAATTTGCTACATGGAATGTCTTGGTTCCAGACTCCTCTGCTAAGTAAAACAGCATCAACGCTTTCCACAAATCTCTAGCTTGTTTGGTCTTCTTAGAGTGTTGTTTATACAACTGGTCTAATAGTGAATTAAGTACGTGATTGCTTGGTCGCGTAGCAACTTCTTTGGCAGAAGCACCTTGACGTTCTGGAATGCCTGGACACTCCTCCTTCATGACATAATTGACCTTAGCTTGTTTTAGATATAATTTCATCCTCTGTTCCAACCAATAGTAGTTTTTTCCATCAAAACAGGGCATTGGTCCCATCTTATTCACTCCAAGAGGTTGTAAAGCAGACATGGAGATGAACAATATCTTCAAATTGTTGGGTATTTTGGGTCAAGGCTCCTCTCTGGTTTGGATTGATTTGGGCTCAAAACTGGGGTCTGGTCTCTGGTTAGGGTTCCAACAAAACTTAGAACCTCCACTGGACCTCCTATTTATAGAGGACCAAGGCCCTCTTACATGAGAGTGGACTCAACCACTTGGCTAGGCCCTTCTGCCCCAGGCAGGCCATGCAAGGGCGCCACTTGGCTCTTTGGGCCAACAATGGTGGGCCTGAACCACCTGACTCGAGGTAATTATATTTTGACCCACCTAACACCCTTATATGGATTCTGGGATCAAATACCCAAAGATTGAACGGCCTAGGTCGAATATGAACCAAACGGATCTAATCAGCCCAGTATGATCAATCAACATGGTCAACCTTGATCAATGGTAGAGATCTAATGGATTATTCAAGATTAGTCAAAATAAAAGGCGACCCCTAGTAACTTTGCGACGATACGCACGTGTGAAGTGTGCCTTATAGCGCCCAAAGCCCTTTGCCCGTGCCTGCTCGCGCTCGCTGCGAGCGTAGGCATAAATAAACTAATAGATTTCTTTTTCCAAAAGACTAAAAGAAAACAAGGTGGTCGTGTCCTTTGAGAGAAAGCAGAAGAAATTTTTATGGCACAAGAAGGTGGATACTTTCAAGTACCACCCAGTGGATTGGAAGCAATGTTGTCAGGCTAAGGAGGCCAGGGGACTGAATCTCAAATCCTTAGTCCAAGTCAATAAGGCATTACTGGGGAAATGGATTTGGAGATTTGGTGCGGAAAGGGACAATTTGTGGCGGGCGGTGATTGTAGCGAAATATGGGGAATTTTCTTGTTGGGTCCCGAGTGTGGTTAGAGGTCCCCATGGTATAGGGTTTTGGAAAGGCATCATGGCAAATGCCGAATTGGTTGTGCCGAAGTTTCGGTTTCTCGTCAGAAATGGATTAAAAGTGAGGTGTTGGAAAGGTACGTGGTGTGGCGCTAACAGGCTTCAGGATGAGTTTGAGCATTTATTCTCATTAGCTTCAGACAAGGGAGCTTTAGTAGGGGACTATTTCGAGCGTCAGGGAGAGGGAGTGGTGTGGGGTCCGAAGTTGCGTCGTGGGTTGAATGATTGGGAAGTGGCTGAGTTGATGCGCCTGTTGGCTCTCCTTAGTCAGGTCTTGCTGTGTCTAGATTTAGGGATAGACGAGTTTGGTCTGGAAGCAACCATGGTCAATTCTCAGTAAGATCACTTTTACAGTCGCTTGGTCCAATACCCTCGAGTTTGTTTCCTCATCAGATTGTATGGAATCAAGGGACCCCTTCTAAGGTCTCTTTCTTCCTCTAGAACACATCATTGAACAAGATCCTCACGTGTAACCACTTACAACATAGAGGGTGGAGGTTGGCAAACCGGTGTTTTTTGTGCCTCCAAGCAGAAGGGTCTGTGGACCACCTGCTCTTATATTGTCCTCCTGTGTTTGGTTTATGAGGTTTTTTCCTCTCCTGTATAGGGGTGGACTGGGTCTTTCCCTCTTCCTTCCTAAAATTTTTATCTAGTTAGCCTTAGGTAAGTGTGACGGGGGCGCACGAGGTCCTATGGGCGGTCCTCTTGGGCGCAATATCTTGGGCAATATGGAAAGAGAGAAACCTCAAGATCTTTGAGAGCACTTCTTCGTTCCCTTCTCATATTTGTGCCCGTATCCAGGCGGCCGTATTAGAGTAGGCAGAGCTCCGAATTGATGGAGAGGAAATCAGATCGATATTGTCTTGATTGTAGATCTCCCAAGGGGGGAGGGCTTAGAAGGCATGTTTTTTGTTTTTGAGTTTAATGTGCTTGTAAACTCTTCTTTAGCCCTCTGGTACTTGTTCCTTTGTTTTCCTCTATTTATATAATATTTTGATTACCGATCAAAATAAGAGAGAAAACAAGGAAATACATTACAAATGAGTGTTTTCTCTCATTCAAGAGATCAAACACCCACCCTAATCAACAATCAAATCACAGGGGGTTTAGTCTCCAATTAAAATTTTAAAAAAAAACCGGATCTTAATGACCCAATTTTAATCATTTCAAATAATTTAAAGCACCAAAATAATGAGGGAAGGGGCAACACAAGCACTTCTCAAGAGGACACCCATCCTAGTACTACTCTAGCCCATAGATAACTTTAGAGGGTATCCTAAAAGAAGATTTGTACCCCATCTTCTACCGAGTAGTGCATACTCGTAGGGAAGACCGGAGAGAGTTTAAGCCCTAGAGATGGTACTGCCATATCTCTTGCACATGGGAGCCTGTCACTAACTTCAAGAAAGACTATTTGTAGCACCTCTCGGCGAAACGATTCTCAATAATAATTAATTTAATTAATTGTTTGATTAATTACTCATTATTTCTATGTGTTTCTAAGTGGGCATGTGTACAGGGATTTAGCCCAAAATATCCAACAATTTGAAGATATTGTCAATCTCCATGGCTGCTTTACAACCTCATGGACGGAGCCAATGCCCCGCTTTGATGGAAAAAACTACTATCGCTGGGAATAAAGGATGAAATTATTCCTAAAACAAGCTAAGGTCGATTATGTCCTGAAAGAGGAGTGTGTAGGCATTCCAGAACGTCCAAGTGCTTCTGCTCAAGAAGTTGCTATTACGACTGAGCAAATGCAGAAGTGGATTGACGATGATGATACTGCCCGAAATCACATACTCAATTCACTGTCAGACATGTTGTATGAACAACAATCTAAGAAGACCAAGCAAGCTAGAGATTTGTGGGAAGTGTTTAGGATGGTTTGCTTAGCAGAGGAATCTGGAACCAAGACATTCAATGTAGCAAATTATTTGGAATTTAAGATGGTGGATGGCAAGTCCATCATAAAACAAGTGCAAGAGCTTCATAAGATTACAAATGTTGTTGTCTTTGCAGGAATTGTTTCGAATGAAACATTCCATGCCAATGTTGTCATTGCCAAGTTTTTTTCTTCTAAAAAGAGTATCGTACGAATTGATGCACAAGAAAGAGGACTGGAGTCTTGAAACCCTATTACAGTTACACCATCTCAGGGTAGAGGAAGAGAGTAGGAAGCGTGACAAGAAGGATGAGCCAACTGCTAAGGCTCATGTGGTCGAGTCAAAACCATCCAAGAAGTTTCATCCAAAGAAGAAAGATTTTAAGAAACATGAAAAGTTTGGGAAGAAGAAGGATCCTAGAAGGACGACAACAACAAAAAAAGTAGTAATTCCAAGAAGAATATGGAGTGTTACTCTTGTGACACGACCGGCCATTGTGCTAGGGATTACGGGAAGAATAAGAATAAAAAATTTCAAAAGAAGAGAAGGGATGAGAAGAAAGAAGACAAGAAGGGTGATATGGTCGCAGTCGTGACAGAAGCCAGTCTGATTGGCGAAGAGGCCGAGTAGTGGATAGACACTAGAGCCACCCGCCCAGTCAATGGTGACAAGAATATGTCCACCTCCTACGAACTAGTGGGGAAAGGAATGAATATGTTCATGGGTAACTCGTCTTCGTCAAAGGTTGTTGGAAAGGAAGTGGTGAAGCTCAAGTTCATCTTTGGAACTATAGTTGGACTGAAAGATGTCCTTCATGTACTTGATTTCCACAAGAACGTTGTCTCTGCAGCATTGTTTAGCAAGCTCGGCTTCAAAATAGCTTTTTAATCAGACAATGTTGTTTTTACTAAGATAGGATTATTTGTAGCGAAGGGATATCTTGTGTCAGGGATGTTCAAGCTCAATATCATGAATGGAATTCTATTATTTCTGCTTATATTGTTGAGTCCTTTAATTTATGGCATAGTAGGCTAGGTCATATTAATTTTAAGAAAATAAAATCTATGACCAATGAAAAATTAATAGTCAACTCAAGCAGTGATAACTGATAAGCACGAGAAATGTATTGCTTGCAGTAAATACAAAATTGTTAAACCTCCCTTCAAAGGTGTGGAGCGGGAATCGAAGCCACTCGAACTAATTCACAGCGACATCTATGAAATGATTGGTGTATAGTCAAGAGGAGGAAAAAGATACTTTATCACCTTCATCAACGATGTCACTCACTACACATGTCTTCTTAATTCGAACTAAATATGAAGCATTTGAGAAGTTCAAAGTGTACAAATCAAAAAGTTGATAATTTACATGAAACCATAATCAATATACTTCGAACTGACAAAGGTGATGAATATCTTGATTCAGAATTCATTTAAGTTTTGTGAGGATAACGGAATCTAGCACGAGACAACCGCTTCATAAACGCAGGGGCGGAGCCACATGGGGCCTGGGAGGCTGAAGCCCCCCTTAACTTTGAGAATTTTAGTGTCAATATAGGCAGCCTGGGAGCAAGGGCAAAGCCAAGTGGCGGTGGGGGCTCTAAGCCCCCCCTAAAGTCTAGAAAAATGCTTAACTTACCCGCAGTTTCCATCATGTAGCCAAATGGCCGGTCCTCATTAGTCCACACTCCACCTTTTAACACTCACAAATTGTGGTTAAGATTCACTCACCCCTGGAGTTAAGCAATCACACCTTATTTTTTAGAAAAAAAAGGACAAAAATCTTAACTTCAATTTAGTTAAGCTTAAACAACGTTAAAGGACTATTAAAAGGGACACAACGACACGGTGATAAGTTAAGCAGTGGACCTCAGGGTCCGCTAGTCACTGGTCAAAAATATCTTCTTTACGAACGGACAAAGAGACGAAATGGCCCACAAACTTGGCCCTAGATTTTTTTTTTCGGGGGCGGACGCTTAGTAGAGCCAGATGAAGGAGAGACTTATTGTTAGCCCCCCCCGAAATGAAATCCTAGCTCCGCCCCTGCGTACACATCATAGCAAAATGGCAGTGCAAAAAGGAAAAAATGGTTAATATCATGATAACTAGCTTTGGCAAATCTTTGGGGGAAGCAATTGCACATGGGGGACTTCAACTATCTCTGGGGTGAAACACTTGCACATGATAACAAAACTTGGAGTATAATAGATTATGGCTAAATCAGAACCCATTACCAAACAGATTGGGAAATGTCCCAAAATTGTGTAATCTAAAATTGACCAATTCCATAACAGTTTGGAACCAAGATTAGACTAAACTAAATTACGCCTAATCCTATAACAAACAGGACCTTAACTCCTCTAGAGCAAAATGGTAATTTTGGAAATTGACTAAATAATCAAATAGACTTTTTCCAGTAAGTAGTTGGGACTTTAGGATATATGAATAATTGACAAACCCTAAATATAGTTATTAAATTATTTATATTTAATTTTAAAGGGCATCATAAAAGAAATGTACATCGTCTTCTACCAAGTAGTGCAAACTCATAGGGAAGACCGGAGAGAGTCCGAGCTGAGTTGTATCCCGGAGATAGTACTGCCACATCCCTTGTACATGGGAGACTTCAACTATCTTCAATAAAGACTTTTTGCAGCGCCTCTCGGCGAAGCAATTCTTAATAATAATTAATTAAATTAACTGTTTGATTAATTACTCGTTTTTTTTTTATTGTGTTTCTAAGTGACCATGTGTGCAAGGATTTAGCCCAAAATACCCAACAAGTGATTCCTCAAGGGAAATTTCGGCAAAATGTGTGGTTTGCAAGGAATAAAGATGTACCTAGTTTTTATCCTTAAGACCCATCCAAATGGTGTTGGTAAATCTAATATCAACAAAATAATGATCAGACATATCTTCTCCTTGACCCAATCATGAATTTTATATAAACTAATGCATCAAGCAGGACCATGGTGTAAAACGAGATAGTTTTTGCAATCAAGTGTCGTACCAACTTTTTGTATAAGACTTGCACTTCATTGCAGTCTCAATAAACTCAAGTTCCAAAATTGGGTCATGATAATTTTTTGAGTGGTAATAGAGAGATGTATATAAATGCAAAATGAGAAAGTACAAGGGGGCTAAGGGTCACAAGATAATGAGCCCAGGCCAAGAGCTAGCTAGAGAGAGTACAAAGAAGTGCGAGTCAAAGTAGTATGCGATTGATTACAACAAGAAATAAAGTCATGCTAAATCGAAATTTGCCTGGGATGAACACCAATGCTTCAAGAGATGACCAGCCCGTAGGCAGGTCCTACTAAGAGGAGGGGGGGTGAGGGAGTTCTCAAAGACCCTTATGTTTCGTTCTTTCCATAAAGACCAAGCAACTTATGCGACTAGCAACGGGCCAACGATTAAGGCCTCGGACCCGATTGGGGATCCTTAGATCCCATTTTTATCATGGAGAGTGCTGCTGATGACTTGCTTTCATTAATAGTAATCCATTAAAGCAAGTCACTAGCAACAATCCCAAGGAAAAAGGGATCCAACATACCCCTATTGGGGTCCAAGGCCTTAGTACAAAGCTTTTGAGACCGTATGGTCTCGACCCTAACCGGGACCGTCCCTGTTGGTGGGGGCGTCTAACTTAACACTCACCGGCCACTTATTGATCCCATAAAAATTGATTCAGGTTGTTTTAACCGAATCGGTTAAAATAACCTGAAACACATTATTTTGGATAAACCATACAAATTAATTGATTCGCGTTATTTTTTATTTTGACTAAATCAGTTAATTTGTATGGTTCACCCAAAAATAACATGAAACATATTATTTTGCTTGAAACCAAGTTACTTGAGTGAACCATATAAATTAACCGAATTAGGTCAAATAACCTGAATCATGTTATTTTAAGTGATGTAGTTAAAATTAAATGATTCAAGTTATTTAACTTGATTCACGTTATTTTACTTGAAAAAGAAAAAGCTTTCACGGGACGAGTAGGTAGTCGGTAGCCAAATTTTTTGGTCGCATGCCGGCAAAAGGCCGAACCGTCTCCATAGGGGCGTTCAAGGCCTTAACCCATGACCTATCAATTCCCTCCAAAATTCACACAAGCAAACAGTTTTGAATAGGACTTAACGGTAGTCCAATCTGACAAATGGTCCCTCCGCCATTGCAGCAAGTGGGGCCCACCACCTGCTGCAACAGGACGCTACAGCAAAGCCCCATGTAGAAAGTTGTCGCTAGACTATTGGTTTATATATCCTAAACTCATGCGCGGTACAAATATATAGCAATTTCACCAAATGATTCACATAGCTCATCATCGAATAAATAAACAAAAAAATTAAAATAAATCACTCAACATGAACACAAGATCTCTATCAACACTTCGTAAGATCGAAAATAAAACCCTGAATCAGAACTGCGAGATAGATAGATATGAAAGTAAGAATATGAAGATCCATATGATGATACCTGGTTCAGCTGGAGCGAACGCGATCCAGAAAGAGCAGAGATCGACGTTCCTGCAGCAGCCGCCATTGATCTATCTAATAGAGAAATGTATGGAGATTGAATGAGAGATATGAGATCTTTTGCAGCCCTTAAAGGATGAAAAATATGGGGATCAGAGAAAGCGAGAGAGGCGGAGAGCACGAAGAGCGTGTAAGCTAGTATTGGATGTAGAAAATGAGAGTTGTTGCTCTGTTTCGTACCTTTATAATTGCGTTCTACTTATTTGGTCGCTTTGTTTATATCGAAATCAGAGAGCCAAAGACACGTGTTCCATTCATATGGGCCGGACTTGTTGCAATTTGAATACTATATGGGCTTTAGAATTGGGCCCAAGCCTAGTTATATTGTTCAACGGCTCGGGCCAAGGCATTTTTTGGGTATCAGGCAATCGGGCCAGGCGAGCCTAATTAGAAGTGTAGTAAACGTCCTAAGGATATAGGCCCAAGCCCACACGTTGACATTCGTGTTGTGTACAGACACCAAATTTGGTATAGGGTCCTTGTATAAGCTTTTTTTTGTTGAGACTTGTAAAGTTTGACACTTTGCAATTTTATCATTTGACAGTATGCATTTTCTTTTGATAGACTAGATACATGTGTTTCTCATCTCTTGAGTTGTAATTCCCGCAAGACTTCAAACATAACAAAATGTATGATTTCAAATCTCATGAAAAATTGTAAGAATTGAAATCTCATTATGGTAACAATTAATTTTGTAAAAAACCTCAACAAAATGACTCAGATTTCCTAACAATTACCTTGACAGAATATAAAGTGTCAAGTTTTATAAGTCTCAACTCTTTTACTGAGACTTATAAAGCTTGTCGCTTGGCACTTTGTCATGGTAGTTGTTAGGGAAATTTGAGTCACTTCATCAATGTTTGTAACAAAATTAATTTTATTATTATCATGAGATTTCAAATCTAATCATTTTTTTAGAGATTTGAAATCATTCATTTTGCTGCATTTTAAATCTTATGAGAATTGCAACTCATAGATGAAAAGTATGATACGTTTAATTCTCGAAAGAAAATGCATGCTGTCAAATGATAAAATTCAAAGAGCCAAACTTTTTAAGTCTCATAGAAAAAAAATAAAAGGACCCTTAATGTTGCTCAAATCTTTTCGGGGTTGGCAATTGGTATTAGGTCCTACCAATAAAAAATAGAATACAGTTTGTGGTACTTAAAGATGGTTAGATGTATACCTATCCAAAACCCTTTAATAAGGGCACCCTGCTCAGATTAGGGCCTAGCCAATCATGTCCTTGAATGGCTAGGGCAGAGTTAGGGTATTGCCCTAGTAGGTTAAGGCTGTTATCGGTCATGTCCCTACCCTATCCTCTAACAAACCTACCCTTAACTCCAAAGTCCAATCTCTTAAAATCCTAATTTTAATCCCTTGTAACCCTAACTTTAAGCTCCTAATTAGCTGGTTTCTTAACTCTAGCACTATGATTTTCCCTAATACTTTGATTATAGTCTTAATTTGTAGTCAAAATAGGTTATACTTTATCTTTATATTTATTTTATTTTAAATAATTTCAATTGAGTTGTTTGTTGGGTAGACATTCGGTGTAAAAAAATCATGTTATCTCAAAGGAGAAAAAAATTCTCACAAAAATTTCCCCGTTATACCTTGCCCTGGCTCTCAAGGACAGAGTTAAGTTCTTGCCTTATAGGTAAGGGTGACCCCTGCCCGACTCTACCCTTCAATGGCCCTATTTTTTTTTTTAAATATTAAAAGCTCAAGGTTCATTGATGTGAAGTTCCTAAGGACGATCCGGATTGAACAATATTGGGCTAGGAAACAGCATCACAGCTCAAAGGCCTATTTATGCTTACATTTAGAGCAATACGAGCTGTATAGTTAGCGTCCTTATAGATAATGCCAACACTATGAGATCAGATTTTGGATGTCCTCCAGGATACTGTGGGTTTCCAGTGCATGTCATCGGCTATACCATCCAGGAAATCGATGATATATCTGAAGTCAGATTCCAGGATCAGGAGTGCCTCCCTTGAAAATAACCTCATTGCGGAGCTTCAAAATACACCAGAGATGAGCACCAAGTTTCGAGTTGTTTGAGTTGGGGTGTTTGGTACATCGATTCCACCAGACGGCTGTAAAGCTACCTGCATGGTTGGGGTGGATCAATAATGGAAAGCCAAACTAGATACTTCGTGAGCAATCACATTCCAAGAATAGATGGGTGGTTGTTTCCTCCTTGATGCCGCACATTTCTTAGGTTGGCAGCGTCTGCAACCGCGTTGTGACATACCCTCCAAAGGAAATTTCGAATTTTAGGAGGAAAAGGTAATTTCCACATGTCAATCGGGGGCTCCCCATTACTAGAAGGATTCTGAATGTGATAAATGTTTAGCCAGATGGGAAGCCAACTTGACCATGAACCGCCCATTGTTAGTAAAGACTAAAGATAGCCTTAGTTAGCTGTCTTTACATGGAACGCGGGAAAATTTGTATTACATTTTCTCTTTGGTAGACAAGAATCTAGGAAGCATAGATACTTTGAAAATGAAAATGTACCCTTATCGCCTTATCGGATACGTATCAGATAAGGTATTCTAAGGTAAAATTTAGCTATTTTTCATAATTTCTGCCGTATCATCGTACCCGTATCTAAGTATCGCTGTACCCGTGCTTCCTAAACAAGAATGAAGTGAGGATGCAAGAAAAGGATGAAAATGTGCGAGCGAAACTACGACATGTTTCTCACGCGCATTAGATGCGCGTATCACCAGTACTTCTCAACTAAATCGTCGCACACGCACTTCAACTCATTTTACAATTTCGTTTAATCCGCGCCTTTAACTTTACTGGGGCTTAACTTATAGGCTGCCAAAAACATCTCCGAAAGCTTCCATTTTTTCGCTTACTTGTTCTCCTCCTCTCATAGGAGAAGAGAGTGAGACGGAGAAACCGTGATCCGCAGCAGATTTATTCAAAAACTTAGATCTGATTAGGTATTTCATCAGTCCTTTTGGTTCGTTCAGAGGAGTTTTATCATTTAGTCTTGGAAGTGATTCATTGTTTGAATTGAGGTAAGGTCTTTTTGTTTGATTTTCCTTTCGTTTTTGAATTTTTTTTTTCGCGTTTGTTCCGGCTTTGTATTGATTCTTTAATTGAAATTACATGATTTGCATTTTATAGTCTTATACACTAGCAAATGTTCCCGATTTCTACAGTTTTTTTTTTTTTTTAAATTTACTGATTCAGATGGGAGAAGTTTTGGGATTTAAGTTGCCTGGTTATGAAAATTGATCATAATCTTTGTTTCTATCTGGAAATGTATTTGAATTCCTTTACAAATTATCTTGTTGGAATGCAGGTTGGTTTGTGCTGGAATCGTCATACCTATTGTAAAATCTGTAGACATGTAGTCATGAATTTAACCTTTGCCATGGCGGAATGGCGCCATTTTGGTCTCTTATGGTCTTAGAAGGTGAAGAAAATTCTGATAATTTGATCACATTTATAATCATTTTTAAATTTAATAATAACTGATTTTTGAGTTTGAATAACCTCCTTGTCTGTGGCAGAATGTTTGTAATGGAACACAGTCACGTCACATATTGTGTGCAACACCATTTCTAGTTTCTACAGCAGGACCTAAAGGTGCACTTCTAACATATTCTGATTCCAATGTTGAATACTTATTTGCTCTCTTGCTCTAACTAATTACTCAAGCCTCGAGTTTATTAATTGACTTTGCATCAACTGTTATTTCTCAGGTATTTTGTATAATTTATGATTGTTTCTCTGTTTTGAAATCCTTTTAAAATGTTTAACTTTCCTTCCCCATCCCATGAAACTGATAATTGCGCTATGGGAGAATGATGCTATTCAGTTATCTTATTTTCCTTTTCAAACTAAAAGGACTTTACTGGATTTCACCAATGTGCACTTGTAGGCTAGTAACTAAGTGACGAATAACAGGAATTAGAACTACTTTTGTTAAGTTATTACATACTTGTAAGGAAAATAATCACCTTTAGGCAGGATGGTCGTTGGGAATTTAAGCTCATTTTCCAAGATAGTTATGAGCCCAGGAGGAAATGGAGATGTTATGTTTTGGGACTTTTTCCTGCTCATGAATAATGAGTGCATTTACATATTTTTTCCTGCTTGTCAAAGAATGATTTTATAAGAAGGAAAAAGTAGGATACAAAGAGAAGTAAATCCATCCGCACAGGGCATGGAAAAACAGAAGAGCAAACAAGGGTTCAAATTCTAAATTCCAACGTCATGTTTCTCCGACAATATAAATTCGGTCCATGAACCCCTCCCTTGGCTAGAGAATCCACTAGATCATTTGCTAACCTTGGCACCCATGAGAACGAGATGTATAAGGACCAAGTTCAAAGAATTGAATCCCTCCCTTGGATATAGAATCCACGAGATGCGTGTCTCTACGGATCTCTAGATTTCAATAACACCAAGTTCAAAGAATTGAAATAATCCCCATTGAAAATAACGTTGGGAAATTGAGTTGCTTACTTGCTTAGAGATTTTTAGCCCTTGAAGGAGAGTCGTTGTGTTAGATTTATTAGTATCACTATTGTTGATAGGACCAAAATAAACATAAATGATAAGGTCCTCGTGATCTTTGAAAGCATCACCGATCATAAAAGTAGGTTACCTGACGAGCCCCCATCAAAGCTAGGCTTCATTAATTCCCATGAAGGAGGTAACATGTCACACTCTCAAAATGAATAGGGGAGGAGAACAACACCAAAATTTTGTCTCTCAAGATGTCGTTAATGCTCACTCTAAAATCACTGGACAAGTAGATTTAGAAGAAACCATTGCCTCATTTTTTCTACAACATTGTTAGAATTGAGGTACTTGTTGTAATGGCCAAGACAGTGCTTCTCTAAAGATTCTAACCCTTGTTTTTTTTGAAAATCAGAACCCCATTGCAAGAGAAAATCCAAAAATATCCAAGAAAAACACCCAAGAAAGACGAGCTCAACTTGGTAAAGGTGTAATGGAGGATATCCCAATATAGCGTTTGTTAACCAACGGAGAGAAGATAGCATTTGAGTATGGCCAGTTGGATCACACTAATGAGCTGTGCGGGGTTTATACTGGTTGCAGGACTTCTTCGTTAAGCCCAAGGATTGAGCCCTGTCATATGGGCTTTAAGGCTAATGGGAGCAGAGCTCGTGTGGAGGACCTTGCAAATGCGGTAGATCCATATATCCAAGTGGACCCGACGGAGTCTGATTTTAACTCGAGGCCTGGTCTTTCCGATTCGAGGGACAAGCGATCCGAGCCCTTCAGCCCGTTAAGGAGGTGTCGGTTAGGGGAGACTTTTGTTTGGCTAAGTAGGGCAGGGGGTTTAGAGGAGGAGCAAGGGACAGATGGGAGATCGTCGATGAATGCCAGTCCAAGCAAAACAGGAGTTGAAGGGAAGCTGGGAGATCCATTGGAAGGGGAGTTTTGTCACTTTGGAGGAATCCAAGCTTTGGCAGAGGAAGAGGTTCAGGTAGGCCGTGTGGCGACTCCGTAAGACGGAGAGGAGGGAAAGGCAGGCGGGGAGGGACCCCCTAGGCGTCTCGACTTTGGTTTTGAGTCTCCTCTAGAGGAGAATTTTTGGGAAGTAGAAATGGGGAACCAAGAATTGGAGAGTTACACGCCCTTGGTGTTCTTGGATTTGGTTCTCGCCCCTAGCAGTGTTCCGTATAGCTCGGTAGGGGAAGCAGTGGAGTTCCTGGAGGTCAACCTGGAGGTCTCTCCGAATTTGTACTTGGCGGATGAAGTTCAAGTCCAAGGGACCAATAATCCCCTCCCGTTTAGGTCCAAGGGGGCTAAGGGGGTTAAAAGGAAATCCTGGGGAGGTGACCATCAGGGCATCTTAAAGGGCACTCTCAGCTCTCCGGCTCAGGGGCGGTGTCAGGTAGTTTTTTCATCACCGATCCAAGCTATCGAGGGATTGGAGGCCAGTAGGCAAGGGCCCAATTCTCGTGGTCCTGAGGGAGGCAGTGAAACCAAGGTAGGATTCGAAGATTTAGAGGGTAGTGGGGAGCCGGAGGGGAGGATTAGAAGCTCTGAGAATGGTCTCAAGGGGAGAAGTCAGGCTGATTCTACCTCAGGTTAAGGGGTAAGTCTTTTGTTACCACCTCAGATGAGCCCGGAGGCGATTTCCAACTGGGTGATTGAGAACATGGAGAGGGTTGGTAAAACCTTGGGTCTATCCTTGGAGGGGTACGAGACTGAGGCTAGAGGCTTATTCAACAGACTTGAGTCAGGAGGAAAACGGGACAGGGAGGCATCGAAAGAAAAGTCAGTGGGAGGAAGGAAGGGAGCTTCAGCTAGGGAGAAGAGAAGGCTGGAATGCGGTATCAATTATGATAGAATCTGGAGGCGAGGGCAGTCAGGCAGCCCGTCTTTTGCTAGGGTCCGACGAGTGAATAAATACTAGGGACCTCAATAGCGTTGCGGCATATTAGAGGTTTGGGGCAGGTGGAGAAGAAAGCGGCTTTTACATTGCGAGTGCATCCAAATCTTCCGTCGAACTTGTGCAGTCAGGATTCCAAGTTATCGGCTGTCATCGTCTCCATTATTAGAGATTATTGGGGGAGGATGGACCTGGGGTGGATTGACATTCCGGCGGTGGGAGCTTCAGGGGGCCTTTTTCTTTTGTGGGATATAGGAGTGTTTGGGACCGGAGGGAGGTCAGAGGAATGGGACATGTGGACTGAGTTAGTTGAAGTGAAGGGTCGTTGGGATTATCTATGATGCCTTGGAGGGGAAGTTTGAAGTATCAGATATTCATTTCGAAGAAGAGGTGGGAGTGTGTTCTCAGCTAAGATGAGGCGATTCAGAGCATTGATGTCTACACTTGGGTTGATTGATTATCCGTCGAGAGGGATTAAATGGGGTTTTTCATCATCCCTGCACGATTTTCTTAGGAGCAGGCATCCGGAATATGGTGAGGGGGTGGGTGAGGCGTTATGGGAGGTGATTCCTGGAGCCAGCCTTTGGTCGTTGTGGTTAGAAAGAAAGTGTTTGGAATTTGTATTCGATATGTCTTCTATCTCTCGGATCTGTGAAAGATCTCGGGTGTTAGTTTTGGTTTGGGCGGGGTTAAAATGTAATAGGGAGGATGCAAGGGCTGTATTGAATTCTTCTCCGTGATCTACGGTGTGGGTGGTAAGTCATCTGGACCCCGGGTCTTGAATTTACATTCTAGTAAACTTTAGAAACTGAGGTTTATCCTGTAATCTTTTCTTTTCTCTTCAATGCATTGATTTACCGATCAAAAAAAAAAAGACTTTAATACCCTTAAATATCAATTCACTAAATAGTAGTAGGATAATATAAGGGTGCTGCCACGCGCAGACCATCTTTTACTGCTATACACCAAAAATTAGTTTACACCATTAACTCATTAAGTCTTAATTATAAACCAAAAAGAGGAAGAAAAAGACTTCAATGCCCTTATCTTCTCTTTCTATCGTCTCCTACCAAATGACCCTAAAACTAATCATGTAGCAGAAAGATTTAGGTTTCTTTTTCAGTCTTGAGATACAAAAGAAAATTTTCAAAATTTATCGACGAGCCACATGCAGGCAGTTCCAACAACCAAAAATGATTTCTTTAAGGGTAATTCTACATTTTAGATAAAAGAAATTACAAAACAAACACCTCAAACACTCAAACCCTAAACCCATACAACAAGGAGAAGATCTACCAGAGATTATCTTGTATATCCAATTGACTGATTGAATTTCACGATGCTTGTGTGATCTTAGATTCCTTGAGATCCACAAATTTCTTAAGAAAGTTATCATCATTGTCCTCGAGGGCCATCTGAATCGGTGACAACTTGAGTCCATCGGCGATGGTGAGCATGATCTTCTTCATTTCAGATCTGAACTCCTCGCGATCGACGGTTTTGCTTTGATCACAGTCAAATTTCTCGAAGATGGACTCGTAGATCTGGGTGAGTTGTTCTGGTGGGGTGATCACGTCGACGCACGAGGTGAAATTGTCGAAAAGGAGAACTAGTTAATTTTAGGGGCTCTTTTCTTGCCGACCATAAGATGGGAGGAGGAAAGGGTATTAATGTCTTATCATTTTTGTTTTGGTGTATAATAAAATTTTAACGGGATTAATTAAATTTTGGTGTATGGCCAACAAAAGTTGGTCTGTGCCTAGCATCACCCTAATATAATATTTGTTTTTTTTTTTCATAGTAAAAAAAGACAATCAACACCACCTACCCCTCCTCTCATTATAGTAGTTGAGATGAATGAAATCTTTTGGATAAGGGATTATTCCATTTTTCTAATTTATTATGTATTTTTTAAACAATTTTTAAAAAATGGATTAAATCTTGCTATTTGAATCTTGATTTGAATCGAATCGCTCCTTAAACGATTTTACGATTCAATTACGATTTAACAACCTTGCACGACAACGATGACGACAAAGATGGCAATGATTGAGGGGATGTTGGCAGACATCACATGGGTAGTTACATGCACGACCACAAGAGAGTCATGGGCAGGGAAGGCATGATTTTGTATTTACAGAGGAACAATATTTTGACCATGTCATCCAAGACAATAGTCGTAGTGCGTTATGCCCTCTTGTGGTCATGGAAGGCAAACGTACGAGTAACAACGGTGTGGTAGTGGGTAACATGCTAGACATACCGGTGATTATAGATTTATAGGCAGTCACGAGGCATGGATGACATGATACATGGAATCGATAGAGTCAGTGTTGACGAGCGTAGTCATCGTGATAGTGGGTATATATGAGGGTGCATCTTCTTCCTCATATGGTCATGGTCATGGTGCCCAGTCCCACTTATATGGAGCTTATGGATATGATGCTCAGTTCCAAGCATTGAGTAGTAGTTATAGGCAAATTCTAGAGCTCTTAGGTTTGCAGCCGATGGGGATAGTGTATGCTCCATATACCAGTCAATAACAAACAGTCATACAAATGTACCAAGCCACATACGACGTTTACATGAGTTGGCCACAATATTGTAATTATGCGTGACACACTTATTATGTATCACTGTATTTATTTTATGATGATCCCAGAATGTTTTAGCCAACATGTGATTCAATATGATGTTTAGCCTATATTATGCATGTAATTTATTTTATAGTTGTAAGTCAATACTTTCTTATGTAATTTTTGGATGTAAGGTTTTCATATTTAGATTGTATTGCCTCTACTTGGCTAAGTGACTTATGGTTATACCATGCTCACCTTTTTTAACCTATAAAATTCTTAACTCTCACATGTATGGTTATAAATGTAGTGAGGAACTTCTTTTAGTTTCTTTTTAGCTTATATTTGCATTAGCAGAAATTTTATGCAAGATATTCAAGTTTTTCACTGTGTATTCAAGCGTATCTTAACGTTTCTTAATTGTTTCCGACGTACCCAAGCGTATCCCCCATATGTATCCTAAAATTGCCTTACCGATACTTTAAACTAGGGTTTTTAATGGATTGGATCTTGATCCAGATCCGATCCGATTCGAATCAATTAGACGAGATCTTAATCCTGTTATAGATCTGTTGGATTAGATATGGATCCGAGATCTTGAATCCGATTATAATCGGATCGGGTTTGGATCTATGGTGATCTGATCCGATTAAAATCCGATCTGATTAGATTATATATAATAACAATATTTATATAATTTTACAAAAATATTGCAGTACTAATCATAATTTTTTAAATTAAAATATATATTTTTAGATATATTAATGTTAATCGGATCGAATTTGGATCTTTAATTAGTAATCGGATTCGGACTCAGATTGGATAATTCATAATTTGACAGATCGCGGACTGGATCTGGATTTGTCAAATTCCTAATCGCTTCGGATTCGGATCTAGGCATATCTGATCCAAATCCGATCCGTTTACAGCTCTACTTTAAACCATGGTTGTTGTGCAATTTGTTTATTAAGGGACTTGAGGTGAAGAATGCAGCACTTATTAGTTTGATGTGCAAGCGATTGCACTCTAGGATGAAGTAAGGGTGTTATCGTGCGCTGGTACAAAATATTGGATGCCTATTGATTTATTGATGGAGTAGCTGATTGGCTCAATCCCTAGTAACAAAGTTGGGTTTCGAGAATAATTCGGCAGGGAGTCAAGTTCGGAAATTTTCAGAGAATTTGGGAAACTTTGGAGAAAATAAAAATAAACTAATACTTACAAAAAATTAGGAACATGATACTTATTAATATATCTAACCATTTGATTCCTGAAAACCCAAATTGAACAAAAAAAATCAGTTTATTTAGATGAGTGTAAACAATAGGTTAATGACACTAATATATTAATAATTGCAGTGATCCAGAAAAGTCACAAATCCCTCTTATCTACGAAATGGTAAATATGTGATCAAAATTGAAGTATTGAACCGACTTTTGACTTCTTCTCTTATATATTTATATTTTAGATATGTAAAAAAAATAAGCAGTTTGTTGTAGTTTTGTAGGTGATTTTATTTTTATATAATTAGTTTCTTGTATATCCATAATTAGATATGTAATTCGCGAATTTCTCGTCGAACTAAACGAATAATTTGCGATTTTTACAAATAATTCGGGAATATGTCGGCAAATAATTCGGTAGACCAACAATTTGCGAATAATTCACAAAATTTTCAATAATTTGGCAATTTTTATTACTATGATCCTCATTGTCCAACATTTACTTTGAGTTGGTCTCCTTGGAGTTCTGTTTTTGGAGATCCATGTTAGACAAAATATATTGAGTTTTGTGTTTTACTAAATTGTAGGTCAATGTCTTTTATATGCTATAGAGTTGAATATCTCATGCAAGCTGATATTTGATAATAGTGTACAGATTATCTTGGTCTCAATGGTATGTGCACTTGGAAAGGGAAGAATGGCAGCCATGGTGAGGCTTTTGGCGACAGTAAATCACTTAGAAAGTACAGCAGGTATTATGAAAATTTCCTAGTACCCGTGGGTTTTGGGAGTTGGGTCTTTCTTATATCACCTTGTGCTATAAAATATGGAATCAACTATGCACCTGGTAGTCTTTTAGGGAAGTTGAAGTATCGAGTTGAACAAGTAAATAAAGAACATAAAAATGTTGAACAAAGTACAAACCAAAAAAGATAGTGTTAAGAATATATTAATGCTCGTGATAGTATAGCAATTTTTTTAGCAAATGTTTGGGACTCACAAAATATTGCAGGAAACTGAATATCCCACAAGGTATACAGCCACAAACACATATATAATGCAATTTTTTAACAAATCTTGAGGCTTACAAAATATTGCAGGAAAACTGAATATCTCACAAGGTATAAAAACCTGATGGCCGGATTGCTTGAAGAGAATGTCATGTGAAGACAAATAAAAACCTCTATGGCCGGATTGCTTGAAGAGTTTTGATGTGTCTACTACACAATAGACATGTACTAGTTATTGGTAATTTTTTTTGGTTGCTTTAATTTCATTTTACCCATTTGGCAGAGGAAGCTAGTTACGAGAAATTAGCTGCGCAATCTATTCGTAGGGAATTACGTGAAGCAGATGAAGCAAATTTGCTTGAAGAAGAAGGTAAAGTCATCATTATTACTCCAAAGACTGGGCTTAGTTGATGTACAAGTTTTATATGCGTGAAATAGAGGCAGTGTTGCTTATGTGTCATCCGATTGGGTGACACATGGAAGGTGTTTGGGCCTGCAAATAAAACCCGTCTACGTTGAGCTAACTTTTAAGGCAACAGGTGTGTCTCGTGTCGAAAAGTGTGGACACGGACACGCCTTGGACACAACTGTTGTGACTCATATAAGAAGAATTTGTGCATTTTGGACACAGATATGGACACAACTGATACCTATGAACTTATAGTGTATTTTGTATAAAATGGCATATAATAAGCAAATTCTTCTAACTCTCACCATCAGAAAAGAGAAGCTGGAAGGGAAAGAGTAAAAGAACTACGATCCATTTTATTTTTAACATAAGAAAAAAAAAGAAGAAAGAATATGAAGAATTATCCATCCCTGTAATATAAAAGAAAGGGGGAGAGAGAGGAATATAGTGTCAACAAGCTAAATTTTGGGCTACAGAACCCTCTTTTAATTTATTCATCTTTGAGATTAGCGTTAACATTTAAAATTAATATATGTTCATTACTTCATTTGTTTATTTTTTTATTTGCTTTAATTCATGTCTTATTTATGTTGCCTGATGAATTGTAATATGTAATACATTACTTAGTGTTATTCGCAATAATTGATCTTTCATATTTGATTTGTTTTCTCTCTTAAATTTTATAGTATTATTCATATAACATTTAAAGTATAATAATTTTTAAAATAAAATGTAAAATATCCTCCCTTGTCCTTGAATCTTGTTTTTTGCGGTTCTCAGTATCCAACACCCTGTAACCAAGTCCGACATCGACACTTGTGTCCGTGTCTAACTGTTTGTGCAACATAGAAACCTGCTAAGTGGGTTTTCCATGCGTGCCATCTAACAAAAAAAAAGCCAGATTCAATGACCGTGGGCTGTTTGATTAATTTGATTTTTGGCCATGTCCGTGTCAGGTGTTGGCCCTGGTGACGACGTGACGTGGCCCATGGAAAAAATCAGTCTGATTGGACGGCCCAAATATTTGATTGGGCTATATTTTGCCAAGTGGCGCATATGGGGGACTCACTTGTAAGGATTTTGTTTTGTCCCCAATCACCTTATATATATACATTCTTTCATGGTTGTTTTAATTGGATATCATAGCATTAGCTGAAATTGAGGTGGGTGCATTTAGAAAGTTGCTATTGATGGTAAGGTCATTTGTATCAAACTTGCATGGTAGAATTGAATTTTGACATCCTTTTGTAAATACTAGGTAACTTTCCTTACTTCAAGTAGCTTATATTACATCACTGTAATGTAGGACATGAGATTATTCTTGATATTTTGCAACGGTTAAATTCCTCATTTATGATGAGTGCTCCTTTTCTTTTGTTGCTTTCGACAAATTCATTGTTATGCATGTTGGGGTCTGCAAGTTTTAGGTGGGCACTTTAGTTGCAGACGTAACTGTCTACCGTCTTAAAATTTCTAGCCAAATTTCTTGGTTTTAAGATTTTTCATAAATTTCTTGTCCTCAATTTCGTTTCATCTTTATGTTGCAGATATGCACGTATTTGATTGCAAGCCAATGTCCGATCCTTTACATTTGGTAAGGTTCTGAGATTCATTGAGATGTTTTATAATTTTTAGTATAGGAACCTGCTGGTGCTTTGTAATATTGTTACATAGACATCTATGTCTCATTATCTTATTTTTGTAGTTTCTTGGATTACTTCTCTCTCTCTGTCCTCTATGTTTATCTTTTGTCAACAAGAATCCTTCTGGAGCTATAGTTTCATCTAATATTTTCAACGTTTCCCTCATGTTACCAACATTTCTTTAATTTTTACATGATTTCCTTGAACCTCTTTAAACTTCCTCAAAACTTGTCAACTTCCTTAGTGTCCAAAGTTTACATAGACACTGAAGTTTTAAACTCAGGTACGAATCTTATGCAGAAGCAATAAAGATCGAAGGAAATTCTATACACATCTTTGTAGGATTTCTTTGAATCCGTCCCACATAAAGGAAGTTCTCATAGTCAGTATATGTAATGCCCTTGTCTGTAATAATGAATAAAATAGTACTCATAGCTTCATATTGATATAAAGTTGAGTTGTGGACCAAACTATTATTGATCATTGCCACATCTGTGACTTGTGCTTGCTTCAGATGCCGCCAATGTGGTCTTTAAAAAGCTTTGCAACTGGAGGCTGTGAAGCTGTTGCTGCAATTTGTAGCCTTTGTTGCTAGATCTTAGTCTGAATTCTTGTGCCATGTAAAAACTCCTTAGATACATTTGATAGTTGGGTTACATTTAATAATCTTGCACTTGTAGCAGGCGTTTAACACTGTGCTTCTTCATCTTCTTTTTCAATCATATTATCTTTATTTTAGGCTTTACTTGAAATGATATAAAGTTAAAAAGCCTTCTCCTGAATAAAAAGTACCTCAAGAAATGTAGCTATTGAGCATAGTATCTTTTTTAAATCGATAATCATGAGGATATATCATATATTAATCAATAGAGATGTACAAAGGTAAATAAAAAAAAAATTTACAGGAGTGCAAACTCAAGACAGAAGGAATCAAACAAAACACATGTCAATATCCCCATGTGATGGAAGAGTCAGAAGCCGAAGCTTAGCCAAAAGTCAAGCCAAAATAGCTCCAAGGTCCTCCCCATCCCACCGAATGGAAATCCACTCTAAGACCAATAATCCGATATATGAACGAATGCCATAAAAAAAGAGGGAGAGTCCTCGAAGACTCTCTTGTTTCTCTCATTCCATATCTACCACGACATGGCACCAGGAAGAACTGACCAAATTGCTGCCCGCGCACTATCGAGATCACACCCACTACAGGACATTGCAAGATGTCTGATTATATAAGTTTTAATTTTTTTGATCTGTCGAGCTTCTTGATCCATGCTATGATGTTGAAAGATGTCGGACTTCCCTATTTAGTTTTTTTAATTATTTTATTATTTCATTTTTAGTTTTTAACTTCATATTATTTTCATTTATCTGATTTCTCCATATCAATTGTGAAGGTTTGTTGCAATGCTTGTAAGAAACCAGTGCGGGCCAGTCAATATGCAGCTCATGCAGGTTGGGATCTCTTTTTAGTTTTTTTTTTTTTTAAAAAATATTTTATATCAGAAACAGTGATTACTTCTTGGGGTTCTATTTGGTGTCATTGCTGAATACTTACTGTTGCATTATTTTTGAGAAATCGGGTTTTACGTGCTTTTAGTAATCACTGCATTTAATTTACTTTTTCTAATGTATGGCAGTATGGGTGCTTTTTTTCCCTTTGAAAGTAGCCATTTTTATTGTATTGAACTCTCCTTGCCGAGTTTCTCTTCTGATCTCTCTTTGAGTCTCTAGTTCATTACCTTCTACTACCCATCTTCTTCTCCTGCTGCTCGCTTTGCTTGTTTCGTTGAGTGTATTGAACTCAAGGTTGGGTTCAAATTAGATTAAAAGGAGAGGAGGGGACTTGTTTGTACCATTTGCCTCTTTTCCTTTTTTTTGATAAATAACAAAATTTTCTTTATAAAGCAAGGATTGCACTGATAGAAATGTAAAACGTTTCTATTGTCAATTTCCCCGAGATATATGCATCACTGAGATCATGTTAAAATCATCCACATTTTTTATTTTTCTATTGAGATACAATCAACTAAATCCGCTTGTGGTCTTTATTGGTCACTGGTGTCAAAGGCGGATTTGTAGAATTCCACCATGACCAACTAATGTCTATCTAAAGCATCACTTAATGTATCTAACATAACCGATCAAACAAAATGTATCTAACATATGCAGAATATAGATCTTGCACTTCTTTATTTAGTCCACTGTTCATGCTACCTCATCAAAAATAGTTACATTTGTACTGATTAAATAAAAATTAAACACTTGTAGTGTCGTGTCATTTTTAATTGTTCACTGTTACACTGCTCTTGTCTGTGAAAAATGTCTGCAGCAGAGTCACTCTTTCTTTTTCTTATTTTAATCAGTGGTAGTAGCTGGTCTGTGATATTGACTCTTTGGTAAAATTGTTTTCAGTCTCTGGTACTTAACTTTCATTCTGACTTGCGGCGCTTCTCTGAAATGGAGATCTCTGATTTCTGCAGAGCGTTGCAGGTCATTAAATTCTACAGAAGAAACTGGTTTGGAGCTTGATGGTGGTACAGGACATAAAAAACCACCAAGAAAGGGGAGGAAAAAGTTACAAACAACCCATGATAGTATCCTTCTACTTTTTGGGACTTTATAAACAAGATTTTTGTTTACCTTTTGCGCTTCTTAGGTTTCTTATCATTTGCCTTGTCAAGTTTGGATTGCTCTTACTTAAAAATTACAAAAAGTTTGAATAGGTCGGGAAACAGATTCAAGGTTTATAGTATCCTGTTAGAAGCATTTTTTTAAAGATGATTTTGTGTTTCGTACTTCTTCCTAATGGGGAATTTTCCCTTTCTGATTGCAATTGTTTTTTGCGAGTCCATTTGCCAGATTACTTTAAGTTCTTAACATCTCTTAGATCAAGTTACAACAGTTGGAGAGCAAGAAAGGTCCGAGTCGATAGATGCGGATGATACTGCTGCTTCAGAGTCTAATTTGGAGGAGCAAACTGGAATGTCTTCATCCTTCTCCAGAGAGGCAAAAGGTAACTTACTTATGTTATTAATTTATTGGCTACTTCTCTATGTTTGACCATTTGTCCTTGTCTGATCATAGTTGATTGTATTATTTTACCATGAGGGCTTTTGTTTATATGCTCATGAGCTATATATCAAGATATTGATAGTCCTAGGGGTATTCATTATGTGAATTGTGATACTGAACAAATGTTTTTCAAATCAAAAAATCACAAATTCCTTGGATTGCAGATCAGTATTTTACTTTTCTTAGGGTATTGTATTTATGCCTCAGTCATCGTTTAACCTTCTTTTAATGATTATGGTCAGCCATGTTGTTTGTCCAAATGGGCAACCAGTCATCCATATGGCTATTTGGTGTTGTATTCACTTATAGTTCTGACATTTCTAGTCTAGTTTTATTTAGGCTACAAGTTTTCTTGGTTACAGGGACATTCTTATATTTATACCTAGTTACATTTGTATGTAATTTGGTTTTGTATATATCTATTGGGTACATATTCATAGTTATGGTAATTTGATTCCGAAGCAGGCACAGGTGTTGTTATCATTCTGAAAAGAGTTCCCAATATGTTTTTCATTTTTTGTGCCATTATTTATGCAATTAAAACCTAATTACATGCATATAGTCATACAAAAATGAAATACAAATGCTCGTCTTTTGCGATCTTTATAGAGCTAACTTAATAGGATATTGAGCCTCTTCAGTATAGACTTTTTCATCAAGCAACTGATCGTCTGTAATCTTTACTGAGCTAACATAATGCTTTTGAAATTTGCTAAGTACACCTGGATTAATTATTTTGCATTTCTTCCAGTCTGATGATATCAGAAGGAGAACCTGTTCTAAACTCTTTATTTGAATCTACTGTTTATATTCTGGATACAAGTTTCTAATTCAAATGCAATACTTATCTTGTGCAGTCATAAGCTGACTTGATTATCCAATTCTTCTTTCCTTCAGGTAATTCAACATCTATAGATGGGGCATCTGTAATGAATGGTTCTGGAGTTAGTCCCGGAAGTACAAACTACTCAGCAGGTGTAATGTCTCCTTCAAGAAAACGTACTAAGTTGTATGTTCGCTTCGCCTTGTGACATTACAATTGTGATCATCTTCATAGCTTTAATTCCTCGAACACATGAATTTTAGTTACTTTTATGAATTTTAATAGCTAGTCATTTCATCTCATAAGAATGTCTGTATAAAGAAACATGGTGGTATTTTCTTTCTTTCTTTCCTTCCTTTTTTGTTGGCCCTTGGTTCAAGACTATACTCTTGTCCCTGACGGGATCGGAGTACCCCCATTGCTGGCGGGAAGAGTATACCAGTTATTTCCAATCAGAACATTGTTGTAGTCTTGGGTTAAAAACATTTAGTACGCCGTTCTTTTAAAAGTTAATGCAAGTCTCTTTGATTGTCCTTGTAGGATAGCAGCTGCGCATCTACTACTATCAGATGATGTAGAAAAAGCATGTGGTGTATCCAAAAATACGGGTGCAAGTTGTCAGGAGGCACTAACCTGTAAGGCCAGATTTAGATTTCTTGAACTTAAACTGTTTTGGCTAAACATCCCAAACAATATTGTTTTTAATAACATTTAGCTTATGGAGTGTCATCAAATGTGTCTTCTATTAACAATCATAACTTTTTTTTTGTGCCACAAAGGAACTAAATAGGAATGTTAGGACTTAGGAGTATTGCTTGAATACAATGTTTTGGTTGACATGTATAGAAATGCTGGCCTGATAATAATCAATGTTTTGATAAATTGACACATTTTCTAATGTTTTCTATGAAATGTGTCCGTTTTCATGGGTAACAACATGAAACATTCTTGCGACATAAAATTATTAATATTTTTGACACAATTTCTAATATCTCAGTACATTATTTTGGTTATTTATTCTTAAAATTTACTTTCTTAGTTATAAATCTTGACCAGATAATAACATTTTGATACCCAAGTGCCTGAAACTCTTGATTTTTCCCATTTTTCATCTTAAGTCCATTTTTTGAGTTTCTTGGTAAAAGTTAACTACTCCTTTTTCATGATTTTGCGTTAATGTTCTACTTCTATAGTCGTGGTAGAGGAGCATCCCTTATGATACTTTAGGCCCATATCGCAACAGTGAAATGTAGCATTCAGACGGTGTGAGGGAGTTGAGCAGATTTTATGTTTCTTTATTAGGAAGATATCTTTTTAAGATGGCTTGAGGTGGTTAACGAGGTGGAAGATGAAGAATCTAATTCAATTCCCTCCTGGTGATGCATCTATTGCGAACAAATCATTGTAGGAAAGAGTGGTGTTGATGCGGACATGGGATCATCGAGCATTAGAGTGTACCAGCGGACGCGGAAGTGAACCCCTACACAAGACTCATTATGGATGGATGACTTGTATATGGGGTTAATTTGAGCTATCGAGGGAGATCCACCATTGGGTCATGTCCTTGATGGAGATCCACCTTTGAATCATGTTTTTTGAGAGAGATGTCCTTGATGGAGATCCACCTTTGAATCATGTTTTTTGAGAGAGATCCACCGTTGGATCATGTTCGTGATGGAGGTCCAATGTTGGATCGTGAGATGAAGACTTTGAGGGCTATGATTAGCCCATGGGATTATTTGTATTTTAGTTTGTTTATTTCTATTTTAGTTATTTGGGGATTATTTACTAGTAATGGTGTTTTAGTAATTACCTAGCTTTAGGGTTTTCTTCTTTTAGTATAAACACTCTCTTTGGGATTTGAGAATTACAGAATATCGATGATTAAAAGAATATTAATGATTTTCCTGTGAAAGGATTGGTGTGAAGCCATTGGTTGTGCAGCCAAGGTAATGACTCTATTGAACTTCTTTATTATCCCTAGGCTGCTGCACCCCTATTCCCCAATATCCTTACTGCCAAATTCCCCTAACCTGTTCCTCATTGCTGCCCCTTGCCCTATACCCATTCCCTCATTGATGCACCGCTTTTATACCCATTCCCTCACTGCCGCACCAATACCCTGCCCTTCCCTTTGCTGTCACAAATCCCTGCAGCCTTCCTATTGCTGCCGCAGAGCCCTAACAGCCCTAATATTGCTGTCCCATGACTGTTACAGCCCTTTTCCTTGACCCTTTGCTGTTACATCCTTTACTACCCAACCCTATTGCAGCCACAACCTCCCTGCAATTCCTAAATCCTAAAAGACCAATACGCTAAACCCTAACTCAATTCTAAACCCTAAAACAGCCAACCTAAAAGAACCTTAAACCTGATTTGGTAAATTTTGATTATTAGTGCTGCTGGTTTTCTTTGTGATTCAATTCAAAATTGTTAGAAACCCTAATCTACATGAATATTTCAATTCATATCCTTGGTTGAGCCTAGAGGACTTTTCTTGAAATCCTCAATTGACAAGGAAGTTCCATTGACAATTGTTCTAACTTCTAAATCCCTAAGCTAGTGGTAGTTCCCACTTCTATTACGATTACCCAATTGAGTTTGAAAATCATCACTGAGGGATTCTGACTTGACCTAGGATATTGGTAATTCCCCTTTTGACTTTCTTTATCATAATTGTGTTAATCTAGATAATTTTATAAAGTCCATTATTGCTGGAATTAATTTTATAATCTTAGTTGCATATTTTAGGTTAATTGCTTGGTCATGCATCAGGTGTGTTCCGGTTTTGAATGGTATGAGCAAGAAGTGAAGAATATCTTTTGCTTGATTGTATTGAGGCCTTAGGGAAGCCGATAAAGGAACAAAGAGATTGTAACCAATGGGAACCTTAGAAGCTAAGGATGCTGCAAAACCTGAATTGCAAATCAATTATGGCTACATAGGAGGAGATGATGTAAAAACAATGAAAGAAATAAGAATTTGGCTAAAGTTTTGATAGAATGGAGCTTAGATTCTAATCTTGGAATATTAGAGGCTTGAATAGTAGTGACCATGGATCCCTGGTTGATAATATAGTGAAGAAAATAAAAGATGAAATTTAATCCTCTAAGAAACCAAGTAGGCTACTGTAATTTTCAAATGAGGTAACACATCTTTGGGATTGTGAAATTTTTTGGCCAAAAGAGACGATGGAATATTAATTTTCTGGAATGTAGCTGTGGTCATCGAATTGTATAATAATTCAGCAAGTTTTCGTTTTGTTCTATCTGAATCTGTCAATTATAATATTTTCTGTGCATTATTCAATGTTAAGACTCGAAATAAGCCACCATGGTGCTCGGGAATGAAAGTTGTCTTCCTCAAAAACTAAGTTGGCAATTGTGGAGGAATAAGTGATTTTGTTCAATTGGGTAATCTATCTTTTGGGGTGGAAAATTTTGTTTCCTGATTTTTTAGAATCTAGCCTTGGTGGCTAAATTTATGTTAGATTTAGTGAATCTACATTTTTGTTTTGCTTGAATCTGTAACGGTTATCTCTTCTGGGCCTTATCGAACCAAATGATCTGCTGTGGGATGACAAATGTTATCAGGGAACTGGGGTAGCATATATCATGAGGAGCTTTTTGGAATTTGTTGACTGAAACAAAATTTAGATATTCCATTGGGACAAAATTTTCTTGGACCAACCACCAACCACTCAATTATATGTTGATTGGATAGATCTCTGATATATCGAGGGGAACACTGTCCTATGCTGATGTATGCAGCCATTCCTTGTCCGGATTCAACCCAAGAATGAGCCCAGTCAACCCACTCTATATTTAACTTGCAACTAGGGATCCCTTATTGTTGACTCATGATTTGCCTTGAGTCAACCTACTTGTCTTTTGAAGGAGCTGAAGTGTCCTTCAACTTATGGGATTCTAATGAATGTATACAAATTTGAATTCTTTGACTGAATTACGATAGAACCATGTTAACTTGCCAAGGCAACTGAGAGAATTTTTCTTTCCCTTGTCCATTTCATTTGGGAAAAGGGAAAGACAAAGGAAAGATGAAGCAAAGAGGTGATAACTTGGTCCCTTTGGAAGGAGCAGGACGACATAATTATGGGATTGTATCTCTAAAGATGAGTTCTGTGTGAGATCTCGCCAGCTTCTTCCCCTTTGGCTATCGGCTAAGGAGGGCTTATCTGACCCGGACAAAGAAATCCTAATTGTTGGCAGTTGGCCTTGAGCATTGTTGATGTGCTTAGTTGTTTTTATCGTCTTGTTTCTGTTTTTTTATTTTCTTATAGCATTAAGGCTGTGCTCTAGTTTCTGTTTGTTTTTTCTCCTTTAGTATTTGTTCACCTTCTTGTGGATCCGTTTTTGAAACGTTTTATCTCTTTACACACACACACACACACACATTTATATATATATATTCTCTGATTAACAATAAAATTAAAAAGAGGAAAAGATGATATCTAAAATCAGATTGATGATTATCAATCTGCCATAATGATGTAGTGACATTATGAATTGCGGACCATAGTTGCAGGGAAGCTATGTACAGAGTAGGAAGCTCGCTTCCCCGGAAGCTCGTTTCTTAAGACTCGCTTCCTCAGACAGATTCGCTTCCTAGGAAACTCGCTTCCTCGAACGGACTCGCTTCTTAGGAAGCTCGTTTCCATCACGTCTCATTTAAGATCAAAGGTAGTTTGTATGTGTGAAGTAATGGGATAGACTATAGTCTATAGCCTAGGGGTGTAGACTCTAAGCAAGTATCGTCGGTTTGGAACCTAAGGCATCTACTTTTTTCACAAAAATCTCATGTAAAATAAAATCAAAGATATAACTACTCATAATAACATAATAGGAATGAGGAGAACATATCTCATTTCTCGCTTCCCGTTTTCTAAGGTTTTTTTGAGTCTCGCTTCCCGCTTTCGCTTTGCTTCTCGTTTTCGCTTCTCGCTCTGGTAACTATGTTGCGGACAATGGCTTGGCTTTTCCGCTCTTTTCTTGTCCTTCTCGTTCCTTGAAGTCCCTTAAACAAAGAAAAAATAAAGTTAAATTCGATGTTTGCTTTTGGAATCTGTGTCCATTGGGGAAGCAATGTTCTGCAAGAGGATCCAGGTGTACTTATCCATGTGTTCTCAGGCTCTCAGCTCTTAGGGAATCCTACTCAAAGAAGCCGAAGCTCTAGAGCTTTTCTTCAAGGCATAGAAATCTTTGAGGAATTTAATTTGTGGAGCCTTCTAGTTGAGGGCAATTCTAGCATTGTTATCAATTGGGCATCTGGGAAGAAGAGAGGCGCATGGAGGCTCTCTGACATCATCATCATAGAAAAATATGGGATTTGACCATGTCAATGAGCATTCCTCCTTTCTTGTGCTGAGAATTACAATTGATTCTGCTGATTTGATAGCAAAGAATGGTGTCATAAGGGTTATTTAAAAAAAAATTCGTGGAGAGGAGATGCTAGTGTAACTCTTCGTCATTTGGTTCCTTTCTCCTTTTACATCTCTTTCATATCTTTCTTATTCTTTTACATAAAAATTTCACATTGTCAATCTGAAAGAAAAAAAGAATCGCTGAAGTGTGTACTTGTACTGAACAATTTAAAATGTGTTATTTTTGTTTGCCGAAAGCTTATATGCATTACCAGAATGTACTTCATATGCTAATACCTTTCAAAAGGCTTGATTATCTGCATTGAATCGGAACTTTTAATGGTAGTATATGGACATGGTATCATAATTTATCATTTCGTAAATAATGTTCCCCAGAAATAGGCAGCATTTTTCCAGTTTTAATAACAAAGTTTATTGTTGATTCTTTAGGGGCCGTTTGGATACACTTCCGTTTTTCAGTTTTTAATTTCTGTTTTCAAAAATTGGAAATGACTTTCGGTTTTCAATTTTTTTAAGTAGGAAACATGATTGGCATTACTAACTGTTACTTGTTTTAAAAAAAGGAAAACAAAAAAACGTGTTTAGTAAATATGATTAAATAATTTCAATTCATGGTGGTGGTGGTGGTGTTGGTGTAGTGTGGTGGTGGCGTGGAGGTGCGTAGTGGGTGGGGGTGGTTGGTGGTATATGGTGGGTAGTGGTGTAGTGGTAGTGGTGGTGGTGCATAGTGGAGGGTGGTGGTGGGTATCGGTGGTGGTGGTGGTGGTGGTGGGTGGTGTAGTGGTGGTGGTGGTGGTGGTAGTATTGTGGTGGTGGTTTTGGCCTTGTGGATGGTGGTTGTTGGTGGTGGTGCCGTGGTGGTGGGTAGTAGTTTGGTGGTGGTTGTGGGTGGATGGTGGTGGGTCCATGTGTTCCTTTTTTGTTTTTGGTTTTCAAAAACAGAGGTAACAGAAAATTTCTGTTACCTTGATTTTCAATTTTTTTTTTACTAATTTTTAAAAACAGAAAGCGGAAACATGTTTACCAAACATGTTTTGTGTAAAATTTTGAAATTTTTGTTCTTAAAAACAGAAAACGGAAGTACAACCAAACGGGGCCTTGGATATCTACTTTTGTCTTTTACTATTGAAATTTTATATTGTCTCATTTATGTTTTGTCTTATTCTTCTTGCATCCATTCAGGTGGAAAGTTTCCCAAGGGATCAATTGCAGGAAGAGAAAAGCCTTTTGATTATGTTGGTGGATGCCAAAAGCCTGGGCAAGTCCTTGAACACAGCCCGTCAACCAAAGGTATCATCCAAGTGGTCTGTCTCATAATTTTTTTTAAAATAATAATTAAATAAATAACGGGTGTTGTATTAAGAAAGGAGAGATTTTTAAAAGAATAGGGATGAGGAAATTCCCCCAAAAAATACATTGAAAAGAATCTCAGGAGTTGCAAAATAACAACTTGACTCCATCTATACTAAAAGTCCGAACTATCATCCATCAATCACCAAGAGGTGAGAACTCATATAAGGATGCCTACCAGCTACTTAGAGTTAGACTTCTACCGATAGGAGAGAAAATCTTTGGAAAAGAAGACTCGAAATCCTCAAAGATCTTAGAATTTTTCTCTTCCAATGCCCCAACAGACGGCATTAGGCAGCATTTCCCAAAGAATGTTATTACTTGGCCAAAAATATCCTTGGGCTACCCAAGAAAGGTCTTGCCAGTTTCCTTGAAAAAATCTAAAAAATACCAAAAAGGGATAAGAAAAAACCCCACACAATCCATGCAGCAGTGCAGTAGAACAGGAGATGGTCCTCATCCTCTTCTGCCTCCTTACACACAACATTTGTTCGGGATCAACATGCCAGTGTCTTAGATGGATGATGGTAATGACCTTTTCAGCACCAACGTCCACACAAGGCTTGCTCCTTGGGAGGAATTGGGGCTTTTCCACACCATCATTAAATGTGCCGCCCTTCTAATTAATTCCACATCCTCCTGCTTCAAGAGAACTGTAAAATCTTTAATAGTGAATGCACCCTTCGCATTCTCTTTCCAAAACTGGTGGTCGACCACTAAATAGTACAATGGTCTGTCTCATATTATGTGGAAGCATGTTGAAAGGAAATTGGCCAAATCATTTAAATTAGAAGAAATGATCAAATATACATTGTCACGTTAAATGAATTATACATATATGTTACCAGTTTCGGAAACTGATGCTAAACCTTTCTTATCCTATTTCTCAACCTCACTATGTTTCTAAAACTTTTTCGGTTTCAGAGTATTTAATTGTAGTTAATGTGATGTAAACAAAATCAGATGTTCCACTTCCCCTTGCAACCAAAATGTATTACTGCCAAAGAAATCATCGTCTCCGGTCAGCACTCAACCATCTTTACTACGAGGCATCGACAAAGGAGCAATGTAGTGACTCTCGGAGTCCGGAAGTATTACAGGGAAATGTGATGCTACCATCACAGGCTTCATCACTCAAGAATTTATCACATGAACAAATGGATGGCCTGGCCGAGAAGAAGGTTTGCTACTCTTCCTTCTTAAATATAATGATCAATTATACCTGAAAATAACTGTATAGCTTACTCTTGATGTTCCTTTTTTTAATATCTATAATTGTCTTTAGAAAAGTGGAATCAACTTGAGGATTGTTAAATGGCTTGTTATTCTGTATACCTATTATGAATACATGTCAGAGATACCAATTGAAAGTTGAAACCTCTGCACCTTTTTGTCTTAGAAATTTTCAATTTTCTCCTTGTTATGTAAGTGATAAGTTGAAAACCCACACTTACAAAACCTTATTTCAATATCTCATTTTGCATGATATAGAAGTAGAAAAGAGAACATTTAGGATATATGAACTGAAGAGAGGGTTTTAGTGTCATTCTATTTCCGTTCATGAAATTTGTAAATTTGGAAGTGAGTAGGAACCATCACAGCCCTTTGAACAGAAATCAAAGACCACCCATCACAACACATCAAACCCTGTTACACCCAACAGCTACTGTTTCTGCCCACGACCCCATCCCACCCAAGCTTACCAATGTGAGCATCCGGGCCCATTGATCCCAAAGGGAGGGGAGCCTTACAGGACTCCAGAAGAGATCTCGGGAGAACGATCAGAACAAGAACATGTCGCAGTCACAACTGTTGATTTGCAAGGGGTGCTTGCCGGGGAGCAGCCACCCCGCTCGCATTGAAAATATTATCTTGGAACTGTCAGGGGCTGGGACGACCCCGGATAGTCCACATGTTGAAGGAGCTCAACCTTCGTTTTCGTCCCGATCCGGTCTTCCTTATGGAGGCAAAGAATAAAATTCAAAAACCTCTCAAGTTGCAAAAACTATCCACATGCCTTTTATATATACTGTGGAGCCTAAGGGGCTTTCGGGAGGCTTGGCGGTTCTCTGGGCCGATCCTTCAAGTGTTCAGATTGTTCATGGTGACTCTCATTTAATTGAAGTGATCATTCAGAATCCCCACAATTCCTGCACTTGAGATCTCTCATTAATTTATGCGCCAACTAGGACTCAGGAGAGGCGTGTTCTATGGCAGAGGATCTCGGCTTCCAGTCGTCACCAGACCAATCCGTGGATCTGCCTTGGGGACTTCAATGTTGTTCTCGACCCTAAGGAGGAAAAAGAGGTATTCCTTACTCACCTCACTAACTGTATCATATGCGACAAATGTTAATCGTAAGCAGCCTTCTCGACCTTGGCTACCAGGGACCCGCTTTCACCTGGTCCAATCGTAGGAAAGGTCCAGACCTGATTTCAGCCTGGCTCGACCGTGCTCTTGCAAATGGCCTGTGGAGGGCTGCCAATCCGACTACTGTAGTGTCAGTGTTGCCGGCTATTGGGTCTGATCATTGTCCCCTCCTTCTAGGGCCTGAAAGTTGTAACCGAAAAAATCGACGATTATTCCGATATGAGGAGATGTGGGATCTTCATGATGATTGCAAGGAGGTGATAAGGTGTGCTTGGAGCAAACCATACTAGGGCTCTCCTATGTACAGGGTATGTCAACGCATCAGTCATTGTCACCAGGACCTTAATAGATGGAATAGATCCTCCTTTGGCAATATCCATGACCGAGTCCACACTCTTACAACCCAAATTGCCACTATCCAGGAAGCTTCTTATTCGGATCAATCTTAGGGTGTACTTCAAAAGTTAAATTTTTTGAATTGGATAGGGCTATCTATCAAGAAGAGGCCTTCTGGCCTTAGAAATCTCGAATCAACTGGCTCCAACTAGGGGACCGTAATACAAAATTCTTTCACACCTCCTCCATCTAGCAGCGTTAACGGAATCGCTTGCTTTCTATCCGAAATACCGAGGATGTATGGATCCGATCGGAAACTGAGATAGCAAGCCATGTGACCAGCCACTTCCAAGAACTCTATTCATTTGTGCACCTTGTTACAACCCGAGATATTGTCTTCAGTTAATGCCTGTGTTTTTTATCAAGCTAACTCCAATCTGCGCAGGGATGTAACCATGGAGGAAATCAAATAGACAGCTTTTCAAATTAGCCCTTTGAAAGCTCCGGGGCCGGATGGGATGCCTGACAAATTTTACCAAAAGCACTGGGACACTATTGGGGAAGATGTCTATGTGGCGGTTCGAGACTTCTTCCATACTGGTTTCCTTCTTAAGCAACTCAATTTCACCCATGTGGTGCTCATTCCAAAGATAAAGATCCCCGGGGAGATTAACCACTACTCGCCAATTAGCCTATGCAACGCCATTTATAAGATCATCTCTAAGGTGCTAGCCAATTGCCTCCAAAGCATTCTTCCAGATATCATTAGTCTCACTCAATCTGCATTCATCAAACGAGGGCTCATAACAGACAATTTGTTACTAGCCTATGAGATTACCCACCACCTGAAGCACAAGAAAAAAAGGGGGGAGGGGGGGGGGGGGACATGAGGATGGCAGTCAAGCTGGACCTTAATCGAGCCTACGATAGAGTCGAGTGGAGCTTTCTTCTCGAAGTCATGGACAAGATGGGATTTTGTCAGAAGTGGCGCTCACTCATTGAACAATGCATTTCGACTGTCTCCTATTCAATTCTAATTAATGGAGAACCTACTAGCTTCATCAAGGCATCTCGGGGGCTGTGGTAAGGGGATCCACTATCCCCCTATCTCTTTCTCGTGTATGGAAGCTTTCTCAAGCACTATCCATCAGGCTGTTGTCCAAGGTCGTCTGAGCGGAATTCGTCTACACCAATGAGCATCTCTCATTTCCCATTTACTTTTTGCTGGCGGCTGTCTCATCCTTCTTAAGACGAATCTAGAGGAGGCCTCAAACCTTATAGATGAGCTCCACTATTTTGGAAATGCTTCGGGACAACGGATCAACTTCTCAAAGTTGGGCGTTTCATTCAGTCACAACACTCCAAGGCGATTCTGAAAGACGATAGCAAAAATCCTCCGAATTAGACCTATGGCGGTTCTTGCAAAGTATTTGGGGCTGTCATCAGAGTTCGGTCGCTCAAAGTCCGAGATGTTTGAATCCATTAAACAACGTATCCTTGTCTGATTAAAGGTTTCTACAAGAAATTTATTAACCTAGGTAGGCCGCGGAGTCCTCATTAGATTGGTTATTCAAGCGATCCCTGCCTACGCGATGAACTGTTTTAAGATGCCTAAAAGGTGGGTGCATGCTATTCAAAGTGCGATAGCCAAATATTGGTGGAGCAATGTCAGGGATCAAAAAATTCATTGGGTGAAATGGAGCACGTTATGCTTCTATAAGGATAGAGGTGGCCTTGGGCTCCGGAACCTTACAAATTTTAACCTCAGCTTGTTGGCTAAGCAGGGGTGGCGACTATTAACCACCCCACACTCTCTTTGGGCTTAGATATGTAAAGCTATATACTATCCCAATACATCTTTCATGCACGCAAAGCTTGGAGGCCACCCTTCTTGGGGCTGGTGTAGCATTATAGCAAGAAGGGAGGTGCAACAATAGGGGCTTAGATGGTAGATTGGCACTGGTGATCAGGTGCTCTCTGGTTCAGATCCTTGGGTCCCCAACCTTCATCATTTCCAACCCTAGCCTCTCCATGGTACCGCCTTGCATGGTGTTCGAGTGGCTTCCCTAATTGATCAAAGCAATGGATGTTGGAACGTTGCCCGTCTTGAAGCAATCTTCACCCTACCTCCATAATTGAGATCTGCAAACTCCCAATCAATCATCACGGAGCTCAGGACAAGTTAATTTGGCACTGGATGAAATTAGGGAGCTTCTAAGTGAGTTCGGGTACTCACCTTGCAAACTAACTAAATGAGGAAAGGAGACCATCGCCCAATGCCCATTGGGTAGCAAACGATGGCAAGATGTGGCAGATCATGTGGAAAATTCCAACCCTTCCCAAAATTCAAGTATTTATGTGGAGGTTTTGTCACAATGCTATTAGGGTTGCCTCTAATCTCAGGAGACGCCATAACCAAGTCGAAGAATGGTGCCCTTTTTGCAAGCAAGTTGAGGAAATCACCCTTCATCTTTTTCTTGAATGCCCCTGCACGCGGGCAATTTGGTTTGGCACCCAGTTGGCCATCCGTCTCACTTTTCCATCTCCTCTTTTGCTCAAGGAGTGGTGGAAACAGTGGGTGGCCCACCCAGAGTTTAAATCCAATGGATTTTCGGTGGCGGTTCAACTAACTGCCACTCTCTGGTGCATCTGGTTGCATCGTAATGAGGTCCTATTTCAAGGATTAAGTCCAAATCCCACCTCAGTCATCAACCAGGCAAATTCCCTTATTATGGAATTGTGAGATTCATAGTGGGATTCCGGATCATTGGCAACACCCCTAACACGATTGGATCAAACTTAATGTAGACGGAGCTGCTCTCCCCTCTAGAATTGGTGCGGGTATGGGTGTTGTTGCCCGAAATCATTGTGGATAGGTTCTTCTTCAAGCCAGCAAACCACTCCTCGGTGGATCAGCTCGAGTGGCCGAAATATCAGCCGTTCGCCTTGCTCTAAATATCGCCATAGCAAATGGGTGGTCTCAGGTCATGATTGAATCGGATGCAAAGGAGGTTATTGATCAATTAATTGGATCGCCAAATTTTCTGCATTCCGAAGCTAGACCAATTCTGGACGATATTAACCATCTCCTCCAACTCTGTAACGAGGTGCAATTTTTCCACATTAGGCATTCTGCAAACTCCATGGCTCATGACTTAGCCCATCTAGCTCTAAATGAGAGTATTAGAACCGAATTTATGGGCTTCCTCCGATCAATGTCAAAATGATACGATCGGCGAGGTTTGCAGTGGCCTGGATGTCAGTTTTGAAACATGTTGGTTGCTCTTCTCTTCAGGTCTCTATGAGATTTCGAGGAGCTGGTTTTCAGCAATATTCGTCAAAACTAGAGCATATCAACCCTAACTACAATAGACACTGGTATCAACCAAAAAAACAAAAAAAATAGGAACCAACACTAAAATCCCATTATATGTGAGATAATTGAGTGGGACGATTGTAAATACCAATTGACAGAAAGATTGTGGAAGCCTAATACTCCATTACATAGGAAGAAGGTTACACAACCTCATGCCTTTACATCTGGTTAGGAAGAGATTGAAATTAGATAATTGGCCTGTCTCACATACACATCCACACGGTACCAACTTGTCACGGTTACATTATCTTTTGTATACATCACTGTATAGCACCTTTTGTTTTGACTTTCTCCCAAATTGGCGTCACAGTACTTAGTGATAGAGTTATCTGTTTAACAAATTACATATGTTTCTTCAAGTTAACATGATAACAAGAGATGACCATCATTCTTAACTACAAAAAAGAAATCAATGTTATCATGTGAGTACCATGGTAACAAAGTCGGGGTTCGAAAATAATTTGGTGGGGGTCTAGTTTGGAAAAAATCAAAAACTTCGGGAAAAACTTGAAACAATAAAAAAATAAATTTAATAATTATAAAGACAAAACAACATAATACCAACCATAATTACCAAGTTGGAGTTTGTGAATTATCCGTCTAGGAAATTTTTTGAAACAAATTGGCAAATTTTGGAACATTTGAAAATTAGTCAGTAAAATATCAGGCAAGATATTAAAGAATATTAAATAAGATTTCTGATTATTAATTATAAATTAATATATTTCATATATAAGAATTTTATTCTCAACTTTTTCAAAAAGTTGTGAATAATTCCTGTTTAGTTTGTTGAATTCACGGCTTTTTGAAAAAGTCATGAATAGTTTGAGAATTAATCGTTTGACGAAAAAGTCGCATATTATTCGGAATGTTTTGAAAAAACCGGAGAACTTTGTTACTATGGTGAGTACCAAGGATATAGGAGGTTTTTACCCCCACATAATAGCAGTTGCCAAGTTACGTTCAACCACTAATCAACCCTCAAATTTATCTCAGAAATTTGAGGACTTGGAAGAAGATTTTTCTGGTTGCTGCTTGATGCCCACGTCTCCAATAGTACTGAGTAGGATTTGAGAATGTTACCTTGGTCACTACCCCCTATCCTGGCTAGATCCAGAGAGCTACAGGCTAAAGCCCATTTGACCGAGTTACTCAAGTAGGACCAGAGAAGCATTTGATAACTGTACCTTGGTCATTACGGAGCGCACTGACACTGCCTATCTCAGCCAGACCCAAAGAGCAGAAACAATATTGTTTTGAGTATGAAATATGGTCCAATTTAGTTCCTACATATAGAAGGTCAAAGCTGGTTGGTAACAAAACGAAATGGGTGAAAACATGAAAACTGATGTTTCCGGCTTTGAGTTCACAGGCTTGTAAGCTCTTTCCGGGTCTCCTTTTTTATATATATTTTTTATATTTATATATTGAACTGCTTTATCGATTAAAAAAATAATAATTTGTAATTGGGTCTGTAAACGATCTAAGCAGAGTCAATTTTACAAGGTTCAGCTCGGGCTTGCAAACTTGGTCTCACAATTGGCTAGTTAGATATTTTTAGCTTGGACTCGGCTAGATTTGCTAATAAAAATTCTTTCATGAATTTTATCAACAATTGAAGTGTAGGGTTGCTCTCCTTTTGATTAATGGTTCATGTATATCAGAGAATAGATTTTCAGTTCATTTTGTCTTACTCGATTCAAAGTAAAGGCTAAAAAAAGAATATTTTTTACACCCAACATTTGGTTTGATGGGTTCTCCTTTGTATTTGGATTCTCTAAACCATTTTTTATCAACAGATGCAGTTTGGTTAGTAGAAAACTAGTTGTAAAGAGTTGTGATGCTTGAAGTCTAACACTAGAACTCAATCATTGGGAGTCTGAGACTGGGATTTCAAATATGGAAAAGGAAAATATTTAAAAAATAACCCTTGAAACCTCATCTCTGTTATCTATGTTCCGATTAGATGGATTCTTACCTTTTATGTATACCTTAGGGAACCCTATCTAGTAGGGTTGAGCTCAAAACCCTACTATAGATCCCCAACAAGGGTGAGCCACACGGGGCCCAGGGGGGCTGAAGCACCCCCTCAAATTTTGGAAAACAAATTTATATGTATAGTATCAGTTGGAGCATAGCCTGGGGTAGGGGCGGAGTGGGTGCAGAGCTGCTAAAGCCCCGCTTAAACTTTTGTGGGAAAAGAAAAAGCTAGATTTATTCTTATATTATTTAATTTAAGAGGGGCATAGGCGGATACAAACAGGCGAGATACCTCACAAACTTAACCCTAAAAAAAAATTCAGGGGCTACGCCCCTGAACCCTTACACCCACATTGTTAGCCCCCATACACACACACACAAAGAAAATCCTGTCTCTGCCCCTGATCCCCAATCACCATCCAGTTGAATCACAGGAAACAAAGAGGGGGTTAATCTCTGTGCAAGGGTAGTTGGCACTAGTTGCTGAGGGGGTGGGAGATTTAGGTATGACAGAAGTGAAGGACAATTAATGCTAAGGTTTTCCTTTTCAACAAGTTTTATCGTAAGTATAATGTCAGTTTATATTACATGCAACTGAAATTGTGTAATAAGTAACAACTATGTTTTTCTACTTTTCGTTTTTCTTGGAAAACAGAAAGATGCATACACCTTGCCTGCTGTGCGAAAACCTGATCAAATTCTTGCACAAAGTTCAGAACTATGCTTGGGGAACTCAGGAGGATATCCATCATCTATGAACTTCTCAAACCAGTTCCAGGATAGTAACTTCTTAAGATCTGCTCTCTCTGTTGATGCTGCTCCTACAGGGATGATGAGAAGCAGATATCTTCCAACCCCTTATTCTTTCTCCGCCAACTCTGGTATTCCCTTAACTATTTTTTCATTTGTTTTCATTTAGTAAGCTCTTCCTTCCTTTTCAGAATGGTACTCTCACGTTTATCATAAGCATAAATTAATTAGTACGCCAGAAAATAAATATTCTGCACCCATGCAAATGGCCATTCTTGCAGCCATACCTGTTCTTGCTTGGTCAAGTGATGAGTCCTCATTTTTGTGAGCGACATCTTGATTTTATTTCTTCTCATTCATCATCATTTGCATAACTTATAATTATGTGTAAGTATTAACTGATGTGTACATCATATGAATGTTTTCTAACTCATATTTGTTGAAAATTGGTAATTTGAGATTTTCTTTTCATATTTCCCAACAGTTGGGTGGATTTTGGGGCTGTTCCAAGCCTGGTAAATCCCTATAGTATATATCTCTATAAATGTAGTACTTTCTTGTCTTTATGTTTTTTGTTGTTATATCATCAAGTCTCGATCAAGGGTGTTGATTGGCCAGGTGACACTAGGGTGGACTTCTGCCTCAGCCCTGTCCATACTCCATACACTTGAGATTATGATCACGCCCAATTCAGACCGTCATGGGTTGTACTCTCCTGGCCTGAGCCTGGACTGTAATTACCTGGACAAAGCAGAATCCTGGCTTGAGCTAGTGGGTGTAATCTGTCTATTATTTGGGTCTGTCCTAGGCTTATAGCATGTGCTAATTCGGTCTAAATGCAATTTCTGAATGGGGCAGAACATGGTGATGTACTATGTGCAAGGGAGAAAAGTACTTATAGCTTACTCCCCTTCTACATCAAATTAAGAGGTGGAATTTTTTTGGGTTGTACTATAATGTATGGTACCACCACTTAAATCTCTGACCATTAGGCTGTATTCCAATCTCTCTACCAATCAGGACAGAGTGGTGACTGCATCTGTTGTTTTAAATTTGATTATTCTACTAAATCAACTAAAATGGTGGAAGCTTTCCCTGTTCATTTTAGGCGTCCTCGTTGCCATATCTATAAACTACTACATAAAAAGTTAAATGTAGTCATTGATGGTTTGAATATGAGGGTGTCTCGGACCTGGATTTGGCCTCAGCCTGCTTCCCTAACAGGCCACACAATCAGGCTGACGCCGATATTTGTGCCCTGGAGGTACACGGCTGTGTTTTTTGCAATGGACCAATCCTAAAGCTCATCAGATCATTCCATCCCATTTCAATGACTGATGAAGTTCTTCATCAAGTTTGAATGTACTAAATTGGTTCTTAGAGTTGACTCAACGTAGTCCGCTATAGTTTCGAAAAGTTTATATGTACTACATACATTCACATTGGTATACATCTATTCAAATGGATGCATATACAGAGTAGAAATTGTTTAGAGTCAATACCGACTCTTAGCATGGTTGTACCGTGCACTTTGTACGTAGGGCCAGGCTTTCATGACAATGAATTAGGGCACTTTTGATAATTTAGTATGTATACGACATTATTATTATTTATGGTATTATTAGTGGTTGTTGGGTATTTCTTTGAAGGGAAATTTCATAAAATCCAAATAGCGTTATGGTGTATCACTCAAACACATCTCATGTATTTCAAAAGATTATGCAAGTAAGTTGTATTTTTCTTTCTTTGTCATCACTGATTCTTTTGCTTTCCTCAAGGTTTAGTTGGAACGCTTGGAGTAGTGCCAAAATTCTTATATCCCCCACGAAAGTGCATGCACAAATACTCACACATATAATTTGTATGTTTAATGCCATTTTTTTTCACTCGCTGGTTAGCAGGGTTAGTAGCTGCCATATAGGGGTCTTATTTTTGGACAATATAGATACAGTATTGAGTTTTCAATTTCTTCTTAACATCATGTAGTTTAGTGTTTAGATTCCTTCATTTGTCTTTGTAGAACTGTTGAGTCTCTTGGATGAGGTATTATAGTCAGGTCAAAATGTAGTGATTGCATGCATGGGAGATCTACTATTATAGGATTTTTCAGCCTCGTTTTATCTTGAGTTGTCTGTATTTTTACCTTTTGTTGTGTTCTTTTGCTATAGTATCTTTACATTGCATCAGGGCCAGTAAGTTTTCAGACATTCTGTCCAGCATGGATTGTTTGTGGTTTTGTGTGATGCATGCTCCATGCATTGTCGGTTTGTCAGAATTTTCCACATATCAAAGTGGGGAGTTATTCTTCATGAGACAGAAATGCTTCACCCCAATTTTAATCCAAAAAACTTAGATGAACTAGCGTGCTTGTGAGAACATGGACATGAATTCTTAAACCCATAAATCATCTTATTAATACGCGTTCATTGAGATTCCAAAATACCATAAGTTGCATGTACTCTTCCAGTCATATACATAGAGCATGATTTTTTGTTCTTGGATTCATGTTTATGCTTGCACATACATCTGTCTGGCAATCCTTGTGAGTCATGTCTATCAATGATTCTTACTGGGTAAATAATTTAGGATGGGAACAAAAGTTATTCCATTATTATAACGAGCCTCTGGTTTTGTAGGCACGTCGTTAGGGACCCTGCAGCAGCCTAATGGAAGTGTTCCCGTTATATAGCACGAGTCTGGGCAAGACACTTTACTAAGTTAAAAGGTAATTTACTAAGTTAAAAGGTGATTTTGTCTTTACTCAATTCATAATATTAGGATTCCCACTATTTTATCTCAGTATATTCATGTATCTGATACAACTTTTCGGATCACATATTCTTCACGTCAAAATTATGAAGCAAAACACCAAAATGTTCATTGTAGTTTTTGCATTGGATTTGGCAGCTGACGGAATTTATATGTGATGGAAATAAATCAGGTTTCTCTAAAAATATGAAGTCTCCTAATCTGAATTGCCGTAGAGGCAACTTTTCTTGGTTGTTTTGGACAATCAAATTTTTTTTTTGATCGGTGGTTTTGGACAATCAAATTGGTCGTTAATTATAAATAAACAAGTTAGCTCTTCGATTTGTTTTGTTTGTAGGCTCTACGATCTCTTCAGACAGCAATTATTATAAATTTCTTTTTCTCAGCACCTCAGCAAGATGTACATCATCTTCCTAGTATATTTAACAGGCACAGGTAAAACAAACCAACATAAAGCCTTCCCATGTACCACCAATAGTCGCCACCTATAATCTCACTGTAGACTTGCCATTAGAGAAACAGGTTCCTATCTCCCTTCGCTGTCTGATCATGATCAGGTGATCGTCTGTCACATCTACCAACTTAGGTATTTATCATTAGACAAAATTTTAGTTTTCCTGGGGATAATCTTTATCATAACCTACATTTTATGCTGTCTCCAGCATCTAACTAAAGACAACTCAACTTGCAGAAAAGGGATTTTGGCTTCCTACATGTAGGCCTGCAATCTCTATGGCATCTCTTGGATGATGGCCAACAATATTAGAAGAGAAATATGGGTGTCAACCTAAGATTATACCCATTTCATAATATATGTTATGGACTGTTTTTGGGACTAAAGTTAATGCACTCATCTAATAAGGATAACTCTGATTGCCTAAATTGGGAAGGTTTTGGGGTTGCTGTGGTACGATGATATATTACCCGCAATAGTGCAAAAAAGTGGTCAATGATAGACGAGGGCGAATGGGCCAGCATGCTGACATAGATGGACACTCGAACAGGGGAAAGAGGCTAAGAGCCAGTGGGAGTTTCTTCATGTCTAGCCTCACATTATTGCTATGTTTTTGGTACACTTGGGTCCCAAAAATTTCCCTCATTTTTTAGGTATGGAGTCCACATAATTCCATATGTTGCCTCTCTCTCTCTCTCTCAATCATTCAAAGGGGCCTTTTACAGCCTTAGAAGAAAGAGATGCCACCTACCTGCCTAAACACATGAGACCCACGAAATTGGGGGAGATAGGAAAGGATCTTCCCTTGCCCACCTTATCATTCTTTTCGAGAAGTTAGTGGTCCTCACTGCCACACAGCCTTCCGCACAACACGTTTGAGAGAGAGAGAGAGAGGTATGAGTTTTGGGTTAGTGTTATTGTTGGTGATTGGGCTGAAGCCGCTGAACGGGTTCTAGTGCTTCTGCATAATTCAGGAAAACTTCTTAATTCATTTGGGTGGAGGAAAAACTTCTAACAATTCCATTTAGCGTCTACCTGTAGGGAATGAGTTGGGATCATATTCATTCGCAACTCGGGAGAGTTCAATCTCACCCACAGGTCAACACATTTCCCTTTTAACTCCTATTAACTATGGCTAAGATTCACTAACCCTTAGGGTGTGTTCGTTTCAATTGAAAACACGAGATTTTTTTTTTCTTCACTTTTTTAGTATTTATTTTATAAGAACTAACTCACTTTCTCGAGAAAGTGAATTCCAAATAGTTTCCTTTGTCTTTCATTCTTTCAAAAATTTCTCATGCGAAAGCATGTTATCTTAAGAAAAATAAGGCATAAATGTTGAGAAAAAGTATCATTATGAAATTATCATTCACAAATGTCACATCATTAAGTATTTAACATGTTTTAAAAAATATATTTAAAATGTAAATATGCATAAGACTAATGAGCATTTTAGTAAAGAATAAATTTATTATTTTTTACTTTTCCTCCAAATTTCTTGCAAAACAACCACACACAAAAAAACTTTGTTTTATTTTCTTTTCTTTTAACTTATTTCATTTTCTTTTCTTTTCTTTTCTTTTAACCGTTTCTTCTAAATAATAACTTCTTAATTAGAGTTAAAAGTGTAATTAAAGGAACTTTGTGAGTGCCCTCCTTCAGGGTTGAGACCTTTGGATGTTGATCATGCTGTAATTCATAGATGGCCAATTCTTCTCATCTAGGTTAACCTGACTTTATATATTTGTATTTGTAAAGTCTCTGTCTTAAGGGATGTCTCATTAAGTCTCACATTCCCATATAACTAGGAAAAATTAAGGTGATATTAGACATTTCCTCCTGTTTTGGGACCACTGATTTGATAGAGAGAAGGTAAGGTGATTGGTAGGGGTGTATTCAAGCCGGGCTTGGCCCTGCTCGGCTTGGTTTGAAATTTTTTCATCTATATTTGAGCTTGGCTCGGCTCGGCTTGGCTCAAATCTGCTTGGTTGGGCTCGAATTGAGTTCGGTTTGAATTATTAAAAATTAATTTTTAAATAAAAATAATAATATTTTTATTATATATATATATAATATTATTTTTTATATAATATTCAAGCCGAGCTTCGAGCCAAACCGAGCTGAGTCAAGCCGAATCAAACAGGTCTTGGCTCGAGCTCAACTTGAATATATTTTCAATCTCAAAAAATAGCTCGGCTCGGCTCGGCTCGGTTCAACTCGATCTAGCCTATTTTTTGAGCTCTAACGGGGGCCCCTAGTGATGGAAGAAGGTTAGGTCTCTGTCCACTTATTAAAGAGATAGGGTTACTCCCATGCTCCCATCCTCTGTCTTCTGCAGCTTTGTTTTTCGGGGGGATACACGGTATTGTACAGCTCGTATTTAGCCATTTAGCTAATTAAGCATGCTTGATATGACATCCACCATCCATCCATCCATTATTATTATTATTATTATTATTATTAGGGCAGCGATTAGCACACCACACATTAGACTATGTAGTTTAATTTCATGGCCAAGTGTAAACCCCTTTAACTATGGTTAAGGTTGAGAAAATTAAAATTAAAATATTTTATTTTTTGCTTTTTAAAAATTAAGGTTAGATTGCTTAATCATAAGAGTAAATTTTAATTACAGTTGATGTATGATAAAAAGGGTGGCTTTGACCGGTGAGGATTGCACATTAGACTACATAGCCTAATAAGTTAAGTATTTTCCTTGTTATTATTATACCAAAAATATCCTCAAAGACCTTGACACGTTTTATAATTTTATTTAAGCATATTAGAAAGAAACAACTCCTACAATCAAAATAAACAAAATTACACTCTAATGTTAGAAAGGCTAAAAACATGGTTGAAGATTTCCCTTGAAGGTTTCATTTGCTAAGAAGTCAGCCACCATCCATTATCATCATGGTTACATTCTATTAATGATTCATCGCATGCATGATCCTAGATTTTTATTTTTTTTTAAAAAAGACCTCATTATCATCATTTTCTCCTCATGATTTTGACTTCTTCCCGCTTTATATCTCTCCCCTATTTTTTCTCATCATTTTATCGTAACATGTAACATAATGTGTGGAGAAGTCAAAATCATGAGGATAATGAAATTACTTCTTTGGCCGCAGCACACATTGTGGTAGCCCAAGACCACTCTTTCTGACTTCGCCATAGAGAATTCGAGGTCCCTCAATAATGGATTATGTGGCAAATTGTTACTCCACTTTAAAAAAACATAATTTTGCTCCATAGTGGAAGAACATATCTACTTGCCTTGTAAAGAAGCTAAAGTATTTGGGTCTAAGGATTGTAAATGACATTTAATTTAATTTTTAAGCTTAATCATATTTAAACAAAGAGTTAAAAGGGACACGGCGATACTTGGGTCAGCTTAGAAGCGACCTGGTCCGCGTCGCAGGACTCTTGGGAATAATAGAATCACGTTTTAGTTGATAAAAATACAATTCTTTTATATTTATATTGTAATTTCACACTACCCCTATTAAAATAATTATAATTAAAATAAGTACAATCATAAGCAAAATGGATTAAAAGGGACACGGCGGTTGATAAGGTAACGAAATGCGGGTCAGCCAATTACTTGCTCATGTGATATTGTGTAGTGATCAACGGACCGCAAGCTTAGCCGAATTCAACTTCCTATTGGATCACGTGCAGCATCAGTTCATTATTTTTCTAGAATATTTATTAATTTTAATAAAGTAATCAAAATTACGATAAGACCATAAATGCCATCTCTAATACTCCTCGCAGGCGGCTCCTGATAGAGACAGATCAAAACGCAGAAACCCTAATTTTTTTTCTCTCTCTCTCATCTTCTCTATTTCTGGCAATGTAGCTTTAATCAGAAAAGATATGTAATCATAAGGTAGATTTTCCATGGGAAAACACAGATTGAACTGTCAATCTTCGCTTTCGTCACAGTTTGGGGTTTCGATCGTTGTTAGTTTTGTGTTGTTTGGTGGAGAAATATGCTGTTGCTGTGGAGGTTTGATTTTTTCGAGCTCTTGAAAGGTTTATAATGGTTGAGATTAGTTAATCTTTACTTTTTCGGATTTTTTGTATGCTTTGAATGATCGGATCTGTTGTAGAAATCACAAGTTTAAGCTTTGGAGGAACGGGTAATGCGGGTAAAATTAGGTTATCTTTTGGTGGAATGGATTTAAAATGATTGAATCTATGGGAATGGATATTAATTTATAAATCTTAAATAGCTGGATCTGTGGTGTAGTATTGTGTTTCCTTCATTTTGGAGAAGCTTTTATGGTGATTATCTGTGTTTCCATTTAAGTTCGTGTTTATACGCTTAGATTTCCAATTAAATATCTCGTTTGAACTTTGAAACCTAGAAAGGCACCATTTATTTTGCTATAGTGCTTGGGGATTTGAATGTGGGTGTGATTGATAAGAGGATTGGGGGTTTTTAGATATCTGGTTGTGTTCTTTGATGAATAAAGACATGGGAAAGAGTTGAAGGAAGAATCGATGTCTCTCAAGAGCATTATTCAGGACATGAAGGGGGAGATGGGTAGCATTTCGAGGAAGGGTTTTGATGTGAAGCTGGGTTATGGATTGAGATCGAGGTCACATGGTAGGGTAATTCAAGATAGTTTGGTGGTGGTTGATGCTTTGAAGCAGAGCTATTGGGCTAACATGCCACCAGAGCTCCTAAGGGACGTGCTAATGAGGATAGAGGCATCACAGAGTTCATGGCCTCTACGAAAACATGTGGTTGCTTGTGCGGGAGTTTGCAAGAGTTGGAGAGAAATCACAAAGGAGATTGTGAAAACGGCAGAAGCGTCGGGCAAGTTGACGTTTCCAATCTCCTTGAAGCAGGTTCGAGATATCGAGCATTTTTTATGAATTCTGATATTTATTTTAATTGCTGTTATAAGTTTGCCTTTTTGTTTATTTTTCCTGGATTTATTTATCTTTAATGTCTCTCATTGTCATCACTATTGGCCCCTATGTTTTGTTCGTTTCAAGAGTGGTGGGAACAAAATTGAAAAATACGTGAAACTTGTAAGAGGCTTGTATATTTTAATTTTAGTCGTCTGTTTAAAGTCTTAAATTCAGAGAACGAATGGTATACAAATTTACAAGGGGAACATATATTTATGATTTTATAAGTGCTTCTTGTGGAATCAAATCTACTAATTTCTCTGCCTCGTGATTGCTTAATAGTGGATTGAGATATCTAAATTTTGGATCATGGATTTTAACATTAGTAGACGGTTGCTGAATCTAAATATTTCTTCAGAATGGGGAGTTCAAGTGGGTATCTGTCCTTAACCGATCAAAAAAAAAAAGTGGGAGTAATGTCTCAACTAAGCCATATGATGGTGTTCAAAGATGACCAGTCAATCCATTTAATTGCTTTTGGAAACCTGGTGTTGAGAATAACTGTAGAGTATATAATAAAAGCCTTTTGCGTTGTTGCATTACTGTGATTTAGGCCAATTGCTTCCTTCTGGATTGGAAGGCCTAATTTTGCCCCGTTCTCATTTTTCATATGTTTCTTACATGGCCAGTAAATCCTGCCGAGACCAACATTTTTTAACCAAATCTTGAGATCACCCCACAAAATACGCTCATTCCTCAAACATAATTACGGGGAACTTAAAGAATTTTGATTTAAACTCAAAAGGATCAAATAAAAGCAGGTTGAAGTTGGCCATCACTTTAGCTTCAATGGTAGAGAACTACTAAGATCAATTAGCTATATCCTTCGAAGGGTTGTTCATCATTTCTCCTAAACTACCATGTTTATCTTATTTAACAAATGATTTACTGTTGTTGTAATTCTTGAAAACAAGTGGTTAGGGCCATATAGCGTGCATTGAATAAATCATGTGTAAGAATCCACCGATCATGTTATTCTCATTGTTTGTTAGAAATTTATTTTATAAATCTATTCTAATTGGATATAGTAATCAGCGTGGGAGTTCATAATATTTTCATGCTATTGAATAGAACGGAATGGTGAAATAGGATTCATGTTGCTGACTCCAAAAGGCATTGATGATGATAGGGAGTTTAATCTCGCATTTGTTTGAGATCTTTGAATTTTTCTGTACATATGCTCACAAAATCATTAGCTATTGTGCAGCCTGGTCCGAGGGACTCCCTCATTCAGTGTTTTATAAAACGGAACCGGTCCTCTCAAACGTATCATCTTTACATCGGCTTAACTCAAGGTTAGTATTTGCCATCTTCACTGTAATCAAACAGTACTTCTCGTTGTACTTTGTGAAGTTGGCTTACTATTGAGTTATTTTTTATTTCTTAAGATTTCATTGTGTACATACATGCATTGATCTGACTCTGTTTGATTGGTTCAGTAGACAGTCAGTTTGGTAAATAATTATGTCCCTGTTCTACGTTCCATAAACAATTTGTGGTGCTAATAGATTAGCATTACCAAAAAAGTATTTGGCAGATATTAAAAATAAGAAGCGCCGGATTAATTCGTAAGCTATTTTATGAATTTTTTCATGGAAATGATATGCATAGATGCTCTTCTCTGTATCGTCACTATTTGCAGGATCAATGCACAACTTTTCTATGTATCAGCAAACAAAATTTGTTGATAAATACATTACAATGAGAAATCAATGCATTTGCTAAATGCTTACTCTGTTTGATGGGTTCACTTAGCTAATAAGTTTGGTAACCATATTTATTTGATAGCTAAGTTTGGTATATTTTATTTCCCTACGTTTAATAGAGTTGAACGTTTGGAGGATGGAGAAGCCTTGTCGTATTCTGGTCTATTTTCAAGCTCTAAACATTTAACTCTTTTGCTTTTGTCTGGTATCTTCAGCAGCACTAGCTGATAACGGCAAATTCCTTCTTGCTGCACGCAAGTGTAGACGCCCCACATGCACAGACTACATCATTTCTCTGGATGCGGATGACATGTCAAAGGGGAGCAGCAGCTACCTTGGGAAGTTGAGGTGTGCTCCAGATGACAATAGGCATTCCTGGTTCCTAATTCTCATTTGAGCCCAAGTTTCACCTTCTTTTTTTCTTTTTTGACAGATCAAACTTTTTGGGGACCAAGTTTACAATCTATGATGGGCAGCCACCTCATGCTGGAGCCAGAGTCACAAAAAGTCGCTCCACTAGGCTAGTTGGTTTGAAACAAGTCTCCCCAAGGGTACCTGCTGGCAACTATCCTGTAGCTCACATTTCATATGAGCTGAATGTTTTGGGTTCCAGGTAACAGAGGTTTATTCAACTATTCATAGATTTTGTATACCCAAGAATAAAAAGGAAAACTACTGCAAATTTTTCTGGGCATAGGAGTAAGGATCTGTTGTTTTGAATCTTAATTCTTATATTCCATGGTAATCCTGACAGAATAAACTTCTGGGGTTGATCATTGTTCAGTCAATGGTGGTATTTTCACAGTTTGCATATATCTTCTCCAACATGCAAATAACTGATGCTTACATATTTTATGGAACAAATAGGGGTCCAAGGAGAATGCAGTGCATCATGGATGCCATCCCTGCCTCGGCTATTGAACCAGGTGGAATGGCCCCCACACAGACTGAATTCCAGCTTAGCAACGTAGATTCTTTCCCATCTCTACCATTTTTCCGATCAAAATCGGCCCGCACGGAGAATTTCCTATCAGGAGCTTTGGCCAACCAGAGAGATGGAATGCTGGTGTTAAAGAACAAGGCTCCTAGGTGGCATGAGCAGCTCCAGTGCTGGTGTCTGAACTTTTGTGGACGGGTGACAGTTGCTTCAGTAAAAAACTTTCAGCTGGTGGCTTCTCCAGAGAATGGACCAGCTGGGGAGGAGCATGAGACGGTCCTCCTCCAGTTTGGAAAAGTGGGAAAGGACTTGTTCACCATGGATTACCAGTATCCAATCTCGGCATTCCAGGCATTTGCGATCTGCCTCAGCAGCTTCGACACCAAGATTGCTTGTGAATGATGACATACAGCAGGTGTGGCTCTACTTTGAACACTGAAACATACAATAACTGAAAGTCGCAAAAAATAAAAACATTAAAGAGTAAAGACCGTATTTTGGTCAATTTTTTGAATTGCATGGACTTGGAACATTATTTTTACCAAAGAACGATCAGTTATTAATGTTTTACTAGTTGCTCGAACATTCTAATTAAAACTATGGAATGCTGAACATGTTTATAGTACTTCTTAATTTGTCGATGTGCATGTCTCTCCAATTAATGTGTCACCTCTTAAGATTCTATCGATACACTGTTCTTAAGTATCTGATTTGTTTCTATCTTAAATGTTTAATAGAGGTACTGTAAAATGGTTCAATAATCAATAGAAGTATCATTGATTAGGTTGCTCGGATCTTTGCTAAGGCTGTCTAGGAGGTGTCTCACAATCAGGTGGTCTGGATTGATAACTGCATGCACAGAATGATAAAATTAGGTACTGCATATCCATAGCATGTCACCGTGAATCATATCACTCATTAGAGGGTAAATGTGAGAATCATATCACTCATTAGAGGGTAAAAGTGATCCTCGTTCCAGTACATCCCATCAAAGTGAATTACCTAGTGGATCATGACTGGCGCAAATTTTGCAGATCAGATCGTATCTTTTCAGTCAATTGGGGCTACTCCTTGGACTTCCAAAACAATTTAGAGAAAATCCATCCATGAAATGGTTTAGAGAATCTTATTGGAATGATTTATTAGGATGTGGCCCACTTGGTCTAAATTAATGCGGACCCTCTCAGGATAACTTGTCTTTTAAAAATTCATCTTTTACTTAGCCATTTGGTATGAGGGCTTAGCTAAACAGTTTCAGATGCCAGTTTCATGGTCCCACATCACGGCCCAGATCATAGGCCTTCTGTAAGTCCTAGCCTCCTATATTTGAGTCTAACCCTGTTTATCCTTTTGGTCTTGGAGCAGCCGAAGTCTTGAAGGGTGTCAAGGTTCGTGACTCGAGAGGATGCTAGAAAAACTGTTTGGGAAGATGGTTGTAGTGCTGAGGCCAGTGGAGAACAACATGCATTGAAGCTGCTGCTGGTCAAGCGAATCAATCTACCGTATTCGGTGTGTATTTTTTGTTGTTGTTTTTGTTGTGTACATAAGAACTTTTCCGCAGACAAGAAAACATTCCCAATTCCATGGGTTGTGCTCTTCTTACCTCCATAGTTGTGTCCCTTTTTCTCCTCTCCTGTAAAACTAAACAAAATCCTGCATTTTCCATTTAAGATTTTCTTTCCGTCACTGGGCCTGCTAAATGCGTATGCCTCCATATTTCCTGTGGGAAAGCTTTTTCGATGCTACTGACCAGTTTCTATCTATTACTTATAGATAGCAATGCTGAACTGCTCATTCTAGTTTTACCTTGTATAATATGCTTTTTATGGCTTGTGAATCAGTCTCTGTTGAGATATGATCTGAATAGGACTTTCAGGAACCGGGGATCCCACACTCGACACTACCCATCTGCTGGTATCTTGCATTGGCTGTTGCCCAGATTTGGTGCCTTCATTAGCTCTATTCATCGCACCCAATACATTTTGTGGGTTACATAAATGCTGATGGCAGGTAACCCTAATTCATGTCATATCGCTTGACACAATCATCTACTTGGTGCAATGTTTGGGTTCTGGGCAGTCTTAGCAGCGGTCCTGAGATCAAATCCCAGTAAGGGAAACTCTCTCGGTTCAGCATTGTTCGAACAAATGTGCTGTGTACCATTTTTATTTTTCAGAGTTCCATATGAACCAAATGTGCTGTGAACCATTTTTATTTTTCAGAGTTCCATATGTACCATGCCGTTCATTTTGTCAAGACTGAAATTGTGTTTAAAGAACCATAATCATCTAATGCCCGGGTAATGAAGTGGGCCAAGAGGAACTGGCCCAATCCCGGCTCACTTTTGAGATTTTAGTAATGACTAATCAGCAAATTAACTAACAGGAGTCTGAAGGGCCGTTTGATTTGGATTATTGCAGTCATAAGTGATTATGGTGATAAGTGCCGATCATGAGTGTTGTCAACAAGCTTTAATCCTATTTGGTTGGCAATCTGACAATAGTTATCTGGACATTTTTAAAAATCAATATTTTGAGGAATCTCTCTCAAGCTTAACGGATCTCAAATAAGGGTTTATGACAATCTGAGCCAAATGACCCCTTAGTCTTGTAACAGGCTCAAGCCCATATGACAAGGAAGAGTTGGTAGTCCCATGCCATACCTAATTAGGGTTGTATGAAAATCGTGCCTGCTTCTTAATAAACACCGCCCTATCAAACTGGATTTCTAGTGTCTGTAAATCATTCAAATGGCCCATCAAATCGTCTGGAAAGCAACCTTGTGATGGGCCCACCTTAGAAAAGCAAACAGATTGGTGGGATTTGGTCAAGCTGCAACTGAATTAGTACTTAGATCTGCCTAACCTCCGCATGGGATCTACCTAATTATTTATTGTTAGTTGACTCTTTATCGGCTAACGTTTTAACCAAGAATTTTTCACTAATTTTCCATTGAAATTTCTAAAAATAATAACAAAGCGTGCTAAATAGATATCGTGATCGTTTGGTCAAGTTGATTTTCACCTTCATTCACTTCTACCCGACTTACATGACCATGGAAATAAAAACTGTCAAAATGGATGCCTCTTATTGTGATAGCAGCGAATAGATTAAATTATCTTGTACAGTTGCAGGTTCTAGCTTACAGATCCTAGGGATCTCACTTCTCCCAATTGATGAGTTATCTTACATCTAATCTACAATTACCTGCTGCCAATGCTATTGTCGATCCCGTCAATGCTGAGGTATACACAATTGCAATTTCATGAGTAACATAAGGAACTGGTGGAATGGTGAATATATAAATACTCTATTTGATAATGTTTGAAACCCATAAACAAAAATAAAATCATGAAATGTTTCATAATCCACGCATTGTTTCTCTCCATATACATGAATAGATTCCACAGGCAAAAGGAAAAGAGAAGCAGCAAAGGAGAAGGTGGGTTAAAAGTGTAACTCTGTCTTCCAAGTCATACAACCAACACTACAACCTCTATGTCAAGCAGTTTCAGTGCATGAACTCAGGCAGATGTTCCTCAGGCATTTTGTTTTGCTTGCTCCATCAGTTGCATGAATTCCCTAAAAGCTGTAGCAAGAATAATTTCAGTATGAATTGAGAAGATACTTCTCATGTTTACGATAACCACGGTAACAATACGGAAAAATTAAAAAAAAATTAATTATCATAATAAATAGAAATTATGATACCGATCACTAGCAATCATTTAATACGGAATGTGTTTAATGTGGAAAACAAGTGTATGAAATGCGTTTAATACGGAATTTGCGTATTATATTGTGATACATGTATAATACGTAATATGCTAAAAATACATTGTTTTAAACGGCGACCCTAACATATTATACAGGTATTAAAACCGTATAGTATGCATATTTGGTAACTATGACTTACACCATGCATAGCCATGTGAAAATTGATAATAAGTAAATCCGCACGCATGTGGGCAGCCAAAGCAAGGCAAGGGTGTGTGTTTATGCAAATTGTGACAACGCAGGCATATAGGTGTGTATAACTTGTGTAAGAGGGGAGGGGGCAGGGAGCAAAGACGTCCATTACCGGGATCTGAATCATGAGGTCCTGGAGATGCTTCTGGGTGGTACTGGAGAGACATGATGTTTAGTGCAGGGAAGGCAAGACCAGCACAGCTTCCATCATTCAGGTTGACATGTGTCACTTCTACACCCTCTGGAAGGGATGCAGGGTCAACTGCATAATTGTGATTCTGCCAAATGATGAACTCAAGTTGATCACAAGGTAGGAAGAAAAATAACAGATACGCATGCACACGTAGGTCCTATGTGTGTGAATTAATGGATAATTGAAATTAGACATGGCAACATAGCTATTAGACAAAATAACTAAGAAACTACATCAGTTCATATAGACTCTTGATAAGAACACTATTGAAAAGAAAAAAAATCATAAAGGAAGAAAAAAAATAAGAAAAGAAAGGAGTTTCCAACAAAAGCATCAATGTAAAAATTAAAGATGGTAAAAATACATTGACATAATTAAGGTCATGTATGAGAGAGCAATAACTACTCTGAAAATAATTGTTGGCGATGCAAATGAGTTCCATGAGACAAAAAGGGGCCAGCAGGAGTCCTTATCATTTTACATTTGTTTTAGATGAACCGACGGCTCATATTCAAGAGGTCTCTTGGTGTATGTTATTTGCATGCGCTTAATGGATGAAACTCAATGGGATAAAAATTTAAAACTACAATTGTAAAAGGATACCTTCTAAGGGTTTTAAAATAGATCAGACCAAGACAGAATATATGGAATACAGTTTGACAGTTCTATAACGGTTATTTAGTGATTCTGATTCTGGCTATACCATATAGCCGTTCTGATTATCAGTTTTCAGTTCAGGCGGTCCAACCTCCCGGTTCGGTCTTGGTTTTAACATTGGTGATTAATACATCCTGATCAAATTAAAATGAAAATTATAAGATAACGATAATACTAGCTATGTTTTATAGAGCAGAATGTTGAGCTATAGAGAAGCAACATATTCATAGAATCAATATAACTGAGATGAAAATATTAAGATCAATGAGTGAAAAGACAAAGAATGATAAATGAGCGTATTTGAGAGGATCTGAGGATCTGAAAGTGACTCAAAAGGTAATAAAATGAGGGAGAGTTAATTGAGATGTTTTAGACAAGTTTCTTAGAAGACCACTATCGGCTCGAGTAAAAAGCGAATTGATACAAGTTGATGGCTCTAAAAGGGGGTAGGGGAAGGCCAACAATGATGCAGATGGAGTTAAAAAGAATTGATGATGATATAACATCTATTATGTTGCCGGCCACAAATATTTGGATTAAGGCATTGATGATGATGATGATGATGATGATGGATGTTATTACCCACTCGTTTATGAATTCTTTTGAAGTTAATAAATGGAAGGTAAGACAAAAAATAAAATAAAATTATTGAACACACCTGAGCACTGATCTCAACACAACCACTCCTAAGGTTGCGGACCGGATGGTTTCCTCCATGATGACCAAACTTCATTTTAAAGGTTTTACCACCCAATGCCTGGCCAAGCAATTGATGGCCCATGCAAATTCCAAAAACAGGAACTTTCCCCAATATCTCCTTCACTGTTTCAACAGCATAAGGAACTGCAGATGGGTCTCCTGGGCCATTGCTAAAAATAACTCCATCAGGCTTCATCTTCAGAGTCTCCAAAGCTGGCCATGTTGAGGGGACAACTGTGATTTTACACCCATAAGATGCCAAGCGCCTCAATATATTATGCTTTATACCAAAATCATATGCGACAACCTTCATTACAGATACAAATGCAAACAAGTGAGAATTTTAACTCATTAGCAAATTTATTGCGGTACGACTACTCAGGTTATAATACTAACACGAAAAGTATCTTCGTCTTTCCGATAGGTGCTAAACTCCCACTCTGAATTTGTTTTATCGACCCATTCATATGGGGCATTGCAAGATACACCACTTATCAAATCAACACCTGCATAATTTCATAGAAAAACGGCTTTGATATCTTGTAATGTTCCAGAACACCTTTCACAAACTCTGAGACTACAAAAGCTTCAAATAGACTACGATAAAAGACTGCACAGAGTGCAGCTGGCTCATTAGCTCAGCCCATGACCCAGATCTTACCAACAATGTCCCATGTACGAGACATTTCCAACAACTCCTCATTGGTTTTGGATTCTTCCGTGCTCAGCACACCTATGAGGCTTCCCTTTTGTCTTAATCTACGCGTAATTGCACGTGTGTCAACATCATCTGATGCATAACAAGAGAATATGTAAAGCAATGGAAGGTCTCAATTTAAATACCAGGAGCAAAATCAACTTCAAATTTATGAATGGTTCCTTTGAGATATAAGCCAAAAACATATTAACACTTACATATCCCCATGATGTTCCTTCCTGCTAAATAATCACCAAGTGTTTCTGTGCATCTCCAGTTTGAAGTACTAGAGAACATTTTATTAGTTTACATAAGTAGTGATGCTCAAAGGCAGAATATGCTTATTCTTGAAGCAACATAAGAGCAATTGTACAAGTCACCATACCTGATACTTAAACTTCTGATCACTAAACCAGCAAGGAAGCATTGCCTTGATTCTTCATCATCTGTAAGGAAAGGCATCGCCTGGGTTAGATTTCAAACATATTGAGAGTTAAAGAGTGGAAAATTTGAACTGACAACTTCACTCGTACCAAAATTAATGCCAGTATTTCCTATATGCGGATTTGTCATCAAGACAAACTGGCCAGCATAACTAGGATCTGTAAGAATTTCCTGGTACCTACAAAATAAGACTCAAATCATACCCATGTAACTTAGTGGAAAGTGCAAGAACCTTACAAGTAAACACTGCTTTACCCTATGTTTGGTTGCAGAGAAAATAAGTGAAAAGATAAAAAAAGGAAAGAAAATTGACAAAACACAACTAAGAATTGTATTAGAAATCTAAAATTTTATTTTCTCTTCCATGTTTTCACCTATTTTCTCGGCAACCAAACATACCCTTAGAATAAATATCCATAACCCAGCAAATGCATGTCTGTCTCTGTATGTACTTATTTATTTATATCAAAAGTAGGGGATGCGTCCACCTCCAGATGTGAGTATCATGCTTCAAATATTTTTTACCATTTGCAATTTCATCATTTTGGAAGTAGAGATTATCTGAATCTTTTTCTTCAGTTTCATTTGCAACAATTGATTATCTAAACTCTTAATAAGTGCCAATATACAAATTTTTACATCTTTTTTAGGACAGGAAACAAGAGAATTCTGCTTCTAAAGATTACATCATAAAAAGTGAATTCAGGATATACATCAAGTTATGTCATGGCTTCAAACACTGTATGTATCCTCAAATTAGTCTCAATGTGATTTCTAGCCACAGCAAAAGAAATGGGATATAGTGTTTCCAGCTGTGGAGAGAATAATGAAGTTAAAGAAAAAGGAAAGGATTCTAGCAGTGGTAGACTTCTAGTGAGCAAGGGAAAGGCCAAAACCATGACAACAGTAATTATTGGCCAACAAACAACACTTCGAAAATTACCGGAATATCATTGGTAGACCTCATGGGCCAATGACAATGCCAGTCTGTTCTAAAAAGGATGTAAGGCTAATGCCTCGAGGCTCACCTAGAAAAATATGCTTGAGGATTACAACTCAAAAGCACGAGGCTCACATGAGGCATGCATCTCACACCTTAAGGCTCCCTTTATGCCTGAGGTGTGTGCCTCGTACATAAACCAAAAATAGGATTCCAACCAAACAACCTAGACTTATTTTTTTAAAAAAAATTTCATTGGAATCCAAATCTGCCACATGAATTAATGACTAAACATCTTATGCCTTAGAATATTTATTTGAACCAAAGAAAATTTAATTTGCAGTCTGCTTGCCTCTCATATTTAGTTTTCTTCTATATGGTGCTTGGACTATTAATATAGTACTTCCTCTCTCCCTCTAAACATATCATTACTAACTCATGTTTCATTTTTTCTCACTTCTAATTAATTTTTTGACTTAGGATCACCTCCAGTGATAACTGGCAGGGAGCTCGCAAGCATTAATTCGAGATCCGTCCTGTACCTACTTTTGCGTTTCCCCAAAAATCAAAGCTGGAATTGAGAATTGAGTTGCGCCTCAGCAGGAAATGCAAAGGGGTACATGTCAGATCCCTATTAATGCAAACAGGCTCCCCGCCAGTCAACACTAGAGCCCAAGTCTTTTTTAGTTTACAAAATAAGGATTTTGGCTTAAGCCTCAAGCCTCTGGATATCATAACGCTTTGGATCACAGCTTCACCTTTTCAAACACTGATGCTAATCAAGAGCCCACTCTTCAAGATGATTTGGTTTTTTTGGTGGGTTGACTCAAAATACCTTGCAGTTTGTTAGTTTAGGTGGTATCATCATGCTCACTCAAGGTAAATACAAATATTTGTTGCAAAATTCAAAGTGCACTAAGAATTCTCGTCCATCCACAGCCACTTTAGCACAACCAGGTATTTCATTTGTCTTCCATGTTTGTCGTTCTTCCTCACCTTGAGTCATTGACTCCAATGCTTGAACCCATATGACTGGTACTTCAATTCTTTTTTGTTCTTTGATAAATCATTCATTTTGAAAAGAGTAAGTATCGTTGACAACACTTTTTTTATCCATAAAAAATCAATGCATTAATGTGGGAAAAAACAGCACAAGAAAATTCACTAATAAGTGAACAAAGAGGAAACCACAAGGCAAACAAAACAATGAACACATCTAGAAGCTAATAACCAAGCTGAATGAAGGCGGAAAATCATGCTATGAATAATCTCTCCTAATCAAACACCATGCGAAAACCCCTCTAATATGATGTGGATAATGCACTCCCAAGGAAGAGAGGTGTCATCAAACGCTCTCATATTCCTCTCATTCCACACCTCCAAACAAAAGGCACCCAAAAACAGTCTCTAAAACACAATCCAAGTTGAGAGTGATCCTTCAAGAACCAGCTAGAGAGTAAGTAGTGCAGACATTTTTATCGTAGGGGGAGGAAAAAGAACAAGGCCCATGTGTCACTTCAGGTAGATGATTTTGAGTATCGAAGACCTCATATGCACACATAGATCATTAAAAAGACTAAAGACCTGATGAGTGTGCAAAAGTACACTCAAAACTAGTTATTTTGTAACCCTTTAACACCCTTTATATTCTGAATCCAGGATCTAAAGTCTATATTCTAAAGTTGCTTCCTCATTTATAGATTATGAATTCTAAGCATTTTTATGTTATTTCATGCAGGGAATTCAAGTAAAGAAGTTTCATGAAAATCAAGAGATAAAGCTCAAGTCCAAGAAGTCAAGTCTCAAGTCAAAGAGTCAAAGCACAAAGTCAAAGCCCAAGACCAAGTATAGAAAGATTCTCTCACACATGGGTGAAGAATCTTAGTAAGACATGGATGAATGTGATTTTGGCATAAAAATGATGAAACTCTTTGAATTAGAAAGAAGAAATGTACTATATTGATGTTTCTATTTTAGAAAAAAGAGTGCCTATTTTGGTCACGGGAACTCTCTATTTTGGGCGAATTTTGGAATTCAAATAAGGAGCTTAATGGAAGTCAATTAAATCTATAACAAAAGCAAGAAATTTCATGGATGGCTAGAGGAGTGCTATTATTTAGCAACCAATTCTCAAAGAATAAGGAGGATTTCCCGGATTCCCGCCTAATCTGGACAGTACTTACTAATTTGCTCATAACATTTGACTCAAAAATCGGATTAAGGCAACGTCCGATGTTTTGGAAAGAAGATTCAAAGAGGAACAAAATTGTATTTCACGAAGATCTCCCAATTTGGACGTTTAGGGGGTCAAAACACTTCGTCAAATTGAGGAAAAATATTATGTTGGTTGAATTTTGTAATCAGAAGTTTCCCTTTTGCTTAGTTTTCTTTTTCTTCTTTCCTTTAATCCATATAAACCCAAAGAGGGGTGCTATTAGAGCATCTAATCCAATCTTCTCCTCTTTTTTCTTAGTATTGTTTTAGTTTTTCCTCTGTATGGATTGCTAAATCTCTAGCTTTGGCTATGGTGGAATTCTCTTAATGAGGTGATATTAGTTTAATTTTATCCAATTAGTATTTTTAACGTTTATGATTTCTATATTAATTGTTCTTCTTGTTTGATTTCTCTTTCAATTGAATCTCTTGGATAAACCTTTTCACGAGTTCAGTCAGGCTTTTCTCGTAGTTGAGTAATAGTTCTTGATTTCTCGAATGAAAAACCTTCATCTTAGCGGATATTATTCTTTGCTGCGGTATTGCCTCCGGGTATATCATCGTCCTCGAGTTTTTCCAATAAAGTGTAGGCTTGGGTTAAAACTTGTTTTGAATAATTGATTGAAAATTGATTTTAGCTTTTCATTATAATCTAAAATTCTAAATATTCCGGTTGAGGGTTTAGGATGTGAAACCCTTAATTGAGTTATACCTTTGATAATCAAATTGACATTGCACCATTAAGGGGAGGAAACCTGATGCCTTGACACTTTCTCTCACTGATATTTTCTCTAAATTAATTGAACTTTCTCTATAAAAAATTTTACAGATCTCTTTCTCTACTATTGTTCCTTATCTTCACTGCTCTCTGTGGATCGACAATCCCTTTCTGTACTATAAAGTACCGCATATTTTGAGCGACATCAAAACCCCACACTAGGAAGGTGTGCATATGGGCTGGTTTAGTATGATTTAACATAGTTTTAAAAGCCCAATGGGCTGAATTTTAGTTAGAGGAAACAATTTATTAGTACTATGTTATTATAGTTTTTTATGTGTTTTGATTATTTAAGTCTTTTTACAATTAGGGTTTTAACTATTTAAAGACTCTTTTGCTGAAAATTTTTAGTTGATGAATTTTATGAACGAAAAAAAAAGTGCTTTTGCACATTCACCAGTAATTTGAACTTGGTGTGTTGCCATGTGAGTGATTCCCAAAGGATTCTTGATGTGATGTCATGGGAGTGATTCCCTACCAATTCTAAGGTATATTTTTCTAATCTTTTCTCTTCCTTCCATGGTTCTTATTGATTTTCTGTTTTCTATTGCAAGAAGCTTCACCCAACCAATACCCTAGCACCATGGTTTGAAATATCTTTGATATTTCCAATATCGCATGGTAAAAATATCTTTTACATGTATTTTTTTCTTACAAAAATATCCCTGATATATCTCTGAAATATCACCCGATATTTTCAATATATCGTTCGATATTTTCCGATATATGTTTTACAAGTTAGGGACTTTTTTTTTTTATCAATAAGCAAGCTCAAATCATATATATCAAAGGAACAAAAAGATACAAAGAAATCGAGAATAGGAAAGGTTTACAAGCACATAAACCCGACCCACAAAGGCCCCTGGACTCCAACACACCTGATCACCCCAGAACCTCCCTCAGGGCTTCCACGTCAAAGACTAGCCCTGCCCATTCCAAAAACAACCAAACGGGCCCGAGAACAAATGCGCTCCACTGTAGAAGAGGAATCCTCAAACACCCTATGGTTCCGCTCCTTCCATATCATCCAAGAGATGGCCCCGAAAGCACTGCCCAAATTACCTCCCTCGCCCCATCCACATACACCTTCCAACAAGATAAGAAGTCTAGAAGGGAGGAGGGAAAGACTCAGCCTACCCCCACACGGGAGAGAAAGTACCCCCATATCTCGGACACAATAGGGCAGTGCAATAAGAGATGATCCACAGACTCTTCCGCTTGCATACCAAGAAGCAACGGTTAGCCATCCTCCACCCTCTATTCTGTAAATGGTCACATGTTAGAATTTTATTTAGAGTTGCATTCCATAAGAAGAACGATACCTTTGAAGGAATGTCAAGATTCCACACAATCCTATGAGGAAACGACCTAAAGGGAACATAAGACAAAGATTGTAGCAATGATCTTACACTAAAAATCAACCCTGGTTGCCTCTAGTCCAAATCCTACAATCTTAAGTTCGGCACAAGGGGAGAACGAGTTGACTCGCTCTTGGACATCACACCACCCCATCACCCGAACTCTCATAAGAATCATGAACCAAGACTACCGTATCAGACGCTAGCATGAAAAAGTTCCGAAGTCATCCTTCGGCTTAGATACCCCACACAACACATCCATCCAGAACTTGACCTCCGAATCCCTCCCAACTCGATACCTAAAGTAAGGCACCACAAGGTTGGCGTTGACCATAATGCCCTTCCAGAGACTGGCCATGAGAGCCCTTCACCTCACTTAGGACCTAGCACGAACGTTCCCCATATTTGACAATGCTTACAGAATGTCACAGACTATCCCTCTCCTCTCAAACCTCCAAATCCATTTTCCTAGCAAGGCCTTATTAACCTGGACTAGCGACTTGAGATTAAACCCATCACGCTCCTTTGGTCGACATACTCTTCTAAGCGACTAGATGATATTTGAAAGTATCTCCTTTCTCATGCCATAAAAAGTTCCTCTGAATACAATCCAGAGAAGTAGCGACCGAATGGGGAATGATTAAAGCGGACATAAAATAGGTAGGAAGGCTGCTCGGGGAGCTCTGGATAAGAGTCAATTTACCCCTTTTAGATAAGCAGACAGATTTCCAACCAACCTGAGAGGCGTTTGGCTACTCGTTCCAGGATCGAGGCCCACACCACTTGAGTTTTGAAATTCGTCCCCAAAGGCATACCTACATGGAGGGAAGTGTTCCTATGGAACAACCTAGACAATCTACAAGAAGATATATGTCAAAATCTCTGGTTTCCCTAAGTTAACTCTCAAACTTGACACAACCTCGAAAAGACGGAGGCATCTAAGATAGAGGAGATCACTTCTTTGGGATCTACAAAAAATAAGGGTATCATCAGCAAATTGAAGATGCATTGTGCGGAGCCTCGTCGGGCCAATTGGAAACCCTTCAAACACTGTCCCCTCTGCCCTAAATAACATTCGGCTCAAGGCCTCAGAGACAATCACAAACAGGAAGGGAGAAAGTGGATCTCCCTGACGTAAACCCCTAGAGCTAGGGAAAAACCCCACTAGACTCCCATTAAGGAGAACTGAAAAGGACACCGATGACACACAAACCCTCATCCATCGCCTCCCCTTCAACCCAAACCCCATCCTGCCTAGAATATAGTTGAGAAAAGCCCAATTTACATGATCATAGGCCTTTTCCATGTCCACCTTACAAATATGCCCCAGGATCTTAGATTTGATGCGGGCGTCAATGCATTCATTCACAATTAGAATCCCATCTAGCAATTGAAGCCCCCCTACGAACGCTCCTTGCTGAGGGGAGATGATGGAGGTCATTACTAACTTTATGCGAACTGCCAAAACTTTAGAGAGGATTTTGTAGACACTACTAATTGAGCTGATGGGGCGGAAGTCTTTAATGTCAACCGCACCTTCCTTCTTAGGGATCAAGACAAGGAAGGTACTATTAATCATCCTATCGAAGCGTCCCGAAACATATAACTCCTGCATCACCTCCATAAAATCACTCTTGCATCCCCAAAGTACAAATATAGCCCTTTCTTCACCCGTTGGCCTCCTCGGAACACCACCCAGTGGAGCAGCTTTCTATGCTCTTTCTTCCACCCAAGAGTAGACAACACACATAGCCAAGCGCACCACCAGGAGCAAGGCTAAGAGCTTAGTGAACAGAGTCAGGCCCAATCCCAAGAAGAAGTCTCGTGCAATGTTTCAAATAGTAAAGGCAGGCATCATTGACATGATCCATGATGGTGACAATATGCCATATCCCAAACTCTCATTCTTTAAAACTTCTTGTTTAGTCATTGAACAAATCTAGCAATCTTTGAAAGAAAAAGCCATGAAGAGTTTTCATTTTTGTTTTAATTGTCAGTAAGGTACTCATGTTCCGACTCTACTACACTCTCGTCTTTCTCTACATTAAATTTTGAACTTCTAAAATGCACCTTTTCATTTAACACGTGGAAAATTTATGGAGCAACAAAAATCCAATGCCATTTCTTCTTGTAAGCATGCTTCCAGAAAAACCTTGTACATGCCATGTTATCCCTTTCGTGAACCTGCATAGCTGAGGCATGGCATATAGCTTGATAGCTGGTATAATAAATTCTTTCGAATCATACAATAACTGAGAAAAAATAGTCCATTAAACCTATGTTGGTAAAATTCTAAAGAGATCACAATATTTTATAGCAAGGGCAAAATTAAGGAAAGACAAGCAGTGGTAAGCTAAGAAGCCTATGTAAAAGATGGAATTAGTCGAGATAATCATGACTACTTTCGATAAGCAAAGATAAGAATAAAAGCATATACTGTCCTTCTATAATGTTACACCCTTATATTATGTTACGTGCCACAAAATCTTTTTGAAACAAAGAATTTTAGGTTCAACCTTCCTGTTAAAAATCATCTCACCCCGTTAAAGATGTGTTGAACACCACCTCACCAACTTGGGTTCCTGAAGCACCAAATGACTTGGCCCTCCATATTGAACCATCTTCAAGCACAAGTCTAGCATCTGCTAACTTCCATGGTCTTTCCACCAAACCTATAGCTTAACAGAAAAGATTACATTAATTCAAGTTATATATATCATATGTATTAAAGATGGGAGTATTCTAACGCTTTCATGGAGAAATAGTTGAAAAGGAAAATCCAAATTTTCTGAAAAAGAGACAAAAAAAAAAGTGATGATTTCATGGAGAAATAGATGAAAGATATAAAAATAAAAATAAAAAGTCAAAGAACAATACATTTCGCCTAGCCTGGACCCCTACCGCCTAGATCATGATCTAGGCAGCACTCACTAAATCTTATATAATTTAAACAAAAAGTAAATTTTGGTCACGTAGGCATTGCCTCTCTTAGGGAACGAACACCCTATCACCTAGGTGTCGCTTGGACTGGTTTCATGTCAACAAATTGAGCTATAGGCTTTATTATCATTATTTGTGCATTATACTCAAACCAAACATTTCATTCAATTTCCAACGACAAGAGACCAAATTTGGATATTCGTCACATTGTCTTCCAGAATTTCAAACTCCCAACATTCACAAGTTTAACAAGTAAAAAGACATTATTTGGGGCATTTTGTCTTTTTCATGTTTTTGTCCTTATATTGTCTCTTTCACAAGTTGGGAGCAGAGTTTGAAATGGACTTGGGACGGTTAAAGTATTTTCAAAGCATATTGAGGTTGATCGGCATTTCATCAAGGAAAGTTGAGATCAAGTGACATTTGCGCTCCTTTTGTAAAGACAGGAAACCACTAGTTCATGTCTTTACCAAAGGATTTGGGGGGGGGCTCAGTTTAGTAATATCGTTAGCAAGTTGGGCATGCGTGATATCTTTGCATCAACTTAAGGGGGAGTGTTGAATATTGTATGGTATACTATATCTTTGGGTATACTATACATTTGCGTATTATAAACTATGATGGTATACTTATTCTATTGTACTTAGTTGGTGAGTATATAAAATAATGGATTAGGGAGAGTAAAGTAAGTTCTTTCATTCTTTGCATACCTTCTTCTTCTTTCTCTTCTCTTTCTCCAAACCCTAACTTTCTCAAACCCTAAACCTAGCCATCTTAGTAATCCAACTAATCATAGCCCTCTAATCCTCACGCTCTTGGTCCGACGGTAGATCTCCCTTCATATTGCGATCTAACGGCAGATCTCCATCCTAGACAAGATCCAACCGTGGATCTCCATAGATAGCTCGAACCAAACTCATATACAAGTCATCCATCCATGGGAGACTTGTGTAGGGGCTCTCCTCCTCCATTGGTATACCCAAACACCAGATGATCTGATGTCCGCATCATTTGGTTTCTTTGTTTTCAATTCCATATTTATTAAAATCCTCTATTGAACAAGGAAAACACAATTGGTTCTTGGTCTAAATCCTTAAGTTAGTGATCACCCAATTCAGTTTGGGAAATATATTACCGCGGGATTGTGATTTGACCTAGGACATTAATACTTCCCTTTGAATTTCTCATTATATTGTGGAATTTATATTGTTTATTTTCTTTATTGTTGCAATTAATTTTCTTATCTCACAATCATGTCATCCTAGGTTAGTTGCATGGTCCGGCATCATCCCTAGTCACGTCTATTCTCCATATTCTTTGCTTTGCTTCTTCTCTTTTACATGGCATTAGAGCAAATCTCATCCTTCAATCCCTTTCTTTATCTTCCTAATAATATCAAAATAGTGAACCTTATTTAATTTACATAATAATACCAAAAACATGAATAATCTATATAATGGCCGGATTAATTGCAATGCAAAGTATTATTTTGAGTTTTATTATGTAGATCGTGACAATACCAATTATGTAAAATCCACAAATTTCTTTATCAATTCAAATATATTTTTGCTATTTAGTTAAATTATTTGTTGTCTTGATTAATCAATTTTATATCATAATCAAATAGATTCTTTTTTCTGTCGATACGATCATCTTTCCAAAAGTTATTATGAGTTTATTTCCTAGTAAAAAATAAACTATACTCAGTTCCTTCAATTTACTTAATAATTCCTAAACCTTTTAATTTATGAGTACTTACTTGTACGAGGGCGAGCAATGCTGCTATGAAGCTCACCCATTTGATTAAGTCATTGAAAAATCATTCTACACATTAGCAATTCATAATCAAATACAAAAATGAAATTTTAGGACTAGTAACTACTCTCTGAAATTTCCAAAAACATTCCATATAAATCAACAAAAAAGAAGACCAAATTCAATGACAAGTGAACATTATTACAAGCTTTTGAAATATTTTATTTAAAAAAAGTACATTTATAGCCCCAAAAAATAAATTAAAAAGAAGAAAACTGAAATTGAAATTATAGAAAGAAATTGAGTTATTCAACACTGAATTTACCTATGCTTGTACCATCTGAGGAGAGAGGCACCGAGCATCTGACGGTGAAAATTCTAAATTTTGCAGGATGAACAGTTGTTCGTGAAGGGCAACAAAAGGGGTTTCTTATTGTGAAATTTATAGCTTCAGCGACCATTTTCTTCTTTGTGTCTGTCGAAAGAAAATCAAAATGTTCAAATTCTATCCCATTGTTTGCTTTGCTTTCTCAGCTGCAAAGCACTCAGGGGTGAGTCCCCCCTTTTATAACAAATAGCAAAACCCCTTAAGAGGAGACGAACATCGGAGTTCGAACGATTGTGGATTAGCAATGGCACCTGTTGTACCCAAAGGGCTACCGTAGGCATGCTATTGGTCTATTTTAATAATTTTCAAATGAGAATATTGTAAATGTTTTTCAGATATGTGTTGAAGTGGAAAAGTCATTTCTTTCGATTTTTTTTTTTAATTAGACCAATAGCATGCCTTCTGTAGCCCTCTGGGCTACAAGAGGGGCTGTTGCTAATCCACACTCAGTTGGAATTATTTACCGTTTTATTTTCCTCTGAAAGTCAATACTTTGCACTTTCCCTGCATGCATTCGGGGTAAAGAATACACACATTCTAACTAGAACACACTCCCCGGGTGTAGTTATTTCCATATAACAACTCTTTACTCATTCATGCTATAATTTATATGTATGTGTGTGTGTGTGTGTGGTAAAACAAATAAACTCAAGATTCAAACAAAAACATTGCACAAATCCACATTAAATAACAAGGCATACAAACTGAAGGTGGGTATCATGGGATCTTTTAAGGTGAGCACTGAAGAATCTTGATGAAAACTATCTTTTCCAAAAGAAAATACAGTATAGGATGCAATGGAACCAATAACAAAAGCTTCTGAACCAAGAGCATATCAGAGTGGCAGATAGTCTCACATATATGCACCATTAATCATCAATAAGCAAACATTACAAAGTCTCTCAATAAATGCTACAATATACGAATGTAGTACTGAAATATTAGACATTAACTTCACTATAATATAAATCTCTATAAGATGCATACATTAGTTTGCATAAAGAACTTTCTGCATCTAATTACATCCCTATTTCCTCTGCATCTACACTATACAGCCATTGCTTGAATACCTTTACTACAAGTATCCCTTAAATAATTATAAAGCCATTAAATGAATAGGAATTGGAAGTTATCAACTTCAAATTTAAGAGCTAATGTTCAGTTTGAGCCTTCAAATGACACCCAAAATTTGAGGTTGATGTCTTTTCTTTAAATATCCAAACATCTAGCTTAAATGGAGGGAACTGCATATCAAATATAAATCTTCATTCTTCTCTCAAAACATAAAAGGAAGACACATCTGCTCTTGGTTCAGAGGGTATTCATTTTTTTTAATCGGTAAATAGTATTCATACCCCTTGTTGATACTTTTTTATTTAGAAAAAAATATCAAATTGTCTAAATATAGATCTTTCAACAAAATAACATGTTGATAATACAACAACCAACAGTAGAAAAATAATTAAGATAATTATGTTAATTTTTTCTTTCGAAAAAACAATACACAGTCAAGGATGTTCGTATTAAAATAGAGAAATACTTTCAGAAAAAAAAATTACAAAAAAAGGGGAAAAAAATGTTCATCACATCTTTCTCTAGCCAAGGAGATTGCCACATGCATGAAGATGGATTAGCATCATGGGCTACATGGAAGACCAAACAAAGATAGAAGATCATGGGTTATAAATGTCCGAGAAAATGGTTAGATGAGTCCACGTTAGTTTCAGTTCTTGTAACTTCCCTTAATAGTTAAAGTGTTGTGTCAACGTGTAGTAGAGTCCTTAGTAAGTGGGTAACTAAATTGCATAGTTGAGTAAGATCGTGTAGGTCGCATCCTGTATTGAAGAGTCCTTGTAGAAAGTAGTTAGCTGAGATGTATTTAAAGAAGTTGCTTATGAATCAATTTCTCATGTATCAGAAGATTATCCATTTATCTATTTTGGAGGACTGGCTCCCTCCAAGAAGCCTATTATTTCTCTTGGTAATTGTTTGCACATTACAAGTGGTATCAGAGCCCTTGATCCTACGATGGCAGAGGGGACCCATATTTCCCAGTTAATCGACTCTGTCGACCAACTCAAAGACACTCAAGAATTCCAACAACGTGCTCTTGATGAACTCATGAAGCAACTAAGCGTCCTTGCTTCAAGCTATGATTCTCTAAACCGCAATCAGCCACGAGACCATGAGGTAATTCAATAAATAGAAAAACCCATAACAATCAGTTTGACACGATGGGAGGACTGCAGACACGATCACACTGTCTAGAATCCCCAAAATTCAACGGAACTGATCCGACTGGATGGCTCTATCGAGCCCATCAATTCTTCAATTTTCATCAAACTCCTCCCCAACAATGGTTGCCTATCACCCCTTTTCACATGGAGAGTAAGGCACTTGCTTGGTATCAGTGGATGGAAGGCTCTGGAGCGCTAACCAGCTGGGATATCATCGCTACAGCTCTTGAAACTCAATATGGACCAACCACGTATGATGATCTGGTTGAAGCCTCAACAAGCTCCGTCAAGTAACGTCGGTGGAGGAATACCATACTCAATCCTTGCTAATCGTACCGAAGGACTAACCGAGCTCTTCATGATTAGTTTGTTCTTGAGTGGACTCAAGGATGACATCCGGCTTACGGTCAAATTGTTCAAGCTATCATCATTGTCAGCAGCATTTGGATTAGCTCGGATCTAAGAGGAGAAGATCACTATTTGATGCCGACAATACAGATCGGATGGGAGTCATTCTATCCTCCCTAACTCCCCAAGCATTGCAAAGAAACCCACCCTACCAATCCAAGGACTCACACAATCAGAGATGAAGGCATGTCATGGTCGTGGATTATGCTACAATTGCGATGACAAGTGGTCGCCTGGCCACAAATGCAAGGTACAAAAGTTGTTTCTTCTTGATGGTACTGAACTGATCAATGACGGTGAGGATACTCCCGAAGAAGACATTATATTTGAAGGTACCCATCATGAGGCATTCCTCTTATGAGATCCCAGAAATCTTACTTCATGCAATATCGAGCGGTTCGGGACCACAAACCATGTGGCTACAAGGGTACTTGAATCAATTGATGGTGGTGCTGGTGCATTCTAGGAGCACTCACAATTTCCTAGATCCCTCAATTGCTCGCAAGACTCATCTACCTATTCTGGGGGTTGTTTTGAAGTGATGGTGGCGAATGGTGAACGACTTGCCAGTCAAAGGCGTTGTGAAGGTGTCACTTATCCCTACAAAAGAGAACCTTATCCAAGTGGATTTCTACATCCTATCGCTTGGTCTCTAGGACCCATAATATGGGATTTCTCCAATCTGTCTATGGTGTTCACTCTCAACGTCAAGCACCATTAGCTTAGTGGGGAATCATCCACCAAACTCTCCCCCATTGATGAAGTACAGCTTAAAAAGAGTCCAACTATTGAAAGAAAAGGTGTGCTTTTGCAAATCTTTAGTTTGAATGTGGCTCAAACTCCACCGTAGGTGGAGCCCTTAATCTCTCAAATGTTGGCTGAATTCAAGGATATTTTCAAGGAACCCAATGGGTTACCACCACCTAGAATTCAAGATCATCACATTCCTCAACAATGAAGCCAAACCAGTTTGTGTTAGACCATACCGATATCCTTACTATCAAAAGGAAGAAATTGAAAGAATCGTGAAGGAGATGCCCCACTCAGGTATAATCCGTACAAGCCAAAATCCATTCTCTTCTCTTGTTGAACTGGTTCGAAAATCAGATGGTAGATGGCGCTTATGTGTCGACTCCTGAGCTCTTAATCAAGAGACGGTGAAGGATAACTTCCATATACCAATTGTAGACAAGCTACTCGACGAGCTGTGGGAAGCCAGGATGCTACCATATTTTCTAAGCTGGATCTCCAATCAGGTTTTCATCAAATAAGGGTCCACTCCAATGACGTGCACAAGGCGGCGTTTCGCATAGACGAGGGCCATTATGAATTCCTTGTAATGCCTTTCAGCCTTACAAACGGCCAATCAACCTTTCAAGGGCTAATGAATGACCTATTCAAGCCTTATCTTTGTAAGTTTCTCCTCGTGTTCTTCGATTATATTCTTGTTTAGAGTAAAAAATTGCATGATCATATGAAGCACTTACGAGCAGTTCTTGAAGTCTTAAAGGCACACAAGCTCTTTGCCAAGGTTTCAAAATGTAGGTTTGGTTGCCCTGAAATTGAGTATCTTGGCCATATCATATCAAGAAGGGGTTACAGTAGACCCATCTAAGATACAATCCATGAGGAGTTGGCCGATTCCCAAAACTATCAAATCATTGAGAGGCTTCCTAATCCTCGATCTCACGGGATATTACAAATAGTTCATACCTGATTATGGCAAGATTGCAGCACCTTTGACTGCTATGCTCCAACGAGATTCCTTCCAATGGTCAGTTGCCTTGCCTCAAAAGAGACCCCTTAGAAAGGCTCAAGCTTTCCATGGCCGAGCCGCCAGTTTTAGCTCTCCATGATTTCTCCAAGCAATTCATCATAGAATGTGATGATAGAATGTGATGCTTCGAGTAATGGAATTGAAGCGGTTTTAATGCAAGAAGGGCGACAATTGGCCTTTTCAGGCAAGCTCTCAAGGGAAAGTCTTTGTTCCTATCCACCTATGAAAAAGAGTTGTTGGTCATTCAACCTCAGATTCTTCATGATCTTTGGGGCGATAAGCCGACTGACTGGCTTAGTGTCCTTTCTCTAGGTGCTGCGGGAGGCATCCTATTGGCTTGGGACAAGAGAAAAAAGTTTTGGAGTCAGAACTGGGGGCCTATTCGATATCTATCCTCAGTCGTTTGGTGAGTGGGGGGAACCATTGAGTGTTCTTAGGTATTTATAGCCCTTCGAGGGGTGTGTCTGATGTCAAGTTCTAGCAAGAACTTGAAGATGTGAGGGTCTGTTGGGACACCCCGTGGTGTTTGGGTGGGGATTTCAACTATACCCGATTCCCCCACAAACAGAGGGGGGCTCCATCCTTTTCGACTAAGATGCGTATATTCGAAAACTTTAGCTCTAGGCAGAAGATGATAGACTACCCGCTCCAAGGTTTTAATTTCACTTGGTCTCAAATCCCGGCTAGTAGGCTTGCCAGTAGATTGGATAGATTCCTATTCTCAGTTGCTTGGGAGGAATGTTCCCCAACCTTCTCCAGTCCTCCCTCCCTAGACTTACCTCAGATAATGTCCCGATTTTGCTGGCAACTGAATGCTTTAAAGGTGGGCCTACTCCCTTCCGGTTCGAGAACATGTGGCTTCAGTCAAATGGATTTAAAGCCATAGTGTCGGAGGTCTGGGTTTCTCTTGTGGGTTGGGGTACTCCTAGTACCCGTTTCGGGCTCAAATTAAAAGCCCTCAAAGCAAAACTTAAAAGTTGGAACAAGGAGGTCTTTGGGAATGTGTCGGAGAAGAAAGCTAAGCTCCTTCACCACATTGAGAGTTTAGATGCCATAGAGAATCTGAGACAACTCAATGAAGAGGAGAGCGGGGTTAGGGCTTCTCTGAAAACAGACTACTTGCAAACTGTTATGCTTGAGGAGATTAGTTGGAAGCAGAAGTCCCGCATTAGATGGCTTAAAGAGGGGGATAAAAATACAAAGTTCTTCCACCGGATGGCCAACTTTCATAAGAAAATCAAATTCCATTTCTGGCCTCGTAGACGATGGGACCTTGAAGATGAATTCCCGAGAGATAGGAAAATGTGTGGTAGACTTCTACACGGATTTATACCTGAAAAAGGCTCCGTGTAGACCCAAGTTGGATGGCCTCCCTTTCGATGCCATCTCTGTCGATCAGAGTATAGACCTCGAGCGCGAGTTCCAGGAAGATGAAGTCTTGAGCGTCATTCATTCATTGGCCAGTGACAAAGCCCCTGGTCCTGATGGCTTTACCATTGAGTTCTATAGAGTCTGTTGGGAGATTGTGGGGAAGGACCTATTAGCCGTTTTGCATGAGCTCCATGAATCAGGAAGTTTTGATAGGACGATAAACAACACGTTTATAACCCTGATTCCGAAGAAGGTTGGAGCTAAGGAGTTGCGAGACTTTAGGACAATTAGCTTGGTCAGTAGTGCTTATAAAATTCTATCTAAAATGTTGGTCATCCGACTTAGCAGTGTCTTGTGTTCAATTATCTCCCCTCAACAAGGTGCTTTTGTGCAAGGGCGGTAGATTCTAGACGGTATTCTCATAGCTAATGAATGTGTTGATGGCGATTCTTAGCTCAAAGTGGTTAAGACAAGGGGACCCCTTGTCTCCGGCCTTATTCATCATCGTCACGGAAGCTTTGGGTAAGCTATTGTCTCGAGCTAACAGACGAATCTTTGTAGGATTCCCCATAGGTCGGGAGCAGCTCAGCATCTCCCATCTCCAGTTCACAGATGATAAACTAGGTTTTTGTGAGGCGTCTTAGTCTCAGCTCCTCCATCTTTGTTACATCCTAAGATGTTTTGAAGTAGTGTCAGGTCTCCGAGTCAACTTGGATAAAAGCGAAATTATCTCAGTCGGTCATATCCTCCATATGGAGTTATTGGCTTCTAGTCTAGGATGAAGATAGGTTCCCTACCCTCCACCTATCTCGGTCTCCCCCTGGGTGCCCTATTCAAATCTAGAGTTGTTTGGGCTCCGATCCTAGAACAATTCTCGGCCAAATTAGCAGGGTGAAAGTCCTGCCTCCTTTCTAAAGGCAGTAAATTAACTCTTCTCAAGAGCACCCTAAGGAGCCTCCCAACGTATGATCTATCATCCTTTACGCTTCGCAAATCCATAGCCATGTCCCTAGAACGGATTCAGTGCAACTTCCTCTGGGATGAGCGAGGGGGAAGAAGACCCTATCACCTGGTTGAGTGGAACCAAATTTGTAGACCGCTTCGATATGGAGGTCTCAACATTGCCCTGCTGATCTCAGTTAACAAGGCCCTTCTAGGCAAATGGGTTTGGAGGTTTGGCGAAGAGAGGGAGAGTATGTGGAGGAAAGTGATTGTTACAAAATATGGGGTTGTTTCCCCCTGGGTGCCTAAGCAGGTGAGTGGCCCTCATGGTGTAGGCCTTTGGACGGGCATTGCGATCGCCACCCCATTCTTAGCTCCATTTTGTCAGCTCAAGCTCGGGGATGGGACCGATATTAAGTTTTGGTTAGATGTTTGTTGTGGCCCGTTAAGGCTTTCTGAGGAGCTTGGAATCATTTTCACTTTGACCCTTAATAAAAAAACCTCAGTAGCCAATTGTTTCGAACGGTTGGGTAGGGAGCTTGTTTAGTGTCCTAGGTTTCGAAGGAACCTAAATGATTGGGAGGTTGAGGATATGGATCGCCTTCTAGCGCGATTGAGCTCCCCCCTCCCCCCTCGTCCCCAGTTTCATGATACTAGGAGATGGTCTAGAAGCAACTCCGGTCGATTTTCAGTGATATCATTATTACAGTCTTTTGCCCCTGAACCCCGTATCCCTTTCCTCATAAGACTGTGTGGGCTAACTAGGTTCCCACAAAAGTATTTTTTTTCTCTGGTGTGCTGGCCTAGATATAATTCTTACTTCGGATCATCTTAAGAGTAGGGGTTGGAGGTTGGCAAACTGATGCTATATGTGCCTAAATGTGGAAGGGTCTGTGAATCACCTGTTTTTGCACTACCCGGTTGCATGTGGGATTTGGTTCTTGTTTATTTCTCGGTTAGGACTTAGGAGTAGAGTAGGTTTCACCCCTCTCCTTTTGGAGCTTCTTATCAGGTTGGCAATTGGTATCGTTGGTGGGGGCTGCAAAAGTGATCTGGACTCTCTTAGCCAGAGCAATTTTTGGGACGATCTGGAAAGAGAGGAATAGTCGTGTGTTCGATGATGCCCCCTCTCCTTTCTCCCGGATCCTCGACCGTGTGATCCGTTTTCTTGTGGATTGGAGCTCCGTATCTCAGATGAGTTTGGAAGTGAGGGATTTGTTATTGATATGAGGAGTATGCATTCATATGATTTTGAACCAGCTTCCCATTGTTGTTTTCTTGCTGCTTGCTAGTAGTTTATTTAGTTTACATCTTTGTAAACTGTTGTAGCTACTCTTGGTATTTAATATATTTGCTTTTTATCGATCAAAAAAAAAATTTGTTGGCCCTTGCATTTGCAGTGACGAAATGGAGGCCATATTTATTGGGTCAGAAATTCAAGATCAAATCCGACCAGCAAACTCTCAAATTTCTACTCGAGCAGCCATAGTCACAAAGTCGGGTTTGGGAATAATTTGGCAAAGGTCAAGTACATAAAAAATTGGAAATTTTGGGGAAATATATATATATATATATATTATAAAAAAATCAGAAACATGATACTACTAAACAAGACTGCCTTTTGAATTTTTTTTTAAAATAATCACATAAACAATTATATAAAATTCAAGCACAAATACATCTCATCAAATTCAAAATAAGCATAACTACATAAATCAAATTCAAAATAAGCACAATCACATTCATGTAAATCTGTATTATAAATTTATTCAAATTCAATTCTATGTGCAAGTGCATCATATATTTCTCTAATTGGTGTCAATTGCAACCGTTTTGTAATTGCAGGGATGCAGCTGTTGGGGTTGAATAAAAAAACTAATCAGACTACTAATCATTGCAGCTGTTGGGGTTGAATAAAAGACTAATCAGATTACTAATTAGATTACTTCCAGAAATAACAGTAGCTCTAAAAAAAACAACACGTCGACTAAAATTAACAGTAGCTCAAAAAAAAAGGTAACCAGATTACTTCCAGAATTAAACAATCATCGAACTCTGTTGGGGTTGAATTTTTAAAAAAAAAAAAATTTGTTTAGACTGAAACCAAACTTTTTATTTTTATTTTTGTAACCATCCCAACTTCTCTTCAAAAAAAATGATGAAGAAGAAGAAAAGGAGCAACATTTTCCTAAGTTTAGGTTAAAAGCAAGAAGAAGAAAAAAATACAGAAACCAAAACCAAAACCGAACCTTCTTCTTCTTAAACCCTAATGGTTCCGTCGGACTGTTGCAGAGAGCAGGGAGGAGGAATGTTCTTCTTTTCTTCTACTCCTTTAGTTCTTCCCTAATTAAAAACCCTAACGTTTTTTTTTTTTATAAAAAACCCTAACTTTTTAGCTATTTGTAAATACCCTTGTATTTTGTGATTTTGTATTATGCCCCCCACCAACTTTTAAACTTTTACAAATCCACCCTTGCATGATTTGAGTCTAACCCTGTTCATCCCTTTGGTCTTGGAGCAGCCGAAGTCTTGAAGGGTATCAAGGTTCGTGAATCGTGGAGGATGCAAGAAAAACTGTTTTGGAAGATGGTTGTACTGCTGAGGCCAGTGGAGAACAACATGCATTGAAGCTACTGGTCCTTCGAACCGGTCTCCCTTATTCGGTGTGTATTTTGTTGTTGTTGTTGTTGTTGTTGTTGTTGTTGTGTACATAAGAACTTTTCCGAAAACAGTGAAATATTCTCAAATTCCTTGGGTTGTGCTCTTCTTACCTCCATAGTTGTGTGCCTTTTTCTCCTCTCATGTAAAACCAAAAACAAAATCCCGGTTTTCCATTAGCTTATGTTTGATTGCTGAGAAAATAAGTAAAGACATAGAAGAAAAAAAAATTTGGACAGAACACAACTAAAATTTGTATTTATTGTTGTGTACATAAGAACTTTTCTGAAGACACTAAAATATTCCCAATTCCTTGGGTTGTGCTCTTCTTACTTCTATAGTTATGTGCCTTTTTCTCCAAACCAAAAACAAAATCCGAGTTTTCCATTAGCTTATGCTTGGTTGCTGAAAAAATAAGTAAAAACATAGAAGAAGAAAAACTTTGAACAGAACACAACTAAAATTTGTATTAGAAATTCAATATTTTATTTTATTTTCTATTTTTTCACTTATTTTCTCGACAACCAATCATAGCATTAAGATTTTCTTTTGTCGAAGCTGTTAAATGGGTACATCTCCATATTTCCTGTGGGAAAGCTTTATTCGATGCTACTGACCAGTTTTTATCTTTTACTTTTCTTTTTTTTTGGTTTAATTTTCTATCTTTTACTTATGGCTTCTGAATTAGCGCCTCCGTTGAGATAGTTGGTCTGAATGGATCTCTCAGGCGCTGGGATCCGAGACTCAACACTACCCACTGCTGGTATGCTCTAGTACATATCTTGCATTGACTGTTGCCCAGATTTTGTACCTTCATTCGCTCTATTCATGGTCACCCAATACAATTTGTGGGTTACATAAATGCGGATGGCTTGTAACCTTTTTTTTTTGGGTGAACTGATGGCTAGTAACCTTAATAGCATTTTTTTTTGGTAATGAGGGATCCAGGCCTCTTAGAGCACCCGACTAGTTCTCCCGGGCCGTGCAAACCCCCTCACTCTACACAACCAAGAAAGCCAAGATAAATCCCCAATGGTGGCCAACAAGGGGAAGGGACTTGAACTCAAGACCTCCGCTTCTTGAGGCGTGATCTTGGCCACTAGCCCAACACCTCGTTAGTTAATTTCATGTCATATGGCTTGACACAATCATCTACTTGGTGCAATGTTTGGGCTCTGGGCAGTCTTAGCAGGGCCGGCCCATCCATTAAACCATCAAAGCCTTTGCTTTAGGCCCCATTTAAAAAAATAAAAAAATAATATAAAAAAGGCCCCATTTAAAATATTAAAATTAATAAAAGGCCTATTTAGAATATTAAAAAGACTCCATTTATAGTTAATTTTTTTTAATAATATTAAAAAAAAAATTAAAAAGCCCTATTTAGAATTTTTGTTTTAGGCCTCCAAATGGCTTGGGCCGGCCCTAAGTCTTAGCAATGGTCCTGAGATCAAATCCCAGGAATGGAAACTTTCCCTCGGTTCAGCATTGTTCTAACAAGATGTGCTGTGAACCATTTTTATTTACCCAAAGTTCCATATGTACTATACAGTTCATTCCTAACCTATGTCAGAACAAAATTGTGTTTAAAGAACCATAATCAGTGCTCGGGTAATGAAGTGGGCCAAGAGGAATTGGCCCAAGCCTGGCTCACTTATTAGAATTTAGTAATGACTAATGAGCAAATTAACTGGGTGGAGTATTAAGGCCCGTTTGATTTAGATTGTTCCAGTCATAAGCGATTATGGTGATAGTGTCGTCATGAGTGTTGTCAATAAGTGCTAATGCTATTTGGTTCGCACTCTGTCAATAATTGCACCAAAAAAATAGTGCTGGTCATTTTTTTAAAAAGTATTTGGTGGCAACAAGAGTTAGTCGATCTCCCTGCACCCACACTGAGTCTATGGAAAAAGTAAGTCTAGCACTCAAAGAAATATTTTGAGGAATCTCTCTCAAGCTTAACGGATCTTGTAGGCTTTTTTGGTTCAATTTTAGGTACTTATAGTGATTTTTACAGCTGTTATTGTCATAATAGGTTATTACATAATTGTTAATGATCAGCTGAACTAAACCCTATTATCAGGGCATAATCCAAACATCTAAGTCTTAAATAAGGGCTTATGACAATCTGAACCAAATCACCCTTTAGTCATGTCATGGGCCCAAGCCCATATGACAACGAAGAGTTGGTAGGCCCATGCTAGACCTAATCAGGGTTGTATGAAAATCGTGCCTGCTCCTTAATAAACACCGCCCTATCAAAATTGGATTTCTAGTGGCCGCAAATCATTCAAATGGCCCATCAAAACACCTGGAAAGCAACCTTGTCATGGTCCCAGCTTGGAAAAACAGATCGATTGTTGGGGTTAGGTCAAGCTGCAACTGAATTAGTACTTAGATCTGCCTAACCTCCACATGGGGTCTACCTAATCAAATACTATTAGTTGAGTCCTTATCAGTCCTTATCGACCAACACTTGAGGCGTTGAAAAGTTAGTAAGTTAGTAAATTGTGGGCTTTTCAATTTTTCTAATATTTCCTTATGACATATTTCTTATCGTGAGGGCACCTCTTTTGACTGAGAATTTCTAGATAACTATCCATTGAAAATTTTACCAAATAATAACAAAGCCGACGAAACAGTTTGATCAAGTTGACTTCCACCTTCATTACCTTCTACATGTCATACATGACCATGAAAATAAAAATTGTTAAAATTGATACAAAACGGGCGATATGTATAGGTTTTGATAGTCTCCTATATGATATTTATAATAATATGAAACAAATGATACGTATCGTTTATTAGTTATTAATGTTTTTATTCATTGAATAATTATAATTGTATTTGTTATTTTGTTTTTAATTCACTTCCCATGAATTTATATTTGGTAAATTTGATTCCTAATACTCATTTGATTATTTTAAAATTTTATTTTAATTTTTAATTTTTTTAATATAAATTGATAAATTTGATTCCTAAAACTCATTTGATTATTTTAAATTTTTATTTTTATTTTTTAAATATATATCATTTGAAACCGATTCGATTCATACATGTTTCGGTTGAAATTGATACATCACGAAAACGTATTTTTAATCATTATAACAGCTAGACGATATGGTAAACTGATAATGATGAAATCAAATCATAGAAGAACTTCTTTGGTAGCTTTTCCATGATTGTTGAATCGGTCCTCTTTCATTTGAATTTTCTCTGCACCAAGAAATAACCAGATTCGTACGTAACCTCACTTCATCACTGTAAATGGTTGACCAAAACCATGGATCCCTTCAATTTTACACTCATGCCTTTTCCTGTTACTCCTCAGTCCTCAGCTATAGACTTTCTGAAACCCTACCTACCAAATGCAGAGGAATAAGGATAAGCAACTGTTGCTAAAAAGTAGTGATTAGAAGAGGACTACAAAGTCCTCTTGCTAACCGACTACCCAATCAAAATTATTATTCTTTTAAAAAAAAATGTTAACTCTTAAAGCTTAAAGTTTTAGTAGGGCAGAGTTATATGGCAAAAGGGCAACAATTCCATAAACAAGTAGAAACAATACCGGTTTGATATGTACAAAAATGTATGGACAAGATGACCCATGAATTGTTCTTTTAAAAAAAAAAAAAAATTACGCTTCAAACCCTATAAGATTAGGAACCCTCCGACTCGAGCATGTCTTAACCTATAATATTTTATATATGCCTAATCATTCTCTACAGCTAAAATGCATAAAGGGAGGTCAACGGCCCAAAAAAATATTGTCGGCATAAAATAATGGACCTACTAGACTAATTGATAATCTAGCCACCCAAATCACGCTTTAAATCAGTATCAACTTCATGATTCCTCAGCAGCCACCAGGCATCGCCACGTCTCAGGCACGCTATTTTTCTTTATTTAAAAAAGTAAAAGAAGTCGATGATAGAAGAGATGGCACTAGGGAAGTCTTCAGGGTAAGTAAAAAGATTTTGACTTGTGATGCACATCTTATAATGCTAGTCAACTACACAGGTAGCGAAATATGCGGTCATACCCAGCTGCATCCTCAGCAACCCGAGCCATTTGAATTCATGAAGGATAGACTAGGGGTGGTATCAAGCCGATCCGAGCCGAGCTCAAGCCGATCTTGTTAATTATTATTTTTGTTTTAAGGCTATTATTTAACACAATCTAAACACACACCCATCAAATAAGACCTTTTGGTATTCACTAAGCTTATTTATTTTATTAATTAAAGGAGCTTGAGAATCAAGCTTGAGCTTGGTTGCTTATTAAATAAACAAGCTTGAGGTTTAATAAATGAACTCTGAGCCAAGCTTGAGCCACTCACGAGCATATATATATTTTGGTTAAGTGATAATGTAACACCCTAAACACTTAACAGCGAAGATTAGATATAGCTATATGTATTAGGTAAAAATTTTATTTTATTATCCTATGTAAAGAAATAACGGTGTTAACTAAACTTTTAATACAAGTTTATAGTTGTATAATGGGTAATTTTATCAACTAAAATTGATTATATACTATTAATGTTTACTAGTATATAATACATATATTTAATTTTAGATATGTTAATATGCTAAGTATGTATATATATATATACATACATACATAATCGAGTTGAGGTTTTAATGAACTAAGTACTAGCGTGCTCACATGGGTGTAGCCAAGAATTTATTGTAGGGTAGCACATTATAGGGGATGGGGTTCGGGGGTTTAGGCCCCAAATTTTTTTTTGACTACTTATTAAACTTGTACGTCTTTATCATCCATACATTTATGTATGATAAGTATATAAGAAAATGCACAAGTTTTAAGTTTTGATTCTGTTCGTTGATCTAAAAAAGAATTTGGACCTTTGATTTAAAAAATATAAAAGGTGATTAAGTCGAGCTTGAAAAAGAATAGCGAAGCTTGAGCCGCCTAAACACCCTACTATTCAACTCGGCTCAATTACAACTCTACTAGAAACCTATAAGTCAAACCACATGTATGCCAATGGTGTCTGTATATACACCTATCAGTTGATTGTGTCAAGTATGTTCTTGACGGGGTGCCATTTCGTCCATAATCGGGCAACAGCGCAACTATCGGCACTGTTACTCAACTTTTCTCCTATGTCTGATTGCGAACGAAATGGCATCACGTAAGCCGACACACTGTACTTTTCCGCCATGTCATGTCAATACTGAATATAAGTATGTTCTTGACTAGATTTCATCTATTCCACAATCAAGCAAGAGTGTGCTTTTTTCGTGAAAGACATGTAATTAGGTAGAAACTCCGATTAGCAGGTTATTAATCTATTCTAGGTTAGGAATGAGTAGAGATTTCAACACTCACACTCTCGCAAGATTGGATCCCGAACTAAATGAGTGATGACATGTACACATTATCAATAAGGCAAACATTGCTTTTATAATTATGTGACTATTGACCAAGGAAAATTCTAGTGTTTAGATGTTCAACGCTTAATCGCCTCATAAAGGAAAAGATCAAACTACATTTGAACGTGAGCCTTAAAATATTTCTTCAAATTCTTTCAAGTTGTAATCGGATTCATTGGCCAGTTATGCCCCAGAGATCATCACGTGTCCCTATTGACACTCCTTAGCTGTAGTTAAGATTTACTCATCCATATGGTTCACTTACTTATTCTTGGTTTTTAGAAGAAAAAAAAAATACCCCGGTTAAAATTCACTAATTCTGAGGGTTAAAAAAATTTCAATATTTTTTTTAAAAAACCTTGATAGATGGATGAACCTAAGGATGAGTAAATCTTAACCATAATTAAGGAGTATCAATAAGGACACATGGCAACCTCAGGGCATAACCGGGCTCCAAGGACGGTTACAACTTTGAGAGAATTCCGAGTAAAAAAAATTTGATTTAGCCTTTCCCTTTTATAAAAGGATCACGGATTGACTCGTGGTGCAAGCACAGTACCACTCTCCATTGACCAATGGTGAGAGTCGTGAGACCCAATGGCTCATCCATTTGTTTTAGGGGCGTAACCCACGGTCAACTTCATTACGGGGAAAGAAACGAGTCAACAAATGAAGAGAAGACACGTGTGAGAGAGCGAGATCACACGCAAAGGAAAGATGTTGTCGGTAATGATAAGTTGCTACTTTTAGAAACCTAATCCTTTTTGTGTCGAACCAAATTAGATATAAAGACACTTAAACACGCAAAATAAAGAAAAGGTGTGTCACGTTGATAAGACGGTGCAGGCAGGCATGACTGTACTTGGACGACCCCAACGATTCCCATTTCATGGATCCGGACTCTATGGCTCTTGCTCTTTAGTCTTTACTATCTCTCCTAAAGTCACTTTTAGGTTTAGGGGTACCTTACAAGCATAGGGCGTTTAAAGGGCCATTGATGCCTTTTTTTTTTTGGCTTGAGCATATTATATCATTTTACTATCTCTACTAAAGTCACTTTTAGGGGTACCTTACAAGCATAGGGCGTTTAAAGGGTCATCGATGCCTAGCTTGAGCATATTATGTCATTTGCTTGAGAAAAATAGTAGGACACTTCTCATGATGGTTTGTACAAGTCTAACTAGTTGTGTCTTTGACCCAAAAAGTATGTTTTGGGGTGGGGGTAGTGCCGTAGTGGTGCCAATGAGACGGGTTTGGGTCAACTTGAGTATGTATTAAGTGGACATTATCTCATACCGACCCATATGCAAACTTCCAAATTCTCATTGGATAGCAACATTGAACTTATCTTGATTATATTTGTATAATTAAATTAGTTATATTTATATATTTAAAATTAGTAGTTATTTAATGGCAAATTATGCTCTGAGGGGTACTAGCCCTTCCCTCATACCTTTCCTAGTCTCAACCTGAGCCAACCACTTGTCCATTCTCACGGTGAGAATGGACAGATGGTTGACACAAGTTGAGAGTAGGGCTAGAACTCCTTTTATGCTTTTATGGAACAAAATGTTGGGGGGATTAAAGGCATTTATGTATACAGTGACAGCAATTGAGATAAAAATTAGATGAAAAATCTCTTCAATTTTTTTTTTTCTAGGTAGTTAGCATTGGCGAGTGGAGCTCTTTCAAGTCATCACTGGGTGAGAGTCGATCCCAAGAACTCTCTCATTAGAGGCCACACTCTACCATTGGAACAAGCGGGACATTATAAAATAAAGAAAAAAAACTGAAATTGTATAGATATTGTCGTTGAAAACTTTGAAACCAAATAGAATAGTCAAGTTGCATAAGTTAAAGGCTTTAAAAAGATGAAGGAACAGCTTGTAACGTTGAAAGATTTGATACTACATGATTTGCACGAACTTTTAACTTCCCATAGAATAGAATGATGAAACAAGCTTCTTGTTGCTAACTCTAAAAATTGTTGATAACGCGCTAGTAATGAAATGATAATGATTACAAACTCAAGTATACTATAAATAGACTAAGGAGCCCAGCACATTAAAACCCTCATTCCTATCTCTACATTAGATGATTTGATACTAATCCGGGTTAGTGGATGGGGTTTGCACCAATAATATATATATAGCAATATTTTCATAATCGGACCAATCGTCAAATTGTCTGGGTGAATGGTTTGACCATGTCCTTTTATTATTATAAAAATATTTTTTTCCTTTTTTTGTCAAAATTTTCAATTTTTCCTGATTTTGTTACCAATTCTCTTATTGAAAAGTTCTTTTTCTTTCAGTTCCTAATTTTAAGGCAAGTTTTTAAAACAATCTAAGTTTGGTGGTTTTGGAGACCAATTGACCGCCAAGTCTGATCCAATTTCTAAAACACTATATAAATAGAGAGAGAGAGAGAGAGAGTGTGTGTGTGTGTGTGTGTGAGTAGGGTTTGAATGGATTGGGCATTTGGACTAGCTTACGACCCAGTCCAGAATAATTAAATAGTTTAGCGGGCTTGGGTTTGGAGTCTTAGGCTCAAGGCTCGTTTTGCTATACTTCTAATCAAATTGATTAGAGAAGGCCCATAATTTATTATATATATATATAATCAAATCAAATCAAATTTTAAAAATAGAATTACCATATAGATCTAATTATAGCCAGAGTCAATATTTCATAATCGTGTATCTATAATCGGATTCCACTCTAATCGACTTTGATGGGATCCTATCTATTGACAGCCCAGAGAGATAGAGACCTTGAAAAAAAAGTTATAGCTGATTGAGATAGAGAGTATGATTAACCTCTACCTTAATAAACAAAGTGTTTAATATAATGGAATGGAGCTTTCAATAAAGTGGTTTTAAAATAGTCAAAAAGTTGTTTTTTTTTATCAGATATGATTAACAAAAACTAATCCAGATTACTAGAGTGTACGATACCATTTAATTGACCCCTTTTAAAATATGCCAGTGGGCGGAAAACTTGAAATGCAATCACAAAAATGTAATACAACAACCCCTCGTGGGTTCGTGAGAACACCAGAAAATCATGCTTGGGTTACTGTTTACTTTCTATTATCTTAATTCGTTGCGAATTTAATATTAATGTAATCTTAAAATTTAATTGAGTTTTATAAAAAATAAAAATAAAAGTTATACGAAACTGTCTGTATTATGTTCTATTGAGAGATTGCCGGTCTGATTTAAAATCTAATGACACCAAATATAAAGTGGGGTCTACCATTAAATACATATGAACCTTGGCGCCATTAGATTTTAAATCCGTATGGCCCAACTCTCGATAGTACATACTATTGAGAGTTTGTAATCACTTTTCTTATAAAAATTACATTTGAAATTTAAAAATGTTTTTAAAGTAAATTTTGATTCTTTTAAACAGTTTGGTTGGGGTTTTTTTTATAGCTAAAATCAATAGTGATTAGAACTGATTGTACAAGAAGCAATTGTCTAATAAGTGTTGTTGTAGATAACCTTGTTTAGTTTAAATGTTAGACACAATTGATTCTCCATATAAAAAGTGATCTTAGGTAAATAATTTTGTTTAATTCATACATAAGGAAATACACATTGTTTATTATAGAGTTCTACATAATTATCTTTGTTCGAATTATATTTATTTACATAAAACTCATATTTTGGGGGAAAATACCTTCTTAAGAGACCTTGATAACACATGTCTCCTTCTAAATGACTGCAACAGCCTTGATCCTCTGGAATGAATGGATAGGGTGACTTGCGAAGACACTCCGATGATCAGGTTAATAACGGGAGGATAGGGGAGATAAAGAGATGAGAAAAAGATAATAGGCTTGGAGATCTTCGGGAATGAAGATTCAAAATGCAGTGTGTAAGAATGCGGATCCCTTTTTTTGTTGTTTGCCTCTCTATTTATAGGAAACCGATTTAGGGGTGACCAGTTACCTTCTCACCTCTACTTCTTCCCGAAATGGAAGTCTTTCCATTCATGTAATATTTTGCTAGCGGGATGATAGATTTGGTTTCCTCTATGTAGAAGGGATTGCCTTGATCTAGTTCAAAATTTTCCACGATCAGATTAATCTTATACAATTGTATAGTCAATGAGGTAATTCTTGGTATCTTCTGTCATAGACTCTCCGATTTAGAGTCTAAGTCGAGAATATTCACTCCGATATATTCCCTGCCTTGGTTCCGAAGTAGAGATCGAAATTGATTTGATCAGTCAGAACATAAGTCTTAATATAATCAAGATAGTTGATACTGAGTACTGACAACGGTCCATTAGTGTGTCTACCATTTGTTACCCTTACACATACCATATGTACATATATTTGAGATACTTTCTTGAGGAATTCATTTGAATATATTTAATTATAAAATTTTGTTCAATTGTCATTCAAAATAAAATTATGATTTGTATATTTTATTAGGTAGTTTTAAAAAATTAAAATAAAATTTATCTTTTTTTCTCAAAATCAAATTTTCTCTCGATTTAGAAGAATGCGACTTTTTGAGAAATTAAATATAATAAAATTAATTTTTTTCTGAGTAAAACAAATGGGGATCATGTGTCTAAAATCATTTAAAATCGATTTTAAGTTATTAAATAAAATAAAAAATGGTATCCAACCGACCCTAGACTACAAGTAGAGACGAGCACTACAGAAGCAAGATAATGAGCCTACCAACGGTATAGATCTTTTACCTTTTCTAATCTCGAAATCTGAGCCATCCATTTCCTAACCCACGCTTTCGACATAAAAGGACAGGTGCATAGACTCCATACTGCAAACAGAGCAGCCCCATACTGCTCTGTGCTTAGGTCCGTTGACAATAGTACCCTTTGATTCTTTTACTAAGACAATTAGACAAGCCTATATTGTGTCTTATAATCAGGGATGCTTTCGTCATTTAAGAAGAAGGAATCAATAATTCGGTCAATCAGACTGCGATTGAGAGGAATGTGAGGACACCTTTTTTTTTACCATTTATGGAAGAAAATTTTGTACTTTGATGAGTTTTGATACGGTATAAATCGTATATTCCTTAATAATTGCCATGCTTTTGCAGTAGTATTCGTATAGTTATTTCATATTTGAACTTTTGATTGGTTTCAGACACTAGGATAACTCACAATATCGAGATATATTGAAATCTCGTTGGGTTCTTCCATTTTAACACATGAAGTACTAAAGTTTGGGGTACAGCTGATCCATCTATAACTCCGCCTATCCACGCTTTAGGGTGTCAATGGCTGGGCTGGCCCACGACCCGATCCAACTTCATATTTTGGCGGGCTTGGACTTAGGGGCTTAGGCTCGGTGGCCCAGCTAGGCTTGTAATCGGCTTCAGCCCAGCCCGATAATGCCCAATATTAAACCCTCCTAAAACAGAGTATTTTTCATCTTTTTTTCTTAGGTGGGCTTACCAGAGTCCCAGCCCAACTAATAAGCGGGCTGGCCCAAGCCGTTTGTTAAGTGGGCCTAATTTGCCTCGAGCTGACCCGTTGGATGACAAGGCAGATCCCTTGGTTTTTTTTTTTGTAATCATGTCGATCGGATGTTTTTAAACCATGAGATTGGAGGTTAGAAAATTATGAATTTTTATAACGTAGGTAGAGTCTAATAGAAAATGGAGTGGGGGTAATAAAGTGTGAAGAGATGTACCATATCTAATCACAAGATTATTTGAATTTTGAATTGATTAGATTATATTGATTGAGGTTTCCTTCTATATTAGGAATCTTGAATTATCTAACTAAACCTTCGTTGGGTCCTTGTAAATCATTCAAGTTTGTCCATAATATTGATTTTTTTTTTTTATGGTATTATAGTCATCGATCATTTGGTAACATTTTAGCTGTTGCTTTTCTTTTTTCCAGCTGGTGGGCCGCCACCACACGTCATGTGTTTGGATTGTAGAGGGGACATTTCTAAAAGTGGAAGTTACATAATTTTATAATCTCCACGCCATATTTGCATTCCTGTGCCGATCAATCAAACATAGAGTTAGTAAATCCAACAATGAATCAGTGTTGATAGCTGGGCTAAGCAAATGCAGCCTTCACTAATTCTTGAGCATCGTATATGATAAAACCTTGAATATCGGGTACAATCATCCGTAAACAGAACATAAATAGCAAAAACCCGTAACAATCTTGATATGGCCGATAGTGGTTTGATTCGGCATAACACATTGGCGTTTATGTCGAGGTATTGATGATGATTCTCAAATATTACAAAACAGAATGTGATAGGTTTCGATAGAATGCAATAAAAACAAAGATAGAGAACGGGTTACCTACTCTTGACGGCCAAAGCGAGCCATTTGATTCTAAATTCTTTAACTAAGAACGAATGTCCCTGAGTAGGATTCGTGTTATTTTATCAAGGTCTAAGCCGACCTAGTTTATTAAGGTTAGCTAGGGCTTGACTTGTCTAGGCTCGACCAAGTCAAGGCAAAGCAAGGGTTCAACATTTTCTTGATTGTGTTGGGCATAGATAGCCTTTGTACCGGCTCGATCTCGCCCCGTTGACAGCCCTCACACAAAATTTGATCTATATTTTTGTTTGTTATAGCCGACATAAGGTACTAACAAAATGATTCATTTTAGTTCATTATAGCACATAAAAATTTGGGTTTCTAAATTATATAGATAGATCTAGCCTATCTTTTTTTGTTTTTTTGTCTACACGAAGTCATCATCTATCAAGAGCCATATTTTGTTAAAACATAAGTTTTCAATATTTTTCATTTCTTATATTCACTGGCCTTTCAGAATTTTCTTCACCAATTGACTCAAAAACCCTTTAGCAGCTTGCACCATAGCTGTCAATTTTTGAGATTTGTGGGATTGTCTTTGTTTTTTGTCTCATATTTTCTATATTTTTCATTTATCTCTCTCAACATTCTCATCCTAATTTATAATTTTCTTTGCCCATTGACTCTAAATCCCTTTAACTTGCACAATATATGTCAATTTCGAGATTATTGGGACCGTCTTTGTTTTATATCTCATATTTTCTATAATTTTCATTTATCCTTCTCAACATTTTCATCCTAATAATACTCATATTATTAAATAATTAATATATTACTTCTCAATTGCCGAACATTATGTGTAATGGGTAAATTTCGTAAAAACCTAAGTGTGGTAACAACGAGCTCGTCCTCAGTGTGGTGTTATCGTTTGAGCTCATTTCCGTCGTCTCCTCGGCAACGGGCTCGTGGACGTATGAACGACGAGAGCGTGGTCTTGTGAACGACGATCACGTCTTCATTCTGACGACGGACCCGTGGTCTTATGAACGACGATCACGTCTTCATTCTGACGACGGACCCGTGGTCTTGTGAACGACAATCACGTCTTCACTCTGACGACGGACCCGTGGTCTTGTGAACGACGATCACGTCTTCACTCTGACGACGGACCCGTGGTCTCGTGAACGACGATCACGTCTTCATTCTGACGACATACCCGTCGTCTTATTGTCCACGATCGCGTATCCTAAACACGTAATGAGATCTGGCGTTGCTGCCCAGTCGCCTGGGACTGATCCTACCTCTACGATGGTAGGTGGGTAACATTGTCTTGGCATTAAATGGCATTTAATGCTGCATTTAATGCCAGTCACCTCGGACGAGTTCCTACTCTTTGCCTGCTCTTTTTGTGTGCAGATGCGCGTGCAGTACGAATGACCAGAAGATCTATCTAAAATGATTACTGAAGTACACATCAGGGATTCGAGGTATGCATGGACATCAATGGGTGCCTATGGCCATGGCAAGGGTGGTCTATATAACCCTGTGAAAAACAGTGTAAGGGGGGACGAAAAAATTGGGAGAGCTAAGACCTTCGAACTCTCTATTATGTTCTTGCTGTTCATCATCTCCTACACCTACTGACTTAATCATCGGAGTGCAGGTCAGGGTATCACACCCTCCACTCCAATCTTCTACCAGCTAATCAGAACTTGGGAGGAGCTGCTGCTGACGCGTGTCCTTTCGGTAATTTCCCCTCACATTATGTTTATAAAATATCCAACATCGTGTGAAATGCCATCCGTTTAGCCAAGTGGATATTCATCAATCACATAAAATGTTTTCATTACCAGATCGTTGAACCAGTTAGGTGACCCGTTCCTGATTTGAACGGTTCGATCGTGCCCTTTACAAAAAAAATTGACTGATTCTATTGGTTCTTACCCTTTTTTCTTACCAATTCGCTCGTTTAACCAATCAATTTTTCCACTTTCTTTTCCAAACCGATTTTGAAGAGAAATCGATTTTAAGAGTTTTGGAAACTAGTTGACTGGCCAATTTCTAGTTTTACTAATTCAACCAGCTAGTTTGGTCCGATTCCATAACATTGATCACATACTATTTACAAAAAATTCTACGCTTTAGACCTCCATCTATAATTAGGGGTGTCAATGAGTTGGGTGCGGACCTAAATTTTTGTAATTTTTTAATAGTCCAACGCATTTACAAGAGTCTTATGAAGCCTTTATCTGAGGCCCTTATCTAATTCTATAGCTAGCATTCTCATTCATCTCTCTACACGCATAATCCCAAAAACAATCCTGAGATCAAATTGACCATATGTATTCCTGAAACTCGAGGTTCCCCAACCCTTCCGGATGGGACTAATCCCCCAGGGTACACTGATAGCCCGCAGCCTGCCTCACTAGGAAATAATGAGAAAACCTTGTGCAGGAGTTGGCCCCCAAAAGAGAGAGTGAGAAGTCGAACCCTGGACCTAACTACCGGAACCACGAGTCCACCATGTGTATATCATGATCAAGAACAAGCAGTGATCCCCGAATTAGTGTTCAACATCATATCATATCTCATACATTTTGTCCTGAAAGTGTGGGCCCCACCCGAAAACCCACACCCGTCAAGATCCGACCGTGTAATGAGAATCATGAGATTCTCTTCCAAACTTTTTTTCGTATATATAAAGCATTTTATATCCATTGTGATTCGTGTACCACAGCTTTTCGTCTATTTTGACCGAGAAATTCACGATACGATATTAATCAATTTCTCGTAACGACGGGCTTCCAATACCTTTCGTATTCTGCGGCTGCGCTTCGTCACTAAAGGATAAGGACGCTCCGTCCATGTAAACTGCACCGTTAAGCAAACGGTTTCTATTCGTTTAAAACACGTGTCCAGTTTTAAACCGTTGATAGAAAAATACAAATCAACCTGACTTTCTTAACCACGGTTAAAATTTAACCTTACAGACACAAGTTAAAACCTTATCTCCTGTAACACTCCTTACAGTTCTCTCTCTCTCTGCAACTCAGCTGTTGGATCTAAGCTCGTTAATGGCGTCTCAGATCCCTCTGTGTTTTGAACCATGAAACCAGATTCCTCTGATTGAGCTTGTGAATCGAAGCTTTAATGGCGTTTTCATTTCCGGAAGAGGTTTTAGAGCATATCTTCTCGTTCGTTCATTCCGATAAAGACCGAAACGCCGTTTCTCTGGTTTGCAAGTCTTGGTACGAGATTGAACGGTGTTGCAGGCGTCGGATCTTCGTCGGAAACTGCTACGCCGTCAGCCCTAGAATCGTCGTTAGACGGTTCCCGGAGATTCTATCACTGTCGCTGAAAGGAAAACCACATTTCGCTGATTTCGATCTCGTGCCAGAGGGTTGGGGAGGATATGTACACCCTTGGATCGAGGTCATGGCGGAGGCATATCCGTGGTTGGAGGAACTGAGGCTGAAGAGAATGGTGGTGACAGATGAGACGTTGGAGCTGATCTCTAGGTCTTTTAAGAATTTCAAAGTTTTGATTCTCTCGTCTTGCGAGGGATTCTCTACGGATGGACTTGCTGCCATTGCTGCAAATTGCAGGTATTCTTTCTATGACTTCTCATTTGTTTTGCATTTAGGGTTTTTGTTCTTGTTTGTGAACTAAAGCTAGTGGTTATGGTAGTTTGGATTGTTAATAGAGATGATTGTATGGAAAGATTTGATTTTTGTTTGTTTTCCAGGTTTTAGTTTCTCATTTTGGCTCCAAATTGCAGATTTACTGTGACTTTTATGGATTTTAATATTTTATACTGATTACAGGGGTTATCCCTTTGATTGTGGGTGTTTTTTGTTCCCACTTGGCTACTTCTGATGCTAATTTGGTTGCTTGTTTGTGTTTAATATGTGTGGAGGACATGATTTTGTTTGGTTTTGTAGATTTAGTTCTTGTTTTCCTCATGTAGAGTGGGAATTTATGATTCTGAAACCTTGTTTCTTAATTTTTGGGTTGCCTTTTTGTTTCTCAGAGATCTAGAGGGAGTTGGGAGTTTGAATGGCTATTATGGAGAATCTAGTCAGGATCGTTTTGGTTGCTTTTTTTTGTTAGCTTCTTTTATTTTGTGGGGTTGTTTTGTATTTTGGATGGTTGCTTCTTGGACTGGGATATATTGGATTCTTCCATTAGATTCCCCTTTAATTTGCATTATTATAATATCAAGAATGGGTATTTTTTACTTCCCTCTTTTAGCATTCTTTTTGTGTCATTGTACCTTTATGTTTCTAATTATATGAATTTGGCAGTTGATTGGTAGGGTGACAGGGAGAAGTTCTTCTTTGCTCTAAAAGCTCTGAATTGGTCATTTATAAATTTTGATTGTTAATGGGGAAAATCTTTTCTTCTTATGGTAATGGGCAATTGTAAATCAGGTTAGAATAACTAGCAAAGTTTATGACATTGAATTCTAGTAAATATTTGGAATAAGGCTGTTTTGTTGGTGTTGAAGATGATGATGATGATTATAAAGATGAATTCTAGTCAAATTGCCTGATGTTTACTGCTAATTTCATCAGACAATGTGATTCAAATTTTCTATTTTTGTTTTAATTTCTGGGCAGTTTGAGTTTGGTGGCACAATTATAGAGCTGCTGTTTGCTAATGCAGGAATCTGAGAGAGCTGGACCTGGGGGAGAGTGAAGTGGATGATCTGAGCGGGCATTGGCTAAGCCATTTCCCTGAGTCGTGCACATCACTAGAGTCCCTTAACATTGCTTACCTCGGATTGGAGGTGAATTTCTCTGCCCTGGAGCGCCTGGTGGGTAGGTGCACCAACCTGAGGACCCTCCGTCTCAACCGTGCCGTGCCCCTTGACAAGCTTTCAAACCTCCTCCGCCAGGCCCCTCAACTGGTTGATCTGGGTACTGGTGCCTACTCAGCGGAACTCCACCCAGAAGTTTACTCAAAGCTTGCAGCCACGTTCACATGCTGCAAGAAGATCAAGAGCCTGTCTGGGTTCTGGGATGCGGTCCCAGCTTATCTTCCAGCTCTCTACTCTATTTGCTCTGGGCTTACATCTCTGAACTTGAGCTATGCCACTATCCAAAGTCCAGATCTCATCAAACTAGTTAGCCAATGTCATAATCTGCAGCGTCTGTGGGTATGTCCATTCTAATTCTTTGTTGCCTAATTGTGAATTCTTGTCTACATGCTGTATATGTATATTGCGAATCAATTTCTTCAGCTAAAAATGAATCCAATACAGGTACTGGATCATATCGAAGATATTGGCCTGCATGCCATTGCAGCATCTTGCAAGTACCTGCAGGAATTGAGGGTGTTTCCTTCTGACCTATATGGTGAGGAGCCAGATGTATTTCTGACTGAACAAGGCCTTGTCTCTGTTTCTGAGGGGTGTCCAAACCTTCACTCAGTTTTATACTTCTGCCGCCAGATGTCCAATGCTGCCCTATTTACCATTGCTAGGAACCGTCCCAACATGACGCGTTTTCGTCTCTGCATCCTTGAGCCCCACGCTCCCGATTATTTAACCCTAAAGCCACTCGATGCTGGTTTCGGGGCCATTGTTGAGCAGTGCAAATACCTTCGGCGCCTTTCTCTCTCCGGTCTCCTCACAGACCATGTGTTCAAGTACATTGGGACCCATGCCAAGAGGTTGGAGATGCTATCTGTTGCTTTTGCTGGGGATAGCGATTTGGGACTCCATCACGTGCTGTCAGGTTGTACGAGCCTCCGGAAGCTAGAGATCAGGGACTGCCCCTTTGGTGACAAGGCCCTCTTGGCCAATGCAGCAAAGCTGGAGACAATGCGATCCCTTTGGATGTCTTCATGTTCAGTGAGTTTCGGAGCATGTAAGCTGCTAGGTCAGAAGATGCCGAGGCTCAACGTTGAGGTTATCGATGAGGGGGGCCACCCAGAATCAAGGCCAGATGATTCCCCCGTTGAGAAGCTTTACATCTACAGGACAGTTGCAGGGCCTAGATTTGACATGCCAGATTTTGTTTGGACAATGGATGAAGAGTCTGCCTTGAGGCTTTCTTGACGCATTCTGTGTGATCTTTAGAACGCAAGAATTTGCAGGTATGATCTCTACCATTTTGTCCTTGTTTTAGATTCAATTTTCTGTGCATCAATGGTTGGACGGGGTGTTGAGACAGGAAGGTTTTAGTTGGGGGTATAAAGAGGGTCTGGAGCTCGAATGCCATTTCTTTTATTACTTGGCTGAGCTGGGATGAAAAATTAGTGGCTAATATTAGTAAAGAGATGAAATTCTGATTGTTATAAAATTTGTAGACTAGGAGAGTAAATCAGTTACTCTGAATAATCACCTTGTATTGTTGTGGACTCTTGCACATTAATGTATTTGTATTTGTTAGCATTTCTTCTATGCGAAGAATTTAAATTCGACTCACAACCTGTCATTTGTACTCTCTATAGCAATGAAGTTGGATAACGAAAGGTTTTATACTACTGATTAAAAAAAAAGTTTTATACTAGAAAAATTTTACGAACTATTTGTGAATAATCATGTCATTGAAGCTAGTTTAAACATTTTTTTTCGTGGATTATCTTCGACTATGTGAAGTCTGAGTATTTACAGTGGTATATGTCCCACCAAAGAAATCTCATAGTCATAAATGCAATTGCAGATGATGGCAGATAGCCGATTTGCGGGCCGTTCTCTATTTTTTTTTCATGGATCCTGCAAAGAGAATGATACAAGTCATGGTTGAGTTAATTCAATAATGTTTTTTTTCTAACCGATGAATTCTCTTAAGTGGTGAGGTCACTTGGCCTGATTTGGCTCTTCTCCATTTGTGCATTGTGCCTGAATTGTGCTTAATGTTTCTCCCTAAGTGCTCAATTGAATGCTACTCTAAGAGACATGAATGCTCATCTATCTCAGTCTTCCAAATACATGTTGCTTAGAGAAGTGTACCATGGATCAAAATGTCCTAATTATTATAGATGTTCATGGGTTTGTGCATCCTTTGTTATCCTTTTCTTCTCCTCTGATGAACAGTTAAATGATCCTAATTAATGAAACCTAGATACATAGTTCACATTTTAAAATGCCAGAATCTCTTGATGCGGGACAAGTCAATCAGGCTCTCCCTCAGCAATTATCTTATTTTGGCATTTGATAATCTCAGCGTTCTAGTTGAGAATGAGTAATGATTAGTCGGTTTGTGAGTCTCCACATTGATTAATGCCCTGCCGTATCACCTTAAGGGACATCTATGAAATCTTGTTGGTCACGAGGGATGTAGGAAGCTAGGTTAGCTGAAAGATGGTAATGGTTCATGGGCTCAAGGTGACCTTTTTTTCAGGGTAAGAAGAAAATAACTCGAGCCAATGTCTGAGTACTAGGCACTACGACACTGAAGTAACCTATGCCATACTCCCAGGAAAAGCTCGAATGTCCTTCAACAAAAGGGTACCTGTACCCGAAACCAACACAAGGTGGGTAGGTAGGTAGAGAATATCTTGGGGAGCGAGACAACTCTCTCTAAAGAACTCGGCAAAATAGCCCCGTAAATTCAGGAGAAGGGGTGCCTCCTCACAAAGGGGGTCGCAGTGACCAAGCCCGGACGACTGTTTATCAAAAACACAGGTCTCCGTAAAGTCGTAAGACCATGAATGGGGGTTGACGCTTACCCGGTGTCAGAAGGTAAAAGAAGTCGGTGACCTGATGACAGGGGAGTTGACAACCGAAGCCTGGTGAACGGTGACTGTAACTATAACGGTCCTAAGGTAGCGAAATTTTTTGTCGGGTTCTGACCTACATGCACGAAAGGCGTAACGATTTGGGCCCGGTCTCGGAGAGAGGCTCAGTCAATAGAAGAGAGACTCGGTGAGACATGTTTGTGAAGATGCGGAGTACTTGCACCGGACAAAAAGACCCTATAAAGCCTTGCTGTTCTTTGGGATTGGCTTTGGGCCTTTCCTGCGCTGTTTAGGTGAATCAAATTGTTGCTAAAAACAACTTTACCAAAACCATCTCTATTAGTAGAACTTGGCTTTTACTTTTCCGTCTGGCTTCATGACACCACCCTAGCTTGTGAAGTCGAAATTTGGGGTGGCAATGGGCCGGGTATGTTTTTGACTTTTGGTGATTTTTAATAGACCTGGCCCGAAGCCTGACACATTTACAGTGCTTGACTTTTTGTGATTTTTGACCTTGCCCGGCTTGACACATTTACAAAGTCTTTGAAACCCCAAGTCAGACTGATTGCCACTAGGGATGGCAGCAGGGTGGATTTGGGTAGGGGAGCTCCGAACCCTACCCCGCTTTTAATGGGAGGACGCCTACCCAAACCTAGGTCTAGGCGGGTGACCCCATCCTCGGGCGGGATGGGTCAGGCGGTATTAAATACTATGCGGCAATTTTAGGATTAATTTTAAGGGTAAAATAGGCATTTAAATTATAAGCAGGGTGAGCGAATTAAATCTATCCCTGGCTCGAACCCAGGTTGGGTTTGCCCATCGTGCCCTTACCCCTACCCCCATGTAGGAACCTCCCAAACCTGTCCCAATAGGGGTGGGTTACCCGATTAACCTGGCCGTTGTCATCCCTAATTTCCATCCCTAAACAGAATGGATCTTGTAGTTCTTTCTTGGCCACAAATTTATGATTTATGGGTAATATAACATTGAAAATGAAAGCATGAGGAATACTGGCAGTGGAGGAAAAAGATGTGTGTGCTGGATAGGGAGGGAGATGAGTCAGGCCTCTGTGGTGACATGTGATATATTCGGGTGATTTTTCATGGTGTCCACAACTTTTACTGCAACCGCTCCCTCTTTTCTTCTCTATCTTATGACTGCCATGTGCTTGAGTATTGAATATCAGAAAACCACAAAGATAAAGATATAAAGATGACACAGTAACACTACACAGACATCCCCATCAGAATATCTGATCAAAAGATTTCTCTGCCTTTCTGAGATACCCAATCAATTTTCTTTAAGAATTCACGCATGGATGCTTTGATTATCCCACAGAGAGAAATGTTGTAGGGAACCCGGATACAAGTTCCGGCAGCGCCCTATTAAGTTTGCCCTAATTGCCACTGTATTTGTCAATCGAGAAGTGTGCATTTTACTATTTAAGTTGCACTCAGCTCTGTACAAGAATCCAGTTGTCCAAACATGGATTTGAGAACCCTTTACCCTATTTTTGGTTGCAGATAAAATAAGTGAAAGAAAAAGATGAAAATTTAACAAAACACAACTAAGAACTATATTCAAAATTTAAAGTTTCCTTTTGTTTTCCATGTTTTCACCTATTTCCTTAACAACCAAATCTACCATTTTGAGTCCTGAGAAGAGGGGACCACAGGGTCCTCTTCTAAGCTGACCGCAGTGTCCTGTGTCCTTTTTAACACCTCTTTAATCATGGCTAAGCTTAATTAAATTAAATTAAGTATTTTTGTTCTAAAAATCATGGTTAGATTGCTTAACCTTAGAAGGTTAGTGAATTCTAACCACAGTTGATGGATGGTAAAATGTGGGCGTGGACGAATCAGATCACAATGTCAGCTTAGAAGCTGACCCTGGGTCCGTTTTCCATTTCCCTTGCTAAAAGCAACTCCAAAGTTTCTACCCATGCAGGGGTTGGGGGGGCACATGAGGCCGAAGTCCCCTGAAATTTTGGGGAAAAAATTAATTAATATAGTATTAATAGCTTGGGAGAGGGGTGGAGTTGGGAAGGGGGCTCTAGCCCCCCTTAAACTTTCGTGAGAAAATATATTCTTTACAAACGAAAAAAAACAGACACCATCCACCCATGAACTTGGCCTCAAAAAAAGAAAATCAATATTGCTGTAAGCTCCTGATTCGAGTATGCTGCAACATATAAAATCAAGATGTTACTTTGAAAGGTGCTCTGCAGGAGGGTATATGAAACTTGGCCAGAATCCCTAAGGATGCGAAATAGCTTGCAACTCACAAGAAACAGAAATTTGAAATTCTTCTGATCAATATATATAGTTAATAGTTGCCAGAGAGGGAATCCCAAATCTCAAAACCATGTTTATCTGCTCTGAATAATCTACTACCTCTAGAAAATGGGCTTGGTTGTGTTATGGGCCCAGAAATCTTTTATAAATCAGATCTCAGTGATCAATAACCGGCCGATCAGAGCTACAAACCAATAGGAAGATAATCAAATCTGAGCAGCAAGTCATGAACTCATTCTACTGCTGTGAAAACTTCATGGGCTTTAACCATTGGTCGCGCCTCCAGCTGTAAGAAACCTTGGAATGGGCTTTTGGGCTTTGTTAGGTAATCGCGGACCTGTCTTCAACACGTTCGGTATAAAACTCGAGGGTCAGAGACCTGCCCTCATCAGAGCTCAACCCATTTTAACAACCACCACACTGTTTGGATATGGATAGAGTTGCCAATAACCTTGTGAGGAGCATGAAAGAATGATCTCACCTTAGGACAAGCAACTGAACAAGTTGATGATATAGTAAATCAAATTATATTGCTCACAACAGAATTGGCTTCTTCTGTGACTAGAAAGAGGAAGTGCATTGTGAAGAGCCTAAACAAAAGGGGCAGCTGACCAAAGAACAAGAAGCTTGTGGCAATTGAAGCTTCAGGCTTCAAAAGATTACTTCAGGCTTAAAGATTGACAGATTATTGAATTTGAACAAGCTTTACAACAAAACTAAACTGGAACCCGACATGTCAACACCCAATTCTAGATAAAGAAAGGGCTATAATAAAAACATGAATACAGCCATTTTGACAAAAGAATGTCATACATGTTTGTGATGCTCTTCACAACACACCATATGCTAAGAAAGGGGCTTATAGGTTGTTGACAGTCATTTAAATGGTAAATTCCAATAAATGGACAAGTAATCAGTGTTCAAAACGAATAAATGTTATCAAGAAAAAAAATTCAATATCAGATGTTTAGGGTCATGCTATCAGGACAAACTTAGGTCAAGGCCATTAAAATGCTGAATCTAGACACCCCTTCATGTGTGCAATTTTCCAGAACATAGACTTGTGGTTTGGGGTGGCCCCAGAAATCTCTCTTATAAATCAGATCTAACCTGCTGTTCAGATTAGATTATCTTCACTATTGGTTTGTATTAAAAAAAAATCATCCGTACATCAGTAAATCAGAGCTACAAACCAATAGTGAAGATAATCTAATCTGAACAGCAGATCATACACTCATTCTACTGCTGTGAAAGCTTCATGGGCTTTGGCCATTGGCCGTGCCTGTAGCTGTAAGAAAACTAGGAATGAGCTTTCGGGCTTTGTTAGGTAATCAACCTGCCCTCATCAGAGTTCAACCCAATTTTATACCACCACACAGTTTGGATATGGGAAGAGTTGCCAATACCTTGTGAGGAACATGAAAGAATGATCCCACATTAGGACATGCAACTGAGCAAATTGATGATATAGAAAATCAAATTATATTGCCCACGGCAGAATTGGCTTCTTTTGAGATTCGAAAAGGGAAGGGCACAGCGAAGAGCCTAAACAAAAAGGGTAGCTGACCAAAGAACAAGAAGCTTGTGGCAATTGAAGCTTCAGGCTTCAAAAGCTTACTTCAGGTTTAAAGATTGACTGATTAGTGGATTTGAACTAGCTTTACAACAAAACTAAACAGGAACCAGACATGCCAACTCCCAATTCTAGATAAAGAATAGGCTGTAATAATAGAATGAATACAACGTTTTGACAAAAGAATTTCATACATGTTTGCGATGCTCTTCGCAACACGCCATATGCTAAGAAAGGGGCTTATAGGTTGTTGACAGTCATTTAAATGGCAAAATCCAATACATGGACAAGTAATCAGGTGTTCACAACCATCTCATCCTAAGGCATCTTTGATAGTCAAAAGACTCAAAATGAATATATGTCAAATTATCAAGAAAAAATTCAATATCAGATGTTTAGGGTCATGCTATCATAACAAACTTGGGCCATTGGCCAATATGATTTCCTTGGACAGACCCATTAAAATGCCGAGTCTAAACACCCCTTCATGTGTGCACATGTTCTCCACGGACCACGATGGCCTATACGGAACTTTAACCTATTGGCCAAATTACCTCAGGTTTCCTAAGCTGAAACATGTATAACAAAGGAAAAAATCATCAAAGGTTAATAGGGTAGCAGTCTAATGCGATCACGAATAAATTTCATGAATAAACATGCATCAAATGAAACACCATTCATCCTATTAACCCTAAATTTTAGACACGGATGATGCTATGATCTATGTACCATGGTTTAGTCCTATCTGCCCTAAAAATGAAACTATTCCAAACTAAAGTCTGATTTTTAGGACATTATATTCAATATGGTATTATTATATCTATTGAAAGAACTTTACAATTTGCAGATAAATTTCTTGACGAAATAACTGATAAAAAACAACTTCAAAGATTTTTAGGAAGTTTAAACTATATTGCAGATTTTTTTTCAAAAATCTACAACCTTCTATGTCATCCTCTCCATCAAAGACTTAGGAAGAATCCTCCTCCTTGGACTTTCGAGTATATACTCGAATAGTCAGACAAATCAAACATGTCAAAAGGCTTCCGTGTTTAGGCATTATTGACCATACAGCCTTCAAAATAGTAGAAACTAATGCCTCCAATTTTGGCTATGGTGGTATCCTCAAACAAGTTCTGGATAACCAAGAACAACTTGTTAGATATACCTCTGGTACTTGGTCACCTAGCCAATAGAAATATTCAACTGTTAAAAAGGAATTACTTGCATTAGTTTTGTGCATCAAAAAATTTCAAATTGATCTTTTAAATTAAACATTTTTAGTACGTGTAGATTGTAAAGCAGCTTAAGATATTTTACAAAAAGATGTGAAAAATGATGTTTCAAAACACTGATTTGCTAGATGGCAAGTTCTTCTTTTCGCATTTGATTTTAATATTGAATATATTAAAGGAGATAAGAATTGTCTTCCGGATTTCCTTTCTCGCAAGATTTTGCAACCTTGTACCCCAGCTTGTTCAAAATGAGTGATCCCTGGGCTAAGTCTAAGCCCAAACCAATGTCTATAGCGGCATATGCTCAACAGGGCCAAACCTCCACTTCAGGCCCATTAACTCCAAGCCCACAAAAAGCAAAAACCCAATGTTCTCATACCAGCCCAACAAACTTTATACCAAACCCATCTCAATACGGCTTTCCAATATCACCAAACCCATTTCTATTCAAACTAGACCACCTTTAACTGGTCCTCCTATTAGGCCATTGTAACGCGTAAACTTTGTTACGTGTCAAATTGCCTCTATTATTGTATGGAGTTTATTATTTTGTGTGGGGGACTATCCTTTCAATCTAAGTGAACTCAGATTGTTAATTACCTTCCTGATTTAGGGAAGAACATCTGATTAAGAAGAATTAAAGAAGAACAAATATTTGAATAAAGTATTTGTATTTATTCAATGAGGTTGCCCAGATCCCATGTAGGCATTACAGGATATCTCATGGAGGTCTTTGTATCCAAAAAAGAAAAAATGAAAGAGAGGTGGTCATATTGAGGGTTCACCTGATATTCTCCATTGATGGGAGATCATTCTTCTTCCTCTTTGGTAGTTGTTTTCTTGCAAAAAGAAAAGAAAACTCTTTTTCTCTCTCTTCTCTTCTTGCTTGGTTCTTCGTATCTTTTTCCTCCTCTCTTCTTCGTGCTTCGTGTTTTTTGTATTTTCTTCCTCGTGGGAGTTTCTTGTGAGAAACTAAGAAACTCTCTTTTTATAGCTTTTGGAGTCATTTTTGGACTCCCTTTTGACTTCCTCCTTTTGTGGAGATCAAAAAGGTTATATCATTTTAGAGGCAGTCATCTGTCCTTTGACAGTTGGTTTCGCTTATCTTGAGAAAACTTGGTACGCATGGGAGTCCTCTTTTTTTTTAAGAACTCCAAATTGGTTTCTCTTTTTAGGGAATTCTAAGAGGATAAGGCTTCCCTTCAAAAGAGGCAAGAATCTTATCTTCCAAGAAAATAGGAGAGATTACTCCCCCTTTCAAATGGGGTGTCATATGACACTCTATTATTGGAAGAAAAGAGGGGATCTCTATCTTGGGATCCCCTAAAGCTGGCAAAGAGTCCTTTTTTATCAGGGATTCTCTACCACTTGGCAGTCAGTATCTGACTGCCAATTGGGAAATGACTAACCTTGGTCAGTCCGCAAATTAAAGGGGTGAGACCATAGGTCTCACCGGCGGTTTGGGTCAGGTCCAAAGCCTATTTGGGCTGCGGACCAGGGTCTGATCTTAGTCAGTCCGCAGACCAAGACAGGGTGGGACCATGAGTTCAGCCCTTGGTCTGGGTTGAGTCCTTGGCCATTTATGGTCACGGATTGGGCTAGTCATTAACTAGCCTGCGGATGGACTCATAGAGTCTATCCGTAAAGCTTAAGTGGTGGCCTGCCTGCAAAGGCAAACCCTAACCACGTGTCAGTCTCATGGGGACTGACATGAAGGGTATCTGCGGGGCTCATTAAGGACTGGCTATTTGGCCAGTCCACAAGGGTTTCTTTAACCAGGTCTATCCGTAGAGACAGACCAAAGTCATATTGAGGGCTTATGCTTGGGGGCTTGGGCTTGGTGCGGTGTACATACTCCACACATTCGATCTCCTTTTGATTCAGTGTGAAGCGGGTGCACTAAAGTTGGAGCAACTCAATCTGATCTGGTATCGCAAATTCGCTACCCACAGCCATCAAAACCCAATACCTTTGCACAAACAGTTTAAGTCCTCAACAGTTCAAATTATTCATCCTCCTCCAAAAACTCCAACTCCTAATGAATCTAATCCAGTTTATTTTTTGAAACCAAATTTCTTGCCAATCATGGCAATTGAAGATGAATTTAATCATTTCGATCCCCTTCAAATTTCAACTCGTTGTTTTCTCGAAGCTTGGAAATATCCTTCTGGCTATTCTCTCAAAACACAAAAGTTTTATGAATTTATACTTGTCGCTACCCAATCTATTACCCTAACTCATAATCCTTGCAGTTCTCAAATTTTTTTTTTCTAAATGTCAAATTAATCTGGTTCATACTCTCACTTCTTGGGGTGTTAGTCCAAATACACTATTGGGATTATAAAGACGCTTGGTATCAGACATTTTATTTGCAAAATACAAACTGTTCCCACTCCTGGTTTTTCTTTTTTTTTTACCAAAAATCATATCCTTGTGTTTGAATATTGAGTGTCATAGAATCAAAAAATCCATCATCAAATAAATATACAGAGAAGTTTGGATAACAATTAAAACTCATGGGGCCGTTGCATAAAGTAGATGTTATTGATTCTGAAAGAGAATCAAAAAATTGTCTATGTCGACAGTCACGTAAACATAGTAAAATAGAGATATTGTTCATATGAATCATACCTAATCGGGTAAGAGGTTCGATAGCGATTTGTACTAAACCATAGTGAATGTATTGGTACTTTTGTCTGTATTTTTGTATAGTATCTTTATCTAAGAGGTGAATAGTTTCGTATTCGTTTTTTAGGGAAATAGTTTGTTCTAAAACTTTTATATTTTGTTATGTTAAGAAATCAAAAGTACCAATTTTGTAAATAGTTTTCAGAAGGATTTTTTGTACAGTCCAATTTTGTAAATCATTTTCTATTTGATCAAAACTATATGCACTAGAATTAATAAGAACAGAAGAAGGGTGTGAAGAACTAGTAGAAGGTTTCATTGACGTAGATCTAAATAGGGAATTCATCTTTGGATAGTTGTCACCTACAACTCTGTAAACCAACGAATTCACTGCCTCTAGAAGGTCTTACTACCGGGACGCATACTGTACTGGGTCGACCTACGTTGGGATGAAGACACTATCCATCAGCATGGCTCTGATACCAATTTTTCATTCATTCACACAATTAATTTTCTTATAATATTTCACGTGTATATAATTTCAATCTATGATCTTGAGATTTTAGATCTAACACTCTATAATATCAGTAAGGGTACCAGAGATTTACACCGATCTACTCAGTTGATCAAGATTGCAGTGATAACAGCAAAATAAGCAAGCACATGAAGAATATTAATAGTAGTTTGATTGATAAGAAAAAATTACATAGAAAATATAGAGATACGTGCTGAAGATAAAAATGATACAAAGGCTTCAGATGTAGCTGGAGATATGAAAGCTGAAATACAAACTGCAAACTTAAAGCTTAAAAACAACATGACCCAAACACGTGAAAAATTTGCCATTTTATAGATTACAAGGAACTCGCTTAAATTATATTACATTGGAGAAAAATTGGAGTTCATAAACAGAATGAAGAAACTTATTAAGTCCAAATTTTTTGTCGGTAGAATCGTCCGTGAAAGAGACTGACTTATTTGATCGTTTACTGAGAATAATGAACCGTAAAATTGGCACTTTACTGTAGCACTTGATTTTTTGGTAAATTGTAACCGAATCTATTTTCATTTTTTCACCAATTTTTCCCTTGCTTGGATTACTTCTTGAGAATTTCAAATCCTTCCACCTGAAACAAAATATTTTTTTCCTTGTTTATCTGTCGATTCAAAACAAAATGGTGGTCCTATTGCAAAACCGAACAAGTTTCCCCACCGGCTATCTTAGCGTGTTTTCAAAATCGTCACCGATCGATACATTAACCGTCTGAATTCTTGATCATCAAAAGCCAATTACAGGCTCAGCTGGCAAGGGCTATATCAAAACAGGCTTCCAAAAAAGCACTCATGGATGCACTCTCTCAACTCTCTGATAGTGACAACGAAACAGACAAAGAAGTTGAAGTATCCTCCGCCAATTACGCTCAAAGTAATGAAGATGATTGCTAGGGTATCAACCTCGAAAGGTAAACAATTGTCTTTCATTTAAAACACAATACAACAAACATCTACAGTGAAGATTTGGTGACAACTTACCAAAAAAATCAAAAGTGCTGCAATAAAAAATCAATTTTACTGTTCACTATTCCAAGTAAACTGACAAACAAGTCAGTCTCTTCCACCGACGGTTCCACTAAAAAAAGAATTGGACTTCACAAGTTTCTTCATTCTGTTTATGAACTTAAAATTTTCTCCAATATAATGTAATTCAAGAGAATTCATTGTAATCTATAAAAGGGCAAATTCTTCTCGTGTTTAGGTCAGGTTGTTTTTAAGCTTTAAGTTTACAGTTTATATTTCAGTTTTCCTATCTCCAGCTACATCCGAAGTCTTTGTATACTTTTTATCTTCCGCACGTATCTCTATATTTTCTATGTAAAATTTTCTTTTATCAATCAAACTACTGTTAATATTCTCCATATGCTTGCTTACTTTGTTGCTATCATTGCACTCTTGATCAACTAAGTAGACCAGTGTAAATCTCTGGTACCTTCACTGATATTACAGGGTGTTGGATTTAAAATCCCAAGATCATAGATCGAGATTATATACACATGAAATATAAGAAAATTAGTTGTGTGTTAATGAATGAAAACTCGACTCGACTCAAAACTTAGCCAGATCAAATAACTCTAAAAACTCGAAAAAAAACTCGACTTGGTCTAACTCAAAATATATATGCGATATATATATATATATATCAATTACCAATTTCTTAATATTTTATCCAAGATTGTACCACAAATAACTTGAAAAACCTAGGTTAAAAGAACCCAAAGTACGCTAGTTTTGCAACCTCAAACCTAAAAACCAAGTTTAAGTTTTTCACAGAACACATAGCAGATTGGCTTTGCAGCCCCAAAAAACTATGATACAAAAATAGTGTGACTTTCGAATTTAAGTTTAAAAAATGATAAAAATACTATTTTGTGACTCGACCTAGTTTGGCAAGTCAAAAAACTCGACTCGAGCGATATCACCTGAGTAACTCGTCAACTAGTGTCTCATTCAAATTTGAGGCAACTCAACTTGAAATTTAGTCGAGTTGAGTAACTTTGTCGAGTTTTTTTTTTTTGAAGGTTTAACTCCGCCAAGTTACTCGGTTGACTCAACGAGTTTTTAAACTATGTTGTGTACACATAAAACACCTTCACATAACATAACTACTTCATTACATCGTGGTTTCTACATAACTGCAGGGAACTAGGGATTTTCCACAAGCCTATCAATGAAAACACCATAATACATGAATTGATGTCTAATCTTGTACATTTATCTAAAAAAGCTGGATTCCTGAGTTGTAAGAAATAAGCTCAACTAGAACTACAAAACCTTAATACTAACCAGTGAGCACCCCTTGAGTGGATTGTCAAGAACATTACTCGTAAGTCGCAACAAATTCAGGAAAAAAATTCGATGGCTGGACTGACAATCACAATTACATTGGGAAATATATTTACATGTAGAATGAAGTCAATGAACAAAGACAAATATGAAATAAATCAATCTCAAGCATCCATGCTCCCAAAGTAGTTGTAGTTAAAAATCTAAATAGATAGGTTGCATATTTGCATTGTCATACTCATACCAATCTAAAGCACCAAGTCACCAACCAACAAAAACACAGTTGAAGATAACCATTTCAATATCTTAATTCAAGTGGGTAGGCATTTTTGCAATTCCAATGTAGTAGTCACCAAACACAAGAGATTGAAAAATATATGACAATGCAGAAACTTGTATTTTCGAATTTCAATTGAAACAAGTGATTCCAATATGAGGCAATCTCACCTCTGTAACCGGTTCCGAATACCTCAAAGTACAGATTCACATGAGATATTTTTCAAAATACTCAGTGGATCCCCAGTTCATGCAAAATTCACTATCCCTTGAGAAATCAGATCCACAAGCAGCTCTCTCACTTCCATGTACAAATTCCAGTGGAATATTGGAAAGTTGAGCCAAAAAAAAAAGTAGCCAAATTACTGGGATGCAACATGAGAATCATAAAAAGGCTACTTTCAGTTTCAGCTTCCTTGCTTGTTTCTGAAACACAAGCAACTGAATTTCAGAAGAATAAATTCAGAAAACCCCCTAAACTTTAGACCGTCTGAACTCGTGCCAAATCTCGTAGTGATTAAAGAGTAAGCTATCATGGGTGCGTTTCTGGACATACTCGAGCCCCAGAGCCGCGAGCCGCTTTGTACATTCATCACCCTTCAACCGTGAACAGAACTTTACATTATGAGAAACAAAGATCCGTCCTTCGTAAGGTTTCAACCTAGTCACTAACCTCTCTAATCCAATCCAAACAAGCTTATCCGGCATATGTAGAAAAACAGCACTCGCATAGATCAAATCGTAGAGAATTCCCGATCCAAACCTACTAAATTCCATATCTTCTCCTCTCACAATCAAAGGGCGTTTGTTCAACAGACCTTGAGATGGAAGCTCGTACCTAAACGCAGCCATTAAAGAAAGCTCATCCCTTTCTAGACAATGAAAGTGCTCTGGATTCAAGTACCGGATGAAATGCAATCCAACACGAAGCGTGCCGCATCCAATCTCAAGGACACGCGATTCCGGCCGGAGTTTAACCGAATCGGCGAGAAACTCAAACACGTCGCGCCCTCCGGCCCAAGGTTCCCCGTAGTTGCTGTGGTGTTCCTCTACAAGAAGCTCGCTAGGGCAAGGTAAAGCGGTGTGGTTGTTCCATTCGTCTTCTTTGTAGTGAGAAATGCCCTTGAATCTGGAAATTAGAAAAACTCCATTACAGATCTAAAGCAACTAGTGCCAAATTAGATGAGCTGAATTACAGATCTAAAGCAACTAGTGCCAAATTAAACGAAATTTTGAATTAAAACCCTAGAATCTGAATAGAGAGAGAGATCGTACTGATTTAAATCTTCGAGCTGTTGAGCGCGAGTGCGAGGATTGATGCCCTTGCGGAGAATGTTCTGTTGCATTTGTAGATTGTTCTGATGGATCTGATCCTTCAACCAAGCTATGTCTTCGGAAGTTGCAGAGATTCGGTCTGTGGATCTCTGGAAAGCTTGGTCGTTGACGGTAATGGCGGTGTTGGAACAAGGGCAGGAAGAGAGAGAAGAAATGAGGAAGAATAGAAAAATGGCTGCTGATGCTACTGATAATACTAGCATTGGCACTGTAACTACTACTCCCTTTGGTGATGGAGCCATTTTGTTTTGCTGCTCTTCCGATCTCTGGATTTCTGCGCGACTTCGCATTTTATGTGTATCTTCGAAGAGGGATATTTTTGTCAATTTCTTCATCTATTTATTTATTTTATTGTTTACACAGGGTGGGGTTCACCCGTCTCCAGACATTCGATGCCAAAACTTCCATATTAATTGGGAACAGATTTTTTGGTAGATCTTATTTGATTACGTCTATTTTTAGTCTGGTTTAACAAAAAAAAAAAATAGATTTTAGTAAAAATATTAATAAAATCATTTGAAAGTGCACAACATTAATATGGGTGATTAACGAACCATGTTCAAGCCCAACACGTTAAAATCTCACTGGGGCTGTTTAATAAATGAGCCAAGTTCGAACTAGATTTTCAAACTCCTTGAATTAACGAACTAAAAGCTTGGCTCGGTTATATAATACTTAACAAATTGAAATATTTAAAAAATAATTTCTTTTCTTAAAACTAAAATTAAATACATTTATTATGCATTAGTAAAGATAAATAATATATAATCTATACTAGCAGGTGGCACGTGCGATGCACGTAAGAGCGGAAAGGAGTTAACCACAGTTAATAGGAGTTAAAAGGGAGACGTAAAAACCCGTGGGTGCGATTGAACTCTCCCCCAGTTCAATCGTGATTGATTGTGATTCTATTCTTTAAATAAATAGATGGGGGTGGTTTGGGAATGAAAGTAAAACATTAAATTAAAGTTTTGTTTTATATAAGGGTAGTTTAGGAATTTTGGAAAATTCAAGCTACACTTGCCTCTCCCATTATAATAGTAAAGATGGGGGTAGTTTGGGAATTAAAGTAAAACATTAAATTAAAATTTTGTTTTATATAAGGGTAGTTTAGGAATTTTGGAAAATTCAGGCTACGCCTGCCTCTCCCATTATAATAATGAAGATTACATGATAAAAATATCATTTATATAATTATAAACTTATACTAAAATTTGAGTTAACACCGTAATTTCTTTACTTAAGATAATAAAGTAAAATTTTCACTTAATATAAATAGTTATATCCAATGAACCAAACTGTTCGTGAACTACTCGAGTTCGTTTACTAAAGTTTGAGCTTGTTTATTTAATAAAAAGTCAAGCTTAAGCTTGATTTTCAAGCTCGATTAATTAACAAATAAGCTTGAACACACCACTATTCGGCTTGGTTTGATAACACAAAGTCAGTATTAGATATAGTTTTTTTTGTAAAAAAGTAAATTATAATTAAAAAAACCTAGTATAGACTTTTTTTTAAGGCTCATAAAAGGACAAAACAATATAAAAATGACGAAATTCTTTGTTTCGTCGTCTATCTATAATAGACGCATGCTTCTTTCCCAAAATTTATAAAAAAAACTTAACCTTGTTTTAAGACATGATATATGTCCTTTTATATTTTTTCCATAGCAAGTGGACACGCTATCAAACGGTATAAAGCATGAAAATGATTACCCGTAGTAAACTTATAAACAAATAGACCCGAAATTTAAACATGCCAAATAGGATCTTATTCTGGCTGGGATAGAGTAAAGTATTTTGCCCAGCCTTCAAGTCAACCTCTAAAAATCATGAATATATTTACCCAAAGTAGACTTATAAACAAATAGACCCGAAGAATTTTAACTCCTGTGTTTTTTTTCTAAAAATCAAGGTTAAATTCTTTGCCCGAAGGGTTAATGACTCTTAACCACATTTAAAGGATATTAAAAGGGACACGAGGCGGGTTGGAGAGACTAGACCAAAGTATTTTACTCTGGCCTCAACTAGAGGAAAGTCTGAATCCATATTAATTTGGGGTGGCTTTAGGCCAAGCCTAATTATCCGGCTTGAAGTTTAGGCCCACTGAGTCTGTCTTACTTTGGACTCGGCAGAGCTTGGCCTGGATTTCAGGCCTGAACTAAATTATGGGCTGAACTTAGGCTAACCTTAGTTCACCCAGAAGTACTATACATAAGTCTTATTTTTTTTCTATACATCTTAATCTAATATTTTTTTTGTTTTTTTTTTTGGAAGGTAAGCTGGGGATTATTTTTAAGTCTTATTTTTTCTATACATCTTGATCAAATATCTTTTAAGTTTGTTAATCATTGATGAATGATAGTTTTTTTTTTTACATGTTTTTTTTATGTAGAGTTTTTAATGTTTTAGGGTCCCCATGATTAGTAATCAAATGTATTTTCTTATTTGTTAATGTCACTAATAAACTTTTAAGGGCAGATTTAGTTAGGTATATAGTCCACACAGACTTCATCTTGGGCTAGCTTGAAGTCAGCCCAAACTCAGACCAAAGCCCAATGTTATTTTCTGAACTGAGATTTGCCTTGAACAGGGGTTTTAAACTTTGAACTGAACTCTGGTTAACGCCATCCCATTCCCAACAAAGCCCGGCCCGACCGCCACCGGTAGTATCAACACATACACATTTACGTCTTTAAATGGATAATAATGCCCATTGTCTTCAACCTTTTTTTCTTCTTACCATCTCCTATAATTTTTCTTTACTTACTCCAGCCACCAATGTGACCACTGCAACTATTGCCCTCATGAATTGAACTGCCAAGATTAATGAATACGGATATAGTTTATACAGACATATTTGTTTGTAGAACTTTAAAGAGATCATCTAAAAAGAGAACATCTTTGAAAATATAACAAAGTTATGGGCCTTATTGCTCCATGTTGTTGTTCATAAGGATCATATAAACAAGTAATTAACAGATCCAAAAAACTTGAACAAACCACTCCTCATAACATTCCATTAATCTTTCTAAACCAAAACATGAATATAACACCACATTTTACAAAAATAAGAAAAACTTCGTTAAAGGGATATTTTCCCTTACATCAGATCAGACATCCTTCTTCTGTGGTGACCCATTGGAACTCTCAAATTTGGATAAGAGGTAGTGACCTTGTTTCGCAGAGTGGAGGATGTCTTTGTATCCGAGCCGTTGCAATTGCGACTCTCTATTGGAAGAATGTTTGATTCTCCGTACCGAGACTTCTTATTTGAATTTCTTAAAATTGCTTTGAAATGAGGATCCGAATAACTGAGGGACTGGGATCCCGAAAATTGGATTGAACTTAGAGTCCCGGACTTCAAAATTCTTGCTCTTCCATTCATTTCTCCATTTGCAGCACTTTGCCTTTGGCGACTGGCCACTGTGGAAGTCATGAACCGAGGTTGGGAATGGGAATGGGGATGGGAATTAGAAATACTTCTTCGAATTGATTTCTCGGCAGTTCGAAGGGTTCTAATTAGATCTTCGTGGGCACTTCTTGGGGTCTCTTTCTGATCTTCGAGAAGCTGATACGTAGTTGAGAAAAGCTTCTTGTTTTCATGTAACAGGAACTCAGCTTTTTGCATTTGGTTCCTGACTTTATGACATTCTTCTTCAGCATCTCTCATCTCTTCATCCAGCTCAGATATCCTCTTTTCCCGCTGCTTCTTCAAGTCCTGAATAAAGATGGGCCGCCTTAATAACAATCCAAAACATCCATACTTGAGGATATTATCAGTAATGAAGAAATCAGAAAGTGAAATACCTCTGGAAGTTCTCTATTGGACTCTACTGATCTAACTCTTTTCGCAAAGTTCAAAGAGCATGTTGTCTCCCCAACATCTTCTTCACATGGGCTTATGTGCACAAGCATCAATGCCTTTGAACCATCACCTAAATCATTCAAAGCAAGAAACAAGTAAGATATTTTGCAATTTAAACAGTTTAAAAAGAAAACTAAGAGATTGCAGTACTCTACCAAGGGAATCTTTGAGAATTTGCGTCAGCTTGCTATTTCTGCACCCAAAGAAATAAGAACCAAGTTAAACCAGATGATAGTTTGATCACTATGAAGAAACTGCAACCCAGTCAGGTTTTCCTCAGAGTGTTTAGAAGCTGTGTTGCAATTCTAAGCTTGGGGGTGTAATGCAAATTGTATTGCATTCAGCTTGTTACAACTTTAGTACTACTCACGTGCCTCGTACAGTTTTTGGGGGTTTTCCTAATTGGATTAGGAGTTTGTTTCAAGTTAGGTTTCTACCGGGTATATAATATAATATTAGGTCCAGTGTTTTCTATTTTGCAGAGAACTATATTGTTTGAGAGGCTGTGAGAGAATTATCTCTGTAATCTCTTTGCTTTGAACTAGTGAAGAAGGTGACCCCTCTGTGGACGTAGCACATCAGGTGAAACATGTAAATCTTGTATATTCTTGTGTGTTTTTGTGTCGTATTTGCAAGTTATTTTCAGCAAAGGAGTGTAGTATTAGAGAAAAATTATATTAGAAAAATAATAATGTAATATCTATGAGATACACAAGATCTCATAGATAATTTTAGACTAGTATCTCAGATTTAGATTGGTATAAATTAGGTTGATTGAGATTATGTAGGATATTTACTTATTTCTCAGTGTCTATCATTTTCTTTATAAACTCTTCTTGGGGTAATGTATAATTTATCCAAGTTTTCAATAAATCAGTTTATTCACATGGTATCAAAGCAATCGATCCGTTAGTGACCTCTCTTCTTGGGGTAATGTATAATTTATCCAAGTTTTCAATAAATCAGTTTATTCATGGTATCAAAGCAATCGATCCGTTAGTGACCCCTTAGCTCTCACTTTCTCTTTTCGGCGGGTGGTACTTCTACTACTTGCCAGGTGTGAAACTTTGTCATCATCATCATCATCATTATTATTATTATTATTATTTTATTTTTCAAATTAAAAAACCCACTATCATCCATCCCTTTATAATCCCCAATTTTCACACTCACACCTCTCGAATTTTTATAATCGAAGACCGCTCCAACGAGAGTTTTTCTTCAACTCACCACATGCTACTTCGTGTGCTACTGAGAGAAGAGATCATGATGGCCTAATCTAGCGGGCCACCAGCTCCAACAAACTCATAAATGAGCGGGATGCGACTAAGATGGACTTTACAGACTGGTGGTGACCACCAATAAACACGGTTGTATGTTCTACCATTCATCAACAAATCAAGGAAGATCAAGGGCTAGGAGTACTCGACTTGTGGAAAACCCATGAAGATCTCAATCCTCCTGTGTTTGAGAGGGAGTATTAGAGAAATATTATATTAGTAAAATAATAATGTAATAACTATGAGATACACAGAATCTCATAGTTAATTTTAGATTAGTATCTCAGATTTAAATTGGTATGAATTAGGTTCATTGAGATTATATATTTTTTCTTCTCAGTGTCTATCATTCTCTATATAAACCCTTTTTAGGGTAATGTGTAATTCATCCTCATGTGTACTCCCAGTTCACCCACAAAAAAGATGAGAAAGAATTGGGGCCAAAAACCAAACCCAACAGAGAACTTGCCTGTAGGGTATGTGACCACGCTTCCTTTTTAGGGCTGCAATTACATCCCCGAGAGCTGAAAGCGAGAGATTTATGGCTCTTCCCTCATCGAGTGTCTGTCCGGTGGCTCCTGTCTTCAAGCACCGCTCACTTCCTCCGAGATCCACCATCCACAATTTGCTTACTTCTGCTTTACCTTCCGTCGCACCCCGGGGTTGGCCAATGGTAATTCTAGTTAAGCTAGATATATGGAATAATTACCAATCCAAATTAACCCATAAAGAACAAGTAGAAATCAGATGAGGCCTGAGAACCCACCAATGCGATCTGCTAGATTCTTCATTCACATTCGTCCATGAGGTGGATCGGGCCCGCCTCCCTTTTGAGTACCACCGACTTGCCTGTGTAAAATCTGATACACCAACCTCCGTGAGCCTCTCTATTTCCACGGACCCATTCGGATCTGTTTGAATGTTGAGACAGCTGTAGTAGAACCAGCTAAACCATAGTTAGCAATCTAGCAAATGTCCCACATATTTAGTTCTACTTTTGGTTTGTTTTTTCAAATGGTCTATGGGCTGATCTAATTACCATTTCGATACAGCTTCACATGCTTTAGTGGATGACCTTGGAGCCAGTAGATCCCTGAGACTACCCATGTAAACCTCCAACATGCTCATTGAGAAAGTAAAAGAAGCTGAGCTATCACCAGAGGTTTGACGGAAGAGTTCTTCAAGAGCTCGAAGAACAATCCCCGGCTGGTCATTTGTCCCCTCCTGGAAAATCAAATAAACTCCACACCATCATAAATGACAAAAAGGAGAAATTTCAAAAACAAGATTGTGAGACAAACCCAATTCACATCTCAGTTACTGACCATAGTAAATGTCTTGCCGGTGCCGGTCTGACCATAAGCTAAAATGCACACATTGTGCCCATCCAGTGCAGATCTGAGGGTTGGTTCAACCTCAACAAAAACATCCTCTACAGAATTTTCAAGCAGCCTAAGTCTCTTCAATTGGAGACAAAAAAAAAAGAGGAATTTAATTAGGTACTCACCTTGGCTTGCTTCTTGAGGAAACACCTTATCAAGACCAAACTCTTTCCTACTTCCAACAGACCTAACCATGATCTTCTCTGATCCAGTAGAAATGGGTTCTCGAATTCTTCTCTTTTCGGTAGATAAAAAAGGTCTAACTCGGCAGAAGACTCGAATGCTGCCTGAAAACTGAGATCAATCATTTCAAGAACACAATTCAAAGAAGTTCATAAGTAAACCAACTAAGATCCGTTACCTTTAAGGTCTAGTATCTTATTCAATGTTTCTCTCCGCTTCTCATCCAAAGATCTCTGCCTCAACCTCAATCCCTCGATTTCTCCTACATAATTAAATCAATTAAAAAAACTTAGACTAAGATCAAACATAAACTTACACATGCAAATGCAGAAACCATACCTTCAAGATTCAAGATTGTTTGTTCTAACGCTTTCTTTTCATGCTCAGGAACCACATTCACATCAGTATAAACAGCAGGAGTTGTGGGCGATTCAAGCAATTCAGACACCAGAGGAAGCCCCTCGAATGAATCAGGGTTCATCCCAAGAGGGGTTTCCATGGGCAGTGAGATCTGTTCTTCTTCAGTTGAAATGAACATTTCTTTCCAAGCTTCCTAAAAATTACAGCTTTCTTGGATCAAAGAATGCTCCTTTTCCCAACTAAATAGAAAGAAAAAATAAACAAACAAATTCCAAACTAAATATTTTAAAAAATTTGAAAATAATTCACTCTCTCTGTTCACAAGAAATGGAACTAAGAACATCAAACATCAAGTACTAAATCTAGTTGGGGCCTATCTTAGATGCTTTATGCCCCTATGTTTCCATACAAGAAAACAAACAAGAACCGAGTAGTACCGAGAACTAATTACTACTACTATAGCAAAAACAGGACAGATTCCGAAACCCTAGAAATCTTTGAAACCCCATCTCAAAAAATCAAATGGGTGTCTTTTATTTTCCATGATTAATCTCTGAGAAATGAAAGTTTCGGCAATTAGGTGGAAAAAAAAAAAACAGTAAAATAAAAAATCTTCAGTTGCTTCAGATCTAAAATGAACTGTAAAGGTGTTTTTCAGACAGGAGCGTGAGGAGCGGAGGGGCAAAACTGGAATTATATAAAACAGCGGGTCCTTTGACTGCAATCTGCTGCAGTAATTTTTAGGTAACCGGCTTACAGAGAGGCAGAAGACTTAGCGTTAACGGCAAACTTGTAATAATGGCGGCAACGACAATTTTCCGGCCGTTGGAATTTAAAATTCAAATTTTGCAGTATCGGTTGCCGCGAGCGAATCTCTGCTTCACTGGGTTCCGGCTCCCGGTGACTGGAATAACGTTCAGGTTAAAAATCACGAGTGAGGTAGGACATAAATACCCTTGGAATATTTTGAAATGACGGTGCTTCTTACGACCCTTGCTCAAATGACTCGCAATCCTCTCAAGTTGTAACCGGATTCGGAGGAGTCCGGTTATGCCCTGAGGTCGCCACGTATCTCTTTTGACACCCCTAAACTATGGTTAAGATTCAACCACCCCTAGGGTACACCAAACATTCCTTGGTTTTTAAAAATAATATTAATTTTTTAAAACCATGATTAAAATATTTTTAATATTAAAAAAAACCTAAGGGTAGTAGGGTTAGGGTGAATCTTAACCATAGTTGAAAAGTGTCAAAACAGAGACACGTGGTGATCTGCTGGAAAAGGGAATGAAATCTAAGAACGGTAATCTTCTCCAGTTGTAACCGGTTTTGGGCAAAACCGGACATGTCCCTTTTTACACCCCTTAATTGTGGTTAAGATTTACCTACCCCTAGGGTTCACCCATCTCTCTTTGGTTTTAAAAAAAATTAACCCTAAGAGTTGGTAAATTTTAACCACAATTAACAAAAATATTTGTTATTTCTTTCTAAAAACCAAGAATAGATAGATGAACCTTAGGGAATAGTGAATCTTAACCATAGTTATGAGATGTCAAAAGAGACATGTGGCCACCTCATGGACGTAACCAGTTTTGGCAAAATCAGTTACATCTGGGGAAGAATACGTCCCAAGATCCAAAGGTGAGAGAGGGCTTAGGTGGGGTTTCCTTTATGGGAAGTACCTGATAAGACTTAAGAGATATCCCATCACAGCCAATTATCCGGAGAGAGTTCAATTGCACCCACAAGTCATCACGTGTTCCTGTTAATCCCAGTTAACAGTGGTTAAGTTTCACTAACCCTTAAGATTCAATATTCTAACTTTGGTTTTTTTTTAAAAATATTTAAATTTTGTTTTAACTCAAGTTAAGAATTTGTAACTCTTACGGTTAATATTTTTTTTTAAAATCTAAAAACTAAGGTTAAATTGGTGAATCCTAAAAATTAGTGAATCTTAACCACTGTTAACAGGGATTAACAGGGACACATGGTAACTTGTGGGTGCAATTGAACTCCCCCCGAATCCAATCGCAATTGTAGTGATTCGATCTCCTGATAAGAAGGCATCGCAGGTATACTAATTAGGGTTCAACTACTTTATAGTGGCGCACGTGTCTACTGCAAAACGGTGGGGCCTACGCATTGTTCATCCATCGATGAGTCCCATCAGGAGGATCTAGCAGAGAATTTAGCAAGTCTCAATTTTTTTTTAGGTCATTGGCAATTTGAGATGGCCAAAAGGGACTTTTAGTGTTTGCCGGATTGGCAGTTGGGATCATATTCAATCGTGAATATGCCCTGTCTGTTCTGGGGTGGTTTAAAAATAGTGAGATGCTTTTATTGATTCTAATTTCGAGCCTCAATTTTTCTTTGACGTGCATGGTTTGCAACAGTATATTATCTGTATCCTCGAAGAGGGATCAGATTTGGTCTTCTTCTCGTAAGACCAAAACCGTCTTGCCCATTTTGAGTATCCGACATGTGGCAATAAAATGGGAGAAGTCGTTTCATTTTCTCCCCGATTTTTTGACTTATCTCTAATTGATATCCTTTTTCCTTTTTTATTGTCACATGTCGAAAGCCCACTAAAAACAAGATGGTTTTGGTCCTCCGAGAGAAAGACCAAATCGGATCCCCACTCAAAGACTACTCCTAATACAAAGAGTGATTACACAAGTCATTAGAAAAAAATTCAATTGCACACATATGTCCATTTTAAACCTCATTAATTATGGTTAAATTTATTAATCCTTAGGATTAAAGGCCTTAAACTTAGTTTTTTGAAGAAAAAAAAATATTAATTTTAAGAGTTAAAACTTATTAATGAGAGTTAAAGAGGCTTTGTGAATACGATTGAACACTCCTGAGTTCAATCACAATTAGACAGTATCGGGACTTTGTGATTGTACCCTCCTGTTATTGGAGAGTTTCTCTTTTGTGGGAATTGAACAAATGACTTCCTCCTCAATAAGGAGCACACATTCACCATTCAAAAGAATGCTTTACATGGATTGTTTTGATCATAAGATCATTTGGTACATTGTTTGTGGTAATAGATCGTGTGGCGCCAAGGATCCTCTACTACTGCATGCTAATTTGGTCTGATAGTTTTACAAATCGACATGTATCCTAATTAACCCTAATTGATCAGCAAAACCGATATGCTAGCGGAAATAAGGCAACGGATTACCTTTGGCAAATGCCCAAAAATTATTTTTGGACATCGCCTCTTTGAATGATGCGTGGTAAGCACTTAACAAAAGAGGTGATAGCATGCATGTGCATGTATCACCCATACGATACATGCACACTCCCAAATAACCACGTGTACTATTTGACACCCATCAATTTGTAATTAAGATTCACTCATCCTTAGGGTTAAAAAATATAATCTTGTTTCATAGAAGAAGAAAAAAATTAAAAGAATATAACCTTCCTTATGATTTACTCACTCATGTGGCTACTTTTTTATAAAATACTTTTTAGTATACCAATATTATATTATTTAACCCTATGGATAAGCGAAACTTAATCACAATTAATGAGTGTCAAATAGTACACGTGGTTATTTGGGAGGTGTGTATATACTGTATGTGCGATACATGCGCATGCATTCTATCACCTCTTTAGTTAAGTGTTTCCCACGCGTTATTCAAAGAGATGATGCCCGGGAGTGATTTTCGGACATTTGCAAGAGGTAATCCGTTGCCGGAAAAGAATTGTATAAACTAACAAATTGTTTGGTTAGTGGAGAAACGTGTTGCACTTTGGTGAATATCGAACTGGTTGCAACTAGTGGGATTGAAGCTGTTCCTTAGGATACTTGATGACTTCATTTGGCAATGGGATACATAGTGGGTGTCCATGTTACCTTGCACCGGGGCCCTTGTAGGTACGTCATGTGGCTGGTGGATGAGCGAGGAGGTGCGGAGCTTTGATATTGCCGCGCACTATCGAGCAGGTGGTGCGCCTTTCCTCATTTGTGTGTGTTGCGTCTTTATTTTTTTTCAAAATTAGAAGGCTACTTTTGACTTTAACCATATTAGGTCTTTAGAGCCTCTTAGTTTCAAATGCTTGAGTGGAGGTTACACTCAATGCCTCTCAGGTGATAGCGAAGTTGCGTCCCTCAACAAGGGAGGTTCTAGAATCATGTCCTAAAGGAAAATTCTCAAAAAATAGATAGCAGTTCTTCAAGTGCGTGCTTCTTTAACCCCCAAGGGTGTAGCCCAGTGATCACTTTGATGAACTATAAACTCGGAGGTCTTGAGTTCGATCCTGGCTCCCCTTACTAACGGTTGTATGGGGTGGGGTATTACCTATGTATCCCGTAGGACTAGAATGAGGTTTTAAGGCTCAGGATATCTAAAGTTATCAAAAAAAAAAAAAAAAATGTGCTTCTTCTTCTAGACCTTCAAACAAATCAAGCTTCTCAACATACCTAACAAATATTAGGATTTTTTTTTAATTTTTATGAAGCCCCTCATGGGGAAGGGGGGTTTGACAAGGACCCCTACCGGTTTTATTAATAAAGAAAACCATGGGGACATAAAAACTTATCCCAACAAAGGAACTTAAATATTAAGATTTAAAATTTTACTGAAAGTGGACAAAATTATGAGTAGTGGAGGCTAGATAAGAACTTGATTGATAAGTTTAAATACAAAGCGGAACTCTGTTTCATAGGAAAACAAATTGGAGTTCTCCCTTTCACTTATACCGGTGACAATTATTTTTTTTAAAAATGTTTTGTAAAATTATCAATGACTTTCTCCATAATTATAGAAGTGTCACTGTCTTTATGTTAAAAATGAGAGCTTGGTAAGTTATTTTTTCCCTCAAATTTTGTCAAATTGGAGAGTAGAAGACGGGTAGGGAGTCATTTTTATAGCTTCAACTCAAACACTCACTCCCTAGTTCTTCCCCCATCTCGATGTTCACCCCCTCAACGGTCTTTTTTTAAAAAAAAATTAGAAGAAGAAAACGAGATAACGAGTTGAAACAGCGCATCAGATTTTGCGAGCGGAAATCACGGCCCTAAAATATCAAGTTGTTATGAGGAGCCTGTTGGAGGACGATTTTCCCCTATACGGCTCCCTAAACAGAAGAAGAGAGTTGGTTTATGGACGTCTTGGAGATGCTCTATGGAGGTTTGATTTTAAGGCCAAGTCTGCTAGGAGATTTAATTGCTATCTACTCAAAGAAAATAACTAAGGAAATAAATAACAGCACATGGCTGCACTTGAATGGCATATTATTGGTTACAATATATAGAGCACAAAATATCAATATAAAGCAATGGTGTTTTTGTTTTGCAACAATTCCTCTGACCGTGCCTGAGTATTATATTCGAGCATATTCAATCTGTTGTATTTTGTGTGTGGGGTTCTTTGGTGTTGTTGGTGTAGTGGGTGTGTTGTGTAAAAAGTGTAAAACTTAATTTTTGCCTTGTGTTTTAGTCCCACATCGGAAAGAGAAAAAGTTGTGAAAGAGTTTATAAACTCTAACACTTTCATACTTTGGTAATAATAAAGGAGTGGGCTAGGCCCTCGCGCATGTGTGAGGCCCAAGGAGAGGCCAAAGTGGTTTCAATGGGAATTTGGCGAGCCGGGCCGGAAACCCTTCATGCGCGACGCGTTGCGGGTCGCGCCGGTGCGCAAACATCAAAGACACACACGGGCGGCCGGCCGGGCCGGGCCGCGCGCGTGGGGTCTTGAATGGTTTTTTATTTTTTGTTTTTTATCTTACTTCTCCTTGGCTTTTGGGTTACTAAAAGTTACCGTTTATTACTGTTATAAAATATTTAATCACTCTATTAAAAACGGTATTAAGAATTTAATTTCCTATTTCGGTTTCAGATCTAAAAGAATTTCCTTTTGGTTTTTAGAAACTCTATATAAGTGTATTAGTTTCTGTAAACAATACACAACAACAAACACGAATTTCAGAGTTCTTTCAAAAAGCTTTCTTTTGTGATCTTCCGAATTTTTTCTTCCAGTTGAGTTCGCTGTGACCAGAGAAAGGAGAGTGCTCCCTTATCTCTGGAATAGATCGTTGTATCCTGGGGGTGCCCGCATTTATCCTACGAGCATCACAGGTTGAGAAGAACCTGTAGGGGCGGATTTCACCTTAAGGTCAGCGTGTTATAACACGTGCCTCGATCTTCTCTACTGACGAGTTGCTGGTAATCTACAGATTTTTTGTTGCTGTTCTCAAACATACAGATTCTGGAATTCTTATCTACGGGTCTACTGCTACATATGAATTGGTGATCGGTAAACTCTGCCTTTTTAGCATACAGATAATAACAATCTTAAGGTGAATTCTTCAATTCAAATTATCTGTACGCAAGCATGATGTCCAACTCTGAAAAACAAATTCCTTTTTATGGAAACAATTTCAAAAGATGGCAACAAAAGATGATGTTCTACCTTAACACCCTGAATGTTGCATATGTTATTATTGATCCAAAATCTTATGAGAATGAATTAGAACCTGCTAGAACACTGGTTAAGGATAAATGAGATCATGCAGATTACATGTGTAGGAATTACATACTTAATGGCTTAATTCCTCCTATTTATGATGTGTACTGTAAGGTGAAAACTGCTAAAGATCTATGGGAAATGCTAGAGAAAAAGTACATAACAGAAGATGCAGGAACTAAAAAATTTGTAGTTGGTAGGTACTTTGATTACAAAATGGTGGATGATAAATCTGTTATATCTCAAGTACATGATTTACAGATCATTGTACATGAGATTCTAGAAGAAGGTATGACCATTAGTGATGGTTTTCAAGTAGCTGCAGTGATAGAAAAATTGCCTCCCTCGTGGAAGGAATTCAAAAATTTGTTAAAACATAAAAGGAAATAGATGACACTCGAAGACCTTATTGTTCGCCTCCGGATAGAGGAAAACAACAGAATTTTAGAGAACAAAGAAAAAATTGCAGAATTAAATTCAAAGACGAATTTAATTGAAGGGATGTCAAAGAAAAAATATGATAATAAAGCAAAGGGTAAATCTGATTTTCACAAGAAGCGAAGTGAGAAAACCAAATTCCAAAAACCGGTTTTTAAGAAAACAACAGGGGATTGTTTTATCTGTGGGAAGCCGGGACATCATGCAAGGAGCTGTAGATTCCGAAAATTTGGTCATCCTGACAAGAAAAATCCAAGATCTGCTCAAGCCAATGTTGCAGAGACGGAGAGTTTTTCTGCAGTAATATCTGAAGTTAATTTTGTGGACAATATGAAGGACTGGTGGGTGGACACAGGGGCCACCAAGCATATCTGTGGTGACAGGAATGTTTTTTCCTCCTATGAAATAGTAGGAAAGGAAGAAAAACTCTTTATGGGTAATTCTTCAACTTCAGCAATTGCAGGAAAAGGATCAGTGAACTTGAAATTCACTTCTGGGAAAATTCTTAATTTAAAGGAAGTCCTTCATGTTCCAGATATAAGGAAAAATTTAGTCTCTGGTTCACTCTTGAGCAATAAGGGATTTAAGTTGGTGTTTGAAGCAGATAAATTTGTACTTACAAAAAATGGAATTTTTGTTGAGAAGGGTTATGCTAGTGAAGGTCTTTTTAAGTTGAATGTAATCGTTGAGAAAATGAATAAGACATCTACTTCTTCTGCTTATTTGATTGACTCCCTTAATGTATGGCATGATAGATTAGGACATATAAATGTTAAATCTATAAACAAGTTGATGCTATTAGGATTAATTCCTAAAACATTTACCGCCCATGAACAAAAATGTGAAATTTGTGTAGAATCTAAATTTTCTAAGAAACCATTTAAATCTATAGAAAGAAATTCTGAACTTCTAGGATTAATTCATAGTGACTTATGTGATTTAAAATCTACAGTCACTAGAGGTGGTAAAAAATATTTCATAACATTCATTGATGACTATAGTAGATTCTGTTATGTTTATTTATTAAAAAACAAAGATGAAGCTCTAGAAAAATTTAAAATATGGAAATTAGAAGTAGAAAAACAGATAGGAAAATCTGTTAAAATTCTAAGATCCGACAGGGGTGGTGAATATGATTCACACTTATTTTCTGAATTTTGTGAAAACAATGGAATAATACACCAAACTACAGCTCCATATTCTCCTCAATCTAATGGAATAGCTGAAAGAAAAAATAGGACTTTAAAAGAAATGATGAATGCCATGCTTATTAGTTCTGGTTTACCTTATAATTTGTGGGGGGAAGCAATTCTCTCTGCTTGTTACATTTTAAATAAAATACCTCATAAAAATTGTGATAAAACTCCTTATGAGTTATGGCATAAAAGGCGTCCATCCTTTAAATATCTCAGAGTGTGGGGGTGTTTAGCAAAGGTTGCTTTACCTACTCCAAAGAGAACTAGAATAAGTCCTAAAACTGTTGACTGTGTATTTTTAGGCTATTCTCAAAATAGTAGTGCTTACAGATTTCTAATAATTAAATCAGAAAATAATGGAGTAGATTCAAACTCAATTATTGAGTCTAGAGATGCAGAGTTCTTTGAGAACTGTTTTCCTTTTAAGGAAAACTCTAAAGGTATAGATCATATGTTATCAACTAGTTCATCAACAATAAATCAATATGTACCTTTAGAAAATTCAATAGAACCTGTAGGTATTTCTAATAATTCTTTAGAAGAATTAGAACTCAGAAAAAGTAAAAGAGCAAGGAAGGACATAAACTTGGTCCTGACTTTATTACTTTTTTATTAGAAAATGATCCTAATTCCTTTAGAGAGGCTATGTTTTCTCATGAAGCATCATATTGGAAAGAAGCTGTTAATACTGAAATGGACTCCATTATGGCTAATAAAACATGAGAATTAGTAGATCTTCCTCCTGGAAGTAAAACAATTGGATGTAAATGGATATTTAAAAGAAAGCTAAAAACTGATGGATCCATAGATAAATTTAAAGCCCGGTTAGTTGCTAAGGGTTTTAGACAAAAAGAAGGAATAGATTTCTTTGATACTTACTCACCTGTAACTAAAATTACTTCAATTCGAGTATTGATGTCACTTGCATGTATTTTTAACCTTGAAATACATCAGATGGATGTTAAGACTGCATTTTTAAATGGAGATCTTGAAAAAGAAATCTACATGGATCAACCTGAGGGGTTTATAATTCAAGGTCTAGACCATAAAGTTTATAGATTGAAAAAATCTCTTTATGGTCTTAAACAAGCACCTAAACAATGGCACCAAAAATTTGATAATGTGTTAATATCAAATGACTTTAAAATAAATGAAGCAGACAAGTGTTTGTACTCTAAATCTTTTGGCAAAGATTGTGTAATCATCTGTTTATATGTAGATGATATGCTAATTATAGGAACGAATAAAGAAATCATAATTAGCACTAAGAAATTCTTAAACAAGAATTTTGACATGAAAGATTTAGGAACAGCAGATGTAATTCTTGGAATTAAAATTCTAAAAATTTTTGAAGGGATAACTTTATCTCAGTCTCACTATATTGAAAAAGTGTTGAAGAAATTTGAGCAATATGAGTGTAAACCTGTTAAAACACCTTTTGATCATAATTGTATGTTGAAAAAACATACAGGAGAGGGTGTATCTCAACTAGAATACTTAAGGGTAATAGGTAATCTCATGTACATAATGAACTGTACAAGACCAGATATAGCTTATGCTGTAGGGAGACTTAGTAGATATACTTGTAACCCAAATCAAACTCATTGGGATGCTTTGATCAGAGTATTGAGATATCTGAGACACACATTAGATTATGGTCTAAATTATAAAAGGTATCCCGCTGTATTAGAAGGATACAGTGATGCAAATTGGATTTCAGATTCAGATGAATCTAAATCTACGAGTGGATATGTATTCACTCTTGGAGGAGGTGCAGTGTCATGCAAGTCTACAAAACAGACATGCATAGCCCGATCTACTATGGAATCGGAATTTATAGCTTTGGATAAAGCTGGTGAGGAAGCAGAATGGTTGAGAACATTGTTGGTTGATATACCACTTTGGAGAAAACCAATGCCTGCGATTCTAATACATTGTGATAGCCAAGCTGCTATAGCTAAAGCTAAGAATGTATCCTACAATGGGAAATCCCGACATATTCGTCGAAGGCATAATTCAGTTAAAGAGTTACTAAATAACGGAATTATTGCACTTGATTTTGTAAGGTCAAAAGAAAATTTGGCGGATCCATTGACCAAAGGGCTAGCTAGAGAGCTAGTAATCTGTACATCGAGGGGGATGGGGCTAAAGCTTATTGATAAATAATCACCTACAACAGTAACCCAACCTACTTGATTGGAGATCCCATGAACTAGGTTCAAAGGGAAAACAAGTTGTTGAGTGATTGTGTGAGAGCACTAATATGGAGAATTCTCCTCTCTCATCCCTATGGTGTAGTAGTGCTAATTGTAACGAGATGAGGATGAGTCTTTGACTCTTAATGCCTTCTATAACTGATTTTCAGTGGGATGTTATGTTACAAGACATTCTTGATAGAGGTACCTATATGAGTGTGGAAGTGGGGCCGCTTCCTATGAGAATTGAGGCTGATTCTCTAGAGCGCTTATGAAAACCGGGATATTGCACATGGCCGATAACGTGCATAACCGTTAGAACTCAACTGTAAAATATTTTTTATTTTGTGTTATTGTGCGTATAATATATTATTAATCTATGAACCAAAGAGCTTGGTTCAAGACTCAGTTCACCAATCTCTTCGTAGATTTAATATATTAACACTAAGTAAAGGTTCAAGTCCAAAAGACACCTTGTCTTAATCACAGTAACTTCGCATCTCTTTTTATCCGCTTTCTTAAATGATTCAAAATTATGTTTTATGTGGGGGATTGTTGTATTTTGTGTGTGGGGTTCTTTGGTGTTGTTGGTGTAGTGGGTGTGTTGTGTAAAAAGTGTAAAACTTAATTTTTGCCTTGTGTTTTAGTCCCACATCGGAAAGAGAGAAAGTTGTGAAAGAGTTTATAAACTCTAACACTTTCATACTTGGGTAATAATAAAGGAGTGGGCTAGGCCCTCGCGCATGTGTGAGGCCCAAGGGGAGGCCAAAGTGGTTTCAATGGGAATTTGGCGAGCCGGGCCGGAAACCCTTCATGCGGGTCGCGCCGGTGCGCAAACATCAAAGACACACACGCGCGGCCGGCCGGGCCGGGCTGGGCCGCGCGCGTGGGGTCTTGAATGGTTTTTTATTTTTTGTTTTTTATCTTACTTCTCCTTGGTTTTTGGGTTACTAAAAGTTACCGTTTATTACTGTTATAAAATATTTAATCACTCTATTAAAAACGGCATTAAGAATTTAATTTCCTATTTCGGTTTCAGATCTAAAAGAATTTTCTTTTGGTTTTTAGAAATTCTATATAAGTGTATTAGTTTCTGTAAACAATACACAACAACAAATACGAATTTCAGAGTTCTCTCAAAAAGCTTTCTTTTGTGATCTTCCGAATTTTTTCTTCCAGTTGAGTTCGCTGTGATCAGAGAAAGGAGAGTGCTCCCTTATCTCTGGAATAGATCGTTGTATCCTGGGGGTGCCCGCATTTATCCTACGAGCATCACAGGTTGAGAAGAACCTGTAGGGGCGGATTTCACCTTAAGGTCAGCGTGTCATAACACGTGCCTCGATCTTCTCTACTGACGAGTTGCTGGTGATCTACAGATTTTTTGTTGCTGTTATCAAAATACAGATTCTGGAATTCTTATCTACGGGTCTACTGCTACATACGAATTGGTGATCGGTAAACTTTGCCTTTTTAGCATACAGATAATAACACAATCGACATGTGGTGAGAAATTGGAGGAGAAATTAAAAAAATGTAAAAGAGATTGAGTGATATTTTGGTTTTTATATATAATGTATATACATATATATAAATATATATAGGGAGTACCCCAATATATATATATATATGAGCAAGACTAGCCACACGCTCGCTTAAGCGCACGCCAAATAGTTCGTTGACCTTGTAAATATAAAATAGAATTTAGTATGTTAATTTTAAAAAAATGATATATATTTATTTTAAATAATTTTTTTTTATCAAATCAAGTGTGCAATAAAAATGTTGAACAAAGCAGCAAAAAGAAAAATACCTATTGGTAAACATTTAATCCTCTTTGATCGGAGTCATTTGCAGCCAAAAAAAAAACTATCTAGTGGAATTTTTTTTGTTTGGTTCAAAACATCGATTATCTATTGTTAAGTTAATGTCAGTGAGTCTCTTACTCGCCACTTTACCGAAGTAAAGCTTTCCCTCATGAGACTTGATCTCAGGACTATCATCATCATGAGAGCAGCACACCTCAACAATCAACATCTACTAAGAGAGAGAATTGGTTTGTTCTCCAACCATGTTTTTCATCTAACCTATCAAAGCCGAAAATGTTATAATGCATTGTTGCAAAGATTGTCATGTTGAGTGTCTGTCTGTTCTTGTGATAGGAACTGTCTGTCATAGGATGATGCAGATTCCAATCTCTAAATAGTGAGTGTAAGGGGAAGAATTTTCTAAGTCATTTAGTTCGGACACACCCGACTTGACGAACCTACGAACCTGACTTGACTTGAGCTCAGGTCCGAAGGTAATAATGGTATCACCCAACCTAGATTGTGCTGCCCAGTCTAAATAGCTGTGACGTTGCATTGCCTGGGAAAGACCCCCGTGACATATCATGTCTTGTTAGTAAGTACAATTCAAGCAGATACGGTGTACAAATAGTATGCGAGATCCTACTGACATCAGATATTACACAAGATGCGCATGAGCCACTTGGGAAGCAGACAGAGGTTGTGCCCATCGCATACCAATGCCTGATCCATTTTAACATGTAGGAGAATTGTAATGGCGATTAATCAATCTATTGACAAAGTAGTTAAAACATAAACTAGATGCTACCAAACCAGAAGATCAAATGACACTAACATAGGTATGTATATAAAGAGTTCACTTACATTTAGGAGGAGAAAAGAAAAAAACTTAAGAGAAAAATTTTGAGCCGGAGCTCTGCTTGAAGCAGAGCTTCCTTATTTGCACTATGGGCATGACAGGTTTGAAATTTTTGAACTCTGCTAGGGTAATTTTTTTAAACCCGAAATTACAAGTTTGTCATTGGGATAGTGTAAAAAGAGGAGCTCCAGTGGACACAGTGAAGCAGAGCTTCCTTATTTGCACTATGGGCATGGTAGGTTTGTAATTTTTGAACTCTGCTAGGGTAATTTTTTTAAACACGAAATTACAAGTTTGTCATTGGGATAGTGTAAAAAGAGGAGCTCCACTGTTTAAACTGAAAACTTAATTGTTGGAGTCTCCTTGCGGAGGTATGAGGACATAACTAGGAAGAGGAGAGCTACTACGCCGGGCCGATCATGTCGAAGGAAAAGATTACATTATTCAAGTATGAAACCCCTACGATGAGACAACTGAAAAAGTCCCAAATTTACTAATATGGCAACAAGTGTGTCAATGTCGGTGGTCTAACATAGTATAATGATGTGTACTATTAATATTTTTAAAAAAAGTGCCCGCTAGTACTATTATGTGGAAGCTTGGAAAGGTAAATTTTCCCTCTCATGTTCCACAACCCTTTGATTTATGTACACTGGCCAATACACGGTTCCCCTCAATCAAGTAAGGTCCGTAAGGACATCATTTGCCATCCATCATTAAACTGCAAATTTCCACTTATAGTACTTTTATGTGTAGTGGGTCAATGCAGTCTTAAGGGCAAAAATCGTAGTAATTGTCTATAATTTGAACATGTACTTGTTTACTTATGGTTTTTTTTTGGTTCGATGTTAACTTGTGTTAAGTTCCCTAATATGTTACTCATTGTCTCGCATCAAAGCTCATTAGCCATTTTTATTGACCTAAAAAACAGTCCATGCATGTGTGGTGTGTTGTTTGCATGTTGTGTGTATGTTTGCATGGGTGGTGTGAGTATTTCCTTCAATTGCTTTCAGTAATCACCTTGTGGTGTTATTGAGTTTACCAAAAAAAACTAAAAGCCTTCTGGTGTGTGTTAGTCCCATATTGGATAACTATTCGAGCATGTTGTCCTTTATAAGTTCCTTGACGCCTCAAACGGTTGGTACCCGTTTTGAGGAGTTCTAGGGTGAAGCTTGTGAGGGGAAATTACCGATAGGACACGCGTCAGCAGCAACTCCTCCCAAATTCTGATGCACTGGTAGAGGGTTGGAGTGGAGGGTGTGATACCCTGACCTGCACTCCGATGATTAAGTTAGTGGGTGTAGGAGATGATGAATAGTAAGAATATAATAGAGTTCGAAGGTCTTAGCTTTCTTTTTTTTTTTCCCTCTTTTCACTGTTTTTCACAGGGTTATATAGACCATCCTTGCCATGGCCATAGGCACCCATTGATGTCCATGCATACCTCGAATCTCTGATATGTACTTCAGTAATCATTTTTGGTAGATCTCCCGGTCATTCGTACTGCACGCGCATCTGCACACAAAAAGAGCAGGCAAAGAGTAGGAACTCTTCCGAGGTGACTGGCATTAAATGCAGCATTAAATGTCATTTAATGCTACGACAATGTTACCCACCTACCATCGTAGAGGTAGGATCAGTCCCAGGCGACTGGGCAGCAACGCCAGATCTTATAACGTGTTAGGATACGCGATCGTGGACAATAAGACGACGGGTCCGTCGTCAGAGTGAGGACGTGATCGTCGTCCACGAGACCACGGGTCCGTCGTCAGAGCGAGGACGTGATCGTCGTCCACGAGACCACGGGTCCGTCGTCAGAGCGAGGACGTGATCGTCGTCCACGAGACCACGGGTCCGTCGTCAGAGTGAGGACGGAAATGAACTCAAACGATAACATCACACTGAGGACGAGCTCGTCGTTTCCACACTTAGGTTTTACGAATTTTACCCATTACAAAGCTTATTTGGGCTGCATGTGTGATGTGTTGTTTGCATGTTGTGTGTGTGTGTTTGCATGGGTGGTGTGAGTATTTCCTTCAATTGCCTCCTGTAATCACCTTGTGGTGTTATTGAGTTTACCAAAAAAAAAAAACAGTCCATGTAAAATAGTCGACACGAGTGAAACACATACCAAGACTCTGTCAACGATGTATACATTGGTATAAACAAGGCTAAACCTAAAGGGGTGGACCAGTGGTTCAGGGGACTTACGTCTCATGAAGGGGAGAGTTCAACTTATCACTCTCCCTTTGGGGCCGACCCCGCACGAAATTATCCTGAACTTACTTGGCATGGTAAATTGTGGGCTCTCATCACACCCCTAGGGATTAGTCCTGACCCGAAGGGATTTAGCATGTGCATTTACCCTTGATAGGCTGACCATCCCTATCCAACATGTGATCAAGGTGTGTCACCGTTTTTACGCATTATTTGATTTGTTTCCAAAGTTTAATTCACCTTTCTGTCGTGGTACTACTTAGATACCTAATTAATTTAGGGTGGTGCTACGCGCACCCCAAAATTTACCGAAATACACCATTTTAAATAAATTGCTAATCAAATACTCAAAAAGAATTATAGAGACGGAAAAGCCCTCTTCTCCTAAAATTTAGATAGTCTTCCTTGTTTCATTAAACACCCAAGAAAGGCCATGAAAGTTTTGCTGATAGTGAGGAATGGAGGGAAATTTGCAATTAAATCTTGATTGAGCGAATTTTCAGAACAAAATCTACCATCTGGTGGAATCCTCGAAGGAATAGGTGCTTGAGAGCCAATATATGCAGAAATCCTCAAATTATATAGCTATAGATCTTGAGAAGAAGCGAAATTTGAAGCTAAACAGGAGTGATTCAAAGCATAAATTAGTAAAACTTAGTGAGCAAGGTGCAAAGAAGCAGCATCAACTATCTATAGAATGCAAAGCAACACGGTCTAAAATGTGGGAAGAGACCAATAATAAAGCTCTTCAGTAGAGAAAACCCTTCATATTCTTTACTAAATGCAAGAACCAAACATCTTCACGATAAGCTCAGCTACGAACTCTTCTCCACTTTCAAACGCAAATTTTTGCTACGACAATCATCAGCTCTGGATCCCTAAACAAATCTTTTCGGCCATTGAAACAAAATCTGAAATTACAGCTTCAACAACCATCGATATTGGCATCATGATGATCAAGAAGCATCGATGGCAGAGGAATGCATAGATCCTCTACATGGAGCTCAAGGTGGTGGCTTTTGTGGATGGAGCCTTGGCAGAGAGGTAGCCCGACCAAAGGGATGAAGAACGGAGAAGATGGGTTTTTAGTCTTTTTAATATTTTTTTATTGTTTAAATAAAAGGTTTTTCATTAATGGTGTATACTAGTAAAAAGTGGGGTGTGTGTAGCACTACCCTTAATTTATCACTAACTCTACATAATTTTGTATTTAATATATAAAATACTAAATTTAAGGAGTGCTAGCCTCAATAATTTAATTTTTTCCCATACTCTCACCATGAATGCAACATGTGGTATTGCTACCTCTTCACCATTCTTAAGGTACCATGGAAAAGTAGTGTTTAGTCATAAAATATTTATGGTATATCAATTATTGTTTAAGTGAATACTAATTCATCCACATTTTGAGAGAGAATAGTTTGTTCTAGGTTATAACTTATGAATTAGTCTACGGTTGCTCCTAAAGTGTACTTCAAAATCCTAACAATTTAACTCAATTATTAAATAGTTAGGATTAGAGCTGACGTGGTATAAGAAGGATAAAATAAGCCAAGTCAATTCGTGACCCTTAGTGGTTAATTATAGATGGTTAAAATTAGGGAGTACATTTGGGAATTACCATATACTGACTCATAACTTATAGGGGAATGCTATGTCCACTTGCCTCCTTCTGATCATCTTTCTTTTTTAAATAGTTAGAAGGAAAAAAAAAATGCCAATCTTTTTGTAGGGTTCATCACTTTTTTAAAAAAAATCTTGTTAAAAAAAAAAGTTTATGAAAAATGAAAGTGGACTAGCATTATCCAAACTTATAAGGGACGACGAATTTATTTATTTATTTTACGCAAGGTATTATTTATTCATAGTTAGCAGCGAAAGTTAGTAATGAAGAGTATCTTATATATTTATTTTATGCAAGGTATTATTTATTCATAGCTAGTAGTGAAAGTTAGTAATGGGGAGTATCCTTTGCTTATCACATCATTGAGGAATTGTTTTCATTGAATTCTCTTATGTGAGAGTTGATCTCAGGAATAGAATTGTATTCGAGGCAAGTTTGGTCAAGCTCAAGCTCCGCTTGAACAAGCTTGACCAGGCTCAAACTAGATTCAAGGCGAGTCGCTCTCAGTTTTACTCAAACACAATTCAAATTTTAGTATATTTTGTTCACATTTTATAGTTTTATTACAAATATTTATAATTAGATTATTTTTAAAATATACAAAAATAATAATTCATAAACAAAAATAAGATTATCCAACATTTTATGTAAGTTAAAACAAATTTTAACAAAGTAACTAATTTTGATTAAAGTAGAGAGTTTGGTTTTTTAATGCTTTCAAAAAACTTTATCTTTCTTTCATTATCTAAAACTGGTGTATTACGAGTTAAAAATATAAAATATTATAATAAAAAGTGTAAAAATACTTGGATACGTTAATATGTATTTCATGTCAAACTGAGCTGTATTTGAGTTGAGTCAAATCAAACATAATTTTTCTCGAACTCAGTTTTTTTTTTTAGTTTCAAGCTCAAAATAATGCTCGGCTCATTTCAGCCTAAAAATATCGGTTTCAGCTCATCTTGAATGCAACCTTACTCAAGACCGTCATTAAGCGAGGGGCAAAATAAAATCCAGCTCCAAAATTGCTTGTTTAGGCGACAAAATTGTATTATTCACATTGAAGAGATCACAGATTGTATCACTTCAAAATTAAAATGAGTGCGTTAGTTGATATGTCCGCTTCGCTAACTAGAACAATAGATGCTAACCAAATTAATTAAGGTTTGGTCCGATCGTGTGTGAAGTGATGCTGATCCCTAATCAGGGAGGTGCACACATTCGGGGGCAAAGCCATAAATTTTTCCTTGGGGGGTTGAACTACTTATATCAAGAAAATTAATGAGATTGGGGTATGAGCCTTGGGGGTTCGGGGGCGTAGCCCCGAGATTTTGTTTGTTTGTTTGAGTAATGGGTCTATCGTGGTCATAAAATTCGTTAATGTTGCATTCCAAAAAGTGGTTCAATAATAAATAAATAAAAAGTAAAAAACATGGGCCGGTCTTCATTGGTTTCTACCCACCATTTTATACTTACTAATTGTGGTTAAGATTTATTCACCCCTAGGGTTCATCCATTTAACTTTGGCTCTTAGAAAAAAAACTTTAAGTTGGTTAAGCATAACCACATTTAAAGGGGATGTAATGGGAAGTCATTTGATTATAAAATCAAATGTGGGGTGGGCTAATCACGACTCTAAAATTACTATATTTTTATATTATGAAGATTGTTTTTCACCTGAGCATTCCGTATTTAACAGAACGCGCGCCTCCTGCTTGACAAATGTCTCTTTTAACACCCATTATCTGTGGTTAAGATTCACTCATCCCTAGGGTTTATACATCTAACCTTAGTTTTTAACAAAAAAAAAATTAACCCGTAAAATAATAAATCTTAACTAGGGTTAAAAGGGACACATAAAGAAATAATCCCTTTATATTATACTAGCGGATGGCACGTGCGATGCACGTGAGAGCGAGGGGAAGGAGTTAACGACACTTGATTGAACTCGCTAGTGGCACGTGCAATGCACGTGAGAGCGAGGGAAATGAGTTAACCACAATTAATAATAATTAACGGCCTCGGATTGTCTCTGGTGAAGCCATAAAGGGCTCTCGGGGTTCCATACATTGTGCGACACTTGGCGTAAAAATGGGGAGAAGTCATTCAATTTTCTCCCCATAAGACTTCTCCCCATTTGATATCTCACACCCTTATTCTCAGACACTTATCGCCACATGTCTTATTATAGGTGGAGAAGTCAAAATCTATAATAAGACATGTGGCGATAAGTGTGTGAGAATAAGGGTGTGAGATATCAAATGGGGAGAAGTCAACCCATGATTTTGACTTCTCCATCACATGTCACATATTCTATGGAACCCCAAGATAAGCCCTTTCTGCCTTCGCCAAAGGCAAGCTAAGGCCATAATTAAAAGGGGGAAGTGTTAACCCACGGGTGTGATTGAACTCTCCCCGAGGTCAATCGTCATTGACTGTGATTCTATAGATGGCAAGGGATAGTTTAGGAATTAAAGTAATACATTAAATTAAAGGAAAAAGTAGTTTGAGAATTAAAGTAAAACATTAAATCAATGTTTTGTTTTTAAATAAGGATAATTTAAGAATTAAAAAAAAATCATCTGCCCGTACCTCTCGCATTGTAATAGTAAAGATAAAAGATAAAGACGTATAAAAAAATTATAATATTTTTGTTGGGAGCTAAAATTATATATTATGTATTTAAACAAAAAAGTAATACATTCCATTAAGGCTCCGTTTGTTTGCACATAGGGGAAAACAAATGAATTCCTTTGAAAAATATGATTTTCACCTAAACGATCGGGAAAATCATCGGCCAAAGCCAACGCACTTCAAAACCACAAACCCTAGAAATCCCGATGGTTTTTCTGGATCAACCATTCGCACAGAACGACTCGATGCGAGATAGTTCTCCATCGCTGTCGCTGACCTAATCTCCGTCGCCATCGCCGTCGCAGTCGCCTTCGTCGTCGCCGTCGCCGTCGCCGTCGCCATCATCGTTGCCGTCGTCTTCCTCGTCGCCTTCTCTCTCTTCTTCTCTCTGGCATTCGCTTCAGAGTCCGATCACAAGGTAAAACTAATCATTCACTTTGTTCTGCTTTATCTCTAACCCTAATTAGCTCACTCGCTCCGTAGATCTTCTTCTTGATTTGTTTTTTTTTTCCTGATTCCGTTTTATTCAGATCTAGTTTTTTCTTTTTTCTGAGGTCGTTGCTTTTGTGAGGTTTTTGAATTACCCCTCTTGGTGACTGGATTTGGATGATCTGGTGTTCTTTAATTGTTTATTTGAATTGTGCGGATTTGATGATTTGCGGATTGTGATTTTTGTGTGTGTTTGGAGCTCCTGATTTGCGGATTGTGATTTTTGATTGTGTTTGGAGCTCCTGATTGATGCAATTTTTGTAGGCGTTGAGAGGTCATTGTTTAATTGAATCTGTTAGTGGTGTTTGATTTGGAAGTATGGACTGTTTTGAAGGGTATTGAATCTCTACTAGGTTTTGTTTGTTTGTTTTGTCTTGAATCGCTGCTTGTTGAGAAGGAATTTACCTTCTTTGCCGTTAGATTCATTGTTTATGATCCATCTAAGATTCCACAATTTGTAGTTTTTTCTTTTCTTAGTTATTGGTGGGAAGTTGGGAGATTTACATCTGGATTATTTCATGGATTTTTTCCTGAATTTTCTATGGAGCACTTTTGAATGTAGTAATAACGGTAAACTCATGATCCACCAATGTGTGAACACTGCTAGGAAATCACAACCTAGATGTGAACTTAGAGCAAGATCAGGAACTTTGCGCTCGTTGCTCAAGTACATCTTCAGCAAAAAAAGTTGTGGATTCTGCACTTTCGGGTTTTAAACTGAAGCTAGCTTGCATGGATAAAATGCTTCTTCTATTGGACCAGCATTAGGCATTTTGGTGCCAATTTGATTTCAGGATGTGCAACTTTTAAAACAAACCCAGAACAAGTAAAAACCAAAGGAACTTGGTTTCACTTGTGTTCGACTAAATAGCCCTTAGTCATGACTAGACAGCCCTTCAGGATTTATCTTGGCTTTCTTGGTTGTATAGTATAAGGGGATCTGCACTACCCGAGGGACTTAGTTGGCTGCTCTAGATGCTAACGGGCAGTATAACATGGATTTTGAAGAAATGTCCAAGAAGGACAAGGTTTGTAGTTCCTTGTCTGTGCTAGTATGCTTAAATCTAAATTTTTAGAATTTAAAATACATTAAAAAAAGGATATTAGTGTTGTTGATTCTCAGATTTTAGCAAAATAGGCCAAAGAAAATACTCTATATTAATTATATCATAAAGGTTTCTGTGAGTTTTGATTAGACTTTAGATGACTCTACCGTCTTGTTGTCCTTGAGATTCCGATAGCAACACAGTATGCTACTTTTTGTGTCTACTTTTATAACTGGCTCACAAGTCTTCTCTTCTTCCTGCAGTTTCATTTCTAGTTTAAATAAGTAAGCACTCAAGTACTTTGGACATGCCCTTGCACCTGCAACAATAATATTTTATCATTAAATGGTTATATTTTTTAGTTTACTTTCCAATAACATGCCCTTACCCATGCTTACTCTTCTATATTTGTTTACTTATTTATCATCCAATAAGGTAGAGGAAATAGTAGTAGAATTGTGCTTTTATATATGGCTTTCCTTTTGGTTACAAGAACCGACAAAAGAATGGTTCAAACTAAACTACATAACTTACACATTTTTTGAAATAATTGTAGATGGATGAAGATAACAACCTCGATATGAGAGTTATCTCTCAAATCATTACAGGTGTTGCTTCTACAGTTATTGCTGCAGGTGTTACCGTTATTTTAGTAGTGGACTCTATGTATAACATACCTTTGAGAACTACGAATTTTTATTAATGCTCCGTTTGTTTGCACGTAAAACATTTTACGGCGTAAAATCATTTACACAGATAATGTTTTACAAGAAAACAATCGTTTTCCAGCTTGTTTGTGCTGTTTGGTTGCCATACTCAAAATTGGGTGGAAAATGACTCAATTTTACTTTCCAGTGTTTGTTTGGGAGGAAAATTCATCAATGAGAAAATATACTTCCTAATAATTGCACAATAAATTTCTCAATCCAATAAACCCACAAACCTGTCTCAAAATCCATATTAACGTACAAACATATCTCAAACCATATACGAATTATCATCCATTAATTTCAATCTATATTGTCCAAAATTAACATATTTAAATGGTACCTACCCACAGGCCACAGGGCATAGCCCTTTCTCTCACATAACTACAAAGAGGAGGATGTCTTTGGCTCACTTCTGGTACCTCTCTTCGTCCATCAATTTGGAATTTCCACAGTGGAAGGAACAAGCAAAACCTGCAATTTCTCATTAATTTCAAGGTTCGTTGCTCTTTGAAACCCTAATTTCTTCTGCAGAGTTCCACTTGCTAAGATTCAATCATGCCGATTTTTGTCTTATTAGTATGTTTATAGTTCCTGCTTTGATTTTAGCTCTGATGGTTGAAACCATAACTCGTCGGATCGGAAGCAGCCCCTTTCTTTCAGGGATTCTCTGTTTGATGCATGTTTTGGTCTTCAAAACCTCGCTGCTTTTAATCCACATATGTATACTTATTGACGCTAGATTGGTGTTACGATTATTAAAGATTTGCCTGTTGGAAAACCTAATCGTGGATTTTGATTTGATCGTGTAAGTATCTAAGTTAACCTGTTGTTTGCATTGCTCTATCAGTGTAGAATAAATCAAATTTGGAAGAAACTGGCCATGATTTTGATAATCTGTAACTCCTTTTGCGTTTTGCAGCTTAATCTCTATTTAAAGAGTCTTGTTGAGAAAGGGCAATCATATTCTATTCCATTTCCGTACTGAGGTGTAGTCATTTTTCCCTCTTTGTTTGAAAATAGTTTCTGAACTACAAAAAGGTTTGATAGTGATTAGTTAATGCAGCTATGCATATTTTAAAAGTAATTCTACAAAAAAGCATTTATCCAATATGGGCTGTTGAGCGAGCTGATTCTCTTATTTTATTGTTCAAAAAGAAGATAGGAGTAATCGAAGATTTTTTTAAACCAAAAGCTAAGATAACCTAAAGAAGCTGACACAGCCCCCATTTCTTATGCCTCAAAGAGGACCAAGAAGCACACCAAGACGGGAGAAGCTTGGTGATGAATGGCCAAGTACTCTCTACCAGGTGGGAGAGGTTATAAAAAACTCTTCAATTCCTCTCCCCACACCCCCAAGCAAATATCCCCAAGAATCATGGCCCATACAATTGACCAAGGCACATCAGTGTCACGAATGTTCCAGCTGAATAGGATGCCGAGGACACTAGAAGGAAAAACCTTAAGCATCCCCAAAAGAGATAGGAACTTAACGCAAATCCAGTTAGCATATGGACAATGCAAAAGTAAGTGGTCAATGGTCTCTTTCGAACTCGCAATTGTTATGACCCTTCACATTTTAGGACACCAAATAATGTCACCTGCAATAACCTTGAAGGAATAATTAACGAAACACAACTTCTCCATAGCGACAACACAAAGATTCCTAGAATCTCCCCTCAAAGAGTTTGGACCACACTAGATATCATCTCAAAACTTAATCTCATCCCTTTTCCCCACCTTAAATACAATTTGCTTATTGAGTGCTTCCTTAATTTGTTTAATTGCCTTCCACATCCTAATCCCACAAGAAATTTTAACTGCTTTACCCCACACATAGTTTGCTCCATACTTGGCAATAATGACCGTTCTCCATAGGCGATCCCTCTCCTTTCGATTCCCCTCAACCATTTTTCTAGCAAGGCCTTATTTGTCTTCTTGAGGAGCCGTACTCCTAAGCCGCCTTTCTTAATGGGGCAAACCTCCTTCCATTCTTCAAGGTTATATTTCATGTTCTCAGTCATATCATTCCATAAAAAGCTTCTATGGATTATCTCTAGAGCATTAGCTATCAATGCGGTTAACTGCTTTACCCCAAAGCTAGTTTGCTCCATACTTGACAATAATGATCCTTCTCGATAGGCTGCTCATCTTCTTTTGAATTGCCTCAACCATTTTTTTAGCAAGGCCTTATTTGTCTTCTTGAGGAGCTGCACTCCTAACCCGCCTTTCTTAAGGGGCTGATAAACCTGCTTCCATTTTACAAGGTGATATTTCATGTTCTTAGTCATAACTCATATCATTCCATAAAAAGTTTCTATAGATTCTCTCTGGATTATTAGCTACCAATGCAGGAATGGTTAACAACAATAAACAATAAGAATGCTTACTCGACAATGTGCTTTTAACAAGTGATTTTGCCCCCTTTCTATGAACACAAGGACTTCCAGGTCGCTAGCCTTCTACTAATTCTCTCTAAATTAGGATCCGACAATGGCTTGGCTTTAATCACGCATTGAAAGACATACCTTAATAGGAGGTATGAAAGGACGAATCCTACAACCCAGACAACTAGCTAGCTCTTCCAAGTTAGGGATCTCCCCCACCCCAAAAAGCGTACTCTTACTAAAGTTGATTCCTAGGCCCAAAACCTCCTCAGAGCACCTCAGAATAACTCTCAAATACCCTAAGGCTGTGTTCTTTTCCCGTTGAGGTGAGATTTCTAAAGTAACAGTTTTTTGCATTACCTATGTTGTTCTTTTGTCTAAAATTCCTGGACATTAAACACCCGTGGGAATTAAAGTCCCAGCAAAAACGGGGGGCTTCAATGTCCTAACCAATTTACTCAATCTTTCAAACACCTAGGGACTTGAAGGCTTTTTTATTCCAAAAAGGGCCCATATTGACATTATAAGTAATTAAAATACTTTTGGACATGGTATACTTTTTCAAGAAATCTAGTGTTGTTTTTGGGAATTTTTTAATTAAGGGACTTTTGTATTTTAAAAAAAATATTAGGGTTGTTTTTGTCATTTTCAAGGCTGTGCAAAATTGGGTGCTTACAAACGTGGTGTCCCAGGACTTGCATAGTCAATGGCCTTTAATGTTCCATAAAAAGAACAAAACCTAAGTGTTTATGTGTAGGCTCACAAAACACCAAAGTGTAGTAGGTAAATTATAGATGAGTGATCTTCAAGCCCTCTCTAATTACCGGAAAACCTTTTAGAACACTACTCTTTGCCTTGGAAGTTATCTTAATTAGCACTTCAATTACCACGATAAACAAAAATGAGGACAACAAGTCTCCTTACCTCAAAAACCCTAGAGCTCCTAAAATAAGGTACCCTCCCGCCAAACAACCATTTACTAAAATAATAAAGGAGATTGAGGCGTAATTGGCTTGCATCTACCTCTCCATCTAACCCCAAAACCCATCATCCTCAGGATGTGACCCACAAATTCTTAGTTGACATGATCATATATGATAAATCTTCTCTTTATCCAGCTTACAAACAATGCTCATGCTATTACTTTTGATTCTTCAACCTACACATTCGTTAGTTAAAAACTCGTTGGGGCGGTGAAATGATGAAGTCCATAAACACTTTTAATTTTGACGCTAATACCTTAGACAAAATCTTATACGCATAACCCACCAGCTAATATGTATGCAGTCTTTAATCGCTTCAGCTCCCTCCATTTTCAGAATTAAAGCGATAAAGTGCCATTCGAGACCTGGTCAAAAGAGTCCGAATCAATAAAACACCTTGGCCACACACAGTCCCACCACCTGCGTAGTCCCTCCCAATGATGTTCAAAACAAACATGATAGAATGAGATTGTAAACCTATTTGGACTATGGACTGGAGGCTTTATCCCCCGGCATTCCCTTAATGACCTCTCTCACCTTCTCCTCCAAGAAAGGACTATCTAATCACTCACTCATATCATCCATCAAATTCTACCCCATCTGACATAGGTCTGTAACTAAACCTTTCCTTACCTAGTTTCTCGTAGAATGACACTATCTCTTTGATTTCTTGATCACTATCAACCTAGTTCTCCCCAACCTCAAGCCTTGAGATATAGTTGATTCTTCTCCTTCCATTAGCTACACGTGAAAGAATTGAAACCCTTTTAACTATTTAATCCTAGATTCCCGCCTCCAACTGGTTTCCTCTCTCAATAACAGATTTTGATATTCCTCTTTCAGATCTCTACCATAGTTGCGGGGGAGCTATGTATAGGTTGGGATGTTTGCTTCTCAGGAAGCTTGCTTCAATCACAATTCAAGTCCCATTTAGTTGTCAAAGAGGCTGTGTATGCGGGAAGTGATGGGATAGACTCGAGTCTAAAGTCTATGATGTAGACTTTGAGCAAGTATCGTTGGATTGAAACTTGAGGTACCTACTTCTCTGCACATGTTTAATGTAAGACAAAATCTAAGGTATTGCTTCATATACTAATATGATGAGGGTGCAGCACCTATATCTAATTTCTCGCCTCTGAGGATTTTTTGAGCTTCGCTTCCCTCTTTTTGCTTCATTTGTCTTTTTTGCTTCTCTTTCTGGTAACAATGATCCATACATTTCCTCCTATCCACCTCTAGCAATGTTGACGTTTCTTCTCTTCCATCTCTTTAGAATTCTTCTGAGCTTCTTCGAATTGGCTCTATATACCTCCTATTTCCATTTTCTGAATTTAACCCCTTTCTTTCATAGGAGAACCTAATTGTGTTTAAGCTCCCCCAATGCATCATGGGTCCATGAGGGACCCCATCTCTAGTTCCCATGTCATCCAATTCATGCTAGAAGTCTAGAAAATCTCTATAATCAGTCTACCTGCAAAAACCCACTCAAATTATACGTAGTATTGCGGTAGACAATAGATAAGGAATATACCCCCAACTCAAAGCCAGTTACATCCACCTCCTCTTTGTCCCATACGATCAAGATACAACCTAATCTCCTAAGGGAGAGCCAACCAATTCGATGCTATTGATCTCCAAACATTTATGTATTCTTTCATTTGCAACTTTGGATTCTTTGAAACATAATATTGTCATCTGATTTGACCTGACCGCGTGTTTAATCACCACCTTCTTATATCAGTTACCCACCCCGTCACATTCCAAGACAAGATTCTTATAAACATTGATAACCTCGAGAGCCAAGCCACCCCTAACCTTCATATCACTACCCTTACTCTCACTACCTCCTTTTCCCTCATAGTTGATGTTGCTATATAAACTCTGTAATTTCTTGATCAACTTCTTCTGCGACCTTTTGATTTCACTACCACTCTCTCTATGCTTCTAATTATGACTCTCTATAGCTTGAAATAGGCCCTAATCTGACTTCATAACCTTTGAACCAAGGGTTGAAATTTCATGTGAACTATCATTAATTCAGACAAATTAGTGCTAATTTGCAGATCAACGAAGTTTCAATGTACGGTATTCATGATTTTACAAAAAATCTAAAATCATATTTTTTTGCAATAACTCGCAACATTTCACAAATTATTGCAAAATTCACAAAATGCCATGCATGCCTCACTTGATTTGATAGTATCATCTCATAAGTAGAGAAAGAAAGCACATAATTTTTGCAAGTCTACTAGTACCAAGAAACGAGCCCAACTGGGTAAGTAACTATGATCTTGGCAACATAACTTTTATTTGCTTCAGGGATTATTGCGATGCACCGTGTGGGTAGTGCTGGGAACACATCCAATTCAACCCGTCCTCGCAAGGAGAAGAGGTTGACATATGTGCTCAATGATGCTGATGACATGAAGGTGAGCTGACTTTATATTTTTTCCATCAGTTATTTATCATCCAAGTCTCTATTGTGGGGCCTCTACAAGTTGAGGGGGGACTCTCTTACTCTTTATTCTTGGGTATCATTTACTATCTTGATCACGTTTTTGATAGTTGTTAAGTTGTTGAGATTTTTGTCAATTTGACATAACCTTAGGGGTGCTAAAGTCACCATCAACTCTCTTGCTTGAAGTTTTGTAAAGCAACCTCTCTTGTATATTACGAAAATCTCTTCCCTTTTATCTTTGTGCATCTCTCTTCTGCTTTAATATATACATATATATATATATATATATATATATATATATTTATATATCAATTACCAATTAGGAAAATCTCTTCCTCATCTCCTAGGATGGTATTGCAATCATGATTTTCTTACTATAAGATTAGTTATAGATCCAAATATCAGAAATGTTATCTCTTTTGGAATGTTATCTATTTGCAGCATTGTGCTGGCATAAATTGCTTGGCTGTATTGAAGTCATCAGTACCTGATGGGTGTGACCATTTATTCACTGGAAGCCGAGATGGGATGCTGAAGAGATGGACACTGTCTGAAGATTCCGCCACCTGCTCTGCCACATTCGAGTCGCATGTTGATTGGGTATGTTTCTTCTTATACTTTTGGTTGCTCTGCATTATTTAGGCTCCCATCAACTTCGGAAATCTGGTGAACAATTATATTATGTCTATTGTAATTTAGTAATCCTTCAACCTTGGTGGATCTTTGGATGCAACTCATCTTCACTAAATGAAACTATCGTTGCCAGTTGCTCCTTGATTCGCCAAGCACCTACATTGAGTCCCATTGATATGTTGCATTTGAGTCCAAGAGTTTCTAGACCATACCCTAAACTAGATTATAATGGATCTCACATTAGTCCACTTAAGGGTTTACAATGAAAAACCATCAACAAAAATATCATTTTGTTGGTTGTGGTGGTGGTACCGTGGTGGTGAACGAGAGTCGTTGATGGAGGTGGAGCACTCCATGTTTTCTACTTTTGTTTTCTATTTCTAAAAACAGAGGTAACAGGTATTTTCTGTTACCTTGATTTTCAAAAATGTTGGTGTTAGATTTTAAAAACAAAAAAAAAAAACATGCTTACCAAACATGTTTTATGCACTTCCAAAATTTGTTTTAAAAAACAAAAAGCAGGAAATAAAAGTGCAACCAATCAGGGCCTTAGTTATTTAAGAAGTTCCTTGACAATTTTCTTTTTCCTTAGTTGTAGATGAAATGAATCGTTTTTTTGTTTTGTTTTGTTTTTTATTTTCATAGTGAGGGGATTCAAACTTTGGGTTCAACTGATGCATTCAATCATGAATGCTGTCCTTAAGATCCAATACCACCTCAAAACATCTTAAAATTCATACACTTGAGATTGAAACGTTGCATATGTTTATATGAAAATTATCTTAATTCATAGAGCTCTTTTTTGGAACTTACTGTCTGCCTATGCATTAACTGATTGTGATGGAAATGTCTTTTGGTTATGCAGGTTAACGATGCAGTCCTTGCTGGCGATCATACCCTTGTATCGTGCTCGTCAGACACCACCCTCAAGGTTTATTAACTTTGGTAAAATTTGACTGGGTTTGTAACCTATGGTCTAGTGTTAATTGTTAACTTCTTTTTCATGATGAGGTGTACCAGACATGGAATTGCTTGTCTGGTGGGACTTGTACCAGAACTCTCCGTCAGCACTCTGACTATGTTACCTGTCTCGCTGCAGCCGAAAAAAATGTAATTCCTTACTCAAAAATCTAGAGAATTTTCTTAACTGCATGGATAAAAGGTTCCTTTCCCTGCAGAAATCCCATTTATGTTCATCATCATGTTAGGTTTGATAGTGCATGATCTGTTTGGAGGTATTTCTATTATTATTGTTTGGGCGCCAAGAATCTCTGATCCTTTTATAGTGTCATGTATTTTAGATCAATGTTGTTGCCTCTGGTGGGCTCGGTGGGGAGGTTTTCATATGGGATCTTGAAGCTGCACTTGCTCCAATCTCGAAATCAACTGATGCAATGGAGGATGACTGTTCAAATGGTATAGTTGGTTCTGGAAATGCTGGTCTGCCCATTACATCTCTCCGTTCTATTAACTCAAGCAACAGCATTTCTCTGCACACAACCCAATCACATGGATATGGTCCTATTGCTGCCAAAGGCCATAAAGAGTCAGTTTATGCATTAGCAATGAATGATGGTGGAACCCTACTTGTTTCTGGTGGAACTGAAAAGGTAAATCATGATACTTACAATTGGTTGGTACAGTCCTGTATTACCACTCTTACGGCCTTACCATTGAACCATAGTTGTGTTTGTATCTATGTTTACTTGATTATATCATTTGAATTATTTAATGATTTTGAATCGGATGGATTTACTGTTTTGGACTATGATTTTCATTATTAACATAATGCTTTCTTGTAGGTTGTGCGTGTTTGGGATCCAAGGACAGGTTCAAAGACTATGAAGCTAAGAGGGCATACTGATAACATTAGGGCTCTACTTCTGGATTCTACTGGCAGGTTGGTTGAATGGAATGTGCAGTTGTTTGATTTATTTGAGTTCTTTTAGCCATTTTGGCACCTTCTAATGGCCCTTATTGTTTTGGACCTAAATTAAAGCTTGATTATGTATGTGTGTATAAATGTTTTTGCATATCAGCTGCTAGGTTTTGCCTAGTTTGCAAATACACTGATATGTATAACAGATTTGCAAATTAACTTGACATTTTTCAACAGTTAGACAAAGAACCTCAATCCTTAGTTCCGTTGGACTTTCGTTTATAATTGTTAATAAAATGATTATTATGCCCTTAAGATATTTTATAACCTCACAAAACCCCTTTAACTGCCTTTGAACTATGGTTACTAATTTTTAACTCGTGCGATTATTTTTAATTATTTTCCCCTAAAAACCAAGGTTAGATGCTTTATTCGTAAGGGTTTGTGAATCTTAACCACAGTTAAAGAGAGTTAATAGGGGTCACTTTATTTTTTAATTTTTTTTTCTAAAAACCAAGGTTAGATGATTTAACCCTAAGGGTTAGGGAATCTTAATCATAGTTCAAGGAAGTTAAAAGGGAAATGTTAACTTTTTTTTTTCCCTAAAAATCAAGGTTAGATGCTTTAACCCTAAGGGTTAGTGAATCTTAATCACAGTTAAAGGGAGTTTAAAGGGGACACGTTAATTTTTTTTTCTAAAATCCAAGGTTAGATGCTCTAATCCTAAGGGTTAGTGAATCTTAAGCATAGTTAAAGGGAGTTAAAAGGGGACACCGCTTTAACTGTGGTTAAGATTCACTAACCCTTAGGGTTAAAGCATTTAACCTTGGTTTTTAGGAAAACTTAATCACAGGGTTAAAACTTGTTATCCATTGTTCAAGGCCAGTTAAAGGGGGCTTTGTGAGGTTATGAAATATCTTAAGGGTATAAGAGTCATTTTGCTAAGAGTTATAAACGAAAATCTAATGGAACTAAGGGTTGAGGTTCTTTGTCTAACGGTTGTAAAAATGTTGAGTTAATTTGAAAATCTGTTATGCATAACAGTGTATTTGCAAACTAGGCAAAACTCAGCAACTGTTATGCAACCCCATATACATATATATATATTGAGCTAGTGATAAAGGATTTGTTAGGCATATGCTTTTACAGAGACTATGGCCTTGGTTAAAATTGAATGGTGGAACAGGATTTGTGTATCTGGCTCCAAATAGGTGGGACAATTCTCTTTGTTTTGAATGCATTTATACATCTACATGTATGTGATGTGTATATATGTGTAGCATGGCCTCGCCATGAACTTGTCTGTGCATGTCAAATATTTAGAAAGGCTAGCTACTAGTTGATGATACTAAATTATAGACAACAATGCGTAGGATAGACCTTTAGGAGGATCCACAAATTAAGTGTGGAAACCAGGTCATTCTTGTACTTGCACTTGCGTACTAATACGGGAAATTGAAGTCGTCGTCGACTATTTGTCTAGGGCATAGTTAGTCACCAATAAATCAGAATTTTTTTTTTCATAGGTACCAATAAATCAGAAAATTTTAAAAATGACTCCTATGATTTACGAAAACACAAGATGATTCGGATCGGATGCGGAGGTTCGATAATGGATCGGGGAAGGTATAAGGCACACCAGTTCATTCATCTATAAAAGGCGATTACCTAGGCTTTCCTCATTCCTTCTTGTCATTAACTTGGATTAATTGATTGATACGACTTGAAAAAGAAAATAAAACTTCAAATAAAAGATGTAAAATTCACACTATTTTTTTACAATGTGAATGGGAACAACCTGTTTAAATCTGTTTGAGATTGAAAAGGATGTGCAATTGGTACCTCCAAAGGGGAAGAGGGAGTTTCCACTCTCACAAAGTAAGAAAAAGCTAAACCAATAAATAAAATGCAAAAAGGGATCACGATTATTTTCGAATGTGGGTATGGGAATACCTTCTTCAGAATAGGCAATGTTTTAAAAAGCTTGCGTAGCTTATGCCTCGAGGAAAACACCTTGAGGCTCAACCATGAGGCTTAAACCCCATGAGGTGCACGTCTCATGCCTTGAAGCTCGCTTTATATCTATGGCGTACGTCTCATACATGAACTAAAATTAGGTTTCTAGTCACAATTGACTTAAATGTCATTTTTTTTTAAAATTTGTTATTTGTTTCAACTAATTTATATAGTATTTCCTATGTATATGTGTGCGCCCACATGAACACATATAATGTACACGAATACAAATAAATATATATATATATATATATATATACTATAATCTTTCATTAACTTTTTACATCTTTTTGCAATTTTTTATATTTTATTTATTTGATAAAAATGTGAGAGCATTAATATTTTTTTTGAGGCTTACGCCTCACGCATTTTGAGTTCCTAACGCCTCGCCTCACGCATAGCCTCATGTCTTCACGTTTTAAAACATTGCCTATAGGCACCCTTTCTCATGAAGGGAATTTTAATTCTCACAAATGAGAGAAGGAAATGCAAACTCAAAAGAAAAGTCTAATCAAAAGGAGAACAATAAAACAAGAAGCATGAGAAAGTAGGAACAAGTAAAAAACAATATAAGCTAAACAATGGTCATCAATTATTCAACTCCGAAGAGATCCCCTATCCAATCCCAAAGATCTATTTTCTATTCTTTTTGTGAAGAGACCCTCTCTATCCTCAAATCGTCTTTGGAGTGGGGATATTCTTTAGACAGATAGCCAAGCGGATACAGAAAGGGGGGGATATTCTTTAGACAGATAGCCAAGCGGATACAGAAAGGGGAAAACGTACTAATAATATTTCAGTTACAGGGTTTTAAACCTAAAGAGGAGCCTTCCCAACTTTCTTTTTGTCATTAAGGAATCCTTCCCATTATTCAACAAATAGTGCCAAAATGTGGATCCCAAATTATTTCGGAAGAAAGATGGAAGGAGTTCACTATATCAAATAAAGGCTTAAACCTAAACTATTAAAAGCATAGAAAGGAGGTATGACTTATTACATACCTTCTTGCGGAAGATGAACTCTTTAGCTGCTCCACAAGCGTCCCTTGGGCGCTTCTCCAAACTTCTAAATAGGGTCTTCAAGGCAAGGACCTGGGGCTCTAAGCTTTGGGTGCTCCTAGATCTTGAAGACCTCTCCAATGCTAAAAAAAGTTTGGGGTTATGGGTCTTCAAGGTCCTCACCATGATCAATGCCCTTAAAGCTTATTTAGAACTTGATGTTAAAAAGATTTTCAAAGCGACTCCAGGCTGAAAATCACTCTCCTGTTTAAGGGAGGGAGACATACATTAATCAAAAGCACACTATGTAGCCTTCCAACCTATTTCATGTCCCTGTTGTGGATCCCATCTTCTATTGCTTCTAGCTGGTAAATGATCCAAAGGGAGTTCTTATGGAATGAGTTTTTTTTTTTTGATCGGTAAATAGTAATTGAATTCAAATAGCAAAAGAAAAACAACAGTTTACAGGGAAATAAACTGATGGGAAATAACAGAAAGACATACAAAAAAGAGAGGCAAAAAGAAGATAAAAAAAGCATAACGTCTCACAACAAAATAGCCCACACTTCCCCACCCCACTGTGAGATGGAGGACCATTTGACAATCCTACGCCGACTACGAGTTAGGATGCGAGGGTTGGAAGATGAGGAATTATTAAAGACATGACTATTCATTTCTTTCCAAACACCCCAAGATATAGCTCCAGGAAGCATAGTTCAAATTGCTTCATTTGTCCCCACCAGGGACGCCAATCGCCAGCCTGATAAGAAGTTCAGGAAGGAGAGAGGGAAGACCCACTCCACCTAACCGAGATGGGAAAAAAGACCAATAATCGGATAGTGCAAGGTCAAATGATCTACAAAATCTTCTTCAAATAGGCATAAATAACAACGGTTTGCCATACTCCACCATTTGCTCTTTAATTGATCCGTCGTGGGAATCTTATTCAGAGTTGCAGACCAGAGGAAGAAGGATACCTTGGATGGGACGCTTGCGAATCCGACAACCTTATGGGGAAATGAGTGCGTAGGAACTCGAGCAAAGGACTGTACGAGTGATCTCATTGAAAACCGACTATTGTTGCTTTTTGACCAAACCCTACAATCATTAACCTGGGTAACTGTGAGAGAGGAGCTCAATCTACTTAAAAGGTGTTGCGTATGTTCCACTTTCCAATCATTTAGGTTCCGCCTTAGTCAGGGAACCCAAACTAACTCACTTCCCACCATCTCAACACACTCAGCGACTGTTGACTGAGGCATCTTTGTTTAGAGCAAGGGTATAGAGTCTCCTAAAATCATCCTTTAAGTTTCGGCTGACCACAACAAATATCTTTCCAAAATAGAATTTCGGTGCCATTGCCTAACTTAAACCTTATGTGGGGGTCAATTAGCGTACCCGTAGCTATAATGCCTTTCCATAGACTGACTCCACTTCCAATAGGATACTGCCTCATATTTAGCTATGATCACCTTCCTCCAAAGGCTGTCGTGCTCTTTGCCAAACCTTTAGACCTATTTGCCCAAGAGGCCTTGTTGACTTGACTAGTCGGAACAATGTTAAGACCTCTAACACTAAGGGGATAACAAATTTGCTTCCAATCAATTAAATGGTATTTCCTTTTATTGCCACCCTCGTCCTAGAGGAAGTTCCTTTGAATACGATCGAGGAGCAAGGCTATGGATTGAGGAATTACTAGAGAAGACTTAAAATAAGTCGGAAGGCTTCGAAGGGTGCTTTTGATGAGGGTCAACTTGCCACCCTTAGATAGGTAAGAGGATTTCCAGCCAGGGTTGACACCAAATAATATCATTTGGTGGATTGAAAGTTCGCGTGTTGCCCTAAAAAAATGTGGGGGTTTGAATATTAAACATTTGCATGATGTGAACCAAGCACTATTAGGTAAATGGTTTTTTCGATTCGAGGATCAAGGTAGTCTGTGGAGATAGGTGGTAGTGTCATGACATGGAGAAGGAAATAAATGAGATCCCAAAGAAGAAAGGGCACATGTGGTGTAGGATTGTGGAAGAAAAATTTGAAGGTTAGAGAGGATATTTGGAAGCCTATTAGATTTAAGTTGGGCAACGGATATTTGGTGCGGTTAATCATCTATCAAGCAGGATTTTGGTAACTCCTTTTTTAACAGTCGACAAAAATGCATTCGTAGTCTCCTCGGTCGATTGGAGAGGCAAGTCGTTCATTTGGACCCCTAGGTTAAGACGTAACTTGAATGACTGGGGAATAAGGACTTTACTAGGCTCCTTTCCCGTTTGTCATCAGTCTCACCCTCCATGCTCTCTAGTATAGTTGTGTCTGGGCTATGAATAACAAAGATCGTTTCTTCGTGAGTTCTTTCTTGTAGACCTTGCAAGCTAGTCCTAGTGTTCCATTTCCACATAAGACTGTGTGGTACTTGAGAGTATCTTCCAAGGTATCCTTCTATGCATAGCAGCCTTGGACAAAATCCTGACATGACCATCTTAAAACAAAGGTTGGAGCTTAGTTAATCATTGTGTCGTGTGCCTATCAACATAGGAATCTGTAGATCATCAATTGTTGCATTTCCCTATGGTAAGGGTATTTGATATGTTTTTCCTCTCCCATCTCGGAGTTGCCTAGATCTTTCGCTACTGCTTTTGGTTCTTCTTATAGGGCTGGTACTTAGTTGCGTTGTCCCCTTTGGTATTAGTGGTGTGATTTGTCGGGGGATTTTGACGATTTATGGGTTGCATCACTATTTTGCTTTATAGATCTTTTGTAGTATTTCATGTGGAGCGGTTATCTTTGTGGTCCATTGCCTTCCCCCTTCTTTTGCTATTTTTCTTTCCTTGGTTGTTTTTTTCCTTTTTTTTGATCTGCAAAAGCAATTATATAAAAAGGAAGATTCACAAAAAATGAATCCCCAAGAGAAAATACAAAAACTGCTCTAGAACAAAGAAGAAATACAAAAGCCCCTCCCTGGCTTTACTACAGAATAACCTCATCCAACCCTATCTCTGCCAAATCAAACTTAATGGAGACCCAATCTCGCAACAGCCGACGAGACCTTGAACACACTCTCTCCACCGGTAGTGAAACATTCTCAAACACCCTCCTGTTCCGCTCTTTCCACAATGACCAGGTGACTACACCAGGGAGAAAAGTCCAAATCCGATCCACCGGGCTATCAAGCGACACTGCGAGCCAACTGGAGAGCAAAACCTGAATGGATGAAGGAAACACCTATGCGACTCCCAACTGGGCTAGAAAATACCCCCACAGCCTCCTAACAAACGGGCAATGAATAAGTAAATGATCAACCGATTCCTCCTCCACCAAACACAAACAACAACGATTAGGGAGACTCCAACCTCTCTTTCTTAAGTTGTCCAAGGTGAGGATCTTATCCAGGAAGGCCGACCAAAGAAATACGGAAACCTTAGAAGGCAACCCATTGAACCACACCAACTGATGCGGGAAATCCGCAATACCACCCGGATTCGCTGCCTGAAAATAATCTTTCACAAAAAACTGACCACTAGGATTGGTGGCCCAAACCCGGCAATCATGTAAAAACTATTAATTTAATTTGTTAATGAGCAAGCCTAGGATTGAAGTTACGTGTTTTTTGAAACCGTGATAGTAGTTCTTCTAAATCTTTATTATTGGACCAAAGTTGAGACTACATTCTTCCCATGGTGGATATCTCACCTATATTACCGATTTTGAGTCTTGACTGCATCCTCCTTGGCCCAACTAGATCATGAACTTTTTATTAATCGGTAAATAGAGCAATTATATAGAAGGCAAAAGCAGACAATACAAATAGAAGTTTACTGAGAAGTAAACTCACGGAGAAAAAGCCTACAAAACCTAAATTGAGATGAAGAGCAAAATAGATACAATACTAATACTAATGTCATGACCGATTTCACCCAAGAAGCTCACTCAAGACCCTAGTATCATGGCGAACTGAACATCACTCGAGGATCAAAGAGTCATAGTAACAAAGTCGGGGTTTGGGAATAATTCGGCAAGGTCAAGTTTGGAAT